>CALYLW010000073.1:682500-1422500 GCA_944989445.1 Ampullaceana balthica | reverse complement strand
AAAAGTAAAAAAAAACCTCGGTTGTTACTAAACAATCTTCAAAATTTTCTGAAATGAGGAGGATGCTCTTTGAATAAATTGTCTCAATTTTTTACCCATTGAAATGAAGGGTGTCTCATCCTTTAGGCAAAGTAGGCACTGCGACTATTGCCACTGATCTTTTTCAGGGCGAATGATAGTCAGAAAGAAAGTTTCGAAAACATAATTGGAGTAATTTACCAATCAAACAAGATAAATGGAAGAGGAAAAAATAATAACGTTTAAAGCTCTTCCCATGTAAGTTCAGCAATCAATGTGTTTTAGAGTATGTCAACTTTTCGCCTCTTTGCATGAGCAAAATCACAAAATAAAATAATGTAAAAAAATCTTTTTTTAAAATGACACGCTTTTATTTACATATAGAAAGTGCACTAAAAAAGAAAATAAAAATTTTCTATGACAACAGGTGAAATCGGTGAACCTATCTACTGCACATAAAAGCGTGGGGCGCCCATCACAAATCATTTCTCATTGCAACTATTCTCTTATATATAGATACATATTTCTAATTCATGTGATAGTAGCATTTATATGATCAAAGTAGTGAAACTTTTACTGTTTATTAATATTCATACAAATTTGTTTTTATGTTTCGCAGCCTTGTACATGATAGAGAGTTGTGATTAACGCCCCACGCTTTCATGTGCAGTAGATAGGTTCATCGATTTCACCTGTTTTCATAGAAAAAATTTATTTTCTTCTTTTTAGTGCACTTTCTATATGTAAATAAAAGCGTGTCCTTTTTAAAAAAAATAAATTTTTTACATTATTTTATTTTCTACTTTTTAGTATCAACATTTTTTTTAATTGATTTTTCGACCTTATCAATTCAATTTAATTAGTTAAACTTCATTGTCAATAACTTAAATGTGATAGTGGTAAAAAGAAAGCATATTCATTACAAATTTATGTATAATACAAAAAGAAAACATTTTCCCTAACTGAAAATTGAACCTCGTACCACCATGTCGGCAGTCGATCACGCTTATATTTCGGCCAGCAAGACTTGATGTTGATAGTACTTTTTAAAGTTATAATATTTGTATCCCTCTAGGGCGAATTGAGGCATGGTTCATTTTAGCGAATGATAATATTTTATATAGACAATAATCAACATTAAAAACACTTTTTAAAAACTAGTCTTATATTAAAAATGCACTAATTTTCTACTTTTTAGTCTACGCATTTTACAGTAAGTGCAAAGCCAGCTTACCTTTTGACTATAAATCCCTTATATATGAGACATAACTAAAAGTAGTGATTATGTTTAAAGCGACATTTACAGACTGAAACACAATTATCTCCCCTGGTTTTAAAACTGGGCGCAGGGACGGGGTGTGAACAGTGACGGTCGGCGTCAACGCGTGAACTGGCACGTGAAAAAATTATAAACAAATAGTGGGGCGGTTCCGATTAAACTTACAAAGCAAGTAAGTAAGACTAGTAAAAACTAAAAACTAAAAGTGCATTAATTTAATTACGGTAGTTTCGATCGATCTGAAATTTTGAAACAATGCATTGTCATCCACGATCTATATGTGGTAAAATTTTGAGATATCTAAGACCATCAGAAGTGGTTTAATTTTACGTTTCAAGATTTGAAGGAAGGATGGATGGATATAACATACAAACAGTGTGACTTAAATAAAAGCGTGTAAAAAAACAAACCCGTAAAAACAAAGTTTTTGACTGTAAATCCCTTATATATGAGACATAACTAACAGTATTGATTATTTTCAAACATTTACAGACTGAATCTGTCTTAACTCAAGTTTGCTTCATAACCCTAGTGGGGGGGGGGAGGGGGAGGGGGAGAGGGGAAAAGTCTGATCACCGATTCGCTTGACCGAGCTCAGCGTGACACGTAAAATGTAAACAAAAGCACCCCGTTGCTTCGAGGGGTCGCCTCAACGCGTCTACTCAAACTTTCACGTGGAAAAAAACCAATAACAAACCGTGAATTTGAATTACATACCTCATATAAGGATAAACTAAAAATGCATTAATTTTAATTACGGTACGTTCGATCGATTTGAAATTTTGATACGATGCATTGTTAGGTCAGACGGGTCAGTGTGCCAAATTTCAGTTCGATCGAATAACGGGAAGTGGGTCATTTTCGACTTTTGTTTTTCCGCACGCCCGCACATGAGATGATGAGATGACGACAGACAGAGACGGCCGCGAAGTTAATATAAGGGATTTAAAAAGGACCTCAAATGTCAAACAATCTAATCCAATCCTCATTGTAAATCAACACTGACAATCAAGGCACCAGCCCGTAGTATGTGTGACAAGTGACCAATAATTGCATTCGCTTAACATAATAAATAGCAACTCTAAGTTCACCTCACATCCCTCGCACGAGTTCACATCACTAGCCAAATCGCATTGTCTTCAAACTCAGCCAAGTTCACCTCATGTCACTCGAATAAGTTCACATCACTAGCCAAATCGCACTGTCTTCAAACTCAGTAAAGTTCACCTCACATCCCTCGCACGAGTTCACATCACTAGCCAAATCGCATTGTCTTCAAACTCAGCCAAGTTCACCTCATGTCACTCGAATAAGTTCACATCACTAGCCAAATCGCACTGTCTTCAAACTCAGCCAAGTTCACCTCACATCACTCGCACGAGTTCAAATAACTAGCCAAATCGTACTGTCTTTAAACTCAGTCAAGTTCACATCATGTCACTTGCATGAGTTCACATCACTAGCAACATCTTTCTGTCTTCAAACTCAGCCAAGTTCACCTCACATCAATCGCACGAGTTCACGCCACTAGCCAAATCGCATTGTCTGAATTGTCTTCAAACTCAGCTCAAACAATCTCATCACAACAATTTTTTGACAAGAATTTGGCTCTTCGGATTTCACCGCAGGACGGTTTATATATATATTCTTATTTCGTTATATTCGTTTTATTTGTGTATCGTTTTTGTTCGTTGGGGAAGGCTCTTTGCCGAAACAGTCGCTGTTTTGTTACGTCCTGTCAGGCTTACTTATACCCTGTTTACATGTTATCCAATTACTAATCTTTAAAGCCTGATTGCAGTCTCAGCCCCATTATGCTCATTACAATAAACAAGGCTCTTACACTCATCAGAAAATGACATTTACTCAAGCTAAACTTTTTTGAAAAAGGAAACGCTGAGAAATGGCGTGAAACAATTTAAAAAATAATATAATGCAAATTAAGGAAATAATGTGAGGGTTAAGCTTTCATGCAAGGTCGGTTACTTATTGGACAGTTTAAGTTGAGAAGGATTCATGGAAATAAAAATGCCTGGGGCCTACGAATGACCTTAAAACGGCTCTGCTTGTAATGTTCAGAAGTTCAGCTAGAGCCGGACACACACAAATTATAAGAACAGATACAGCGGGAAGCAGCTTGAATGGAAGATACAGGAACAAGACGAGTTAACAATTCGTGTACACTGCTTATGCGTAAGGAGTAATAGAAGGGAGTAAAAACAGTTTCTGAGATGGTAGGTTATGTTGAAAAAAAAATCAGATTGTGTCATGGGAAATGACTTTGGTTTATATTTAATTGCGTGGGGTTTTTCCCCCTAAATTTTACAAATAACTTTTGTACATATCTTAAAAATTAAAATGATGTTTAAAACCCGAAATTATTCCCAACTTTTCAGCTTTTGTTTGTGTACATGCAAAATATATTTCCTGAGCACAGTGCGTGAGGTAGCCTTGCTTATATCTGCAAAACCCTGTGTTGAATGCTAATTACCAATGTTGCTATTTTAATTAACACCTCTGTTAGCTTCTACATTACTGAATATTGCGTTGATACGGAAACTCTGTCTAGCTTTATGATTTATCTCTGTGACGAAGGTTAACACAAGCATATAATAATGCATTGCTGTCTGTCGATTATGTAAACAAGATATGTATTTCACTTCAATATTCGAAATAAACGGAAAACATACTTTTTAAGAATAGAGGCACCAGCCCTAAACAAAAAAATATCAACAATTTAATAGTCTTAACAAAAACCAAATTTCTTTTTAAATGAATTGTATTTTAAAATTGTGCACATTTATTATTTTAATTTATTATTTATTTTTTAAGAGTCCCAAAACCTCGTGGTCGTAAGAGGTTCTAATGTTTAAATTAGAACTTTCTCGGGGCTTGGTAGACCTCGGCGACGCCTATCTCCTCTCCAGGTCAGCGTAGGACTTTTTAGCGATAGTCGTTCATCAACATTTTTATTGTGGCTTTAACGTGGGCTAGATCCCACGCCCCTAAGTGTCCTCAGCTTGTGAGGCGAGCGCACTATTGACATCGCTACCCAGGCGCCACATAAGTTCTTACCGCATCAGTTCTTACCGCATCTTTATTTCATACACACTCTCATGCTCAGTCTCAAAGTAAAACGTTTCTAAAACTCAATCGATGTGTGGGTGCTTCGAGTGTTTGATGTAGGGGATATGTGGGTGCGTTGATGTTAGTTTGACTACACCCCCTCCCCCCCCCCACTAATCTACAAAATATTTACTCAAGGAACTAGCCGTTCAATCCACACGGTGACCCTAACGACAGCCCCCAAGCTTACCTACATTTTTAATCAACACATTGACCAACACGACAATCAAGGGCCAAAGAATACTAACCCAAGAAGAGTCCCTAATAGTATAATGGATTAACCTACATCTTTTTTTCTAATTTGAGAAAAATTGTGCGAAACTTTTTTTCAGTGTTCAGATTAAAGATTTAATTTGTGTACAACAAATAAATAGTCTTTAACCTTTTTTTTTAAACCCATTTGCACATTTAAACTTATCTAAACTGAAACTTTAAAGAACCTTGACCATATGAGAAGGGATGAAACAGAGAAGGTGGCCCTAAAAAGGACCTTGAAAAAAATGCAATTTAACTCATCATGCTGCTCTCTGAGTTAGTGTCCAGATGATGCTGCAGCCGGATGATGTCATTTGCGAGACTTGTGACGCCGTTTGCCGTCCTTACGTCGCTCTGCCTTTCGACGTTTCTCACCGTGCGTGCTTTTCTTCGGACCGTGGTGCTGTCCCCTGTGCTTCTTGCGTCTGGACGTCGAGACTCGATAAAGTTTGGAGCCCCCGGGCCGCTTGACCAGCCCTTCGTCGATAGCCTTGTACAGCGCCTTGGCGACCAGCGCCTTGGCGATCTTCGGCTGCATCAGGCCTCGAGAGACGAGGTAGTCGACGATCTCGTCGCGGGACGAGCCGTTCCTGCTGCCGAGGGCCTTGATGGCGCCCACAACCTGCTCGTGGACGGTTACGGCCCGCTTGCATTCGGCCTCCGGGTTTTCGGATGTTTCAGATTCAGAGGACATGCTTTCCTGTGATTCTCGGTTTCCTATCTTGAGAGATTTTTGGGTTTTGAAGCTCGCAAAGTCGAGTTGGCAAAGCCCGGCTCGCGCGACGCGCACCACCCCTCTAGAGCTTTGAGCGGACCTCCGAGAGAGCACAATTCTCGTCTTTGTTCGGTCTGATCAATGGGCATTATTAATTTTTCCCTGCTTCCGACCACCGGGAACTCCTGAGCTGGCATCCTAAGGGAGGTCTCTGAGACCACACAGTCTCGCGGTATTAAAATTCATACGATAGATAATAATAAACACATAAAGTTTGCGTATTGTTTAGTAATCCAATATTATAAAAAGAAATATTTATATGGATGCTTTTATACAAGTCTAGGTAAAAGTATTTACAAGTGGGAAAACTTTGCATTCAAAATTTGGGGGGTTTAACAACGTTTTAAAAAGTTGAATTTAAAATGCTATTAAAAATAATATTTTTGCATGACTGTAAAATAACCCTTAAATTTATGCTAACAACATAGAACATGTATACGTAGCATCAGTTTTTAGTATGTCTTATATAAAAATAGGAATTAACTTTATCGTATAACGTTTATTGTATACCAACGTTACTTACTAAAAAAAATTCTGAAAAACATTGGTTTTACAAATGAGAACGATTTGAAATGAAACACTTCTATTTAAGATAGAATAAACATTTTCTTGGATCAATTAAACTTCAAATTAAATGTACTCGTATTTAATAATCTTTGTAATCTTTGTTGCTAAGACAACACAAAAACGAATTTTCAAATCAAATTAAAAGCAACAAGTCAGTCATACGCACGCTATTATTAACCATGATAAAAATTTCTAATACGGTAAATTCGCGAAAAATTTTATTACCCACTAAAAGCGCTTGCATTTCTTTTGGTGCGTTTTATCTTTCTTTTTCCCCTATGGTTCTAAATACTGATGCTAATGAATTTGTGGCGTAGAGAGAAAGAAGGAGAAAAAAAAATTTAAACGTAAAAAGCAAATTTTTTTTTACTATAAATCCTTTATATAGGAGACATAACTAAAAGAATGTTCATTATATTACGCAGCGCAAGACAATCCAAAAATACTTTTTTTTAGTTATGTCTTTTAAAACATATTTAATATAATGCGCACCGATCAGGAATATGTTTTTAAAAGTATTGTCAATAATTACGCACCTTATTGCGAGGCAGGAAAGTTTGTTCAAGATAATACGCTCCACGACACTATAGCAAAAAGTAAACATGTTAATAGAGATAAATAAAGATAATCTAAAAATTCATTAATTTAATTACAGTACATTCGATCGATCTGAAATTTTAATACTTCATTTTTATCATCGGCACAAGTCTGCCTGCAAAATTTCAGCTCGCCAGCATACGGGAAAGTGGGTTAAAAATCGATCCGAAGAGAACTCAATCAGGTTTAGACAGTTATTGCTAGTTAATAATAGAATACATGTACTATGTTATGTTTGTCTATTTATTAAATTAAATAAATATTTACGTGATTTCATGAGGGTATTTTGAGGGAGGGGAAAGCAAAGAAGAACATTTGGGTGGAAAAAAACACAAACAAAAAAGGGGTGGGGGGAGTCCATTCGGTTCATTGGGATCAAACTTTCTCTTTCTCAAAGACGGAAAGGAGGTTGATTTTGTTTTTTGTTTTCTTTAAATCTCAAAAACCTGCTTAAACAATGTTGTTGCTTCGGGACTGGAGGGGGAAAAAGTGTCTACGCCCCGCTGTTGGCAAACACTAAAATGTTAGGTTCACCCAAACTAAGCCGACACGTCAAGTCTTGACCTATCCCGCGGCCAGTGGTCACGTGACGCCCACTTGTCAGACGATTTTTTACAAGATGTCCATCGAAGAAGATAAGAAGCGAACAGAGATGTCCCATACGTATACTTCTTAATTTTTGTTTTCCATTCCCAATTTCATGTTTCACTTTTTACTTCTAATGATAGCTTTACATTTTTACTCTGAAATTTTAAAAAAAAATTAAAATAAACATCGACAGTTCCCGAAATGTTAACTCACGACCCTGGTTCCTGTGTACTATTTGGATCCTGGACAACGTGGCATGTTTCTTCACGCTGGCCTATTTAAATAAGTATGATAAACGCAGTAACAAGTTGAACAAAATTGACAGAAAAAGTAAAAACTTTTTTTTTCAATGTTATATTTTTAACTCGCTTCCTTGTCTTTCATGTCCGTCTGACCTACTTTCCATTGTGTAATTTGCTTGAAACTTTGCACACTACATATTTATGAGAAGAAAAGATGAAAACGAAACAAAAATTATTTAAATTTTGAAGAAAACAAATATTTTGACTGAATTCAGACGCCTTCTTTTTTTTTAAAATTGAATTCACAACGGAAAATGTGAACTTAACCTGAAATATTAACAAATCCCATATGAGCCATAATGATCAGAGTAGTGATATGATAGCTGCCACTTACGAAACTAGGAGAAGGAGGTTTTGTTCACATTATTGGAAACAAAGAGTGTGTCCTCCTAACTCAGTACTTTTAATATTTTGAGCTTAGTTACTCTTCTCATATGACGGCTGGACTAACAGCATGGTACCCTATCCTATACTCCACTTATGGTTTATCACGAGTAGAATATTCTTATCATTTGTCAACGCTAAAACGTTTAAAATGCAAACCACAACAACATTGCAAGAGTTGTCGATAACTTGCAGGGAAAGCCAATCGCACAGCATCCATTAATTATATTAGTTATTTGGTTTCGTGTAACTTGTGGTTGTTTTGTCGTTTAAAACTATTTTACGAGTTCATAACAAGGTTCAAAATTTCAAACTTCAGCAGAAATTTTCGAGTTGGTGAATGTGCTAGTGTTAAAGTCCCAGTCAGGTGATGAGCAACAAAACTTTTTTTGTTGTTTTTTTTTGTTTTTTTGTTTGTTTGTTATCTGTGTTGTCGCATGTTTCACTCATGTAGGTAAGAAAGGAAAAAGCAACAAATGACCTAAGCGCTATTAATTGTAGCAATTATGAGGGATAATCATAGAATAGGGGCAGCGGCGAAGAGTGAGTGTATGCACCCCCACCCCGGGGCCATACAATAAAATATTGCTGTAAATATATATTTTTTTATTTAAAAAATAATTTTATTGCAAATTATTCATGAAAACAAATGCAGCTTTCATTTCTTGATCTAAAATTGAAATTTTCTGTTTTTTCCTTGTCAAAATCTTTTATGGCTTTGCCGATATCATTGCTTTCATTCATTTTGTGCTTAGTAGCCAAAATAGCAACTATTAGTGTAAACAGTTTATTGTTTAACATAATAAAATTTTGATTAACTTAAGATTAGCGAAGCATCTTTCACAGCAATCATCATTGTAAGGGATATTCCAAAAAATAAAATTATATTAGGCAGGGTAACTTTTATCATAAATAACATAATAAAATTGAATATATGAAGTGGTCTTGAATTTACTAATTAATTTTTATTGCCCGTGAGTTCAACAAAAGTTATTGTTTGTCAACTTCATGTTAGATACGTGCTCTAATTTGAAGTCACGGCCATCATCGTCAAGTAGATTAGCTGTAATAAGAAAATAATATGTTTTCTAAATTATTGTGCTGCCAAAACATCACATGAATTTACCCAGTTACATTATCTGATGAAGAATACAACTTTGTTCTTTTCAACCCTTTCATGTGACAAGGCTGCATCTTCCCTTCGTCCGGAAAGGATGTTAAATTAGAAGGCCCATGTATTCATAAAAAGTTGTTGGATAAGCCGTAGCATCCTCTACCAATTAAATGCCTTAATGTAATTTGAACATGCAAAGAATGTATTTTGTTAGCAAAGTGAATTAATTTATGCATGCATGTTTGTGAATAATTTTCGGACTCCATTGACCTCTTAAATTAATGTTCCCAGAGGGCCCCAAAACCAAAGAAAAGAAAAAAGATTCCATTGCGTTTCTGCGTCTATTCACGTGTTTAAGTTGTCGTCTGCCTCAGCCAGTAACTCTGTACCTGTCAACGTAACCTCTAAGTGGCTCCAAAGTATACGTACTGAATAAGCTCCCGTTGTGTTTCATGATGATGGCAGTTTATTGCCCTGCTTGTAGCAGCGCTTAGAACTTTTCAACGGTTGCTGGACATGAAAAAGAATATGTGACAATGTTTAATGTACCAAAAAAGTTGAAGAGTTCATTTCAGTTGAAACAGCATTTATACATACCCAGGCTAAATGAATTGCTTGAGCAAGGTGCAAAGTCAACGTTATGAGTTATGTCTTTTAGTCTTGGTTAAAAGTCAGTTATACGTATACCTTCATGTATACTTAAACCGTTTACTTAAAATCGTCTTAGAAATGTCGTCAGCATATTAATTTTATGTTTAAATGAAAGCTTTGAAATATTCTACAAAGTCTACTTTCTGGTTTTGAATCTTAACATATCGCACAACTTGGCCCTTTTTCATCATTATGTTAGCGAATTTTATCGAATAAAATGTTGTTAATTTAAATATGTATACGCTAATTTTTTTTCTGTTCTACTCGTGAAATATTTTTATATGGGTGGAGATGCGTCCCAGAACCAGGTAGTATGAAATTGTATACAGCATAAAACAATTAACACAATTTAACACAATTAAGCACTTTCTTTCCAAGGTGTGCTGAATTGGAATTGGCTCAAAAAATAATTCCAAATGCTCAACGCCTGATCCTTTTCACCCAACTCTCCACGACTGTTAACGGGAGTGACGACATTAATGACCTCATAAGACGCTACATCAGCGTCTCGTTTACCAATGAGCTGATTTCATGGCTAGGTTCACCCAGTGGGGCCCTAACGTGATCCCCTTGCGAGGGGCTTTAAGCCGTGCGGAAAGACTCGGGAAATGTCGACGGGGTCAGGTATGCTTACATGCGTCCAAAAACATAATCAGATCCCGTTTGAAGTCCGACGCGGCGATATTTGAACACGTCCGTCCGGTCATCTCCCGCAAAGTTTCCACGGTAGCCGGCCGCCATTAGCCTTCGGGATTTCCTATCACTTGGATCGCCGTGAAGTCCAGTGAGTTCTCCCCCGCCGCCGGGGGGTTATGACCCTTCGAGGGGAAAAAATAACAAACTTTACGTATCATTTCTGTTTGGAAAAAAAATGGCGCAGTATTTAAAGAGCAAGGGGTGACACCATTCGCTCATAATGCAATTATTGTACAATAAGTGTTTGCACGGTGGAAATTTTCTTTTTTTCCGATCACAGTTTGTTTCATGTTTATTTTAAATATTTTTTTTATTATTTAGCTTAGAATGTTTTTCAAATTGAAAGAAAACGGAGCCTTTACAATTATGCGTGGCTGTTGATTCAATAAATTTCTTTACCCTCCACGACCTCACTGCCCTGGTATTGAGAGGGAGAATTTGAAGGAGGGGGGGGGGTTTAAAAGCTTGCA
The DNA here is from genome assembly GCA_944989445.1 of Ampullaceana balthica. Lineage (NCBI taxonomy): Eukaryota > Metazoa > Mollusca > Gastropoda > Lymnaeidae > Ampullaceana > Ampullaceana balthica. The sequence continues at coordinate 1,411,678 of CALYLW010000073.1, read as the reverse complement.
CTGCATTAAAAAGTTTATAGAAGTTGAACCTAACACTCTACTTTTATTGACAGCAGTCACACTACTGGTATATAGGCGACAATTACACGAACTCGAGTATTTCTGTGTTGTTGTTTTTTTACGAATTCAATTAACAAAAATGAAGAAATCGTTGCTAGTTTTTTTTATTTATTGTTGATATTTAATACATTTAATATATTGAATCAACCATATTTTCGTACGCAGGCATCCAAAAATAATTTGTAAATACCAGCCTTTTGTGTTACATTGTGTTAGATTTTGAAACTCAAGGGTTTTTTTTTAAATTTTAAATATTTTTTTTTAGTCTGCCTAAGTCTTTACTTGCTCTTTAGTTATTGACAGAGTGATAGCGACTTTTTCTACCCATTTCATCCATTCTTCTCGTGTTCTGAAGGGTTTATCAATACATCTCTATTATTGACTGTTATTGCGATGTTATGATGTGCGTTGCTGGTGACATTCTGTGTGAGAAGACCGGAGTCCAAGTGATACGCTGTTGGACTGGATTTACTTTGCCGGTGACCACTTCTGTACTACGTACACGATTTAAGGATTACGTTTAAAATTACGTTGTAAATAAAACTTTAAGTTTGATTTTTTGAGGTCACTAAGTTTCTTGGAGTTGTTCCTTTCTTTTTTTGTGTATCATCATGGCTTTTATCGCAAAAGTAAGTAAAGTTTATCAAATAAAATTTAGATATATTTGTTTAAGTATGATAGCCTCTTTATTATTTTTTTAAAATATTTTTTTACATTTAATTTTGGTTGACTCCTCTTAATTAACACCAGTAACAAAATATAATTAGAAGCATCACATCAGGGAAGTGGTTTATTCTTCACCTTGTTTTAACTTTATAAACAATATTCGTATAACATGTATATTTTAAAAAAAATTAAAGCTCTTCTAAATTTTAATAAATAATTAGCACGATTGGTGATTGTTTAATTCGTGTTGCAATATTTAAAAGTCTAAATATTGATTTAGAGTAATTTATGGCAGGCACATCATGATTTTGTCTAATGAAAAAACGAAGCAGATCTTAAGTCATTTTAAATTAGGTTTTAGTCCTGTGTGGCATCCATGAATCCCCCCCCCCATCGTCTCAAAAATGTTTCCCCTGTTAATCTATTCTCGAGAGCGAATTTATTCGGCCGAAATATCCGTGCCTGTCGCGTGTCTGCCCTTATTATGACGTGGCAGGCTGTCAAACGACACTTTCGTTTGGCTTCCCACTGTTGTTGATTTTATTTATGTCTCGAGTTTTCTTTTCCCACCGGAAGAAGGCTAAGCTTTTTGCTACCCCACCCTATTTTTTTACGACAATAAAACTTGTTATTTGTCAGCTCTCATTAGATAGGAGAAATATAACTTTACTACTCCTCTTCCTTCGTCTCTTGTCAGTATTAAAGTAACTCCACTCTGACACGAGCATTAGAGAAAATGTGTGAAAAAAATAATAAAAAGTGAAGACCGTTTCAAAAAAACTTGTTTTAAAAAAATATATTCTCTCTTCACTGTTCCGGTTCTTTGTTTATGATTTCAGTGCTTGCTGCCGTTGTGCCTGTTTGTCCTGATGCTCGGCCTGATGACGCTGCAGAAGACGTCACTGGTCGTGGTGCTACGCTTGGTTTTGCACCCAAACATTTCCATGGAAGCAGGGTGTGTATGTCTTTGAGAGGGAGAGTAGCCGATCCTGAGACGACTACGAACGGTTCTCTATTGCTTTTACTTGAGAAAATAGGAATTAAGGCTTTACGGTTGCATATCTTTAGTCGAGACTGAAGTTTGAAATGGTGAACCGGGATTGGGTTACGCAAATATCAATTGTAAAAAAATAATTTATTTTTCAAAATTGAAAAATAGTTATAACTGTGGGTCTTTTGGTGTGTGTGGGTTATTTTTCCTTTAACCTTTCGAACTACTCATCAGGCATGGGAGTGCCTCGCATGTTTAAAAAAAAAGACTTTCTGCCTATACAATTCTATATCATAGAAAAGAGAAATCATATACATTTTTTTAAAATTAATAACTCTATGATAAACTGGGGAAAAGTATAGATGAATGATCTGCGTTGCCAAATGATTGGGATCAAACGTACAAGAAAAGAAAATATTTTGTGGTTGTTACGTTTTTATCACTTTTTTTGTTTTTAAGTATGAGAAATGCAAAGTGGAGCTTAATCCCAGCTCCCTTTGCGTTTTAATTAAATGTCAAAACTTTGTTGTGCTGTTGATTTCTAGGGGGCATAAGAGTTTTAAGGCCAGGGTTGGAGATATTAAATAAAAAATTAAATCCCAACTTCATTAAAAATGAAAGTTGTGCAAATTATAACTAATGACTCTGTTTAATTAATTTGAAAATATATCTAAAGTTTAAGGAGGGCATCTAATGTTTATAGATTTTAAGAAATTAACAGATATTCCTATATTTCAACTGATTAATTGTTTGTGATTTAGTCTGATTTGTTGTTTTTTTTCTATATTTTTACACCCGGTTTGTGATCGATGCTGGAATCGGTGTTAAAAATTCGTTATCGTTATCAGGCTCTATTTTATGTTTACCCAATGGCGAGATGTGTAAAGTGTACTTGAGTGTGCGCACCAGTAACTATCACTAGGGCGTCGAAGTTGAAGAAATAAACTGATAGCAAAATAATACTTGTACTTTTAAAAAGTAGATGCATTAACATCTTTTTAAGCTAAGCCGTCAATTCGCATGTTTGATACGGTAAGATAAGCAGGGGGAAAAAATAAGAGCACAAAAAAGTTATGGAATATTTTTTATGTTTCGTCATGTAGCTGTAGGAATAATAGAAAGTGTAAACAAGAAGTGACAAGTAAGGTCACTATAAATGTTATTTCAATTTTAAATGAAAATTCACCTGATACCATGTGCACATTTTACACACAAAACCCCATAAGATAAGATAAGATAAGAAAAGATAAGATAAGATAAGATAAGATCGTACAATGTAAGATGAGAAGGTATCCATTAATTTTTTCATTCTTTTCAGATACGCCCTGCTGTCCGTTCTTCTGCTCGCCCCTTACCTGTTCGCCCTTTTCCTCATGTTGTGGAACATCCCTTTCTTACGGAAGGCCAAGGATTGCTCTCTGCCGTCTGCCAGAAATATTGTGTTGGTACGTAACGCCCTCATCTCACGACAACCTCGTTATGCGCCTGCGCTGCCGTGTGTACTGAGCGTGTCTTTCTTGTTGACCACTTTACCAATAATGTGTGTTTGTTTTTGGTATTTCACCTTGTTTTCCCTTCACGTCTCATTTAGGTACACATTGTTGCATGCAGTGTACCTTTTATAAAGTAATAGAGTTGTTTGTAAGTTTATAATGTTTTTCTTGTTATTTGTTGTTGTTGTTTTTTTATTCAGAATTACCAGCTGTACAATATTTGTAAGTTTTATTATTTGTCTCATTATTGTTTAAGAGGAAGATCAGCTTATATTTCTGAGATATCAATCGTGCCCATCTTGCGGAGTAACCACCTAAACACTTTTAATTTACTTTTTGTAATCAATTGGGGAGTTAAGTGCATCCCTAATTTCCATTGACATTTTAATATATACACAAGAACAAAAAATGTAGCATACAAATTTAGATACGCATTTTTTAAAAATAATTTATACAATATTTTTAAGTTGACGATGAAGGAAACTTTTTTTTTCATTTCTTTGCAAACTAAGCATATTGTGAGGGAGACCATAACTATTGTAGGCCTCCTATTGAAATCAATTTTAAAATGATTGATTTCGGGTCCTCTTAACGCCATGCCAAGTGTCATAGACCAAAGCTTCTCAAAGTAGTGGTCCGCGGACCGGTGCCGGTCCGTGGGGCATCCGATGCCGGTCCGCAGAAGTTATCAAGAAAGGACATGTTGCAACAACGTCAATACAGGGAAAATACGTCACCGGTCCCTTGTGCAATGGAAAATTTCTTGCCGGTCCACCACACTAAAAAGTGTGAAAAGCACTGTCATAGACAATGTACCAGTGGCGCAAAAACAAATAGTGCCTACATGAGCAGACCAAAGACTCTTTCCATACTCTTTTTTTTGGACAGTACTCTGAATTCAGCCATTCCTCCATATAAATAAGGGTCTCACAAGTCTGAATGTCCCCTTCTCCCCCACCTTTTTTCACTTTACATTGTACACACGTTTCAGTCTTAAAATGTTCTCATCAGGGTGTCTTTGCCGCCATTGTTGAAGCCACATGTGTCGTCATGTTCACCACCAGGGTCATGGCCATACTTCCGGTGTTTGTAGCCTTGCCAGCAACACACGGAGTCCTGGCGATCGCGTCCCTTGTCTCGTCTTTGAATAGGGGCAAGGTAAATATATATTATATCTCACCCGGCCCCGGTGCTTGTCCTTCTGTATTCCCAGAGTTTATTCAAACACAAATAATATAGATATAATATGTCAGAAATTAAACCTTCACTCCGGGTCATAACTAGGGAGATAAAGACGATAATGTAATAAAAAAAATAGTAAGATTTTGTTAATAAATAATTACTTATATAGAAAAACTAAATATATTTATTTATTGTCAAGTTATTTCAAATGCCTTGTTTTACTTCCCCCAAAAAAACAAAAAAAAACAAAGAAGGCCTCCATCGATGTCACGTGTTCAGATGACATCATCAGCAAGCCGTCGGGTGAAAAGACTTTTCTCTGTCTCGGCGCCCGAATCACCGCCTCAGTCCTGTGCAATCTGGTGTCGCCGGCGGCAGCCTGTTTCCTGTACATCATGAACCTCTCAGATGTCGTGACCTCAATCAGCCTGGCCGTCATCCCAACGCTGCTCGGCCTCATCTGGAGCCCGGAACTCCAGGCCCACGTCCTTGACCCGACCGGGGAAAATCCCCTGTGCCACAAACGTTTCCGCCTGCTGTACGGCGTGGTGAAGGTCTTCGCCATCGTGTTTTTCATCCTGCTGGAGCTTTATTTCAGAAGCGACGTGTCCCACGCCGATCACCTCCTGGGGCGATATCTGAAGGGGTTCTACGTCATGGCGCGACCCGACGTCATCCTGCCGCTGGCTGTTCATTTTCTCAGCAGCCTCGTCGGGTTCGGGTTTTCCTACGTGGCGCTCGCCTTGTGCCAGCCTCTTTTTGGAGTCGTGGTGCCATCTTTGTTTTCCATGGTAACCAGTCTTGTCCTGTGTGTTTCATTGGCCCCCGCCCTTTACGGCATCGACGAGACGGTGTACTTTGGTTCGTTCTCTCCGTATTTGATATGCGCCTCGATCTTAGCCTGGGCATGGGCGTGGCCGTTCATTCTCAACGCGTCGACTTTTCTCAGGAAGCCGCAGTTTTTGCTCACCCCTTACAAGGTTCTGTTCAAAGGATACGGCTGGAATCCGATTTTCCACGATCAGAGAGTCCTGCTCGGATACGACTCCAAAGCCACTCAGGAAACGTACGTGTTTAGCTCGAAAAGACTTAAAAACCGAATCTACATCTGCACGACGATGTACAGGGAGGCCGACTACGAGATGGAGAGGCTACTGATGAGCCTGATGCAGATCTCCTCGGACCCCCTCCTGAAGGACATTCACTTCGAGAGCAACATCTTCATGGACAACGGCTGCTCCGGGGCGACGCTCAACGAATTCGCCCTTCAGTTCGTGGCGCTGCTGGTGGGCAAGGTCGGGGTGATGCTGGACAGGGCGCGGTGCTGGATGACGCCATACGGCCTGCAGATCTTCTGCCAGCTCCCGAGCGGGCTGCCCATGTTCGTCCACCTGAAGGACCCCAAGAAGGTGAAATCCAAAAAACGCTGGAGCCAGGCCATGTACATTAACTACGTGATGAGGTTCCGTAAGGTTCTGTGGAGGAACGACAGTGAAAACATCGCCCTGCCCTCCATGGACGACCATGGCAGACACGCGGTGTCCAGCATTTCCAAGTCCGTGCAAGAGGCGGGGGATATTCAGTTTTTGAGCCACAACGAACAGTTCATGTTGAGGCGGATAACGAACATTGGTTACCCTACTTTGGCCGAGTTCCGGGTCGGGGCGGACACCGTTCACGGATTTCCGTCGGTGGAGGATTCAAGTCCACCGAACAGCGAGTCAGAATCTCAGGTAATTTTTTTTTATGGGCTACACCTTTACTAACCATGCTTTTACCTCATTCACTCATTTAACTTTCTTTTTAACGTTTCGTTTGAAATTTATTTACATATCAAGGAATGTCAAGAATTAGATTCTAAAATATCTTTAAATTAAATTAAAATTTTCCCCAGTGTCAATTAGTGCTGATCGTGTTTATATAAATACATCAAATGTGTGTTGTAACATTTTCCCCTAAAACTTAAGTTATTTGTTGTTGTTTTTTCGGGGGGTCTTAAGTTTTTTCTCTTCGTAATTTATTAATTATCAGTGTACATGTACTTTGTTCTCTTAAATTCCACATTATATTTATACATTTTATTTACTTAGTTTGCCTTTTTATTATTCGGTGTTTTTTTAACTTTAACTTTGACATGTATTTATATATTCATGGTACAAATCTTACGATTTGAAGTACACAAAACATGGCACCTTCTTCGAGATCTTTTTAAAACACTCCTAAACCTTTTGTTTAAATGAGATATACTATGGCCTAAGAACTTTATTTTAAAATAATTGTGGGGCATTGCTATACAAATTTTAACTTACACGTTTTAACTCTGTTTCAAAAGACATGTTGGAAAAGTACATGTAAATAGCGCATGAGCTGACAATAACTATAACCTTTCAGGGCCATGTATACAGTTCCAGCAAAGACAGCTCAGATCTCGAGTCCCTCCCTGACGAGAAATTCAAGAATGTTCCTCTTGGGGCTTACGTCAACCGCGGGTACCAGTCTGACAGCGAAGGTGTGAGCTGGTCAACAAACGGCCCAGGTAGGCGTGGCCTCAACCTTTCGACGCTTATAAGCCGTTGATTCCATAAGGGTTAACCCGATAAAATGAAGCCACGCAATATGCATTTTATCTACAACGAAATATTATTCTTTCATTTGTTAATTTTGATATTATTTTTTTTATTTTTTTATATTATTTTTTTATTTTTTTTTGGGGTCTATAATCGAATCAGTAAATCCACAATTTAAGGAGTCATTCTTCACGTATTGCGATTAACCTCATCAAAATATTTTGGCCCCACGTTTTTTTCAAACACTAACTAAAAATAAAATATCCCCCACTCCCAACTGCAGACAAGGACGCCGTTAACGCATCCAACAAAACCACGCCGCCCCCTTACAGTGACGTGGTCGTCGGGGAGTCCGCTCTAGTGGACGATGACCACACGTTCATTCTAGCCACGGACGCCGATATGGATTTTAAGGCGGACGCCATCAAAGAGCTGCTGGACCTGTGCACGTCGGACAAACGGATTGGCGCGGCTTGCGGCAGGACCCACCCCATCGGGCAGAAGTGCAGCTCTATCGTCTGGCACCAGGTGTTCGAGTATGCTAAAGGTGACTTGAGTTTAAGTTTAAACAATTGTGGAAATGGAACACGTACAAAATAATACCTTCAATTTTTTTTAAAGTGTTGAGAATATAAATTATGTGCTCAGCCTATTCAAATGAATTAAAGTAAATGATTGAAGTCCTTATATTTTTGGTTACGAGGATTGCTGCAAAGCTGAAAATGTATTCTCGGAACGCCAAAGATGTTAATAGTGATGTCTAAAAGACATGCCTGAATGTGGCTATCAAACTATCCTACCGAAATACGTTCCCAAGTAGTCTATCACATGTTAAGATTTAATGTCTTCTATATCAAGTTTTATTGTTGTAACAACTTGTTTTGTAAATTTTTAAAGCCCTTAATTGCGTATTATCTTGACACGGTGTTTTCAACTGAATAAATAACCCTTGCTAAAGCGTCATATTTTGCTAGTTTACGATGTAATTCCTTCTACGCCCAATAAATACCTAATCATCTGACCAAATTTGATTGTATTATTAATGAATCTTTCCAGTATTGCTGCTATTTTATCGTTTCCTATCTGCCCACACCCGAAAGTGATTAAACCTGACTTATCTATATGTACTAATGGAGATTTTTTTCCCCTCACCCTTACCCCCACCCACACACATAAACCCGCGCCCAGACTTCTGGATGATCAAGAACGCCCAGAATATAATCGGCTCTGTCAGCTGTTGCCCCGGATGTTTCAGTCTGTACCGAGCCAGCGCCATCAGAGACGTTATGAGCAAGTACTCCAGCCCGACCAGGACCCCGTTCACAGTCTATGTCAAAGATACGGGTAAAATCCTTAAACAGTACATATCTGTTTGTTTTAAATCTATTGGGTTTTTTTTATTCTTTAAATCGACTCTTTGGTTTTGTTGTGTTTTTTTAAAAATCTTTTTGTGTTTGATGAAGTTTGTTGTTTTGCTTTAAATTTTCCAAGTTCCATGAAATTTATCAAAATAAGGCTGAAATAATTCATATCGATTACGTAAATATTTATCAATGCTGGGTGCCACTGCACATCTCTAATCTTCCATTCGGGGTGTGCTTTTTTAAATGTATGACAATTATATATAGACAAGACTGGGTAAAACTCGACGTTTAAGACAATGCTATGATTATTAATTATTTTAGATCATTTTCTTCAATTTGTTAGCGATAGATTTTACAAAATGACTTTATTAAATACATTACTCTGAAGTCATTGTAAGAAATATTCATCAAATGTCTTTATTGTTGTTCTTTCCTCTTGTGGACAGGTGAAGACAGGTGGATGGCAACGCTCATGATGATCAATGGCTGGCGCATGCGCTACTCCCCTTTTGCCGACAACACAACTTACTGTCCCGACACCTTTGAGGTTAGACCAGGTGCTTTACAAATAATATATAAATTAATGTGAATATAATTTTTTTAATTCGTATATTGCGTTACATGGGAGAGCTGGGCGTATTGGATCTTCGGATTTCATACCGTTTTTTCACAACCCTTATCTTATCTTATCTTATCTATATTTTTTTACAGACGCTCATTCAGAAGATCATTGCGCCTACCCATATCCATGGTTCATGTCTAGTCTTGCAATTTAAAAAAAATAGTTTTGAATGGTTCAAGTGTGTTGTTTTTTCCTGGTTTGTTCACGCAAACCATCCCACGCCCGAATTCCAGGCGGGAAGAATGAGGACTTATATGTGTTTGTTCTTACAAATGACACAAGAAAAGTGTTTTTATCGCTATGCCTACCTGAGGGTGGAATTATATCGCTGCTGTGTTGCATTTCAGAGTTAAATTAATGCCTTATTTTATTATTACAAATATTGTTCTCACAGTTTGGCGAGCCCTCATTTCAAGTTTTATTTTATCTCATGCACTTGCAAAAATGGAGACTTTGGTGCGCACAAAGCCTTTTACACTATCATCTAGTGCGCCATCTCGACTATTTCATTTAAATTTTATGGGCGCTGTATCGTCTTTTAAATTTAAAAAAATCCGTAAAAAAACAAGTTTTTGACTATAAATCCTTTAAATAGGAGACATTACTAAAAAAAATGTTCATTATAATACGCAGCGCAAGACAATCCAAAAATGCAAACTTTAAGTTATGTCTCGTAAAACATGTTTAATATAATACGCACCGATCGGGAATATATTTTTTAAAAAGTATTGTCAATATAATACGCACCGAATCGCGCAACAGGAAAGTATTAAAACGGTCGTTCAATATAATACGCACCGCGACACTCTATCTCAAAAATTAACATGACACATAGAGATAAATAAAATAATCTAAAAATTCAATAATTTAATTACAGTACATGCAATCGATCTGAAATTTTGAAACATCATTTTTATCATTGGCACAAAACTGCCTGCAAAATTTCAGCTCGCTAGCTTATGAGGAAGTGGGTTAAAAATAGATCCAATTTTTTTTCGGCAAGCAAGCAATCAAGGGCTCAGACCCCACAAGTTAATATAGAGGATTTTAAAACGTATTAAAATCATTAATCTCACTGATGTCCGAATGGGTTTCAGGAGTACTACAAGCAGAGGAGGAGGTGGATTTTGTCGGACATGGCCAACGCCATCCTGGTCGTGCAGAATCTCATCCGCCTGGTGCGCAACAACGAGTGCTTCAGCCTGATGTACGTCATCTATCTGGTCAACATGTTTCTCAACAACGTCATCACCCCAGGCACTGCCATCGTCATGATTACTGCAGGTTGGTTTGGGTCCCGTTGTGCCGTGGTTGTTAAATCATTGCTTTTTTCCATGACGGTCGTCACGGTTGCTGAACATTAAAGCATGGTTGATTTAAAAAACACATTAGTGCTATCGGGGTTTTTCACAATTAAAAAAGTTTGTTGCCTTGTTTTTATTTGATTTTTTTTCCAGTCGAATGTCTCTTTCATCTTATCGTTACGCTGGATTATCGCTCCTTAATTTTCTCACATCTGCATTTTTTGTGACTTAAACAAATTTAGTTTTAAGAGTTTGTGTTTATAACAAAGTTTGTATTTTTGGTTCGATTCAAACAAGACCAAATGATAACTTGAAATTTTTTTTTATTAATGTTTGCAAATAGAGAGGAGGTTTTTTTTTAAAATGATTAGGATTGTAGCAATATGGATATTAAGGGAAACAGATTTTCTTTTAATACTCAGTAATTTTTATTTCCACTGAGGTATGAGTACTATGAGCGAAACTTCTGATAATGTAATGGAGTGTTCACAATCTCATGTTGTCTACATCACCAAGGAATCATTAGACTAAGTCTTGCAAACAGTAAAATATAAATACACAGAACTTACAAATTACAAACTAAAAATTGATTAGAGCTGAAAGAAACGATCCATTATAACATTTCTATGAACATTTTCAATTCAATACGTTAGGTTTGAAAAATTTCCTCCACGCCAACTAATACATTGCCATTTGTCTTCACTCCCCCTTCCCCCACACTCCAGGTCTAGAATTAGTTTTTGAGATTCCTTACGTCTACACCACGATCCCGATGGCCCTCATCGTTTACCTGTATGCCTTCATTTGCACGTGCACCAGCGCCCGCACCCAGGGCCTGCTGACCAGCGTCCTCATGGTGCTCATGGGCAGCATGTTTTCATCGGTGGCCATGTACGGCTCCTACAAGATCACGGCGGGAATGGTGGCAGGTGAGCTGATGACCGGTGCACAACGGGGCAAAGAAACTATGGCCGATTGATGACTATCAATAATTTAATTTTTCTTTGCGACACAAATTTTATATATTTTCATTATTTTACTATTTTAATTATTTATGTTCCAATAGTAAACTTTTCACACAAATGTATAATGTCTGTTTATGTTATTAACTCTTTTTTTTTCAATTTCGGTTAATTTTTTTAAAGACTATTTAAAATAAATTTAACAAGAATTCAATTTATTTTCATTTTAACGAGTGAGTCTTCGATGAGAATTATCTAGTATTTCAATAATAATTAACTTTTTGAGTTTCAATTCATAAAAATATGAGCTTTAAATAACAATTATTTTTTTTAAATAGGTCCCGCTTTTTATCTGATCTATTACAAAAAGTGGGGAAGGGATTTCTAAAAAAAAATATTAAAAAAGTGATAAAACTTCCCTTATTCACGGGATACAAAAATTGTATTCGAAAAATAACCAACGGACAACATAACTTTATAGTCCACTAACCAAATGTTTTTGTTCTTCGCCCACACCGTTAAAATTGTGATATATTTCTTGTTTAAATGAAAACCATCCCAGAGATCAACGCGGGCCACTTCTACTTCCAACAACATTACGTCATACTCCTGCTGACCCTGAGCCTGGTCTACGCCGCCCTCATGCACCCGAGGGAGAGCCACCAGATCATCTACGGCTTCGCCTACCTCTTCATCTTCCCGGCCATGCATGTCCTGCTGCCCATCTACAGCATAGCGAACATCATCGACCAGAGCTGGGGCACCAGAGATTCGGTGAGTATGGGTGTGGGTGGGGGAGGGCTTTACATTATTTTATATTTAATGCATGCCGATTCATTTGAGTAGATATTTTAATGTTATTTAATATGAGAAAAAAAATTATTTATATGGAACTTTAAATATGCAATAGATAAATTCATTGTACAATGTAATACTTTTATATATATATCTATTTCCCGCTTCCAGAATAAGGCTAAAATGCCAAAATTATCATGTATGCCAAGTTTTAAAAAGTTGAGAAAGCGAATGAAGAAAAATAAATCTAAAGACGTCAGTCAAGGTAATAAGATTTTGATTTTCCGTGTATTTTGTTAGCAATTGTTAGAATTTTTAAGACAAGTGGTAATTCAATTTATTCCAAACATTGTTGCGTTTAGCCGTTGTTTTTCAATACTAAAACATGTTAGTGTGCAACGATAGATGCCCAATGTGTACTTTGACGCGTGTTTGGTTTCTTAATTTATCTAAGAGAACACAGCATCACGACAATCTATTTCTCGGAAAGCGCATCTGTTCTTTCTAGTTATTCAATTATTTTATGCATTGGCTCTATCGCACCATCTCCCCGTGTCATTTTTTTTAAAAATTGCCCGCTTCCTTCTGGGACTTTGGATTTATGTCTCCATAATCTATAAATAGGATCCACTGTTTTTCTTATAATAATTCGAAATGTCTGGTGAGAGACAAAAGGAAGGAGGAAAAGCCGTTCTTTGAAAATTGAAAAAGTGACATGAAACAATACTCATTTAATCAAATGTTTCAAGTCGACACATAGTTCTCGTGTTTTTAAGTGATCCTTTCATAATTCATATATTAAAGAAACTTTGGCGGGATTCACCTCTACGACGCAAAAGGTTGTTTTATAATTGCAACCTTTGTTAGTTTGTTTAGCTATAATAATATGTTGGGAAAATAATACGGTCATTAAAATATTTTAGGCTGGGTGTAGAAATGAAATGAAAGTATCGCAAAAAGTCTTTCATGCAAGCAAATCAAATGAGAAGCAATTCCTTTGTTAAAAATGTATGAACATAGGTTAAACCTATGTTCATTACTCACAGTTTAGTGAACTTTGACTAGTCCCATAAGAGACTCGTGTCTTTAGTATACTTAATTTTGTTCAACTTAAATGAAGTTGAATTTTAAGTCAATTTTCTTTAATTCACTGGTACGGTCGTCACTTTACCAAATATATTAACTGCATGCTCCACAGGCACTTACCCCGACAACCATGAACAAGACGCACAGACGGAACTGCAGGACATTGTGTCCTCCCTCGTCAAGGACATGTCCAAGGGCGACGAGAAGGCCAGAGAGGAATACAAGTTCTGGGAGGCCCTCATCGCCACGCACCTCGGGGTCGACGTCAACAAGGGCCTGGAGAAGGCGGCCCTTGCCGAGGGGCTCGGTCGGATGCGAAATCGACTCCTCGGCGGGTTCCTCCTCCTGAACGCCGTCTGGCTGGGGTTCCTCTCCTATTTCTATCTTGGTTTGGACTCGCCCCTGTCCAGGCTCAACATCTACGGCATCATCAGCGGGGCCCTTTACGGCTTCACGCTCATCATTCAAATACTCGGACTGACCGCCGGAAGAATAGAGCAGGTACTGAGGCGGTTGGCAAGATACGTGCACGGGGACAAGTTCCCTGTGTGGGTTAGTGAACGAGATTGAAAGAGAACATATAAGAATAATCGAACCAGCTGGAAGAGACGTTGGCCGACACAGCAAGGTTCTAAATGTGTCAGTCATTGCGGGGGTGCGACTTCCACGGGCTTCGGGAGATCTTAGAAACACTAGACAAACCATTATAGTGAATATTAGGTATATGTATATTTTTAACCATTTTTTGTGGTTTAAAATCTAAAAGTGTGTTTTAAAAGTGTAAATTGCAATAAGATAGAATATAGCTATATCACAATGCCAAAGTTCATATAGATGGCCTAAACGCACTGGTGTAGCTGGGACGGGCAGATAATTGTTCTGCCCTTATTTCCACACACACACACACACAAAATTGAGGGATCCAATCTCCTACGCCACTGCACTAAAGTCTACTTGGCTTTACTGTATAGGGCTTTTCTTCTTTTTTTTCCTTTAGCAAAAACATTTTTTATTTTGAATAGTTTGCCAACATTATTATTAGAATTTTAGATTTGGACATTAATCCGATATTTACTTTTTTCTTCTAATGATTTTTTAAATGTTTACTTTGTCAATATGGGTTTGAGCATAATAGCTGAGCCACTGACTGACATGTTACATTATTATTTCTCTTCAAATGCCTAAACATCCACATTTTCTGTTGTTAAAATTTTGAAATTTCAAGAACTTGTAAATAATCATCTTTAATATTTTTATTTTCATGTTGTTGTTTTGTTGTTTGTTTTTTTTTCACTTTAATATATGTTTTAAAGAATCTGACATCAGTTACAACTAGACCAATACAACACAAAGTATTTTTTTTTGGAATGTCACCTACTACTCTATGGAATGTCACCTACTACTCTATGGAATGTCACCTACTTCTCTATGGAATGTCACCTACTACTCTATGGAATGTCACCTACTACTCTATGAAATGTCACCTACTACTCTATGGAATGTCACCTACTACTCTATGGAATGTCACCTACTACTCTATGGAATGTCACCTACTACTCTATGGAATGTCACCTACTACTCTATGGAATGTCACCTACTACTCTATGGAATGTCACCTATAACTCTATGGAATGTCGTCTCCTACTCTATGGAATGTCACCTACTGCTCTATGGAATGTCACCTACTACTCTATGGAATGTCACCTACTACTCTATGGAATGTCACCTACTACTCTATGGAATGTCACATATAACTCTATGGAATGATATCTACTACTCTATGGAATGTCACCTACTACTCTATGGAATGTCACATACAACTCTATGGAATGATATCTACTACTCTATGGAATGTCACATATAACTCTATGGAATGTCACATATAACTCTATGGAATGTCACATATAACTCTATGGAATGTCACATATAACTCTATGGAATGGTATCTACTACTCTATGGAATGTCACCTACTACTCTATGGAATGTCACATACAACTCTATGGAATGATATCTACTACTCTATGGAATGTCACATATAACTCTATGGAATGTCACATATAACTCTATGGAATGTCACATATAACTCTAAGAAATGTCACATATAACTCTATGGAATGGTATCTACTACTCTATGGAATGTTATTGCAGTCATAAGTTGGTGGCGTTTGTACTTAAATAAAAATAGTTCGTTGTGCTCATTTTTGACTATGCTTTAAACATGTGTGTGGTCTAATGGAAAATGCACACACACAAACACACAAATCTGTTTAGACGTACCAACATCTGTACAAATAAGGAAACACTATTCAGAACAAAACAATTCAATTTGAAAATGTTCATGATTAAAACTGAATATTCTCCCCTTTAGACTATTTTGCACGAGATAAGCTTGTTTTAAAGCCAATTTTGCCCCAATTCTTATTATTTTACACTATTTAATATACATTTTAATGTAATTTGGTGTAAATTTAGATGCAATTCTATAGTTATAATTTATTTGTCTTTTGACTTATTGATACTAAATAAAAAGCAAAATATGAATTATGCTTTCAGACTTAATACATCATTATAATACAAGAGTCAAGTCTGAAAGCATAATTCATATTTTGCTATCTTAAAAAATAATACATTATTATAATACAAGAGTCATTTTTTAAGATTAATAAAGTACAGTACATGTCTTACATCTTTACAAAGTTGAATTGACCATCATTTTATAAATTGATATAAAATATTCATTAATGATATTTCAATGAATCGAAGCTGTTTCTACCTCTAGATGGCCTACCTATGCACAACTATGTCATTTTGAGCAGATAAAATAGGGTTTAAACTTTGTGTTGTCTTACATTCGTTTGAAATGTGTTTTGTATGCAAAACTAATTCTTGTCAAAATCTATTAAAAACTGTTGGAACCTCTGGAGCATTACATTTACATCTTTACAAAGGCACAAATAGACAAACTGCAGGTTGGGATGTATGTTTAAATATTCAAATGTTTTTCTTAGGTACACAAAAGGTCCATACAATTGAGTTCACGTGTACCAATGCTACATGTGTTATTGAAGTTTTTTAATAAATTTAATCTTTTTAATGATTCAACAAAACATTTGCAACCCTTACTTAAACATGCATCAAATGCTTTATCTCTTAGTTAAAATACTGATATTTATGATTAAATGTAACTTGTTTTTAAATTATCCTAAATTTGTGTTTATATTCCATTTTCAATCTCATTCCACAGAATTATTTTATCAAACGCATTTATCCACAAATAATTTAATGTCAGAATAAAAATAAAATTTATATGTTTTTTCTCAAAAAATGTGTGTTTTTTTCTCCTAGTAACTTATTTAAAATTAAGAGAGCATGTGAAAATATTTATCCAGCTATACTTGAAAAAAAAAGAAATTCACTGATGATTGAAAATGTATTTTAATCAAATTTAGAATTAATAGAAAACTATATTGTTTCATTAATATTTAATTTGATTGCAGTTGCATGCATTTATAATTATACATTTATAATTTATTTATTTATATATTTATTTTATTTATAATGCACACAAAAACAAACCAAATATTCCAATAATGAAGAATGCATGAAGGTATTGAAAACAATTTAATAGCCACTGTTACGCTAATATATATTCTACAAAAATAGACATACATTATTACTTTTTGTATTTTACAAACTGGCAACATGAGAATGAGAGATAAGAAACTATTGATTTCCCCCAGGTTGAGGATGGGATCATTATCTTCATTTCAAACTATTCTAGATCATCTGAAACCTCCTTATGCAAATACAAAATTTAGCTGTAGTGACCCTGTCAGGCTTGAGAAAGCTTTTGTTTTTAATAATTAATATTTACCATAAGGGACTGCAGAGTAAGAAGATAATGAGTAGCATTTTAACTTAACTACAATATAGTTTTTTAAAATCCTGAATTTTAAAAAATTTAAGAATAACGGGCAAAAAATCTAATCTTTTATAGCATTTTCTTTTTTGATATTCTCTGTAAGTGTAAGCCCTTTTTCCTCTGAGATAATTTATTGCAAAACTTTAATAACATGTTGGCTGTTATTTGTGTATATTTAGTTGTCAATGATAAAGACACCAAGAGTAAATTATAAATATTTTATTTAAATCACTGCCCTTATTAATGAATGACAATTACAAAAACAAATTTAGCATGTCTAAAGTTACAATCAAATACATGAATATCTTTAAAGTGGCATTAAAATATGTACAATTGTATCATTACTTCAAATACATTTTATGGCGAAATATAGTGTAAATAATGTGGGGTTGGGGGTGGGACACATCAATAGTAAATATTTAAATGTAGGCTTCTGATCTAATTAATTATATGAAATTGAATATGAATAATAAAAATGTGAGCTATTTACAATATGAGTGTATAAATAAAGCTTCTATCACGTTTTTAAGATAGATAAATAGCAAGGCCATTTATCCTTGCAAATGTTGTGGGGTTTTTTTTGTCAGTGGTCTCTCTCTTCAGGTGGTCGATAAGGAATCTTAAGAGCCTCAAACACAGACTCCTCTGATGGGGTCGGGATAACAGTCCCTTCAAAGATCTTTTCTGAGCCCTGGATTGAATATAAATATAACAATGTTAATTCAAATTTATTTAGTTGAAATCAAGACTTTTTTCACTGAAAGTTTTTCTTTAAAAAATTATAATAGAAAAAAATTCCTTGATTTTATCAGTTGATTTGATTTTTTTTATAGACAAATGATGGGACAGGGACACTTGACCAGGGAGACTTTTATTTAGTCTAAATTACAATAAGTTTAAGCTGAGAGCTATCTTATTTGACAAAATCCTTGTTGCTGATAAGTAATACTATACCACGGTTAAAGAAACATTGTCAAGAGTTAATCATTAATTTTTTTTTAAAGAAACAGATTGAATTTTGAATTATTTTTTTTTAAAGATAAAATATGTAATCAGTGTCCCCACCCACCACCCGTTTTATTTCTTGGTGGTGTGAGGTATCTGTGGTCGCAGCCCCCTAAGTGGTGCTCTAAAGTTTATGTCTTAATTAAATTTTCTAATTCAGGGATGATTAAGTTATTGGTTTCAGCTATAAGACCCACAAACCATACGGTCACTCCTGAGTATGTCTACGTTTGATACTCTATAGCAGGGGTCCAGAAACCATGGTTCGCGAGCCAGATGTGGGCTCTATTGATGGCTGCATCTGGCTCTCAGTGAAATGTTCGTTTATAAATTTAAAAAACCTTTATTTAGACTCATTTGATCTAGATATTAATTGCATATGAAAAAAACAGCATAACAATGTTATTAAAAAGAATTCAGAGATATAATTATTGTACATTTAGATTTAGTGTTGAAATTACACAAAATGCACACATTCACTTGAATTTTTTAGTTTTAAACATAATGTATGGCTCTCACGGAATTACTTTTCAAAATATGTGGTGTTTATGGCTCTCTCAGACAAAACGTTTCCCGACCTCTGCCCTATAGATTTGTGTAAGCTGCAAGCTTTTGTTAATTTTTTTTAAATTGCTGGAACACCCATGTAGGTAGGCAACAAGCCTCTGATCCTCAATCTTTTGGACGTTTTTTTGCTGTCTTTTGTGTTGTTAGGAGTGGATTAAAAATCTTTAACAATTATCATTTAATCTAGATATGAATGTTATTCAGCTAACCTTTCTAACAACTCCAGTTTTCAAGGCATGCTCGTTTAGGGACATTCTCTGGGTTTTACACAGATGTCGCAGGGACCTGTTAAAGTGAGCTGATCCAGTGAAGTAAACAAGTGCACAGCCGTACTCACGGTAAGGCACAACAATGATATCCAGTCGACGGTGCTGACAAATAAAAATACAATTTTAAGAAAAAATATTAGAACCTAAACGATCTTATTTACATACATTATCTGTGTCAAACACCCATGAAAAGTTACATAAAAATGAAATTCTGCTCTTCGCCATAAGATGTATCTAATAAAACAAAAAGCCACAAACTATTCTGAGATCCAAATAGTATCTTCATCATAAAAAACAAAAAAGACTAATGTTAATTTTATAGGTACAAAGTCAATTTCTCAACTCTTACTTCATTGAATGACATTACATATGTACATCTATTCCATATTTTTTAAAAACATGTGCCTCTTTCATTTACATCTTATACATGAAATTTTCTAGCAAAAAGATAATAAACATGATCTAAATAAATTTGAAATGATTTGACACTGTAGATGACTGCCTATAAACATGATTTATTTATTTTTTATTTTAAGCTTTGATTTTGGATATAAAGGTATGGTCTAAAAACTAACCTTTCTATTTGGGCCTGGTAGTTTGCAGACACCTAAATACTTTTTCTGGTTTCCAGTTTCTTCAACAGATACCAGGTCATCAGTTAAAAAGCCTGAATTAAAATTCTACAATTAGTACCTTGATATATCAAACCATTTTGTAAGTTGTAAAATCTTTATTGAATTTAATATCAATTATTTTTATTATTATTATTTTAAAGATAAATACACAACTGTATTTCTGGTTTCCAGTTTGTTCAATAGATACCAGGTCATAATTTTATGAATGCATGTTCATCATCATTTTATCAATTTTTTTCTTTATAAATTAAGTGCTGATATACACTAGATCAGGGGTCGGGAAACCATGGCTCGCGAGCCAGATGTGGCTCTATTGATGGCTGCATCTGGCTCTCAGACGATTTTCGATTATAAAAAAAAGTTTATTCAGACCTCTTTGATCTACATATTAATTGCATATAAAAACAGCATAACAATGTTATTCAAAAGAATTCAGCAACATAATTATTGAAACTTTCAGTGTTGAAATTACACAAAATGCACACATTTACTTGAATTTTTAGTTTTAAACATAATGTATGGCTCTCACAGAATTACTTTTCAAAATGTGTGGTGTTTATGGCTCTCTCAGACAAAACGTTTCCCAACCCCTGCACTAGATCCTTAAATTTTAAAGGTTACCATCATCTACATTTTATAAATACTCTCGAGTACAACTGCAAGGTTATTTTTATTAGCATGAACCTGATTCTTTCAGTTTGGCCAGCAGTGGAGAAAATACTCCTATATGAGATCTTCCATCAGGGTGAGTGATGAGCACATCCACATCTCCACATGTCGGCTTGCCTCTTCGATATGAGCCACAAGCTAGGGCTATAATTCCATCTTGAATGCTCTCAGCTGCTTGCCTTACCTTGGTGAAAATTTAGGCAGCAGAGACAAAATGTGATGTAGTAGTTATGGCAACTATCCAATAAAATTTCTTAATGGGAAGTTTCGCTTGGATAAAATCAGTGAAAAGCACAAGCCATTTTTGTTCACTTTTTCATTTTTGTAACATTGAGAAAAACCATTATGGTTCTTTATTATCTTTTTAATGTATTTTAATAAAACCTAAAATTTAATTCAATCGTATTAATTTTTTTCTTTTGTCAGCTTAGAAAATAATAAAATTTGTGTTTCTTGGGAAGACCTCAAATAGTCATAACCAACTTCCGTTTCCCCTTACTGAACATTCCATGGTCATGTGCTGCTGTTTTTTTTTGTCTCTCGTTTTTTTTCTCTTTTTTTTTCAGTTGTTTAATTTTCCACTCAATAAACCATTACTTTTCAGCATCCAATCCTTGTGTTCCTCCATTTATTTTACTTCTTTAACACCACCCAAAATAACTAGTAAAAGATTCTACTGAATGTTTCATTATTATTATTTTATCCCTTTTTATTTATTGAAATAAGGATATTAAAAACAGGCTTCTTGTTACAATTTTTTTTTAAATGTCATCATCCCCCACCCCTTCCCCAATTTTTTTTGGACACAGCTTCAGTGCACATCCCAACCAAAACTTCCAAAAATATCTTAGAATATTATTTGAACTGTTACAAGACAACAGAGCAAGTCTTTTAAAGCTCAGACAGAAGTAGACCAGGCAAGATGAAATCCAAATTAGATCATTAAATAATTTCAGGATATGTTTAGTGTTATGGTTTTATTTTGTTTAGCAAAAGCAAAAACTATTAACTCTCCATTTTTGTATGTTCTTTCAAGTATGTAAATGGCTTTTGTAAAAATTAAAAACAATACACATTCATTTTAAGAAATAGTTTTAGTCTCATTTCAATCAATACAAATTTGTTAACTAGGTGGTTATGAAACATAAATACTATAAATTAAATTGTTTTGCCAACCTAAAGAGGTCATTTCATTATTTCTCAAATTTAAAAAAAAAGGAATGGCTTACAACTTGTTCAATTTCAGCAGCTTCTTCTCTGGCCATCCTCTCAAGGAGGTCATCATACAAGCGCACACCCACTTTCTGTTGATGAGTCAGGTGTGCTTTCTGCTGTAAGTCTTCTATGCTGCGATGTCCCTTAAAGGAAACAAATAATGAATCCATAAACAAATGTTTGGCATTATGACTGTGCTTTTAAGCATTTGAATTTTGTTTTTAATGTATTAGTGAAATTCTTTTAACTTTTGTCGTTTATCAAAAATGATTGATATTATTTCCATGGAGCTGGAATTTTGATTGATTGGGTTGGAGCGAAAGAATAAGAATAGCTTAAATGTATGCAATATTTTGCAGTTTGTTCCCCTTTTGAAATTTTAACATAATTATGACAGGCAGCATAATAGCATTCAAGAAGGTGCAGCTAGACTAGTTTCTTTCATAAGTTTTTTTTTAATTACATACTTCAAGACTTTCCTCTCTGGGTATTTCCCTCTCCGAAAAGCCTGATAACTTTCAATTGGAGTGTGTGGGGGGGGAGGGGGGGGGTGTAACCCAAAAAAAAATCACATTTAGTTTATTTTTACCTGCTGGTACCAGATATTTGCAGTGTGCGGACCAGCCCCCCAAACATTAGTAAACAGCTTCAGCACACGAATCTCTTCGCTGGAGTCGAATTCCTTCAGTTTTCGCAGTTCCCCACTCTGAGCTATTTCCCAGATTTTGTCTGCAAGGCGACCCCCAACTCCTCTAAGAGACTTGGCCTCCTGTGATTGTTTATGTTTGAACCGAGGCAGAGAAGGAAATAGGAATGAAAAGGCTTCTAGTTAGAGTGTTTATTCTATAAGCTACTAAGAGTCTATGTTCTATAAGACATGTATGTATGCATCAATAATATTCTTTTATATAGTTACATACTTAATGACATAATTATTTCCATGCATAAAAAAGTTTTGTTATGCTTAAATTGAATGACGTATAACTATATGTTAGCTCCTGTGTGGAACATAATATGGGTGCAAATTTTTAATAGATTACACTTTCAACTAAAAAAAGTTGAGAGGGTTCAGGAATAACTTTCATTTAAAAACATACCTCCCAAGAAGATATTGGCTTAGGGTAGCCACGCAGAGCTTGAATGGCTTTTTGGTAGCCAAAGGCCCTCCATTTGTCATTTGTACTTTCATAGGCTTTTGCCATTTCCTGACATTATGTTATAAAGAATTATCAGTAACATATTTTTATAAATTTATCTGTAATTAATTTAACTTCTGGCATAATATAAATTCAATGTAGAACAATAAGTAGCCATATAAAAATGTATTTAAGTTATGTTGTATTTGTTAGTTCACTTTAAATGCCATAACGTGAAAGTTTACCAAATTGCATTTTTATAATATTTTTTAGCCATTGTTTAATAAAGAGTAGGTTGGTTTTTTAAAGAATAATTTATAGTAAATGTAGATCATTGTTTTCTTATAACTCAATTGGAAGGCTTTTTTTTAGTGCTATTTCATGTTTAAATTAAATTATTGTCTTTTATTCATGAATTTATATACCTTTAATTTTTGTGGGGGTGGGTGTATTTTTATTTTAAATTACTTCAAGTAATTTTAGTATGGATCAAATATTTCACTGGTGGCTACTACTGTAGCGCAATCTATTTACATGAGCATGATAATTTATTTATTTGAGTATGGTTAAGCAATATCGATATGAGTTGAAATTTTTTCTACTACTTTTTCATAAAATATTTATAAAGTAATAAATAAATTTAAGAAAATGTAAAAGCTGCTAACCAAAATGAAAATATAATTAGAAAAATATAACTGACCTCCAGCTTGTCTGTTATGTTTTTGTTATAGTTTGGTTGTGGGTTCTTAGAAGACTGGGCACAGATCCACTTTTCGGTCTGAATATTATGCTGAATAAAGAAATGTAAAAAATATTTAATTTTTGAAATAATACTTTACCAATTAAACTTTAATTTGTATTATTACTAGGGCTGCGGAAATAAACGATTAATTTATCGATTAATCGTGAAAATATTTTAACGATTAAAAAATTTTTAACGATTAATCGACCCTCCACTTATAAATGTACTGGAAGTCAAAAAGTAAAATATTTTGACCGATAAATATAAACTAATTTCAGGACGATTACACGAACATTTTGGTTTTACGCAATTCACTTACGTGAATGTTCAAACTGTTGATAAAGATTATTGTTGCCATTGAGAGAAATCGTTTGCCTACCATGCAATGTTCCCTCTAAGTCTAAGCTTCGTTGGTCCGTGAGCAAAGTTAAAAAAAAACTTGTGTGCAAAGTTGCAGAAAGTCCATATTTTGTGCCATATTTTACAAAATTTGCTGCGCGGTGATTCTAAACTCCTGCGTGACGTCTGTCAAATATCTGCGCAGCGGCGCTGCTTAAAGAGAACATGGCTACCATGGTTCACTTTGCTTGCATATCACCTGCAAACCAAACATCCACTACAGTAGCAGAAACTTCAGCTGAGACAATCTAAGCTATGTGAACGATTGTTCAGCTCGGCTGGTTATATGGTCAATAAGACCCGCTCATCACTTGAACCAAATAATGTCAATACACTTGTCTGTTTGCGTTGTTGGTTAAAAGATGTCATATAAAGAATACATCCCAGTGTTATTTCGATTTTCAACAAGTACGTTTAATAAATGTTACTTATGACACCATAAATTCCAACTTTTGGCTTTAATCGAAATTAATGATAAATTAATCGTCAAATTTTTCAAAAGTTAACGATTCATTTTAAATTAATCATTAACAGACCTAATTATTACATATCTTGCTATTGAAATACTTATTTAAAAAAAGAGCAACAATTCAAATTAACTTGAAATTAGGGCTTGCAACTTTTGCATATAGCGAATTGAGAATGTAAAAAAATATATATATGCACTTAGCAGATTAAATTAATTGATGAACAGAGTATTATTTTTGTTAAGTTCTGAAATTTGAAGGAGAGAAACTTTATCTATTCATCTAATATATAAAGATGAAAGTTTGTGTGTTTGTTTGTTTGTTTGTTACCAATGGAATTCCACACCGTTGGACCCAAGATGCTGAAATTTTGCATGGGACTCTCATTTGACCCGGGACAGGTCATAAGCTATGTTTCAACCCCAGGTGACCACCCCTAGGGTAAGGGAGCCCATAATCAGAAAATGTAGAGCCAAATAAAGACAAAATAAATTCTCATTTCGATATTGAACAGCTTCATGCGGGCATTCAAAACGAGTTCATTTTGGTGCGTTATTTTTTACAATACTTTATTTTTAGCTGTGAGCTTTCAAAAATCTTTTATTGTCAAATTACGGTGCGCACCTTTTCGTGTACGCATCTAAAAGTGAGCAGTGTAATTTTATTATGATAACATTCATATTTGTTTTGGCCTTGCGGTACAAAACAGTGGCCTTTTATACAAATACTTTCTTGATATATTATAGATCTGTTAAAACTATTTCATTACATTTGTCACACGATGTATGGTATTTATTTTTAAATTAAGAGTTTTTTTTATGTTGTTTCTAATGACTCAAATTTTAATTTAAACAAATACTAATTATGTGAGGGTATTTTATGTGGAAAGAAATTGCCCAAGTCAAAAAAGCTTAATCGTAATTTAGAGGTACTAAACGTTTGTTTTTCTTAAAATTTGTTGCGTGTTCTATATTAATTTTTCTTGCTTATTTTACTTGCTCAATCCCTTAAATTTAATTATTAAAGTTAATCATCAATGATTATTACATGCATATAAAAGCCTACGACCAATGCTGTGTTTTTTTTATTGCATAAGCTCTATAAATTTACAATTTAAACCTTTCTATCGGACTTATAAACATAAGCATATTAAACTCAATACAAGTGAACCTATAAGCAATTAATTAAGTTGGGCGGCATATTGAATATGCCATGGTCATCACGCTGTAGCGGAATAACAAAAGCCATTTTAAAAATAGATGTTTAGTCAAATATAGCATCTTTTTTTCCTATTTCGTAAATAATTTATTTATTTTTCAGAAACTAAATCTGGTGTTTGAAATATAATTTACAAACTATGATGTCCCATCGGGAAACATGATCAAAAACATACTTGAATTCCTTTTTAAAATTATACCTATTACATAAAAGCAGTAAATTTAAATAGTATAACATAGAGACAAATATAAAAAAGCATTATATATCATTTCCATATTAAAACACTAATAAATAAAGACTATCAAAAAGTATACAATTTATTTTTGGAGCAGTACTGCATTACAAGACTTCATTTTAAGCGCCCGCCTTTAAATTAACTTTCATTGACTAAAAATTGACTATAATTTTTTCACTTTTGTCCCTTTCTACAAAACGGTCCCATTTAGCGATGGATTCCAAAATCTTATATGTTGCTGTTTCACCAAGGGATTCAATTCTTTTTTGATTCCCGTTTTCAGATAAGACATTATATTTTGTAAAAACAATTTTCCTGTTTTTGTTTCTGGAAATTAGATAAAGGGCGATTTTTACTCATTACTTTTAGTTCAGAGTTCAGTCGTGCTTAATTGTTTTTAGTATGATTCGTAAATTTTACAGACTTTTAGTCAAATGGGAAGTTGGACCATTAGTGAGAGTGGGCTTAGGCTTTTATTAGTATAGAAAAGGGGAGGGCACTAAATGAAGTTAATCAAGAGAAATACAAAAAAATAAGAAGAAAGTAAATCGGTGCATACACATACATACTTAACAAATAACTATTTCAATATTTTCAACAACATAATAAAACTTGCTCATTACTATAAACTTACATATTAAAGTTAAGAATCAATGATCTTGACATGCATATAAAGGCCTAGGACCTATGTTGTCATTTCATGTTTACATAATTTTATGTTTACATAAGCTAAACAAATTAACTATTTAAACTTTAGCTAACGAACTTATTAAGAAAGTCATTAAACTTAACACAAGTGAACCTAAAGATCACTAATTCCGTGAAGTTAGAAGCATAAAACTCTGGGTGGTTGTTAAGTACACTTCCGTGGTGGTAACGAGCAAAAAAAATATTTAAAAATCAATTTTCATATAGCCCATATAATGAAAAAAACGTCTTTGTGCCCCCGGCCCCCATGACTGAATTGCAACTTTTTTACACAAATGATCGTCGTGAGAGGCTACTCAACAACTTCCCAAAGTTTCATGCTTCTACCTACACGCGAAGTTGGAGAATTCAATTATTGATGAGTCAGTTTTTTATATAAGAAAAAAACTACATAGCCTATGACCTGTCCCGGGTCAAATGAGGGTCCCATGCAAAATTTCAGCACCTAGGTCCAACGGTGTGGCATTCTATGAGTAACAAAACAAACAAAAGAAACAAACAAACAAACTTTCATCTTTATATATTAGATGGGGTTTTCCCGCTTTGGGAATGTCAATGTTTGACTGTTGCACAGTGCGCACTATTTTGACACATGCTTGGTGTGACGTAGTTTGGTGTGGGATGACGTCAATAGAGAGATATGCTAGAGGGACGATTTTGTAGCGGAGAGCACGCACAGTGTTGTAATTATTTTGCCTTGAAGGATTTCTTTGTTCAATTAAAATATTGATTCTTCTGATGGTGTTATTACTTATTGAGTTGAAGCCTTGTGAGTCATAAAAATCATTAGAACTTGACATTCTTAAGAAGAACAAATGAAATTAATCTCTTTAGAATGTGTTTTTTAAGATTTTACAATAACTAACCTTACCTAACCAAACTTGAAGTAGTTAACAAGTTTATATATTAGCCTATCTAATACCTTTCAGCCATTTAGTGGTGCTAATAGAATAAATTAAATTCATCTGTTCATTGATGTTTAGAAGGATGAATTAAATACATATATTTATTGATCCAATGAAGTTTAAATTAAATTAATCTCTTCTGAATATTTTTTTGGATCTTATAATCAATACAAAATATCACTAAACAAATTATATATCCAAAACTTAAATTAACACTTCACCTGTTTTACAAATGTCTAAACACAATTGATGTGTCCGAATTAAACAAATAGTCATGGGGTAGCAAAATTTAAACTAATTTAATAATTTACTTATAAGTTACTTATTTATCTAAGTTACTTATAAGTTTATTGATGCTAAAAGGGGGGGGGGTGAGAAAAAACCTTCAGTATGGTATTTAAGAAGAAAGTTTAACAAAGGGAAATAATTAAAAGCAGTTGTACACTAAAACAATATATAAGCTATTATGTTCCAATCTTTCTTCAGAGAAATCATGCCCCCAAAAAGAAAAACTCAATTAGGTCGTGTTTCTAAAACGGCAAAGAAGCAAGCCTTACATAGAGAAAATGAAACAAATGAACAAACACAGGCAAGACTTGCTGTTGAGAGAGAAAGAGTTTCAATCAGAAGAGCTAATGAAACCAGTGAACAAACACAGGCAAGACTTGATGATGAGAGAGAAAGAGTTTCCATCAGAAGAGCTAATGAAACCAGTGAACAAACACAGGCAAGACTTGATGATGAGAGAGAAAGAGTTTCAATCAGAAGAGCTAATGAAACCAGTGAACAAACACAGGCAAGACTTGATGATGAGAGAGAAAGAGTTTCAATCAGAAGAGCTAATGAAACCAATAAACAAACACAGGCAAGACTTGATGAAAAAAGAGTCAGATCTTCAATGAGAAGAGCAAATGCAACAAATGAACAAACCCAAATAAGACTTGCAAACCAGAGAAATGGAAATTTAAACAGAAGAAGAAATGAAATTCAGGAAGACCTAAAAGGTGCTGCTCATCAATATCACCCAGATATTCCATACCATCAACATGAAAAGGTCAACATTGGTGAGATGAACTTGATCTGCAAGCATTGCAGTGCATTTAAATGGAAAGATGAGCACCCTGGAATGTGCTGTTCCAATGGCAAAGTTAAACTAGAGACTCTGCAACATCCACCTGAGCCACTTGATCATTTGCTTCAAGGTGTATCTCAAACGTCTAAACGCTTCCTAGCCAACATCAGAAAATACAACTCATGCTTTCAAATGACATCTTTTGGTGCCAGCAAAGAAATTCGTGAACAAGGATTCATGCCAACATTTAAAGTTCAAGGCCAAATTTATCACAGGGCTGGATCTCTGCTGCCAGCTGAAGGCGAACCTCAGTTTCTGCAGATCTATTTCATGGGAGACCAAGCTAGAGAAGTCCAACAAAGATGTGCAAACTTTCCAGACTTGCAACAAAATGTTGTTTTGGAGTTGCAAGAACTCCTACATGCAAACAATGCCTACCTTCACATTTTTAAGACAGCTCTAGAAAGAATGCCAACTGATGAATACAAAGTTGTGATACGAGCTGACAAAGCACCAAGACATGAACACCAAAGGCGGTTCAATGTACCAACATTTGATGAAGTGGCCATTGTCATGGTAGGAAATGAATTTGACAGACGTGACATTGTCCTTCAAAAGCGAAACAACCTTCTCCAAAGAGTTGCAGAAACTCATCGCTCTTATGATGCTCTGCAATACCCCCTAATGTTTTGGCAAGGTGAAGATGGGTACTCCTTTGGCATTCCTCAGACAAACCCAGACACGGGAAACAATGTTTTGGGTAAAAAGGTTACAGCAATGGACTTTTATGCATATCGAATCATGATTCGCAGTGGTGAAGATAACCATCTCTTGAAATTTAGACATCTGTTCCATCAATTCATCGTAGATATGTACGCGAAAATTGAAAGTGAACGCTTGCTCTACATCCGTCTAAATCAAAAGAAGCTGAGAGTTGAAGACTACATTCACCTCAGAGATGCCATTGCAAATGATGCCAATCCAAATGATCTGGGGAAAATGGTTATCTTGCCAGCAACATTTACAGGAAGTCCAAGACACATGCATGAGTACACTCAAGATGCTATGACTTATGTCAGAAATTATGGAAGGCCAGATTTGTTTATCACCTTTACATGCAATCCACTATGGCAAGAAATTCAGGCTCATCTTTTACCTGGCCAATCAGCAGTGGATCGACATGATTTGGTTACTAGAGTCTTCAAACGAAAACTATCAAAATTAATGTGAGTCATTAAAAAAGTCATGTCTATGGTGAAACGAGATGCTGGATGTACTCAATTGAATGGCAGAAGAGAGGCTTACCCCATGCACACATCCTAATCTGGCTGATGAAAAAATTACGACCTAATCAAATTGACAATGTAATCTCAGCAGAAATACCAAACTCTACACAAGATAATTTTTTGTTTGAAATTGTTGTGAAAAATATGCTGCATGGACCCTGTGGAAACTTGAACAGAAACTCTGCTTGCATGGTTGATGGGAAATGCTCAAAAAAATATCCAAGGAATTTGATACAAGAAACTAAAACTGGTGAAGATGGCTATCCTGTGTACAGACGCCGTAAACCAGGAGATAGTGGTTTTACTGCAAAAATCAAAATGAAGGTTGGTTCAACATATCAAGAAATAGAAATGGACAACAGATGAGTGGTTCCCTACACTCCAATTTTGACAAAAATGTTTCAAGCTCACATAAATGTCGAATCTTGCCAATCTGTCAAGGCCATCAAATACATCTGCAAGACGTCAATAAAGGAAGTGACCAGGCCGTTTTTGGTCTTGAAGGAAACCAAGAGAATCCAGATGAGGTGCAAAAGTTTCTAATGGGTCGTTACATCAGCAGTAATGAAGCAGTCTGGAGAATTTTGAATTTCCAAATTCATGAACGGTATCCAACAGTTGTTCACTTGAGTGTTCATCTTGAAAATGGGCAAAGAGTATACTTCAACCAAGAAAATATATATCATCAAATTCTGGAGCCACCAAGAACAACTTTGACAGCTTTTTTACAACTGTGCCAACAAGACGACTTTGCAAAAACCATTCTCTATTGTGTGGTTCCAAGGTACTATACTTGGAATGCTTCTCAAAAATTATTTAAACGCCGAAAACAAGGAGCAGATGTTGAATATCATCCAGGGATAAAATCTTCAGATGCATTGGGACGTGTGTACACCGTTCACCCATCTAATGCAGAATGCTTCTTTTTGAGGATGCTACTTCATGTTGTTAGAGGACCAACATCCTACACTGACTTAAAAACTGTTGATGGTCATGTGTGTGCTACATTTAGGGAAGCTTGCCAAATGCAAGGGCTACTAGAAAACGATCACCATTGGGTCTTGACCATGGAGGAGGCATGTACATCTCAATCACCTACCCGTTTGAGACATCTGTTTTCAATTTTGCTGACAACATGCTCTGTTTCTAATCCACTTGCTCTCTGGGATACATTTAAAACATATTTGAGTGAGGACATTATGTTGCAAACCAAGAGAGAGAATCAAACACTGCTAATTGAGTTCTCTAATGAGATTTACAACAGGTGTCTTATGTTGTTGGAGGATTTGTGTGTATCAATGTCAGGAAGGAACCTTGACCAGTTTGGGTTACCAACGCCTCAAAGAAATGAAAACAATCTTCAGAATAGTGAAATTCTACGAGAACAAAATTATAACACAAATGAATTGATGGCCTATGTCTCAGAAAATCAACCACGTTTAGTTGAGGATCAAAGAGCTGCCTACATTCACATCTTAGAACTGGTTACCTCAAAAAAAGGTGGAATCATATTCCTTGATGCTCCAGGAGGTACAGGTAAAACATTTGTGATCAATTTGCTCTTGGCTACAATCAGACGAGACAAAGGTATTGCTCCAGCCGTTGCTTCTTCTGGCATAGCATCAACATTGCTTGCAGTAGGTAGAACAGCTCATTCTGCCTTCAAGTTACCTTTGAACATGAACCATTCTGAGAATGTAACCTGCAACATATCAAAAGGATCAGGAAAGGCCAAGGTACTAGAACAGTGTTCTCTCATTGTCTGGGATGAGTGTACAATGTCACACAAGCGAGCTCTTGAAGCCTTGAACAACACTCTTCAGGATTTAAAAGGAAACACAAAACTAATGGGAGGAACAGTTGTGGTATTAGCTGGAGATTTTCGACAAACTTTGCCTGTCATTCCAAGGTCAACACCAAGCGATGCGTTGAATGCCTTCCTCAAAGCTTCAACTCTGTGGAAACAGGTCAAGAAAATGACTCTGACCACCAACATGAGAGTCCATTTACATGGAGATAATGCAGCAGGCTACTTCTCACATCAATTGCTACAACTTGGCGATGGAAAGTGGCAGGTAGACCCAGCATCAGGAACAGTTTCTTTCCCATCAAATTATTGCACTGTGGCAAAGTCACTTGAAGAGTTGAAACTTGCCGTTTTTCCAAACATCCAAGACCAGTTTAAAAATCCTGAGTGGTTGTGCGAAAGGGCCATTCTTGCTCCAAAGAATTCAAGTGTCAACAGCATCAATTCTCAAATTCACAATTTTCTACCAGGCATTTCAAAAAACTACAAATCTATTGATACGGTTACAGA
This sequence comes from Ampullaceana balthica, assembly GCA_944989445.1. Classification (NCBI taxonomy): domain Eukaryota; kingdom Metazoa; phylum Mollusca; class Gastropoda; family Lymnaeidae; genus Ampullaceana; species Ampullaceana balthica. Next base: position 1,379,818 of record CALYLW010000073.1, on the reverse strand, counting down.
TCCGGCCCAAGCTGTTTACTATCCAACAGAATTTTTGAATTCATTAGATCCTCCTGGCATGCCATCACATAACTTGGAACTTAAAATCGGAGCTCCTATCATACTTCTGAGAAATTTGGATCCCCCTAAACTATGCAATGGAACACGATTTAGCATCAAGCATCTCTTACCTCATGTAATAGAAGCCACAATTTTGACAGGCTGCGCCAAGGGAGAAGATGTCTTCATCCCAAGAATTCCACTCATAGTACTCATACCAACAGATATGCCTTTTGATTTCAAGCGCCTCCAGTTTCCAATCAGGCTTGCATTTGCCATGTCTATCAACAAGGCACAGGGACAGTCTTTAAAAAAGGGCAGGCATTGTACTTGAGGAAGCTTGCTTTGCCCACGGACAGCTATATGTGGCATGTTCTAGAGTTGGGTCACCAACAAATCTTTTCATTTTTGCACCAGAAGGAAAAACCAAAAATATAGTCTATCGACAAGCCTTAATATAAGCAATATATAAATTACATGTACTTATTTTTAATTACATTTCAATTTATTTTTTAAATTCTTTTTCAATGAATGAATTGAAATAAATTTTTTTTAATCTGTGGACTATTATTATAATCGTGCGACGCCGGGTAACCCGGCTAGTGTATATATAAAAATGAAAGTATGTCTGTGTGTGTGTGTGCATGTCCTTTATAGCTGACTAAGCCATTCACTCGTAATGATCTTTTGTAGACTGTTGAGTATGCTCCCGGGATGGTAACTGGCAATTTTTTTTCTCTAAATTTAACACTCATGGGGCGCCGGGGGCCAATAATGTCTTTTTTGCTTATATGAGCTATATAAAAATTAGTTTAATCGTTAGCTACTGTGTTAATTGGTGGATCTTAACCAAATTGTGTATGTAAGAACTTGACAGCCAATATTAAAATACTATAGGGCACTGAACTCCTAATGACCATACCTTTTTTTTTAAATGTTTAAGATTTTATTCCTTATTCAATTATTAACGATCTAGAAAAATAATGATAAATGTATACATTATTATCCATATTGAAATGAACAGGTGTTTTGAAGTTTATATTTTGCACTGAATGGGCCCTGGGTTTTTGCTAATATGAACTATTTGAAAATTAGTTTATGCGTTAGCTACTAAGTAACTGAACGGGTCTTAACCAAACTTTGTATACAAAAACTTAGTAGCATATATTAAAATACTTTATGGCACTGAACTTTTAATGTCAATTTCTTCGGGGCCAGGGGCCCCAAAAGTATTTTTTTCATATATGTTTAAGATATTTTTCCCATTCACTTTATATATTCACTTTATTTCTTAAGAAATATATCCATGATGAAACTGAATTAAAATTAACAGGTTTTTTAAATTGACATCTTGCACCGAATGGGCCCTGGGGCCCCTTAATGTCGTTTTTTCCTTATATTAGCTATATAAAAATTAGTTTCGAATCCGTGTGAAGGCAAGGGTTTGTTCCCGGGGCCTAGGGCGTCCCTGAGTCACCCCGCTCCGAATGGGTACCTAACTACATTGTAGTTAGGCGGCTGGGTAATGCGTGGAACCCACAAAGCCGTGGCCTGTGAATGCTGCATCACTTGCCAACAGATCATCTGTCATGGTCTGTGGACGCAATTATCTTCTGCATAGAAGGAGCGTCTGTATTGATAAGATAAGAAGAAGAAGTGTTAGTTAATCAGAAAATAACTGGATTTTGACCAAACTTAGTATATAAAAACTTAAGAGCCTATATTAAATTACAATAGGGTACTGAAATCCTACTGTCCATTTCCTCGGAGCTGGGGGCCCAAAATGTCTTTTTAACTGAACGTTAATAATTTTATTACCCATTCAATTTTACACGATATTGAGAAATATAGCTTGAGCACAATGGCAATAAAAAAATATAAATTATCACTCATTTTCGGGCCGGGGCCCTTAATATCTTTGCTTCTTTTGTAAACTTTTTAATTATTAATTTATTTATCCGTTTGTTATGAAACTTGGACTTACCTCTGCACATTTCCGCGAAGATTTCTGGCATAATTCATTTTAAACCATTACCACTCATTGGTTTATTTAAATTTTTACTTCTATCGTTGCAACGCACGACGGGTCTGCTAGTGCGTTAAAAATTATAATTAATTGCTTGTTTACTGATTGATCTAATAAAATTATTTTAATCAGTAGGATACTAAAACTATCAGGTCAACTCTAATAAAGGAGAGCTCCACACTACAATTGAACGTTCTTTTTCTCCACCTTACTATATTGCCTTCATTTATTGATTTACTGTCAACTAGGTTTTTAAAAGTGTTCTATGTTTAAAGACATCTTGGTGGAAAATGGGATTAAGCATAGTATAAATATATTATGAAAGGAACGGACATAAATTTTAACATGTTGATATTCAATCATGATTACAAAAAAAAGTAGTAATAATATATTATTTTCGACTATAAAATGTGTATTTCCATTTGCTGTTGTAAAATTATCTTATATTTAGGGCTGTTAAATTTAATCGTTAACTTTTGAACAATTAACTATTAATTAATCGTTAATTTCGATTAAAGCCAAAAATAGAAATTTATGACGTCGTTAAACTGAACATTTCAAGGGAAGTAACAAAAACAGGAAATTGACTTTTTTTATTTTATTGAATTATTTCCCCTGTCTCACAGACATTGAAAATTAAGAATATTTTGAACTAAATTTTATGACAATGTGTTGATACTTGATCGGATGTTTGTGCTGAAGGTGGTACGTCAGCGATGTATTTGATCCTTTAAACGAGTTTTGTTTATTGCAGTGAACACAAAGTAAACTTTTTCACCATCTTCGACTTTGCCATGCGCAGTTAGCTTAAAAACAAATTTTGCTCAACTTTCTAGTTATAGGCCTATGTTTAAATTTAACTGCGCTGATGCTGTCAGCCATTTATTTTTTAGTTGATGTCTGCCGGTTCCCACATAAATGAATAAAATTAATTATATTATTACGCGGGAGAAGTTTGTACGTAAAAAATATATATAAATTATTATTAATTATTAATAATTAATTATTTATTAATAAAAATTCTAAAATATTATAAATATTTTCTTTAATTTTAATTGAATTTTTATCGATTAAAATAATTTTAATCGGTAAAAAAAATTTAACGATTAATCGAGAAATTAATCTTTAATTTCCACAGCCCTACTTATATTACTATGATAATATGTTTGTCCTAATGTCCACCTGTAGTAATAGTAGCATCAATTGTTAACATGTATGTTTATGACTGATCTGTCTGTAGCTATATGACAATCAGTAGCAAGCAATGACCATATATCTGTATAAAAATAATCGTTATTTTTCACTAAAAATAAATGCATTATTATTAAAATCGGTATCTTAAAAATTCACTCTTGGTATCATTGCAATCATGGGCGTAGGCAAGGGGGGGGGGCAAGGGGGCATTTGCCCCCCCCTACATTTTAGAAAAATGTCATAAAAATGTCATAAAGTTGTTACAATAAAACTGAACTAAATTTCCTGAAAGTTTATTACATTGAACACAGTGTACATATTTTATTATATCAAACATAAAAAGAATTATATCTGCAAATATAACTCAAATAACTGATTACATTACTGATTGTTCTAAATATTCCAGTTCTTTCACAATTTCTGTCAAATTTTCAGCAAAAATTCGCAAGCTTTAATATATATGTGTCCATCTAGTTACACATAGCAAAGGAGCGTTTGGAATTAGTTTACTTTGCTGATAAATTTCTCGGAAAACCACTATAATTGACTTAATTGTTCCTATTGTGTTTCGTACAGCAGTCACATTATTTAAGAAGACAAGATTTAGTTTATGTGAACTGCAATTTACAAATGCTGCTATTGGTTGTTGTTTTTGTTGTTGTTGTTGTTTTTTTTTGGTAATTATTGCTTGTACTCCTTCTTTACCTGCCATTGTAGAACATCCGTCGTATCCTTGACCAACAAGCTTTGTCATATCTAATCCAAATTCTAATGAATTTGTAATGATGGCGTTGGCTAAACCTTCAGCTGTTCTATCGACAATTGGAACATATCCCAGGAATTCTTCTGTGACCATCATTTTCCCATTTTGTTCTTTGGCTAATCTAACACCAAGTGACATCTGCTCAATTCCTGAAATATCATTTGTCTCGTCGGCAAGTATAGAAAATGCAACTTCTTCTTCTACATATTCTTGTGGCCTGAGACTTAGTCTCTTAAGGCCTTGGCTAATACCTGGGCAACCTGCTTTATCTGCTGAGCATTGCCATACAACACTGATTTCACGTGGGACTCTTTTGCCTCCCTAACCTACACGGCTATGTCTATCGCGGGACACGAAGTTAACAAGTGTAGTACTGTTTCAGAGGCTAGGCTGCAATGACGGCAGTTCGAGTCCCTGTTATGGTCTAGCCTGTTAAAATATGAGTTAGTTGGGCAGTGTTCTGTTCGCATTTGAGTCACTGAACTCAAACTCCACCACTGGTCTGATCGGCTTGGCCTGGGCATGTTAGCGCATACTCCCCTGGCAGTCGTATTATCAGCCCACTCCTGGTGCCACAAGTTCCTGAAGTGGTCCTTTAGCCAGGTCTTTGCCCCGAGATAGGTGACTGGGACGTCTGGTTGGGGCTGGGCCGCCCAGGTTTTTTGCCAGGGAGTCTGCTTTCTCAGAAAATGCAACTGAATTATTTGCTTCACGAACAATGTCTTCACGCAAGAGAGACCCACAAATTTCGATTATAGTGTTTTGCGTAGTTGCCGAGATATACTTAGCACTACAAGAACCAATTGACAAATGATTACCAAGAACTACATCTCCAGATTCAACACAAAACTCTAACAGGTCATAAACATTTCCAGAATTAGATTTTTTTCCACGAAGTGCTAAATCATGTGCCGCAAAAAAGGGATTGTAGAAATGATGGGACCCATGGCAGTTTGTTGCGATTTTCTTGAATTTGTCTTCTAAATGATGAGTCTATAGAAACTGCTTTGGCTTCCAATAATACAACAAAATGGCATGCATCTTCATGAGAGCCTTTGTGCCATGTGCTTTGTGCTACGTGCATCTTCGTTGAAATCTTTATATTTTGTACATGGTTTGATGACAAATGCCCACTGAACTCCTCGAATTACTTTTTGCGGAAACAACACGCAATATTTGCAAAAGGCACCTTTTAACATTTTCGAGTATACAAGCCACGGTGAATAGTCTGATAACCATGCATAAACACTAAAACTGTGTTTCCCTCACTGTCAGCTCTAAAATCATACTTTTTATCAAGGGTCCAACAATCACGAATCAGCTGCAATTTAAACTCATTTGAAGGGTCGTGTGTCCAGACATACCTTCAAATATCCAATTTAGGAAATGAATAAGTGTCAGCGATAATTATCAAATTAGACAGAATAGATCAACTACAGGTCATATTTTTACTATAAGATGTCTCCTGGAGAAATGCTATGAATATAACATTGACATACATCAACTATATGTCGACTACAAAATTGCATATGATAGCGTCAATAATAATTACCTATACAACGCACTACAGGAACTTAGAGCCCCACACAAATTAACACGGCTCATATATATGACAATGGCCAAATCCAAAAGTAGAGTCAAGAGTCAAGGCACAGGGAGATTACTCAAGGGAGTTCACATTTGACCGCAGCCTCAGACAAGGAGATTCACTATCATGTATGCTATTCAACATCACACTAGAGAAAATCATTAGAAACATACATGTCAGTTCCAGCGGAACCATGCATAACTTGTTCGTTCGTCCGTCGATACGACGAGGACCACTCTAGTCATCCGAGGGTTTTCTGTGCGTGCGCAGATGGCTGATTAGGCCGATCCTTGCACGAAAGGTTCGGGAACAGAAGGGACAGGGGGCGAGTGCGACATCTCCTGGAGGGTTGACAGCATGGGCCTTTCGGGCTTGCCTCTTCTTTTCTGCGGCGGTAATCCGGTTTGCCTCACATGACCTGGCACCTTCGTGGATGGAAGAGCGCCAGGTGGATCGGTCCATTGCAGCTCGTTCCCACGTGTCTGGATTTATGGCAAACGCTTTCATTGAGGCTTTCAGTGTGTCTTTGAAGCGTTTCTTTTGCCCACCGTGGGACCGCTGGCCATACTGGAGCTCACCATAGAAGATTCTCTTTGGCAGTCTCTCGTCTGGCATTCGGACAACGTGCCCTGCCCAGCGAAGCTGGGACTGCATCAGGAGGGTGAAGATGCTGGGGAGACCTGCCTTGGTCAGTACCACTGTGTCTGGAATTTTGTTCTGCCACTTTATGCCGAGAATCTTCCTGAGGTTTGTTATATGAAAGTGGTTCAGCTTTCTTGCATGGCGCTGATAAACAGTCCAAGTTTCACAAGCATAAAGCAGTGTGGGGAGCACCACTGCCCTGTACACTTTCAGCTTGGTCTGGATGGTAATGCCTCTTCTGTTCCAGACATTAGGGTACAACCTGCCAAAAGTGGAGCTGGCTCTGGCAATTCTGACGTTCACTTCGTCATCGATGGCGACATTTTGAGACAGTGTGCTGCCTAGGTATGTGAACCGGTGCACTGTATTGAGTCTCTGGCCGTTGACAGTGATGTTGGGCTCTACGTAGGGTCTTCCAGGCGCAGGCTGATGGAGGACCTCAGTCTTCTTGGTGTTGATTGACAGACCAAAGTTTGTGCAGGCACTGGAGAACAGGTTTACACTGCGTTGCATGTCGGCTTCTGAGACAGCGTTGAGGGCACAGTCATCAGCGAACAGCAGGTCTCTGATGATGTCTGTCATAACCTTGGTTTTTGCCTGGAGCCTCCGAAGGTTGAACAGCTTGCCATCTGTGCGGTATTTCAGGTTGACACCAACATCCTCGTCTCTGAAGGCTTCTGTCAGCATGGCGGAAAACATGAGGCTAAACAGTGTTGGTGCCAGGACGCAGCCCTGCTTGACTCCGTTTGTGACTGGGAAAGGATCAGAAAACTCCCCGCTGTCCTGGACTCTGGCTTGCATGCCTTCATGGAATTGTTGCACCAAGACGATGAATTTCCTTGGGCAACCGTACTTGGCCATGATCTTCCACAGACCCTCTCTGCCAACAGTGTCAAAGGCCTTGGTCAGGTCGACATAGGTGGAGAACAGATCAGAGTTCTGCTCCTGACATTTCTCCAGCAGCTGCCTGGCAGCGAACACCATGTCGATTGTTCCTCGCTCTTTTCGGAATCCACACTGACTTTCAGGCAGGAGTCCTTGGTCAAGGTGCACTGTGAGGCGGTTGAGCAGGATTCTGGCGAGGACCATGCATAACTAACTACTTCCAGAGAGTCATAACAGAACAAAGATCATCAGAAACCTTGTATAGCCAACCACTACAGTACCTCGCATACGCAGACGATATAGCCTGCTGGGTAGAAACCGCAATGAAATGGTTTAAGCTATCAAGGAACTTGAAAATGCCTCTGCCGAAGCTGGTCTTGTAATAAACGAACCGAAAACAAAATATATGATTATGTCACGAAACGCCCATGCTGATGACATCACTATAAACAAACACAAATTTGAGAGAGTTGCTGCATTCAAATATCTAGGGGCAACTATAAACGAGAACAATGAGATAATATCGGAGGTGAAAGAAAGGTTAACAGCAGGCAACCGCTCCTACTTCAGTTTACAAAAACTTATAAGAATCGAAAATCTCTCAAGGGGAACAAAGAAAATAATATACACCACGATTATAAGGCCGGTAGTAACGTACGCTAGTGAGACTTGGACCCTGACCAGAAAGGCAAAGAACCTGCTTAACACTTGGGAGAGGAAAATCCTCGGGAAAATATATGGCCATGTGATAGAAAATTCGTACAAAACAAGAGATATACCATCTGAACAAATACCCACCCATAGTCACAAGTATTTTAAAAAAAGGAAGACTACGCTGGGCAGGCCATGTTGAAAGGATGCCAGAATGTAGAGCACCAAAAATTATTTTTCTCTCTCTCTCTCTCTCTCTCTCTCTCTCCCTCCCTCCCTCCCTCCCTGTAGACAGTAAAGTGTTGAAATATGAAGTATGGCTTTATTTCCTTTCCAGGAAATAGTATTTTACCATTGTGTCTTCTGTGAAATAAAACTTTGTCGAATGATTCTATGAAACCTTCCAAGCTTAAGGAACATTTAATGAAAATCCATAGTGATAAAAAGATAAAGATTTAAAGATTTTTTGAAGCAGTCCAAGAAACATATTTGAAAACACCATCACTTCAACAACTCATAGGGACAACATCTAAGTGAGATGACGATGGACTTCGTGCGTCTTATAATATTTCTTTATTGATTGCAAAGTCTGGAAAGCCCCACACGAACAGTGAAGAACATATTTTACCAGCTGTAAGAGAGGTGATAAGCACTGTGTTGCACAAACCAGGTTTCGACATCACAAAAAGAAATCCACTGCGCAATAATTCAGTCCAAAGAAGGAATCACGAAATGTCTCAGTGTGTTGACATTCTTTATGTGATAGGAATGCCTTCCATGAGATATTATTTGCTAAACTTTGTTTGGAAAATGATGAAGACTATAATTGTTTACAAATTCTCACAGAAGTACGTTGGTTATTTAAAAGTGCATGTTTAAATCGAATTTATGCTCTCTTTGATTCAGTGCTGGAATTCCTGGAAGGCAAAGACAATGATTTGAGACAAAATTTAATTAACTCAAAAAATGACATAGCCTACATGACAGCTTTGTTTGCCAAATTTAACGAAACTAATTTGAAACTAAAAGGTGACCAATTAAATTTAATCAAAACTATCTGCGTTTGTTGCAAAAAAAATTCTGTGTAAACAAAACTTGGGGAGAGGAGAATGTTCTCAGTTTCAAAATCTGTCGAAATTGCAAAATAGAGTTGAAGACTTGCTTGCCTACTGTCAACACTTAACAGCTCTTCATGCAGACCTGAACCAAAGATTTGAAGACATTCTTCACTTGGATATTCCCTACTGGGTGTTGAACCCTTTAGCTCGGGGACAAACTCAGATCCCAGACATTGATAAATCCATTCTAATACATGAGCTACTTATTGAATTATCCACAAATGAGGAACTTAAACCAATGTTTGAACAATGATACCGCCAATTATGGCTACAGAGACAGATCCCAATTTTATATCCAGCATCATGGGTTATTGTACAAAAGTTGTTGACTGCTTTCCCGTCTTCCTATTCGGTAGAACGTGGATTCAGTGCCGTTATGTACCTCATCACAAACAGAAACCATCTCGCCGGCTAGACAATAGTGCTCGTCTGGATTTGCGTCTACTACTCACAAACATTGAGCCGGATATTAATACACTCATAAAATCTCATCAAGTTCATCCAAGTCATTGATTTTGTTTTTAAATTTAACAAAGTTTAATTTAAATAAATAGTTCTTCAACAAATGTTGTCTTTTTAATTAGTAAATTTGCATACTATACATTTATGTAACGTTTTCACTTGGGGGTCCGAGGGCAAGTTTTGACTATAAAAGGGGTCCACAGTCCACGGGTAAAAAAAAATTTGGGAACCACTGATCTATAATGAGGGCAGTGGAATCCTAAAGATTCAATGACACATGTATATTATCCCTTTTTAAAGAGATCGAAGTCAAGTGGTGTGCCACTTGATTAAACAAACCTAATGAACGGACACGTTGTAATTTCGAACTATCAACTAGGCGAAATAATAAATGACGGAAAATGTAATAAATTTATAGTTTTCTTAATTTGAAATAACTAGGATATTAAAAATTTATTTTGCTTTGAATTAAACATTTCTATAAATAATATATAGATTCATGCAATACAAATTATAGGCAATACATATAGATAATACCATGGCACATAGACTTGTAGATTGCAATTTAATCGAAGTTAAATAAAATGATAATATTCTCATTCATCTTGCCGCTTAAAGTTGTCTCAATTACAACCTCATATTTAGTAGGTCGATAGCGGTGCTTTTTAGTGCGTCGTTCATGGAAAATACAATCTGATGCATGTCAAATATGACAATAGATACTATTTTAATTTGTTAATTTTCCATTATATGTATATGTGAGTTTAAACTTGGATCAAAGATTTCATTTCCACTTAAATATCCTGAATGGGTTTTTGCTAATCTATATATATATATATAAATGAAAATATGTATGTATGTATGTCCTTTATAGCTGACTAAACCATTCATCCGTTCGTCATGAAACTTTTTGAGTACGCTCCTGGAATGGTAACTGGTTCCCTTTTTTTTCAAAATTTAACACTCATGGGGCGCCGGGGCCCCATAATATGATTTTTTCTATATGAGCGATATAAAAATTAGTTTAAGCGTTAGCTATTGGGTAAATTGATGGATCTTAACCAAACTTTGCATCTAACAACTTGGTAGCCAATATGGAAATACTATAGGGCACTAATTTCCTAATGGCCATTTCTTCCTGGCTGGGGTCCCAAAATGTCTTTTTTCATATAAACGTTTACGATTTAATTACCCATTCAATTATTAAAGATCTTGAGAAATATAGATAAATATATCCACTATGAAATTGATTTTTTAAAAATATGTTTTGAACTTGACATCTTGCACTTAATGGGCCCTGGGGCCCTTAATGTCATTATTTGTTAATATGAGCAATATAAAAATTAGTTTATGCGATCTGTATGGATCTTAATCAAACTTTGTACATATACAAAAACTTGGTAGCACATATTAAAATAACAAAGGGCACTGAACTTCTAATATCCAATTTTTCAGGGCCGCGGGCCCCAAATGTCTTTTTTCATATATGTTTGATATATTATTGCCCATTCTATTTTAACGATTTTGAGAAATATATCCATGATGAAAATGAATTAAAATGAACAGCATTTTGAAATTTACATCTTACGTCGAATGGGGCGGTGGCCCCAAATGTCTTTTTTTGTATACTCTAAGATATTATTTCCCACTCAGTTTTTAATGATCATGAGAAATATATCCATGATAAAACTGAATTTAAATGAACAGGTTTTCTAAATGTACATCTTGAATCGAATGGGCCCGGGGGCCCCTTAATGTATTTTTTGCTTAATTAGATATATAAAAATTATATAAATAAGTGTTAGATAATTAGAAAATAACTGGATTTTGACCAAACTTAGTATATAAAAACTTAAGAGCCTATATTAAATTACTGTAGGGCACTGAACTCCTAATGTCCATTTCCTCTGGGCTGGAGGCCCTAAATGTGTTGTTTTTTAACCAAAGATTTAATATTGTATTCCCAATTCAATTACACGATATTGAGTAAATTAGATAAATATATTTCTATATTTGTTATGAAATTGATTGAAACGAACAGATTTTCGAACGGCATATTGATGGGCCCGGTGACCACTAATGTAGGCTAATTTCTGTTTTATCTATATGTATTCCTTTTTACTGAGATCGTTGCAAAGCACGACAGGTCTGCTAGTAACTAGTAACAAATAAAAAATTAAACATGTCATAAAAAATGCTGCCATGTTTCGTAAAAGAAAACAGTTTACCTTAACTCCAACTTGTGGAACAACAGGAACTGAGTTGGATGGTTTCCCTTCAACTTCATCTGCACTAGAAGAATAGTCACTACTATCAGTGCAGCCAGTAGGTATTGGCCTGCTATCACAGATGCATTGGCTCATAGCTAACTTCTGTTCTTGAGTTGCATGCACTGTACTATCATAAATGTTAGTTGACAAGCTTTTTATTTCTCCCTCACTCTTCTCTTCAGTTTGTTTGCAAACAGTCCCTGCAGGTGTTGACGATTCAATGGTGAAGGACTCGATTGGCATCAATGATTTATTTCTCAAACACAAGCTCAACCAAGCAGATTTGACTAGTGGAACTTCTGGGCTTTTTTCAATGTGCAAAATCCTATTCACTCTTGCTATGTCCATTCTTTCATCCACAATTATGTGCGTCAACAGATTTTGAAGCGAGTCAGTATAGTGATCATGAACCTTGCCCCCATATCTCAAGATCTGATTTTTAAAAATGTTTAAGCGGGTTTTTTGAATTCCTGCTGGGAGAATGTAGATGTGAAGATCAGTGAAATAATGTTCAAAATCCTCATTTTTAGTGAATTTGCATCCTCCAGCCTTGCTTGAAGAATCTAAATTACTTTCACATGTAATTTCTTTGCCATTTTTCCTCTGACTGCTGTCACTTGATTCCACTTTTCTCTTCCTGCTTGCCATGTTATCTGAGGATAATTATTATGTTTTAGTATGTCCTCCTTTTGGTGTCAACGTATCTGGCAACCCAATACTAGAAGTAGTAGCCTTACAATATACATTATACTTTATACAGTCACAGTGAATAATTTTAATTATTAATAATGTACATATTATAGTTGTTTTCTACCTACAAAGTAGCCTACAACTACAGGTACTGAGTACTGTCTTTAGACTTGAGATATACGCCCCAGGGCGTAGCATACGCCGCAGATTTGCTCATGGATAGTACAAAGAAAGGGGGGAAAGAACGGACACAAACTACAGCACGAAGAAATCAAAACAACGTGAGTGAACGTCGGTGGGGGTCTTGAGATATTCGCGCTGCGGTTATCTACCTGCACACCACCCTTCACCACCCTAGCTTGCCAACCATAAACTGTGATTGGCCGACGCTAGCGAGGGTCAGCCATGTTCAAAAAAAGGGGGAAAAGAACAGGCACAAACAAACATTTTAAAAATTTAAAAATAATATTTTCGCTGCGGCTTGAACCCAGAACCTTCCACGTGTAAGGCGGACGTGATAACCACTACACTACGAATCACATGTTATTATATGATGGAACAACGCAAGTAAACGAATGAACCATTGGTGGTCTCAAGACATGCCCCTCTCTCCACCACCTCCGTTTGCCAACCATAAACTGATTGGTCGACCCAGAGGGTTATTCCTCATGCTTATTTGCACATACTCGAGTATGATACTCGCTCTTGCTTTGGTGAATTATATATATTATTATATTTTGTATATATATACTAATATAGTAAGTTAAGTAAGTATTATACTTACTTAGTATAGTATAGTAAGTATAGTGCAGTATACGTCAGTATAGACTATTGTCTATTGACTATTATAGGCTATAACTATAGACGTCTATAGGCTATACTATACTATAACTATAAAAGTAAATATTATAATTATATATCATTATAGTAATATATATTGATATATAATTATATTACTATAATGATATATAACTATAATAGTAAATATTATAATTATATATCATTATAGTAATATATATTTTATTATACATGTATAGTGTACAGTGTACATAGTATATAGTATATACTATTAAGTATAAAGTATATAGTATTATTTAATAATATAGGCATAATCTGCATAGGCATAAATTTGTATGGGTAATCCTGCAGTTTCTACACGTATATTATTTCAAAGCAAAATTTAATTTTTTCGTGAGAACTTACGTTTTTAATTTATTAAATGGATTATTATATGCTGTGTTTCAGCTATTACAGCGCTAATTTGTAAGTCTGTTTAATTTCTAAGGCATTTTTTCGGCTCTATATAATACATAGTCTGGTCACGATACGTCCATTTTGTTTACCTAGCCAGATGTTTTTTTACCTGGCTCGACCCATGCTAAAATAAATTTACTTACTGAAAATGTTTTTTAAAAGGTATTTTTCATCTATTTTAATTTTCTTAGGAGATAAATAAATATTTTAAAGACAATTTCATTTTTAATTGCGTGTCTAGATGTTTGATTCATATTTTGTTTGTTTGTAAGTGAGAATTTTCCATTTATGTGACAACTCGACAAGTAGAGTACTACATAAACAAAATGGATGTATCCCACTCCGATTATGTAGCCTTAAATCTTAAGACTGAAAAAAGCCATAGAAATTAATAAAACTTACAAATTAGTACTAAACTAAAATATAACATATTTTAATGCATTTTCATTTAATAAATCAAAAGCGTAAGTTCTCACGAGAAAATTAAATTTCGCTGTGAAATCTTATCTTATCTTATCTATACAGACGCTCCTTCTATGCAGAAAATGGTTGCGTCCACAGACCATGACAGATGATCTGATGGCAAGTGATGAGTATTCGCAGGACACGGCTTTGTCACACTTTGTGGGTTCCACGCATTACCCAGCCGCCTCACTACATGTAGTGTTAGGTACCCATTCGGAGCGGGGTGACTCAGGGACGCCCTAGGCCCCGGGAACAAACCCTTGCCTTCACACGGATTCGAACCCGTGACCATCGGTACGACAGTCCAGTGCGCTGCCACTCGACCACCGCGTCCCCGCGGCGAAATAACATACGACGTGTAGAAACTGCAGGATTACCTTTGTATGAATGTATCCCACTGGAAAAAATCAAGCTACAATTGGCACTAACTAAACTTATAGTATAGCTATCGTCACTAGTTATTATCTGTGCTAAAATGAGACTATATTATAATTAGTGACTGAGGCAGATAATCTTTCCCCGGATTTGTTTATCAATAGTTACTGCCCAATTTAGTTTACTTGTGGACTACTTTCTACTTCTTACTGTCAATGGTATAAAAAAAATTAAAAAAATTTTGGAACTAATTAGAAAAAAGAGAATTCACAATTCATTAAAGGCAATACATTTTCTTTTAAAATATTAATATATATTCATACGGCCATATAATTTCACATTCAACTTTAAAAATTAAATTAAGAGTAAGTATCTGATGTAATTTTTAATTGTTCCACTATTTTCAAATCCTCACTGTAATGTTTTGTATGTGAGAAAGTAGCAGTAGTTGATAACTGTAAACATACGGAAGCATCAAATCAAGGACAACACATTTGACGTTTAAAACTATCATGTCAAGGAAATTAATTCCAGAAGATTTCTTAAAAAATGTTCTCCAAAATGGTGTTGGGCGCTATGTTTGTCAACTTCAGCGAATAACGTTTCGATTTTGCAAGTCACATGGGGGAAGCAGGCATATGAGGTAGTTATAAGTTAAAGTATGTTAATTTTTTACTAAATTTGTTAGAGTTAGACTTAGACACTCATGACACTGACACTGTTAGTATTAGTATAGTAGTGTTAGTGCCCTGCCTTAGGCAGTGTCTTAGTGTTAGCGTTACAACATGTCGTAACACTAGCCAGGAAACTACTGCTACGACTAGTCTTAGTACTTAGTACTCTTAGTCTTAGCAGTAAACCTCAAACTCCAAAAAAACTAAGTAGCTATAATGACTATAACTATAATAATTTTCTATAATCTATAATATTTATTTTTAATAATATTTTAACAAACGAAGCGTCTGCTGCTACGACAAAGTAACGACAGACAACTCGACAGGATTTTGCTATAGTTAGGTACTTCGATACTCGTTCGCGCATCGTTCTGCGCATGTCGTAAATTCACGCAAAAACTGTCATGGCGATTTTACAGTCGGTCTTTCGGCCACATCGGTAGTTCGCGTTGTACGTCACAGTTTTCTAAAAAAAGCCCACTTCGTCATCACAGTTTTATACAGCTTGGTTTTCCGAACATATCGATACCATTTTTGAAGCGATTTCGAATTTCAACCGGCGGTGCTATACGTTTGAACTGAATTGTGTGACGGTAAACTAATAAACAAATTAACCCTGAGTATTAAGAGTTTGTGGTTTCAATGTAATCCTGCAACATTCATTTTCTGATTTGAATAACTTTACTTCGTTAAAATTGGCGTAGGTACTCGTTAGTTATGCTTGGTACAGTGTAAGGACTTGAAGGGAAAAAATGTCAATGCCTCATAAGTCACCTCCCTTCATAAACAAAAGCGTGGGTTGTCGGAAATGGATTTGCCGATCAATTTACGCAAAAATGAATAAATATAATTATATATTGCAATGGTAAAGTTTACTTAGAGTTATTACAAGAATTGAGTAATTATATTAATAGTATTTTGAATAAAAAC
This sequence comes from Ampullaceana balthica, assembly GCA_944989445.1. Taxonomy (NCBI): domain Eukaryota; kingdom Metazoa; phylum Mollusca; class Gastropoda; family Lymnaeidae; genus Ampullaceana; species Ampullaceana balthica. The sequence goes on along the minus strand of CALYLW010000073.1, from coordinate 1,363,792 downwards.
ACAAAAAATAATAAAAAGTACACTATCATTGTGTCAATAATATTTTAACGACTAGGCCTAATACTAATACTATTCAATACTACTAGTACTAGTACTAGTCTAATTCTAATAGTTAGAGTTCATTATTCGAAATATGAAAGTCAATTTACAAAGATATACAGGTCCAATTAACATTAGACACTAATACTATTAGTTTCCTAGTATTAATTCGTAAAGTATTAGTTGAAAGTATTAGTTAATGATATTATAATTACTTATTATTTATATTATTAATATTTATAACTATGAACTATGATATATATGTCAATGTCTTGTGGTGTACTATTAACATTAATTATAAGAGCATAATAAGCAGATTTTACTAATGCTAAGTCCAAACTGACTGATACTTACCTTAGAATTAATAATGATAATAGTGATGTAATCCTTTTATTTAATGTTTGTTGGTAAACATTTTTTGTTATATTTATATCTTACTCACCATCTTCTTTTACAAAGATGAGGCTCATGACTCATGAGGACATACACTTTTGACAACAAACACTTAATATTTTTTACATAAATAATCAAAATAAATAAATCTCAATAATTAAAATACATTACATGTAATGAGATACTTAAATCTTCAAATACTAATTGATTTTAATTTGAAATTTCAGTAATCAGGCGTCGGGAATGTGGGGTATTTCCAAAAATAATTTATTGTAAATTGCATTCAGTTTTATTTTAAAAGTCAAATACTTACCCTTTAAACATTTAAATATAGTTATTGATTTAAATTTACCATATAATTAATTAAAATACATTAGGCATGCAACAGTTTGTACTGATTTATATATATATAATTATATATATATATATATATATAATAATGATTTTCGCTATGATTTTTTTCAACGTAGCCTTTAAATATATTTTTTCAAAATTCAAAATCTTGATATACTTTAAACATATCTTGTTCATTGTTTTGTAAATTGGATTGTGAATGTATCCTAAAAATTTGATACCTTTATCTCTAAAATTAAAAAAGTTGTGAGGGAAAGAGTACAGAATTTTGAAATTGGGGTCACAAGTTTTTTAATAAATTATATAGGTTATATAAGGGGCAAAAAAATCGACAAAAAAATTCATAACTCCACTTCTATAAAAGATAGAAAGACAAAACAAGTGTTTTTGAAAAGGTCTTAGCAAGCCCTTTAAAATGATATATTATTTAAGCCTATTGGACTACATTTAAATTTTCTGTCAAAGTACCTACTATAGTGCTACAACATGTCGTAACACTAGCAGCATCCAGTCGAGCCGTCTGCTGTAGGGTTGCCAGATGTCCGGTTTTTAACCGGACTGTTGGGTATTATCGTTATTTGTCCAGTTAAAAAATTGAAGCAATACCGGACATGCATTTTCTTTAATTCTAGTAGGCTAGTACGCTTTTTTAAGCAATCTTAAAATCATCTGATTATAGAATCGACCGTTTGACCTAATTACGCATCGAAATTTGCAATTCGGATTGTAATAAAAAAAAACCCCGTAAAAACAAAGTTTTTTACTATAAATCCCTTATATATGAGACAGAACTAAAAGTATTGATTATGTTCCAACTCTACAAAAATTTACAGACGGACACAGAGTGATGTCCCTTGTCTTTAATAACGGGGTGGGACGTGAGGGGGTGTCGGCACGACGGTCGGCGTCAACTCAAAATCTCACGTGGAAGTGGAAGAAAAAAACAATAACAAACAGTGAATTTGAATTACATACCTCATATAAGGATAAACTAAAAATGCATTAATTTAATTATGGTAAGATCGATCGATCTGAAATTTTGATACGATGCATTGTTAGGTGAGTCGGGTCCGTGTGCCAAATTTCAGCTCGATCGGATCACTGGAAGTGGGTCATTTTCGACTTTTCTTTTTCCGCCCGCCCGCCCAAGACAGAGATGATGAGACGGCCGCGAAGTTAATATAAGGTATTTAAAAACACACTCAATGTCTTTTATTATATAAATGAAGCACGTAAAGAATTAAACGTTAATCCATTCTGGCATTACAAAACAATTTTAAACGACCCACAGACTGATGAACGTAATCGGATGTGCGTTGAATCTGTGAGAAGTGAACTCTGTGTGTTTTTTTTAATATAATGTATACCTGCATAGAATTTAAGGAGGCAATTTCTAAGAACAAGAAATTATTGAAAGCATCCGAGTCTAGTGATAAATATAAAGTCAATTAGCGTTTTATTATTTCAAAATGCTGATGATTATTGTGCAGTGTCTTCAAAAAGACAAAAATAGAAAGTTCGAACTTAAATAATAGTTGGGAGATGTTTAAAAGCCCCTAACATGAACAAAAATTTATTTTTAGTGACATAATCTTGCTATTAGAGTCGCAGATTTGCAAAGCCTAATGGACCGCTTTGCCAAGGCTGCCAGCGACTTCAGCCTAACCATCAGCCTCAAAAAGACTATCATGATGGCCCAGGATGCTGATCCACCCAACATCACCATCAATGGTTGTCAACTTGAGGCCAAGGAACACTTTACATACCTTGGCTCCAATATCACCAACAACATGTCCCTTGATTCCGACCAAGACATAAGGATCGGCAAGACCTCCACAACTCCGGCCAGGCTCTCAAAAAGAGTCTGGAACAGCAAAAAGTTGACCATCAGAACCAAAATTGCGGTGTACCGTGCATGTGTGCCAAGCACCCTCCTTTATGCCAGTGAATCCTGGACCCTATACTCCAGACAAGAAAGGAGATTGAGTGCTTTCCACATGCGCTGTCTCCGCGCATCCTGGCAGGACCATGTCACCAACAATGAGGTGCTACAACAGGCAAAAATACAAAGCATGACATCTGTTCTCCGTCAGCGTCGGCTCAGATGGTTGGGACATGTGCGCAGATTGGAGGATGGCAGAATCCCAAATGACATCACCTATTCTGAGCTAGACAAAGGAAAGAGGACTACAGGCCGGCCTTACCTCGTTACAAAGGTGTCTGCAAGAGAGACCTAAAAGCTATTGGCATCGACATAAATAGTTGGGAGGAACTCGCTGGGGACAGGTACAGATGGAGACAGGTGTTGACTGCCGGGCTAGAAGCAGGAGAAAGAAACCTGCAACAGGTCGCAGACGTAATTTGCCAAGGAGATCAAATCAGCCAAACACAAATACTACCTCTCAGTGTCAGAAGTTCAGCAAAGGCTGCCATTCGCGAGTGGGCTTGTAAAGCCGCAGAAGGAGCTGCAAAGCCATGCGCGCAAATTCCACAGGAACACAGAAAATTCCGTCGTCTTACAAAACATAAGGAAACCAACAATCTTGCTATCTTTTGATATTTCCAATACTGTAATTTTCTTCAGAAAACATGGCATAAGCAGATATATTACCAGACAGAAGAAAATTTTTTTATTATATTATTGCATTTATAATCATGCCATATTTTGAAAATATAATAAAGCAAGGATATTTGATGAGATTCCGATCTTATTCTATATTTAATATACGAATGTCGCAACACATCATTATTATCTTGATTTGATCATAATCATAGGAATATTAATGACATTTACAGACTATAGCACTTTTTGAATTCACACAGTTCACTAAACCTATTCAATGATCCCAAAACCGCAAATTATTAATGTTGATATTTTGGCTTTTTGTGCCATCGACAGTCGACACTAATGTCCGGTATTTTTGAGTCAGCCATCTGGCAACCCTAGTCTGCTGCTATGACTAGTCGTAGTCAACTTTTTCAAAACGCTTGTAAACACGTTTTCTGACTTGCTAGTGCGCTGAAATTTTCACAGTAGGTTTGGCTTGTGGAGAGGATCAAGCTATTAAAGTTTCAGATCAATTGAATGTACCGTAATTAAATTAATGCATTTTTAGTTTAACTATATGTAGCTGCCTGCTTCTTTTTACATTTTACGCGTCACGCTGAATTAAGTTCAGCCATTCGTGACCAGACCTTTTCCCTCCCCCCTCCGTTGTACAGCAAAGGGGAGTTAAGGCAATCTCAGTGTGTAAATGTTTGTCGCGTTTAAGAATGATCAGTACTTTTTAGTTATGTCTCATATATAAGGGATTTATAGTCAAAAAATTTGTTTTTACAGGGTTATTTAAAGAGTTTAAATTTTCATGAATAAAATTAAGTTTTACAAATCTTTTGTTAACGCGTAAAAGTATAAAATAAAATAAACAAAAAAACTTTTTGTGTGTATTAATTCTAAAATCTAAATTTATTTAAATATATTTCATCAACTTATCTGCTTTTCAGAATAAGTAGTTATAAAATCACAATTACCAGCACAGTCATTGTGGTTTTAAAAAATATTTTTAAAAATTTAATTTAATTTTTAAAATTTCGACGGGAGCAAGATTAGAACCCACATATCGATTTTAACATCAAAGTATCGCCCATCACAGTCATTTCACCTAGTCGTAGCACTAGCAACATCCTGTCTGCCGTTACCTTGTCATAGTAGCAGACACTTCGTAAATTGAATTGTAAGCCAACTGTCGTAATTGACATGACAATGACTACTAGTACTATACTACTAACTAGGCTACTACTAGGTGACTATGACAGTAGTGTAGTGACTGACAATAACAGTATTATACAAACTTACTAATACCATGTCGTCATGTCTATTACGAGGCCCAATATCACACTAAGTAGTATTAGTGTAATACAGTGTTAGGTTAGTGGTTGCCAACTGCAAATACCCAGTCTTTTTTTCTTATTTTACTAGTTTGTGCTGTGGCGCCTGCGGCGCCCCCTTTTTTAAGGGCGCCTACGGCGCCCACCTTTTTCAAAAGCCCAACTATCTTGTCCTTGTATGATAAATATGTAATATGAAACTTTCTTAAATGTACACAAAGTATTTTATAAATGTTTTTTTTTCAAAAGCCCAAGTAACATATCGTTATATGATAAATACGAGATATTCCTGAAATGTACACAAAGTATGTATATAATATTTTTTTACAGTGCTAATCACCACATGATTTTTAAAGTAATTTTAGAAAGCAGCGCACCAAATTACTGCACCAAAAATACCTCTTATCGGACGTCCGTATGAAATTGTTTAATTCTTAATAATAGTGTGGAGGGTGTTTAATGTTAATCTGGAAACCAAAATGATTATCCAATTTTTTAAAAAAGCAGAGTGATGTCCCTTATCGTTAGGCTACATAATTGAGCGTAAATATATATATGATTATTTAATTTTTTTTTAAATAGTTAATAGGATACATCTAGGCACTTGGACTACATCACCAGTAGCCAGAAGTATAGACATGATAGAGGCCTATGGCCTATGTTTAGAATCCAGTTATTGGTTATGTCGTCAGCCTAGGTCAGTGATGGCCGGCGCTTAAATTTTAACTGGTCCGTGGCCTCATCTTAATAATTAACTGACTCATGGATATTTTCTATAACGACATAATATGTATCAGAAAAGATGATACTTACTATAAGATGTTTTGAGTACAAAATATGATGAGATCAAATGATGGCAAAATTCCATGACGTGTTAATGTTATTGTTTACCAACGGATTATTTATTTTAAAAAAGCTATTAATTTATATTATTCTGTTATTTGTATGAAAATAGATAACATCCAAAGGCAAAAAGTGATCTAGCAGAATTGCTTATTTTTGCAGACTTAAAAATAAAATAAATTGTGGCATTAGTGTACTCAAAATTTTAAACGTATTTATTATTTATCCAATTTTTTAACATTTCTAATGATGGAATAAGACATTTATATTGCCGGGGAAAGAGCGATAGTATTGACCCTTTGACTTTGCCTCCGAAAATTACAACTCTTACAAAGAGTTTATTAATCTGGCCCAGACATATTTCTTCTTCATTGAAAATGGCCCTTTGTAAAAAGTTTGGACTTACCTGCATTAGGGCATTACAATTAGGCAGGCTAACTATAAAATTACACTGGGACCCACTTAACTCGAGCCCGGTTAACTCGTCAGCTCTATTAAGTTGACGTTTTTTATTGGAACCGCCAAATTCTCTCTTTGTCTTTGCATTTTTTCATCGGTTAATTCGATTTTTTTAAGTCGCCGAGCCCTAATATTTGGAGCACAAAAGAGTGCCAAATTTGCAACTTAACGTCGGTTAGCTCGGTCCCCGTCTGTTGGCCTAGCGACGCACACTCGCATTTTTAGTTAAAAAAGCATCAAAATCTTGCTTTCCTCGAGATTTCCGGCTATTGTGTGATTTTACGAGATTTCAATAAGGATTACCGGATCTTTTTTATCTTGTTTCACTTTTGATCCGTGTGTGAATTAGTTTGACACGGTAATGACTCGTCTCTATTGAGTATGTATTCACCAGAGGTACGTTAGCGGTCTTTAATCGTCACTATTTCGCAGTGCATGTTATATTATTATTAAACTTAATTCATTTTCTGATGCATTAATCATTTTATTTTTTAAGATAAACGAATATCTTTAGAAAAGAAAATAAAGGTTTGTATCGAGAATCGACGGTGGTTTTTATATAATTAAATAAAAAATTATTATTCTTTTTAAAGTTTGTTGTTGCTTTGTTACCAGTAAGATACGTGACTGTGACTAACACGCGCGTGACGGTGAAATCAAATCATTTTCTTAATATTCCAGTATATATATAATATACATGTCATCACTGTTGAAGGTCGAATTCTGATAAGGTCAAGGCCGCATTTGTTACTATTTATATTACAAGTTATACGTATCATTTGATTGACGGAGGAAATTCGAGTGCGGTCTTATGGTGACAGATATCCTGCACGTCAAAAGGATTAAACTTAAAATTACTATATTGATATGTTGTTTTTTTTTAATTCGCCGATTTGACGGGCATTGCAAACGCGAGCGCCGGTGACATGCCACGCCACACGAGCCATGGGACGAGGGGAGGCGAAAAATTTGACCTTAGTTTTAACGCATGCGCAGACAATTATAAACTGGTAATTTTTTTTTATTAAATGGAATCGAAACATGACCACAGAGACGTAATCAAAGTCATTTACTTCGGCAAAAAATATACATATATAAAAATTCCCGTCTAGTCATAACTTTTCCCGACTTTCAAGACCGGGAAAATTATTTTAAGAATTCCAGACTTTTTCCCGACTGAGTGGGAACCCTGGGTTATAATTAAACTTAAACGGTCCTTAAAAACCGAACGGTCTTAACCTTAGGAAAGAGTGAAGAAATATTAAGGTCCAGATATTCCGATACGATTCCGATTAATCGTCCCATCACTAATTAACGCACATCATGTATATAAAGAAATTTCAAGCACATGTTAATATTTTGCCACCATATTGGTTTTCGTTTAACTCGATGATTGGTTATCTTGGTGCCATTTTTCATACCCCGAGGGCGTCAACTTAACCGGGTCCCACTGTACTTTTTATGTAAAGATCTTATGCTTACAATTTTTTTATAAAAATAATTTATTTATGACAGAATGCATGGTAACATTAAATTTGGGCCACACACAAAAAAAATTCCTTCTCATTCGCTATACTGACTAATTGAAGGGATTTAAACATAAATAAACTTACTTTTGCATTCTTCTCCACATTACAAAAGGAAATTGTGATTGTAGTTTCTTTCTTTTATTTTTCTTTCAGAGAATTTATTGAGAATCACTTGTTAGATTTCTCACAAAAACATCCAGGAGTGGTTGTGTATTTGCAGCCCAGAAGACATAGGCCACCCTCTATTGTTGCAGAATACTGTATGTTCCCATTATATTTAAATTTATGCATATGCGATTTATTGTAAATGGATTCCAAGCTTTTAAAACACAATTATAAATGTTCACTAAAGGGAGTTGAATTGGGTTTTTTCTAATTAATAATTGCAACGTGCAAATAACATTTAAATTTGTAGCATTTATTATTTCTTTCGTTCTATTAGTTATGAAATGGCTCGTAACAATTCAGAATTATAAATTTGAAAATTAAAACAATATTTAGTTTTCAACTATCTTACAATGCTAATAATAGTATCTCAAGTCTTAATTAAACTAATTTATATTTTTCATTTCCTTTCTTTGAGATGTACATATGTGGAAAGACTTCATCTTAAATTTATGCTATTAAATTAATGTAGATATTATATTAGTATTTAGTTCTGCATTTTTTTATATATTTATTTTTCCCTTTAAGCTTTACTTTTTTTATTTTAAACTCTACTTTTAAAAAATCAACCATCTGTCAAATTAATTGGTTCTGTAAAGATGGTATAATGAACTGCCATCAAATTAGCTATTTGCACTAAAAAAGCTTTTGTGACTTTTTGATATTTGAAGTTATTATTATTTTTAACTTTTACAGAATCATCATTTGAAAATAAAAAATATGAACATAATAAGAACATAATTTTTATAACGGGGGATTTATTGACCCACAATATCCCATTTAACACACATGAAACTAAAATAAAAATCAACCCTAAACTAAGCCAGAACTATATAAGAAGCCTACAAACAAGATCAAAGCTCTTGCAACTCAAAGATCTCTCTGGAGCTCACTACTTAGAATTTAGTGCAGTGAAAAATTATCTATTTAAAAAATGCTAATTTTTTGTTAATCCAGTTTTGACTCAAGAAGAGATACATATTTTTTAATTTGCCTGATATTTTAATCAATTTTATATTTAATTTTTATTTGTTTTGTCAGTGAATGGAGGCAGAGAGGTACTTTTAATGTCAGGAAAAGAGCCTGGAGAAATATGTAAATGGACGGAACATTTGCGGACAAGATCGGGAATTCAGATTGTAAAAATGTTAAATAACATTCACACAGAGACGCCAAGCACTCAGGGCATATGGCATCCATTTATGTTTAGAGATACCGAATGGGCAGTCACAAAGTTTCCAAACAAAAAGCTTTCTGATGTGTTGAGAATAGGACAAACTGCTACAGATCTTGTCCTTGAGGAACAGAAAGGGGAGCCACTCATTCAGAGCATGAATAAGTGTAAAATAGATGACAAATGAGATTAATCAGTTTGTATTAAAAAGGATTCTCTATTACCAAATTATCATTTTTTGTCTTTTTTTTATGGTTTGTGAGATATGGATTTTCTTTTCATTGATTTGAATTTAATTTGATTGTCCCCAAAGTTGAATAAAATTGGGAAGACAATTGGTTTATCATTAAGTACATTACTTTATATAAATGTGTTTTTAACTGACTCAGTGTCATATTTAACAGCATGGAGAAATCATTCTTTTAATTTTAAATAGTAATTTATTTTTAAAAATTTTAAGGTCGTTTTGGAATTATGGTATCAGCATTTTATTTTTTCATATCAAAAAGTTTATGGAATTCTTTAACATTCCTGGACTCTTGGATTTAAATTATAATATGAATCTCTTTCTCACAATCTTGTGAATATAATTATACTACATTTGAAAATAAATGTGCATTTACTATACTTGAAACCATGGCTGTCATTAGTCATCAGCTTTCTTCATTTATTGCTTTGAGTTTAGCACAAACAAATTATGACTACACACATGCTAGTGTCTAAAGGGCTTGGCAATATATTAGCGAGCATGAAAAGAGCTTGAAAAATCTATGTTACAAGTAGTATTCTGATGGCATCAAAGAGTGCCAGATTCAAATATAAAGCTCACTTATAGGAAATGAAAGAAGAATAAAATTTGAAGACCAAAAATTAACAATGGAGAAAGGTGTTCCTTCTCTCACCACAGACTTAACAAAAAAGTAGTTAAAACAAAAGTATTTAAATAAATGTATTTTTAATTCCTTGCAACACTGCAAAATGAAAAAAGGAATAAACCAAAAGGACATTAATGACTTTTGTTAAACCACACCTAGAGAAACCTACAAATGTACTGAACAAAACAATCAACATGCGTTTCGCAAGTAGCTTTCTTCAGCAAAAAATAAAAGTTTAATATTAATATCATTACAAAAATTTAAAACTTAGATGCAGTGTAACATCAGAGGAGACAGCCTAAATGAAAGTAAGTTAATTTAAGCAATTGAGGACCGAAGAGATGAAAAGTAGGAAGATAGTGATTGGTGGTAACAAAGAGGGCAGTGAGAAAATTCAACAAGTAAAGGAGGCATGACTTTCATGTGGGGTCAAGGTCCCAATCATTAATGTGATTGACTTTGTGCTCTATGTTTACCCTGGCAGATGTTTTGGTACAAGACAAAATTTGCTGGGTATGTTAGACATATTGTGAAATTTCTGTCAATTAAAATTATTTCTAGGTCGCTCTGTCATTTGGGTTGAAATATGCTCTTTTTCAAATAGAAAATACACCATTTAAGGGGGGGGGGAGTTGCAAAGCTTTGTGACGTCATATTGGAGGGGGTCTAAGTTTTTGTGACGAGGGGGGGGGGATAAAAATCGGCCACAATCGCGTGTTGTCATTTATGGACGGCTCCAAACCTATTATACTATAATTAGTAAATTTCTCTAGCAATCCCCTCTTGTAAATCCAAAGCTGTCCAGTTAGCACTGTGTTCATCTGAATTGCTCTTCTTAAATAACATAGTATTAAGATGAGAACTTGTAAATAATCGTATGTATACAAGGGGCGTCTGTAACAGATAAGATAAATCGCGGTACCTCCGCCTGGTGCTGGGTTCGCCACTCTTCACATAAAAATGTAAATAAAATACTTGTACAATGGAATGATAATGGGTTGCCAAAGGCCAACCCACCTTGGGCTAGGAATCCACTACGCTCCAAGCTTTTCGGTTCCCCACTGCCCCTGTCCTGGAATGCGCCCATCTTACTTAATCAAGATCTCGAGGGCAGATCTAGAGTCGAAGATACGATGACCCACAAGATCCTGCCCCTGAAATGCATACTTTAAGGGTACCATGAATAGCTTTGAGCTTTGCATCGAGGACTCCGGAAAAGGTCCTCATTTGAAGGTCATGCGATTGGGGTAGGATGAACGTACTGATCCTGTATTCCATTCTCTCAAGTTGGTAGATCGGTCCATAAACATCTTCATATGGGTTTCCGCATCACACTCTAACACTCTCTATTGTCTGAAAGGCAGCCGCTTTCTATACATGTTCTGTGTACTTGCTCCAGCGCACCAGTTTGTTCTCACGCTACAGTATAATAGATGTTTTTTCATCAAGTTAAGCTTGGCAGTTGCTGAGCAGTGGCGGATTTAGCTATAGGGCAGGGGGGGGGTGGCTTGCCCCCCCCCCGCCCCTGTTGGGTCTAAAATGGCGACGCCTTCGAACAGTAAAAAGGTGTCACTAGAGCAGAAAAAAAGATTGCTAAGCACGAAACTTCTAATCAACACCAAGCTGCTTGCTAAATATCGTATTTCAAATGATGAAACTGTAATATCTGGTTTAAATCAATCACTCGCATCTGAATTATCCACGAAAATTGATAATGAAGTTAAATCTGCACAATTATTTTTTTAAATTATTGATTCAACCATTGATATATGTATAATTGATCTGATATCAGTTCCTTTACGTTAAATCAGGACATGTTGTGGAAAGATATATAGGCCTTTGGTGCAGTCCATAAATGACGTCACGCACCTAGGTGGGAGTAGGGGGTCCACACATTTGTGACGATGCGAGACGAGGGGGGGGGAGTTTACGAATTGTGACGTCACGTCAAAACACGCTACTTTAAATGAAAGTTCCGCTAAAATATTCAATTTCTTACAGCTTATTTTATGACGTTTTACATGGATTCACGCGTCTTACGATATTTAAGTACAGCCTTTCACTAAATACGTTCTTAAATGACAATAAAGTCATTTGAAACAGGCTCATTTTCAAACAGAAAATACCGCTTTTAGGGGGGGGGGTCAAATATTTGTGACGTCATATTGGAAGGGGGGTCTAAGTTTTTGTGACGAAGGGGGAGGGGGTTAAAATCGGCCAAAATTGCGTGACTTCATTTATGGACGGCCCCTTTATACTTTGGTAAACATCGGCTGAGGGGCGTGGGATCTACCCCACATTAAAGCCAAAATAAAAATGGAATGGCCAACGCTAACAAAGTCCTGCGCTGAACTGGAAGGAAGAGGGGGCGCCCACCAAGGTCTACCAAGCCCCACCCCTAGTAAGTTCTAATGGAAACATTAGGACCCCCTACGATCACCGGTTATGGGACTTATAAAAAAATGCCGCCGCATTTGCTGAGAAGATTTTAACAGAACTACAAAAACGAAACATTTATTTCACACTCTGTCGAGGACAGGCATACTCTGGACTTAAGAGTGGCCTTCAAACTCAAATAAGAAACTTTCACCCAATTGTTGAATCGACAGTAGATACTCTGAAACGACTTTCTGATACACGATGTGCAAGCCGTAAGCATGCAGTTAATGCAGTTGTTTGATCATCCTTTGCTATTCTAGCCACACTTGATTCAGGGAAATCAACAGAATATAAAGGAAGTGTCAGACAGAAGCTATGTGACTATCTGTTTTAATAACAAAATATTCTTTTGTTTTTCTGTTGCTATTTGTACAAAAGTTATCGTTGTGTTATCAAACTACTTAAACGCCTTTGCAAAACAATTGATCGATGTTGGAAGAAATACGTTGAAATGAGAAGCGATGAAACTTTTGAAATTCTGAATGTAGATATCAAATCATTTATTAACGAAAATTGTTCCAAGCTAGATGTTAAAATAGAATTTATAGAAAGCGAATTGCAAAAAAAGAAAAGTATGGCAGGCGAACTTAACAGAGATAAAATGGCTGATGATCCAACTACACGCTTTAAATCTGAAACATACTTCACTATCATGGATACACTTGTAACACAAATAGATGATCGATTTAATGAATTTTGGAGCACAGTTACTTATTTCTATTGTATTGATCCATCACAAATGTCGGAAGTAAATAAAGATTATTTTCAAAGTTTATGCAAAATTTACAAACACAATATTAACCCCGAAGAAGCAATCGTAGAATATAACACCTTCAAAGATTTATAAACACAAAAACATCATTACTATCTAGTAAACTACAAATTAAAAAGGTTCAGCCATTCGTGACTGTAAAACAAATGGCATCATCTAATTTGTCAATACTCTTTAAATTTTACTTGACTCTTCCTATTAGCAGTGCTAGTGCTGAAAGATGTTTCAGTAGATTGAAACTCATCAAAAATTATTTGCGCTTAACAATGACAAACGAACGTTTGTCTGTATTGTCATTAATTTCAATTGAACGTGATCTAGCTGAGAACCTTGACTTTGAATCAACGATAAATCGTTTTGCTTCAATGAAATCACGTAGAAAGCAATTTATATAGGGCTCAGGACTCTATCTTATTTTATCTTATCTTATCTTATATGTTACAGACGCTCCTTCGATGCAGAAGACTATTGCGTCCTATGCTTATCCATGGTTGTGTTTAGGTCTACATTTTTATTAGAGTTTTAAATGTTTATTTAAGGACCTTACAATCATTGTTTGTGTTAAGTTCATTGATTTCCCCAAAGTTTGACGCTCAAACTTCTAGTGATAAATTATTTTTAAAAATTCTGAAGTAAACTGTTTAGTTTATTTATAAGTATAATATTATTGGCACTCTTTGTGTGTGTTATTAATCCTGAACAATCCTCTCCACCAAAGTCTCTGAGTTTTTCATCATTTGTAGCATCAAATTACCTGGTCTTAAAATGAACTATTTTGTCAGCTAAAATTCTCATTTCATTCTTTCAGATAGAAAATTATTTTTTTAGTCCCATAACCTCGTGGTCCTTATAAACTCGTAGTCGTAGGGGATTCTAATGTTTCCATTTGAACATTCTCGGGCTTGGTAGACCTGGCGGCGCCCATCCGTCTGCAGGTCAGCGGAGGACTTTCTTAGCTTTAGTCATTCATCAACATTTTATAGTGGCTTTAACGTGGGATCGATCCCATGCCCCTCAGTGTGAGAGGCGAGAGCACTATTGACTTCGCTATCCAGCGAAAACTATTACAAGAACTAAAATTTTATTAGTAAAAATAAGTTGTTCTCTTTGGAACTAAGTTCGTAATTTACTGCCATCTTTTAATCCTACATGTGATATGTGCATATAATATGTATATGATAAATGATTTCTTTAAATATTTAGGCTTTTTATTAATTATTAACATTCTTTAAGATACATTATATTTTGTTTGCATTCGTGACCTGTTACTCTCGTGAATATAAAGCAATTGTTTGTATATTGAAGAGATTCTTATTGCAATGGTTTGATGTAATTAATGTAAACAAAAAAATATTAAATTATGTACTTTGAATTATCAACGCATTTATTAAACACATAGTTACGTGTTTGAGTTACTGTCACTGCTATTTCTGGCAAGCTGAACAACCTGATGAGTCATCTTGCAGATAGTACAACAAACTATTGGAGGCCTATAAAAATTTAATCAAATTCTACCTCAAGCCCAAAGACTATAAACTATACTGAGTTTCTATGTTAAAGTCTGCTAGGATATTCAGCCATTAAAAGTGAATACGAAGAATTATGGGAAATTTAGATTTTGTCACAAATAACAGCTCCCAAATTAACTACCATTTTCATCAATTCAATTGATTAACCATTTCAACTTATGACTAGAATTTCTTTTTGTCTAGCAAGTTGCCACAGGGCAACACTGAAAATGTATGTAACATAAACAGCGCACCTTAGATTTCATATTTCAGACTGCAGCAGTCTCTTAAGGTGAAAACTTTTTAAAGTAAATCTCTCATTTTTTTCCAACCTAAAATATAGCAATAAGAGTGGATCTCATATAACATTTCTAATCTTCACTGTGGCACCAGCAATTTAGACAAATGAATTGGATTTCAGCCTCTAGAAATATTTGCAATAAGTGAATGAATTTATTTTTTTTTGCGGCGCCCCTTGAAATTCTCCTGCCCACCCCCCCCCCACGCAGACAAACCTAAATCCGCCACTGTTGCTGAGATATTCTATTCTTATACAAAACGGTGCACATGTACTTTTTTTTTACAAATCCAGTTTGACACTCTAACTCTAATAAACTGGTTCAATATACCTGGCAAAATTGAGCCGCTGGTTTCCAATGCTAGCACACATCCATCACGTACTAGTCCTTTTTTTCCGTTCCGCTGGATCTGAGCATCACTCACTTCGGCTAGTATTGGACTAAAAAATTTCAAGAACGAGACAAAAATAAATAATAGTATTAATAGGCCATGATGCAAGATAACAATCGTTGTCATGCTCAGCAAGAATATTAAATGTACTAGACGCCTCGCGACGTAGCATACGCCGCAGACTTGCTCATGAAGAGTGCAAAGAAAGTGGAGAAAGAACGGACACAAAATACAGCACGAAGAAATCAAAACAACACGAGTGAACATCGGTTGGGGGGGGGGACGACTGCCAACTCATTGTTGGTTTCGAGACATTCAATGAAGTCAGCTATAAACGATAATCGGTTTAAAATCGGAGTTACATAATCGATAATCGGATGTTTTTTTAAACACGCAATTAACAACCCTAAATATGACTAACCCTCGCTAGTGTCGGCCAATCAGTTTATGTTTAAGGGATGGTAGTATTAAATGGGAGGCGGGTAACAACAACATCAGTGTGCATGTCTTTACGCTTACTCGTTATTTTTTATTTATTTAATGCTGCTTTTTGTGTCTTTACTCTCACCCCATCCAACCGTTCTTTGCACTGTCTATGATGAGCAAGTCTGCGGCGTATGCTACGCCGCGGGTTTCTCCAGAATTCCTTCTTTTCATTCACTCAGTCCTTTGCCCAAACCCACCTCATTTTGACAACTGTGTCTTTCAGGAAGTCTTCACCCGTCACTAAATCATTAGCGGCGTATGCTACGCCACGGGTCAGCTAGTCTTGGCAATAAAGGGGTAAAAGAACGGGCACAAACAGACATTATTAAAAAAATTATTTTTAAGAAAAAACGTTTTCGCTGGGGCTTGAACCCAGAACCTTCCCCGCATAAGGCCGACATGATAACCAGTAGGCTACACTACGAATCTCACGTTAGCCTGTGAAGGAACAATGCAAGTGAAACGCAAGGACCATTGTTGGTCTCGATACATTGGTCGACCCCAGCGAAGGTCATTCGTCATGCTCGGTTGCACATACTTGCGTCGTGGTGTCTCGCATTATCCCATGAAGAGAATTATATATATATAGAAGATAAGACTATAAAAAATAAAAACTTTGCTGCGGTGAAATCCGAAGAGTTAAAAATTCTTATTGTCAAAAAATTGTTGTGATGAGATTGTTTGAGCTGAGTTTGAAGACAGTGCGATTTGGCTAGTGACGTGAACTCGTGCAAGTGATGTAGGGTGAACTTGGCTGAGTTTGAAAACAGTGCGATTTGGCTAGTGATGTGAACTCGTGCGAGTGACATTAGGTGAACTTGACTGTGCTTGAAGACAGTGCGATTTGGCTAGTGGTGTGAACTCATGCGAGTGATGTGAGGTGAACTCAAAGTGGCTATATATTATGTAAAGCGAATGCAACTATTGGTCAGACCACAGTTGGATTCACAATGAGTATTTGATTAGATAAATGACATTTGAGGTCCTCTTATGTGATTTTTGCTCATGCAAAGAGGCGAAAAGTTGAAATACTTTAAAACACATTGATTGCTCAACTTACATGGGAAGAGCTTTAAACGTTGTCATTTTTTCCCTTCCATTTATCTTGTTTTACTGGTAAATTACTCCAATTATGTTTTCGAAACTTTATTTTCTGACTATCGTTGGCCCTGAAAAAGATCAGTGGCAATAGTCGCAGTGCCTACTGTGCATGAAGGATGAGACACCCTCGATACATTGGTCGACCCCAGCGAGGGTCATTCGTCATGCTCGGTTGCACATACTTGCGTCGTGGCGTCTCGCATGGTCCTACGAAGAGAATTATACATATAGATACGTATAGCTTTTGGTGTTTCGAACGTCATCTTGCTTCTTTCGTTATACGTTAATTTGAAAATTCTCCTTTAAAATCATACACTTAAGGATGGAGCTTGAGAAGAATGAGATTTAAAGTAATTTAAACACTACACAAAATGCAATAGATTCCGATACAATTTTTTTTCTCTACATTTCTAAGTGAAGAGTCAGAAGAAATTATCGTGATGGGTTTCGAACTAATTTAGTTTATATATATACATATATTTTTCCAATCCTGAATTTTTGTTCCTGGGGCAACCACTCCACGGCTCCCTAAGCTACGCCAATTCTTCTACCTCTTTCCCGAAATACTTACATTTTACAGTAACCCTGCTCTAGTCCAAAATTGCATATTTCTTAATTTCTTTACAATGCTATCCAATCCATTTTAACTGTTTTAACGAGGTTCTTGAATTGACGATTGATATCCACACATTATAAATGCCTCAGTCTCTTAGTGCTTCTCACAGTAACATTTTTTTTTAAAAACCAAAAACCCATTACGATTTCTTCCTGATGCCTTTCCCTCATTCATTCAGCATTTTAGCTCTTCAATTATTTCTCGGGCTTAAACCTTATTCGTTAATGGCCCCCAATTCCCTAGCTTGAATGGGTGAGCTTACTCTAACCATGATCTCTATTGAGTTTAAAGGACAATTACTATATGATTAATGGTGTTGACGTGGATAATAAGAAATCGACTAAGCTATAAGCTTTTCTATTTATTTGTCACTTTGAACATAATAAGAAGGGGCGCCCATAAATGACGTCACGCACCTATGGGGGGAGGGGGGTCCACACATTTGTGACGATGTGTGACGAGGGAGAGGGGAGGGTTTTGAAAAATGTGACATCACATCAAAAATAGCAACTTTGAATAAAATTTCCTCTTAAATATTTGATTTCTTACAATTTATTTTATGCCGTTTTACATGGCTTTACGCGTGTTACGATATTAGAGCGCAACCTTACACTAAAAACATACATAAATGACAAAAAAGTGATTTGAAACATGCTTATTTTCAAATAGAAAATACACCATTTAGAGGGGGATCGCAAAGCTTTGTGACATCATACTGGATTGGTCTAAGTTTATGACGACGCGTGACGAGGGGGGGGGGTGAAAAATCGGCCAAAATCGCGTGACGACATTTATGGACGACCCCGAAGTAAAATTGTGCTGAAATTTTTAGCATGTAAACTATTCTAAAACTATGAAACCCGAGCTGAGGATTTAAAAATAATGCTAATGACAACGAAGACAGGACCACAACTCATAATCTTCAAGCTAATCATTTTTTAGCGCGATGGTCCTCTGGGATACAAGATTTTGTCATCACCAACTGCTCATGGAGTTTATTTAGAAATTATCTTATAGAAAGTTGCGAGACTTCTAGTTTAAAGCCGCTCATTTTGGAATTAATCATGTTGTTTTACTAGCTGTAAGTTTGCTCTTACACTAAGAAAAAATTTTTTATATAAATAAAAAGGATTTCTTTAGGGCTGTTTTTGAAGTAATGAATTTTTTGTCTATTATTTTCACATTCGTTTATAAACGTTGTCAAATTCCGTGAGAGACAGGCTAAGAGTGGCTGATACGAAACTCTGATAGACATATGGACCTATGGATTAAAACACTTGCAAAGCCTCCTCCTTCCCGTCTGAGTTTCTGGCGTGGAAATGGGGTTGCTTGAAAAAAATAACTGGAAAAATAACACACTATCAATGCTATCAACATTCAAAACTGTAATAAAAATGCAAGACTATAACACAATCACGGATAAGCGTAGGACGCAATAATAAAAGATTCTGTATAGGAGGAGCGTCTGTGAAATATAAGATCAGATACGATATCATATACGTTCAGGGAACACCTTCGTCGCGTTGCTCACGACATGCAATTTTCCGTCTTTTCTCACGTCAACAGGAGTGACCACAAAGACTAATGGGATGTGTATGTGTAAATTACAGCTTTGTTTTCCAGTGGCGTAGCGACGGGGGAGCGGCAGGGGATACATATGTTCCCAGGCGCCAAGGTGCCCAAAATGAAGCTTATAGCTTTACGTTATTTAAGTGAACATGGGTAAGATATTAATTAAACAGATGGAGGTTTGTCTTCGTGCGCAAAATATCACAAAGCTACGTTTCTGTTGTTTCCTCGGCTAAAACCCAACCATGGGTGAGTTTGGGAAGCAAAATAAAGCACACATGATTATGGGACTCGACTGATATGTCAATAATGTCATGTTCTCTTTATTTTCTTACTCTCTTTCAATTCCTTAGTTTTTAATCACAGTTACATTTATAGACCTTCTGTCTCATAAACTTTTATTTCCACTTTATTGTGCTTTTGGAGAATCAAAGTTAAGGTTTCTATTTCTATGCAGTTTTTCATCATGAAATTTTGAGTCTCTTCCGAAAATTTTTATCTGACCGCTATGTTTCAGAACAACACAAACTATCAAGTGTTCTTGATTGCTATTTAAACGTGTGCTCAGTGCTACATATTTCATACCAATAGACCCGTAGCATTTATTACTGAGTTGTTTCCCCGTTAAAAAAAAATGGAACACTCGGTGTTCAGAAGTATCTACTCTACACTCTGTTCAAGGACACGATTTTTAAATTTGACGTTATTCAATGGTAATATATTTCTTTATATAAAATTTATGAACAGTTAATTTCGCAATCTGATGCTAAATGCACAAATCGCTTACCAGAAGTAAATCTATACAATCACAGTCACAAATAGTCAATCAATTTTACCGAAAGTAAAGTACGACAATGTCGACAGTGAAGTGTAGTGTAGTGTAGTCTACAATGTAGTGTAACTGTAGACAGTGAAAAGTTATGGACATGATGATATTAATCTTAGCCTAATTAGACAAGTATTGGCCTTTTGCATACTGCTGCATTATTAACGTTTCTAATTTAATTATCACAAGCCCAAGTAATATTTAGTTATTGAATTGGATGTTGCTAGCGTTACGACATGTCGTGACGCTAGCCAGGAAACTGCTGCTACTGCTACAACTAGTCATAGCAGCAGACAATTCCACGGGATGTTGCTAGTGCTACGATTAGTTGTAACACTAGCCAGGAAACTTCTGCTACGACTAGTCATAGCAGAAGTTTCCTGGCTAGTGCTACAACTACGACTAGTCGTAGTTACAACTAGTCTTACTAGTCATAGATAGAAGTAGAAACTTCGAAAAAACTAGTTCGCTATAATATCTTAACAAACTCTTCTTAATATTTTATATTTTATCCGCTTTACATAATAACTTATAAGCCGTACAAAAATTACAATCACCAGGTTTGCCAACACCCTAATTATGGTTAAAAGAAATATTTTAAATAATTTTTCAAAAAAAATAATTTTAAAAAAAAATAATTTGCTGGCATCCGGGTTTGAACTAAGGTTGTTAAGACCGCTCGTTTTTGAGAACCTTTTAACCATTCAAAAAAATACCAGTTACCCGCCGGTCTGTATTTTCCTTATATTTTGAGAACCAAGGAGAGGATGCATCAAATTTTCGCCTCGCGTAGTCTGATAATGACATCAAAGCCCGCTTCCCCCACTTGCGCTCAGCTCTTTTTCGCGATGCCTTCAATTCAGAGAATTTTATTTTAAAAATATCTTCCAACCAATTAAGTAAACCTTGATGGTTTATAGTCAAATTTTAAATTTAAAAAAAATTATATTTTTTAGGACTCATGAATAACCGTTCTTAATAAGAGGACCGGTTAAACCGTTTGTTAAAGTTAGCGAGGTATTTTTCCTTAGTTTTAAAAGCTCATGCATTGTCCGTCGGTGACATCATGTTTACTTCTCTTGTGTGTGATGCCGATCAACTCGCGAATCAAAAAAAAATTTTCAAGTATTAGTACAGTGGTACCCGGTTAAGTCGACGGCGTTGGGGTATGAAAAATGGCACAGAGGTAACCGATCATCGAGTTAAATGAAAACCAATATGGCGGCAAAATATTAACATGCGCTTGAAATTTCTTTATATACATGATGTGCGTTAATTAGTGATGGGAAGGTTAATCGGAATCGTATCGGAATATCGGGACCCTAATATTTCTTCACTCTTTCTTAAGGTTAAGACAGTTCGTTTTTAGGGACCGTTTAAATATAACTATTTTATTATAACCCAGGGTTCCCACTCAGTCTGGAAAAAGTCGGGAATTCTTAAAATAATTTTCCCGGTCTTGAAAGTCGGGAAAAGTTATGACTAGTCTGTAATTTTTATCTATATATATTTTTTTTTCGAAGTAAATGAATTTGATTACGTCTCTGTGGTCATGTTTCGATTCCATTTAATAAAAAAAAAGTTACCAGTTTATAATTGTCTGCGCATGCGTTAAATATCAAATTTTTCGCCTCGTCCCATGGCGTGGCGTGGCATGTCACTGCCGCTCGCGTTTGCAATGCCAGTCGAATCGGCGAATTAAAAAAACAACAACATATCAATATGGTAATTTTAAGTTTAATGCTTTTGACGTGCAGGATATCTGTCACTATGAGACTGCACTCGAATTTCCTACGTCAAACAAATGATACGTTTAACCCACGAACTGTGGTATAGAATCATGCTGTAATGTGGAGGCTTTTTTGATCATTTGGGTGCCATCAGAAAAAGTAAAATATGGCATATAAATATTGTTATAAAACCCCAATAACTATATATTTTTAGAAAGGGGAATGGATGGAGATTATGTTAGCTCTTTTAACCACCCTCCCAAAAAATAAAATTATATGACTTTGACTTTGGAATGCTCAAAGAAAAAAATTTTTACAATTTTTTTTAACTTTCAAGTACCCCTAACATATTTTTTTTAAAAAGATTCCATTAAAATACTTATAAAATATGATAGATATTTCATTTATCTTTCAGAAAATGTATAGTTTTAAAAAGTTTTGGGCACAAATAAATAAATAAATCTTTGAAAATGAAAAAAAAGTCAACAATATTTATTCCGGGGGTCGGGGGGGGGGCAAAGGGTGACAAAATATACCAAAATAAATCAGGCAAAATAAAAAAACATGTTATAAGTAAAAAGAAAACATGAGTTAATAAATATTATAAGCATAATCAGATGCATTCTCATCTGATTTTGCCAATTGCCCCATAAATCGATCTGGTTCGATGTCAAACTGCGATTCAATTCATGACTAGCGCTAGTACTAGTACTAAGACTAGCATCGGATTCAAGAGAACTATAAAAAAGAATCGGAGCTAAGATTATCATGTGGAATATTAAAATCATCACATTATCACTTAGATCTTCATATATCAGGCTTTCAAATATATTTCTACCTTTTTTTTTAACCTTTACCCGAAGTTCCAGCTGCAGAATAATCCATTTTGGTTTCAAAATCGGCGTAAGAAAATAGTGTTTATAACACACCGATAAAAAATACTATTTTTAAAGTTTTTAACCTCAAGCTTGACCCGGAAGAAGATGTAATTAATAATAAAAGGAAGTGGCTCAGTTTACGATAAAATAGTGGATTGGAAGTTGCTATTTGACCGTGATTTTTGTCGGCCGTTTTTATCGGCCGTCACAGTACGAAATGCGCCGATCGGCCGATTTTTTCGGCCGACCACAGTTCGTGGGTTAACTTGTAATATAAATAGTAAAAAATGCGGCCTTGACCGTATCAGAATTCGACCTACAACAGTGATGACGTGTATATTATATATATACTAGAATATTAAGAAAATGATTTGATTTCACCATCACGCGCGCGTTAGTCACAGTCACTATCTTACTGGTAACAAAGCAACAACAAACTTTTAAAAGAATAATAATAATTTTTTATTTAATTATATAAAAACCACCGTCGATTCTCGATACAAACCTTTATTTTCTTTTCTAAAGATATTCGTTTATCTTAAAAAATAAAATGATTAATGCATCAGAAAATGAATTAAGTTTAATAATAATATAACATGCACAGCGAAATAATGACGGATTAAAGACCACTAACGCGATTTTCGAGTACCTCTAGTGAATACATACTCAAACTAATTCACACACGGAATCAAATTGAAAGTAAAAACATCGGGTAATTTTTATTGAAATCTTGTAGAATCACACAATAGCCGGAAGTCTCGAAGAAAGCAAGATGTCAACACTGTTTTGAACTAAAAATGCCAAAGTGCATTGCTAGGCGAACAGATGGGGATGGAGCTAACCGACGTTAAGTTGCAAATTTGGCACTCTTTTGTGCTCGAAATATTAGGGCTCTGCGACTTTAAAAAATCGAATTAACCAATGAAAAAATGCAAAGAAAAAGAGAGAATTTGGCGGTTCAAAAAAAAAGTCAACTTAATAGAGCTGACGAGTTAACCTGGCTCGAGTTAAGTGGGCCCCACTGTATTAGCATTATTAAAATACTGCTACTAGTCGTAGCATCAGACAATTCGACAGGATGTTGCTAGTGCTAGGACGAGTCATAACACTAGCCAGGAAACTTCTGCTACGACTCAATTCGGCGGGATGTTGCTAGTGCTACGACTAGCTTGTTTATTATCTTAATCCTGCACCCACATATGTTTTATTCATTGGGTAATGGCCCTTTTTTAAAAGAGTTTGAACAGCCCTGGCCTGGTCAATAAAGGCCAAGTTGTAGTTAAAAGTTTGGCAATTGTTCACTATGTGACCCAAAAGTGGTATTATTGCAATGACATGTAACAAAGATAGCTTGTAAAGCAACACGTTGGCTAAGCTAATTTGGGGGAACCAAAAGAAAAACTTACTGTGATGATAGAGCAACTGAGACTACAAGATAATTGAAGGGTACAAACATTCAAGTTTAACTGTAACTCATGCGTTCGTTAATTTCATCACTCATGTTTTTAAACCCCATGATCAAGGTAAAATAGTACCATTGTTATTAATAAATTCGGGAGGGGTGCCCCCCTGTTATTAAATTTATGTAAGTAAGTTCTTTATATATAACTAGGGGCAAGTACCCGGCTTCTCCCAGGTTTAACAACAACAGCAACAACAACAAAAACAACAACAGCAACAAAACAACAAAAACAAAACAACAACAACAACAACAACAACAAAACAACAACTACAAAACAACAACAGCAACAGCAACAACAACAGCAACAACGACAAAACCAACAACAGAAACAGCAACAAAACAACAAAAACAAAACAACAACAAAAACAACAAAATCAACAACAAAACAACTACAACAATAACAGCAAAAACAACACAATAGCAACAACAGCATCAACAACAACAACAACAACAGCAACAACAACAGCAACAAAAACAACAACAGCAACAACAACAAAAACAAAACAACAACAAAACAACAACAAAGCAACAACTACAACAGCAACAACAACAAAGCAACAACAACAACAACAAAAGCAACAACAACAAAGCAACAACAACAACAAAATTATTTTATGGCGATAATCGCCTTCTTGTTAATCTCGACACCAAAATGTTTATTAATTTGCGTCATTATTTTACGTCTTAATTTTCAATAATTTTTATTTTATATAGCTCATATAGGGAAAAACTACATTTTGGGCCCCCGGCCCCCAGTATCTTATATATATGGAACGAAACCTGTTTAATAACCTTTCCGGTATAATTTTGTGTACGTGTACCAAATTTCACGTTATTTGGTTGTCTGGATCTTGAGTTATTAGGGAACAGACAGACAGACAGACAACAAATGCGTCTTATATATATAGAGATGTATGTTTATTAATAAATGAATTTATGAATATTTATTTATTGCAAGGGCAGTTATCTCTATCACATTAACATAACAAACACTGTCCCAAATAGCAAACAGTCAAAAAAAACTAGTGGGTGGCCGGATATGGTTTTCTACTATTTGCAGGATCTGGATAGTTTGGCCCTAATATTTGCTGCATCCGGATATCTCTACATTTAAGTGTAAAGCTAAAGGGTGTACTTCACTACTTTCTATTTAGTTTTAATTACTATTTATAAAAATATTATAATCCAACATTTGGAGAGTATCTGCTATCTACAATGACAGTCTTTGACACTGTCAACATCAACAATGACAATTTTACAATGAATTGAATGAACCAAGTTCAACGAAGTGTGTGGTGTGTACCAAGCGAACAGTGTTGTTCTGAGTCTGTAGTGTGGTGTACAAGAAGTCGTGATCTGGAGCCATAATAAAAACTGTTCTTTTATTCAGACGATTTAAGTTTAATATGCTATTAGTTATCTCATTTTTTATCTTATGTAGTAAAGTAATATCTATACTTGTAACTTTTTAATTTAATTTTTTTGTTTCTCGTATAGAAATTGATTCTGTTACTATATTTTGCATGGATTTGAATGATTTCATGATCAACGCTTGTTAATTGTTTATTTTGCTATATATTATTAATTTAATGTATAACTTAATTTATTACTTAACTTATTTTGTATAATTGTAATATTCACAATAGACTAGAGTTTAAAAATTATAAGACTGAATAAGATATAACACGTGAGACAAGCAAAAATTTTATTTTTAAGTTCGCAAATCAAATAACAATTGATATCCGTATCCTATCCGGATCTGCCATAAGTATTTGGCAAATCCGGATGGTGGCGGAACTCCCAATATCTGGTCCGGATATCCGTCCACCTCCTAAAAAATTTTTTTAAAAAACAAGCAAATTTTAAATGTTGTGTGAAAGGAAAATGTAAAAAAAATGTTCCCTTTTCTTTCAACCCCATTTTGCTTCCCCTGGCCCAAAAAAATTTAACTTTTCCTTTCCTGTACTAGTACTAAATTCATTTATTTTTAAAATTATTAGATTTGAACTTAAGAAAAAACAAAAAAACATTAGAGTTAGTACTATTATTGCTCAATATTATTGTCTCAAATTAATGTACACACCTAAATGTAATTTTACCATTCTTGATATATAAATTTTTATAGTGCGAGTTCATTAGGATTTTTTAACATGGGAACCTTCAATTATGTGGCACAAATCCACAGTCTTCATGATTTTTTCTGAGTGGTGTATGATTCCATGTAGCTTGACATTGAAGATTTTACCACGTTTTTATTAACTCACTTTCGTTCCTGTTTGTGTGTCAGTCAACAATTTTTCAAATCTGCCAACGTAAAATTAAACCACTTCTGATGGTCCTAGAGATCTCAAAATTTTACCACAGATAGATCTTGGATGACAATGCATTGTATCAAAATTTCAGATCGATCGAATGTGGTGTTATTAAATTATTGAAGTTTTTAGTTTATCTATATATAAGCCTATGTATTATCCCTCTGCCCTTGTTTACATTACATTCACGTGCCGAGTTCTCACCAACCCCGACCACAAAAACCATGTTTAACATCAAGGGGAGATCAGTCATTTCCAGTCTGTAAATGTTTGTCGAGCAATGCGTATTATATTTGAACATAATCAATGCTTCAAAACTCACCATAGCATACACTTAGACTAAAAAGAATAAAATAAATAGAAGTAAAAATAAGATTTTTAAAAACCTCGTTTTTATAAGCGGAGTAAAAAGAAGAAAATAAATTTTTAAAATTTTAAATAAGTACTATACTGTAATATGACTAAAAACGTGGGCGGGCGCTTTTTAGGCGTTTGGCTAAAATGATTAGGGTTTACAAATGACGAGTAAGAAAATGAGTGAATTGAATTAGTTACGCCTTAGAAGCGCCCACCCCATGTTTTTAGTCATATTACATCATAGTACTTATTTGAAATTTTAAAAAATTTGTTTTCTTCTTTTTAGTCCGCTTATAAAAACGTGGTTTTTAAAAATCTTATTTTTACTTCTATTTATTTATTAAAATGTTCAAACTTGTTATAAATTTAAGATTTTCCCCCGGTCATTTGTTACATGCAACAAAGGTTTTAAATGAGACTCCAATATACATAAAATAAATTTTAAAAGCTTCAAATGTGATGCACATTGATTTTTGGATGTTGTGTCCTCGTGTAAATGATATAAATGACATTTTAGTATTTTGAAAAAAACTTTTTTTCAGACACAATTCACCATATTTCAAGATGCTCCAGTACATTGGCCCAGGCACAGTCAGAAAAATTCAGAACAGTATTTAGAACAGATGTAAATGACCCTGTAAGTATCACTTAGGCCCAAAGAATACTATTACTGATCACTATCAGAGTAAAATAAACTATGATTATTTTTTGAAATTTAAAAAAAAAGAATATGAAATCGCCGCCAAAAATCAAGTACTTCCATACAGGGATTAAAATTCATTTTGATAAGCTGGAGAAAATATTCTTAGAGATGAATAGCTTAAATGGGATAAGTGTAAAGAGGATTTAAAATATAATTTTAACATTCAAAAATTATCGTATAGAATTTGCTTATGGTATTTATTTTAGTAAAGAATATGACCACTTCTTATTTAACAGAGGCAGCACACTCTTGACCATGATGGGTTATACTATCAGATCCCTCCAGAAGAAGTAAATGGACTATTCAAAGGGTGCATTAGAGAATGGCAAATGCGTTTGGTAAACTTTCTTAATAAGTGATTTTCTTAATACTAATACTGTTGTTTTGTGGTTGATTACTTTGTCTGTCCTCACAAACATTAAATTAAATCTGTCTATTCTTATATTGTACTTACTTTAGTTGTTCATTTTTTTTTAAACATGGGTTTTTGTTGTTATTTTTTTTTGTAGCCTGGTTTTCCCATACCTTCTTTCACTTATTTCTAAAAAAAAATTCAAACAGATGAAGACTTTTAATGAACATTGCATTATGATAAGAAAACCTGCTCTAGAGCTGAATGGTTATATCAAAAACTTCAACCTAAATCATCCAGTGCCAAGATTTGTACTCTGTATCCTTTTTTTAAGTTTTGGAAAGAAAAATTTCAGATAGAGTTAATGGTGGTTAATATTCATAATAAAGTAACAGAATTCTTAACAATATATATATTATATTATTTATTATTATCACGTGCAAGAAATTTTCTCTGAAAACACACTTAATCCCTTAGCTTTTATACAGATGGACGTCAAGGAGCTGGTAAAACAAACATTTTGCACCACACTATGCAACATTTTCATAGAGATAATTGGATTATTGTGCATGTTCCATGGGGTAAACATTTATGAATTAGAAATATAAGTAATTGTTTGTTAAATTAGAAATATAAGTAATTGTTTGTTGTCATTTGCTTTTGTTGCTCAATCAAGCGTTCAAACATTTACTTTTAATTTTTCTATGTCTTTAAAAAAATTATTCCATGCTATTTTGTTAATAACTGACAGCTAATGTAAGGTTAGCTATCTTGTGACAGTTTTATTCTAAAACTTACATTTTAACAATTAATACCACAAAATGAAGTGAACAAATAATGATAGACTGAAAAATGACCCCTTTTCCCACTCCTAACCATAATACATCTTTTTATATCACTTGATTCATAACTGTTTATGGGCAGCAATAGAGTAGGAATAACTTATGTAAACATTACTTTTTTTTTGTTTTGGTATTTTTATTAAGGTGAATTAAATTATTTTTTTCAAAACTCTGTTTTTGATTATGAAATAAGACTTAGAGCAGTGTAAAAGTTGTGTCATTCTGTTATGTATTGAAAAATAAGTTTCATTTAAATGTGCAACAGGTTAAAAAATAATTATTGTGGTGTTAATTGCATTTTAACAATGATCTCTTTCTTGGCTCCTAGCTGGTCGGTGGGTCAGGGGATGGCTCAAAGAAGTGTCTGAATCAAGTTATAAGCCAGGAAGGTATGATACGCCAACAGATGGTGCAGAGTGGCTTGACCTTTTCAAATCTCAAAATCAAGGAAAACTTAAACAGCTGAAAGTAAGTGCAGCATGACAAGGGTCCCAATTTCTTTGTTTCAAAGTTTAATTGGTTCCCAAATATTTTCGAGTTCTGGTGAGAATGTCAAGGCAATAAAATGACAATACAAGACCTTAACACCATCAAAAATTTATTTAACTGATTCTTTTGAGCTGTTGGTTGATTTTTAACAATCGCTGTACTGAAATATACTCAGAAAGTACATTATTCCCTTGCCAACAATTTGGGAAAGAGATGCATCTACAGGGGTGTCAAGTTGTTTAAGGGTTTGTATTATTTTAGCCTTTGGTAGTCCAGTTTTAGTATATTCAAGAACATTATTTTAAAATCTGTTTTCAGACCACTTCGGAATATGTTTGGACGAAAAGAGAAAAAGCAGAAATCGGGACATCTTTTGAGGAAATAATAAACTTTGTATGTTAAACTTAATTGTTATTTAAGTAAATCTCTGCATTTCTACAGAGTGAATATTGTTTACAAGGTACCAATACTGATTTTTAGCATTTCATGTTCTAATATGTAAAATTCTTATCTCAAAACTATTGAATGATGCTTGGGAGATATCTGTGGATGGAAATTTAATTTATTATTTAATTTATTTATTAAAACCAGATACTTGCCCCTCCCCTTCCTAACAGACACTGTACTGTAAAATGAGTTAGCAACTTCACTAGCAAACCAAACAAGCTACCAAAATTTTACTTAGTGTCACACAATGTATCTGAACTTGGAATTAAAGATATTTACTATAGAACACCGGTTATCAACATGTGGTTAGCGACCACTAAAGGGCATAAATGACCATTTACAGAGGTTACCTAAGACCATTATATAAAAAAAATGTTCCAATTGTCTTAGCAACAGAGCCATCATAATTCTACTTCTATCTAGATGCCATGCACATGCAGATTCATCTACATACAAGTTAAATTAGTAACTATTTTTTTAAAAATCCTGCTTGTCAGAAATTTATGTAAGGATTCATTAAAGTAGCAAAATTCCAAAAATAATTTTATTATTGGTGGTTACCACAAAATGAGAAACTATATTAAATGATTTCTGAATTAGAAATTTTAAAATTCCTAAAATGCACCATGAATATTAGGGAGGAAGATAAAATAGTGCATTCTTATGATGATCAATGGACTATTCAGCTGAATACAAATCATACTTATTTACTTAATTGTATTATTTTATGCATATATCTTCTTCAAGGGACAGACTCGAATTAAATTCTCTTGTGACTGTGCAGGAGTTATTTTGAAAGAATTAAGAAAACAGGCACCTACATTAGGGTTAGTAGCATGATTATATTTAGACATTTGATAAACTTTTTTTTTAAATCACATTTTTAAATTACTCATTTACTGTGTAAGTAAATGTTTAAAATCATATGCAATGATTATCTAGCTACTATTTGTTAGGATTCTATTTTAAAAAATGTTATCTAAAGGACAATTAAATTTACAAAAATAGAACTGCCTTCAAATTTTAAAGATGGATTTTGCCCAATCTAGATTCACTCTTTCTACAGGTTGAAGGTACTTGTGGCAGTTGGTGCTGTCAATTCTTTCTATGTTCAGTGGAATCTTACAAATGCTTTAAAAAATTCAGAGAAGAAAAAGGTATAAAATAAAACACACTGCACATTACTAAATAACTATTCCCCCGTTGACAATTATTGCTGCCTAAAAAACCTTTTGCATTCATATATTTAAATTTTTACTTATTTTTTTTTACTTCTTATAAATCTATTTAAAATATAAATTATGCTACAAGAATATCAGTATATTGTGACAATTATTTTTCAGCTTCAGCCTGGTGAATTTACTCTCATACATAACTTCAAGAAAATGCTTGCTCCAACATGGGTAAAAAATGATTTAAGAAAAAAACATGAACCTTATTTACATATTTACTGTTCCTAATATTTTCTAATGTAAAATACATGCTGAAATTTATTGATATTTTGTTTAATAAGATGTTTAGTATTTTGGCTAATTTTTGTTTAACTTTATATTACAGACTCATGGAGTAGCTGTGTGCATTGCTGATGTACGTGCAAATGATGAAGATGCAAGAGAAAATTATTCCCCTCTTTACGTGTTGGGACAGGAGGTATATAATTTAGTTCCTATAATTACTCATTCTAACCTGAGTTTTTATTTGAAATATTTCATGGAACTAATAATAATAATAATTGATAATTTATATAGCGCTGTATCCCAGTAAGGAACTGCGCTCACAGCGCTTTACATGGCGATCATAACATACATATAATAATTAAATAACCATTCATACCATAATAACAACATAAAGGACAGTACATTACACATAAGCTACGCTAATCATTAAAACAAATGTTTCATTAATTTTGTAAATACATTTTGAAAAGATGAGTCTTAAGTGCAGTCTTGAAGGACTTGGTAGTTGGAATACTACGGATGTGTAATGGTAGAGAATTCCATTGTTTGGCTGCACAAAAAGAGAATGCCCTTTCGCCAAAAGTTTTAGTTCGTGTCTTACGAACACATAGAATATGTGTGTCTGCAAAACGTGGGGCGGGCGCTTATGAGGTTTTTACATATGCAGTTCACTCATTCTCTCACTTATAGATCTCTCTTTTGCCTTCTAAATTATAAATCTTTAATTTTTATACCAAACCGCCCAACGTTTTTAGTCATATTAAATGAAAGTACTTGAACGTTTAAGTTTTAAATTATTTTCTTCTTTTTAGTCCACTTATAAAAACATGGTTTTTAAAAATCCTTTTTTACCTTTATTTATTATTTTCCTTAAGGCAAATTGATTCAATATCAAAATAAATGTTGAAAAAAAAAGGATTTGACTTAAATCCATGTGCTGGGCAGAAAATAGTTTTTTTACAGAAGTGCTTTATGAACAATGCAAGTGTTGACAGCATGAAAAAATCGTTGGCTGTTGGCACTCAATATATAGCGGAAACCGAAGAAATATCAGAAAATAGTACAATTAACTTCTTTTTTACAATAAAAACAATTAGAACAAGACAACTGAAGTATTCCCAGGAGAAGCATGCTGGTAATTTCTTAAAGAATGGGGAATAGAGTTTTTTTTATATCTTTGGGTTTCTAATTTAAATGGAAATTAAAAAAACCCTTAAAAAACTAAATTTTTCACTATAAATCCTATATGTACTAGATGTAACTAAAAGAATTTTCATTATAATACGCAGCGCAAGACCATCCAAAAATACAAAATTGCTGTTGTGTCGTAAAACATGTTTAACATAATGCGCACCGATCAAGAATATGTTTATAAAAAGTGTTGTCAATAAAATACGCACCTTATTGCGTGACAGAAAGGTTGTTCAATATAATACGGACCGCGACACTCTTTCTCAAAAAATAACATGATACATAGGAATAAATAAAATAATCTAAAAATTCAATAATTTAATTACAGTACATGCGATTGATCTGAAATTTTGATACATAGTTTTTATCATCGGCACGAAACTGCCTGCTAAATTTCAGCTCGCTAGCTTACGAGGAAGTGGGTTAAAATCGATCCAAAGTTTTGGCAACAAGCAAGCAAGGGCTCAAGCAAGCAACCAGACACCACGAGTTAATATAAAGGATTTAAAAATAATTCTGACCGAGCTTATCTTTGTTATCTGCCTCTCTAGCAGCAATTAAAATCTATTTTTAGAAATTTTAAAGCAACTATGATAGGGTTTTTACCACCAGCTGAATTCTGCTTTTATGTAAAATAGTTAATTAAAAGTTTGCATTAAAAACACTTAACATTCAGTATTGATTTTCTTGCAGTAGTTATTATATATGAGCAAGCTTTGTACTTTTCAGACTTCCTGTCCCTGAAAAATTGGTTGGTCAAATAATTAATTTAAATCTTGGTTTACTGGTGCAGGGTACTTCGTAATTAAAAAGAAAACCTATCAACAAATATACATGACCATGTTACTCCACTTCTTCGCTCACTTCATTGGTTGCCTATACAAGCCCGTATTGATTACAAACTGGCCGTTCTCTGTCACAACTTCTTTTCTGACTCATCTCCTTCCTATCTTACTGAACTTCTGTCGGTCTACTCACCCAGTCGTCAGCTACGCTCTTCTGCAGACACACATATTCTCTGTATTCCTAAGACACGAACTAAAACTTTTGGCGAAAGGGCATTCTCTTTTTGTACAGCCAAACAATGGAATTCTCTACCATTACACATCCGTAGTATTCCAACTGCCAAGTCCTTCACGACTGCACTTAAGACGCATCTTTTCAAAATGTATTTACAAAATTAATGAAACAACATTTGTTTTAATGATTAGCGTAGCTGTCACGGATGACCAATGTTCAATGTAACTTGTGAGCTGCGCGCACGGTCGTGTTGTTGGCTTGTTGAAGCGAAAGCGTGAAAAGGGAGAGTTTTTTTTGGTTGACGTGTGTGGAATGTGTGTAGAGGTCAGAGAGACGGTTGAAGTGAGGGGGTGTTGTATCAAGAAGTTGGAATTAAAGTTTGTTTTCTGTTAGCAGTGTTCGACTATTTCTTGTGTAATTGGTGTTGATGAATCTTAGAGCAAGCGATCCAGACATAGACTAAGGACGCTTGTGACATTTCTGGGGGCTCGTCCGGGATTTTTACACAGGAAACATGGACACTGAGGAAGCAACGAGAATGCCAGTCACGACTCTGGAGGAGATCATAGCACTGGTGGATGCCCTGCAACTCAGAGGTGAGGAAAGAAGAGATTACATAGAGAGAGAGGTACAACGAGTGAGAGATGCTGAGAGAGAGGCGGCCGAGAGAGAAATGGCGGACAGGGCGGCCGAGAGAGAGGCAAGGTTAGAAGCCAAGAGAATTGAAGCTGCTAATGTAGGAAATGCAAATGGGACTGACAACAGACCAAGACAGCCTAAGCTTCCACCATTTATAGATGGGGTTGACCAGCTGGATGGCTACCTGACGAGGTTTGAAACTTTCGCTAGGATCAGTAAATGGCCAGAAAGTGATTGGGCGGTGTCACTAAGTGCGCTTCTGTCTGGTCGAGCCTTGGAGGTATACTCTAGAATGCCTTACGAGGACGCGTTGGTATACCAAAAGGTGAAGGAAGTGCTTTTAAAGCGTTACAATCTCACCGAGGAGGGCTACAGAAACTTATTCAGAAAGAGCAAACCCCAGGCAGATGAATCGCCATCCATTTTTATAGGAAGAATTCGGAGCTATTTGTCGAAATGGATTATCTTGTCGGACATTGATAAAACATTTGACGGTCTTAGAGACCTCATAGTGAAAGAGCAATTTATGGCTGTGTGTCCCGAAGATCTGGTGATTTATCTAAGGGAGCGAAATAATGACACCCTGGAGGAAGTTGCCAGAGTGGCTGAATTATTCCTGGAGGCCAGGAATAGAAGCTTTAATTACAACCCTGGTGCAACACAAAATGGCGATGGTGTTGGAGATGACATGTACGGGAGAAAAGTTGAGGGGCAACAGACCAGATTGGGTCAAAGAAAATGGCAAAGTAGGGCCGAGGAAAGATCAAGGTCAGACATACACTGCTTTGTGTGTCATAGGGTTGGCCACATAGCCCGCTATTGCCCAAGTTCAAAGGAGGCCGGAAATACGAGTATAAAGAGAGCCGCAGCGACACAGGACGTTCTAATGCGTAAATGGTCAAAGGACAAGCGCCAATGGGGTAAGAGCCAAAACACATCTGATGGAGGAGACAATATTGGCAAAGCAGTGGATAACATGGGTGAAGAATTAGCAAGGGATGCTGATGGTAATGAAACCGGAGAAGGAAAGTTAAAGATTGTGGAAGGATTTGTAGGATCAAAGAGAGTTGGTGTATTGAGGGATACAGGAAGTGAAGTGGTGGTGGTGAAAAGACACTACGTCAGAGATGACCAATTAACGGGCGAAATCGGGTTGATAAGAATGTTGGACACCAGAATATTAAGAGGAGAAAAAGCGATAATAGACATAAGAACACCATACTTGAGTGGCAGAGTGAAGGCGGTATGTGTGGAGAACTCAATAGTGGACCTTGTGGGAAATGTGCAGGGGGTAAGGAGCTATGACGACCCAGACATGGAGTTCAAGGGGGCGATGTTGACAACGCCAGAGTGTGGTATGGTAGAGAGGTCACAATGTGAGGTCACATCGAGGGGTAAACAGCCGGATGTGAATCGCCGTGAAACTAAAAATTCACGGGAATGTGCTATGGTCGATGTTGGTGGCTGCGCAGAAACGGAATCAAATGAAGAGGTGAATTCCGGTGAGCATCGGTCGTTTCCCGCATTCCATTCTCGACCAACCACAAAGAGTCAAGTGAGGCGATTTCTTGGACTCACGGGCTACCATAGAGACGTTGTACCAAACTACGCAACCCTCGCATACCCGCTGACCTCCGTGACAAAAAGGGGTCAGCCCGACAGAGTGAAATGGGGGAAAGAACAGGAAGAAGCATACGACGCCTTGAAGAGAGCCATCACAACACGGCCAATACTACACAAACCCAATATGCAAAAGTCCTTCGTTTTAAGGGCCCATGCATCGGACGTTGGACTTGGTGCTACGTTACTTCAGGAAGATAACAGGGGAATACTGCATCCTGTTGCCTTCGCCAGCAGGAATTTCTTTGAAAGAGAGATAAATTATTCTACGATTGAGAAGCAGTGCCTGGCGATTGTGTGGGCGGTCAAGAGGTTTAAACACTACCTCTACGGCAAACTGTTTGTTTTACAAACTGACCAACAGCCTTTAAAGCATCTTACTACAGTTCGATTCGTAAGCGCCAGGATTACGAGATGGGCCATGTTTCTGCAGAACTACAGCTTTACAGGGCAGTGAAGTACTGGTGAAATCAAGCTCAAGATGTTGTGACATTAACCCAAAGGAGTATTACGTTTAATATTTTTATTTTTTAATATTAACTTAATAAATATAATGTTATAAGTTAGTGTATTTAATATAATGAATGTTTATAAACACTATGCCGAGTTATCGGATAGTAATGGTTAAACTGTTTGTTAAGTAAAATATGTTATCATTGGTTAGGATTATTTGAGGGCAGATGTCCGTAGTATATTTCAAGTTGTAAAAGGATATTCTAGTGTATAATTAAATGTGTAAATTGGTCATTCGAGATAATGGAAATTAGTCGACATCGAAAAATTTCTGGAAAGGGGGGCATATGTCACGGATGACCAATGTTCAATGTAACTTGTGAGCTGCACGCACGGTCGTGTTGTTGGCTTGTTGAAGCGAAAGCGTGAAAAGGGAGAGTTTTTTTTGGTTGACGTGTGTGGAATGTGTGTAGAGGTCAGAGAGACGGTTGAAGTGAGGGGGTGTTGTATCAAGAAGTTGGAATTAAAGTTTGTTTTCTGTTAGCAGTGTTCGACTATTTCTTGTGTAATTGGTGTTGATGAATCTTAGAGCAAGCGATCCGGACATAGACTAAGGACGCTTGTGACAGTAGCTTATGTGTAATGTACTGTCCTTTATGTTATTATGGTATGAATGGTTATTTAATTATTATATGTATGTTATGATCTCCATGTAAAGCGCTGTGAGCCCGGTTCCTTACTGGGATACAGCGCTATATAAATTATCCATTATTATTATTATTAGACCTTTTCTTAAATTGTATTTTAAACATAGACTTACTAGCTACAGTTTAACTAAATAAGTTCAAATTTTCATGGTTAGGGTTTTGAAGCCTTGGACCCATTTGTGCCAATCTTGGTACCTGAGTATTCAGATAAGGAGGCCCTTAGCAACATTAACTATTTTATAGATCACAACTGGATACAGAATGACCATGGTATGTAAATATAAGAGCTATATTTAATAAAATTGTATATATATATATTCAAAGAGACAAACAGGTTATTTCAGTCAAACAATAAAGTTAAGCTTAAATTATAAGCAAAAAAAATTTTATGGTCTTTGCATAAGCCTTCATCATTAAAGGTAAAACAAAAAATGAAAAAATCCAATCCAAGTGCATATTGAGTTCAGGTTTTCTTTGGATCTCATCAGTGCTAACACACCCTGTTCTCTTGGTTC
Source organism: Ampullaceana balthica (assembly GCA_944989445.1). Classification (NCBI taxonomy): domain Eukaryota; kingdom Metazoa; phylum Mollusca; class Gastropoda; family Lymnaeidae; genus Ampullaceana; species Ampullaceana balthica. Next base: position 1,326,892 of record CALYLW010000073.1, on the reverse strand, counting down.
ATTTCGTATCGACACTTTGTGTAATATTAAAATAAGCAATAATCCTTTTCAGATTTTCCCTTATGTGTCTGGGTTTATCTCGTTTGCTTTTCGTAAGACTTTATCATTATCTTCTGCCCATCTACAAACCACTTGTCATATTCAAGCTCATTAGTTGACAGCATATCTCATCATCATCGCCCTTTGTCCCATCTGGGGCATAGGCCCCGAACAAAGGTTCTCCAGGCATCACGGTCCTGCGCCAATCTTTCTATCTGCCCCCAGCTGTTCCCGCTCATTTTGGTGTCTGCCTCCAGTTCCCTTCTCCAGGTCGTTTTGGGACGACCTCTTTTTCTCTTGCCTTGGGGGTTCCATGTGAGGGCCTGTCTCACAATGCTGGATGGCAGTGGCTATTGAGACGCTAACGTCTTAATAGCCCACAGGCTATTGAGACGCAAACAAAAAATAGGCCAATGAAAACGAAGTATTTACGGTTGGTGCATTTATTCTATTGATTGCGCCAACAAGCTGTTACAAACGCGAAGGAGTTATGACTTATGTATATATAACAATTCATTTTACCCATTGGAAATCATTCACTCACTTTGATTTTATTAATCCATAATATTGATAAGACAATAATATTGATGTCTGATAAGAAAATTATAAAGCTTACGGAGTAAACAGTGATGATAAAATGAAATTTATTTAAATACCATATTATTTTTTAATCGTCAAATCTCCAGAATTATTGAATTTTGCGGCGCACACGACGCCCCCCCCCCTTTTTTTTTCCTGTTCCAATAGGGTTTGAGCTACACTCGCCGTACTCCCTTTCTAACACATAACAATTACATTTTTAAAAGAAAATATCAGTTTTGATATTAATATGGTAATCTTACGTCAAATGTCTTTGATTTGCAGAAAAACTGTCACTAAAAGACTGAACTCGAATTTGAGGACCGATTAATCGCCCGGTATCTTTGCTACGTCTATCAAATGACTCTCGTAATATAGGTACTTCACTAAGCGGCGCGCGCTGATCACTTTTTTGGATGCGGGAAACAGACTATAAACCGGTGACCAGAGAATCATGATAGGTCACAGGGTCATATGCTTTTATAGGTTTCTTTGTCTTTATAAGAAACAGACTATAATTATATTGTTGTCTATTTTGTGAGCACATGGACTACTATCATTGCGATCTTGAATTTGTTAAAAATTATTTAGTGTTTGTAGTGGAAATTCTTTGTTTTCAGAATAGGCAAGTTTATAATTATTTTCTTTTATATACTATAGGTATTGTCAAATTACTTTTTTTCTTTATAAAGTCTTGTCATTTAACTGATTGTCCCGTAATATAAATAGTAATAGTCAGAGACCTTGACCAGTGCTCACATCAAACACTATCGTACAATGCCTCGACAACTAAGCAAATTAAAATTTAAAAAATAAAACAAACCCGTAAAAACAAAGTTTTTGACTATAAATCCCTTATATATGAGACATAACTAACAGTATTGATTATTTTCAAACGCGACAAACATTTACAGACTGAATCTGTCTAACTCAACTTTGCTTCATAACCCTGGGAAGTCTGGTCACCGATTCGCTTGACCGAGCTCAGCGTGACTCGTAAAATGTAATCAAAAGCACGCCGGTACTTCGATGGGTCGCCTCAACGCGTCAACTCAAACTTTCACGTGGAAAAAAAAATAACAAACAGTGAATTTGAATTACATACGTTATATAAGGATAAACTAAAAATGCATTAATTTAATTACGGTATGTTCGATCGATCTGAAATTTTGATACGATGCATTGTTAGGTGAGACGGGTCTGTGTGCCAAATTGCAGCTCAATCGGATCACGGGAAGTGGGTCATTTTTTACTTTTGTTTTTCCGCCCGCCCAAGACAGAGAGAGATGATGACAGACAGAGACGGCGGTGAAGTTAATATAAGGGATTTAATAATAAAAATCATGCCATAGCCGTTGGGGAAGTAAACTAATAGTGATGACATGTATATTATTTATATACCGGAATATGGAGAAAGCGATGGGAAGTCACCATCGCTCGCGTTAGTCTCGTATGCTGCCCTGCATCTTAACCGTAACAAAACAAAAACGAACTCCGGGTAACATGCTAAAGAGTTGTGGAATTTTTAATGCAATCAATAGAATAAATGCGCCAAACCGTAATTAGTAAATACTTAATTTTCATTGTCCTATTTTTTGTTTGCGTCTCAATAGCCTGTGGGCTATTAAGACGTTAGCGTCTCAATAGCCACTGCCATGCTGGATGTAGGTTTTCTGAGAGTGTGGCCGATCCATCTCCATCTGCGCTGGCGTATTAGCTCATCCACTGGCTCTTGTTGTGTGCGTTGTCAGAGGTCTTCGTTGGTGATGACATTGGGCCAGCGGATTCTGAGAATTGTTCGGAGACATGTGTTTATAAAAGCTTGAAGCTTTTTTGAAATGGCTGCTGTTATTCGCCATGTTTCTGCTCCATACAACAAGACAGGCTTTATTGTGGTGTTAAATATCCTGACCTTGGTATGGAGAGTCAAGTTGTTACAGTTCCAAACTTTTTTTAGCTGTTTAAATGCTGTTCTTGCTTTGCCAATTCTCATTCTTACATCGGCTTCAGTCCCTCCTTGTGTGTCAATGATGCTTCCAAGGTATGTGAAGCTATCCACCTCCTCGAGATTTTTTCCTTCCAGTGTTATTGGGGTGTTGCTTGATGTATTTATTTTAAGGACTTTGCTTTTTCCTTTATGGATGTTCAGGCCAAGGCAAGCGGAGAATTGTGCTACATAGTTGGTTTTCTCCTTCATCTGTTGCTGTGAGTGCGATATTACATGTAATGCCATATCATCCGCAAAGTCCAGGTCATCAAGTTGTTTCCATAGTGTCCACTGGATACCATTTCTCTTCTGCTCTGCAGACATTTTCATTATCCAGTCAATGGTTAGCAGAAATAAGAATGGTGAAAGCAGACACCCCTGTCTGACTATGGTCTGTACCCCAAAAGCCGCTGTTGTTTGTTGGCCATGAACAATTCTACATGTATGTCCTTCGTATGAAACCTTTATTATGTCAGTCAGTTTTTGTGGTATCCCGTAGTGTCTTAGTACCTTCCACAGGGTTGGCCTGTCAACACTATCGAAAGCCTTCTCATAGTCAATAAAGTTGATGTATAGTGGTGAGTTCCACTCCAGGGATTGTTCCAATATAATTCTCAGGGTGGCAATCTGGTCAGTGCATGATCTATCTTTTCTAAAACCTGCTTGTTGGTCTCTAAGATGGGTGTCTATTTCGTCCCTCATTCTGTTTAGCAGCACTCTGTTAAATACTTTGCTTGGTATGGATAGCAGAGTTATTCCTCTATAGTTGGAGCAAGAGCTAAGATCTCCTTTCTTTGGGAGCTTAATGAGATGTCCTTCTTTCCACTCCATCGGAATCTGTTTTTCCTCCCATATTTTCTTGAAAAGAGTGTGTAGCATTGCAGAGCTAGTCGTAATATCTGCTGCCAAGGCTTCTACTGGTATTCTGTCTGGACCAGCCGCTTTGCCTTTCTTTAGTTGTTTAATTACTCTGCTTATCTCTTGTTTTGTGGGTGTGCTGCAGTCTATTTCTAGGTCTTGTTCTGCTGGCTCTATGTTGAGTTTGTATTGTGGGGCTGGTCGGTTGAGGAGTTCTTCAAAATGTTCTATCCATCTTTTTTTCTGACCCTCTTCATCAGGTATAGATTTCCCATCTTTAGTTTTAACAGGTCTCTCTGCATTTTTGAACTTTCCGGATAGCTTTTTTATTGTACTGAATAGTTATCTTGTGTTTCCATGGTAAGCTGCCTGTTCTGCTACAAGTGCTAATCCTTCTATGTAGTTCTTTTTATCTGACTTTATACTACGTTTAACGTCTTTGTTGGCTTCTGCGTATTCTGCTGATGCTCTAGCTTTTTCGGTTCTGGTGCGGCTGTTGATTAGATTTGCCTTCTTCTTTTTCCTCTGTTGGATTTTCTCCATGGTTTCATTAGAAATCCATTCTTTATGCGTTTGTTGTCTGGGACCCAACACTTCTTCACAGGTGGTCGTAAGTATTTCTTTGAAGCTTTTCCAGTTTTGGTCAACTGTTTCTTCGTTGCCTAGTTCTTGCAAGATCTGGAATTTGTTTGTTAGCGTAAGTTTGAACTCATTAAGTTTTGGTTCCCCTTTCAAAAGAGTAGTGTTAAAACGTTGGCGCTTGCTTCCCTCACTTGTCCAATTCTTTTTCAATTTGAACCTTAGTTTGGCAATCAGTAGATTATGATCTGAGGCTACATCTGCCCCTCTTTTTACCCTTACATCTTGGAGAGATCTTCTAAACTTTTTGCAGATACAGATATGGTCGATTTGGTTAGCCGTTGACATATCTGGTGATATCCATGTTGCTTTATGGATATTTCTATGCATGAAGAGGCTTCCACCGATGACTAGTCCATCTGCAGCACATAGATCTGCTAGCCTTTCACCATTTTCGTTCATCTCTCCGAGGCCGTGTGTTCCCATGCATTCTTCATATCCATTATTGTTGCTGCCTATTTTTGCATTTAGGTCACCCATTAGTATAATCACATTGCTCCTAGGACACTTTTGGATAAGGGTTCTCAGTCTGTTGTAGAAGTCCTCTTCTTTACTGTCGTTAGTAGGAGCGTATACCTGAAGAAGATCCATATTGACTTATTGCTTTTTGGTCTTAAATCTTGCGGTGATTATCCGGGGGCCATGGGCTTCCCATCCTAAAAGGGCGTTCTGGGCAGTTTTGGAAAGCATGAGTGCTACTCCTTGGGTGTGAGCTGCGTTTTCTTCATCATGGCCTGAATATATTAGCTGTTCTCCTGTGCTGAGCTTCATCTGGCCTGAGCCAGTCCATCGGGATTCACTTATCCCCAAGATGGCTAGCTTGTACCGTTGCATTTCGGCAGCAACTTGGGCAGTTTTTCCAGCTTCGAACATGGTTCTTACGTTCCATGTTCCTAGGCTGGTGTTGGTCCTAGTGGAGAGGATGGTTGTCTGCCGGGTGGTTTCCAGTTGGCTTTGGCCACCTAGCTTCATTAGTTCTCTGTTAAGAGACCCATCATCTCCAAGGTCCGAGTTTCCTATTTTTTTCTTTGTTCATGTTTTTGTAGCAAGGCTTTTTTTTACGGGAAGGGATGCTAGCCCTTCGCACAACCCTCCTCCTCTCTCACCCGGGCTTGGGACCGGCTACGGCGGAGTTATGGCATATCTAAAATATGTAAATTGTGTATTTGTTTTATACCAACACTTTTAGTAATGTATTTCTGAAAACGAAAACCAATTCTTTAAAATCACTGTTTTAAAAACCTCATTATTGATAAGTAATTGAAATTGGGCAATTATTCTCACTCTTAGAATGAGTTAATAAATCCGATACTCCTTTACTACTGTACAACTTAAGCTACTTTTTAAAAATCTTCATATTTATCATCATTGCTGCAATTTTTAAAAAATTTAATTTAATTTTTAGATGGCAAGACTGGGCAAGGAGTAAAGCGGGAAACGTGTTGGTTTTTTTTTACAGTACTTTTTGGATATTAGGACCTTAGTACTTTTTCTATCCACAGATATTCCAAATGGCCCATATATAAGCATGCATAAAAAGGCACCATTTCATTCCCATTACAACTCCCCAGAAATGATGTAAAAATTCCCCATTGAATTCAAACAGAATTGTAATTTCAGTTCTGTAAAACATTCATGGGCACTTGTTGAAAACATGAGATTAGGCTATCGATTGCTTTGTTTTCAAGAGTTTTGTTTTACTCATGCTTGGGTACATTTTTTATGTGTTTATTTTAATGTCATACTTCATCTTATGCTTATTACACATAACTTCAGTTTTTTTGTGATGATAATCTATTAAATGAAATCTTTTTTTTTACAGGTAAAACTGATGAAGGCAAAAATGAAATTATATTCGTCAGCAATCACAATCCTTTCAGTTTGCATAAAATTTGTTCTTCCTTATAACTTTGACTGAATAATTTTAAATTCACATTAGGTGCAGCTCCTAATTTTTAATATGACTATGAATAAATACAGATTAGTTAAAAGCAAAATGGCTTAATGTCATTAAGAAATTTAATGTTTTGTTCCTGTTGTTATTAGTATATTTAGTGGTAAAGTTATGTGCTCATTAAAGGTAATAATATATTAAATGTTAACACAGCTATTTAATGAAATTTGTTTAAATATTTAGTCTGTTAAAAAGGCTGAAAATACAGACAGTATAATTAATTTTTAAAAACTTTATTCATTCTGACTAGTCCCAAGCTACAATAATATTTTTTTAAAAATTAAAATTATACTCTGTAGGAAGAGTATTTTCAACATTTCCAATCAGGAAATACAAATATCATTTTTGAAACACATTGAAGCTTAGTTAACTTGTGCAAATATTTACAACAATATTTTTTAAAATTGTCATTAACAACTTATTTGTTCATTTAAAATTATGTAAGCAGCTATGTGGAAAGAAATGCTAAAATTTGAAGTACATAAGTCATAATATTGAGGATTTTCTAACAAACAATCAAATCCATTTTACAAAAAAATAATTGCATCACATTCACAAATTTAGTTTTAAGTATGACAATGGCAGTAAATTGAGTACTAGCATCTACCCCCAAAACAGTCAGTGGCAGCATTCAGCAAAGTGTTGGAATTCTTAAAAGATATGCGAACCATACAATGAATAAACTAAATTTCTGGAATAATCAATGCCCTTATTTTCTCAGCTACCCCTAACTGTCAGAGAAGGTGAGTGGAAGTAGTCCAGTAGAAAACAACTATTTTACTAAAATCCCTACAGTCTTGATTATATAGAAATTAAGCAAAAAAATCATAGTCAAAGTAGGGGTCTACCGATATATCGGCCAGCCGATATATCGGCACCGATATCTGGATATCGGCAATATCGGTATCGGTAGCCTGTAAAGGTCCCGATATTGACGTCACCGATATTTCATAATAAGTGACATTTTGACAAAAAAAAACGGAAAAAAACAAACTATCATTTAGGTTTACAATATCTCGACAAATTAATATATCGACACCGATACCAGTATTGAAATAGTCAAAAGAGTCCTAGTATTAATATGTGCAGCCACGATACAGTGTGCCATGTGCTTTGATATTGTTTAGGTATCGGCCGATTTTCGTATACTCAGAAATACTGTGTAAATAGTGCCGATGCCAAGTATACCGTAATTGCTCTAATAAATGGATAACATGTAAACATTATGTTCACGTAATTGCTCTAATAGCAAAGATGCACGCAGAATCGCAGATGTCTAAAACGTTTCGTATGGAATAACAAAATGTACCGTGTGAAGACGTGTTGTCATTGGCAACCATTCAAGCTTCAGCCTCATTTTCACTATATTACTATTGTACTTTGTTCTCATTGTTTCATTCATAAAAGGTGGCCGTGTGCAAAAACCATTAAACTATTGGTTAGAATTAATAATTATGAGTCAAGGTTGAAGTTTCAAAAGGAGTACCTAATATGCTTGTACATTTTTATAAAGGACGGTTCGTTTTGTTATGAGTCCTATGTATGTCATGAACTGGAACTTGTAAACACATCGGAAACTTCGTTTCGGGAAAAAAAATCGGTATTTCGGCAAAACTGGATATCGGTAGACCCCTTAATTATAAAATATAAATAATTACGAGTGATAAATTTAAGAATGGCGTCATCAAATATGACCGCTGTTATTTTTGTCCTAACAAATACTCATATCGGCACTCATATGGGAGAAAAAATATCGGTAATATCGGCAAAAATACTTATCGGTAGACCCCTAATATAAAATATAAATAATTAGGAGTGATGAATTTAAGAATGATCGATGTCATCAAATAAGACCGCCGGTTTTGGTCCTAACAAATATTCATATCGGAAAAAAAATATCGGTAATATCGGCTAAAATGCCTATCGGTAGTCCCCTAATATTAAAGATAAATAATTACGAGTGATAGATTTAAGAATGACGTCATCAAATATGACCGCTGGTTTTTGTCCTAACAAATACCCTATTGGCACTCATATCGGAAAAAAATATCGGTAATATCTGCAAAAATGCGTATCGGTAGTCCCCTAATATTAAAGATAAATAATTATGAGTGATAAATTTAAGAATGACGTCATCAAATATGACCGCTGGTTTTTGTCATAACAAATACTCATATCGGCACTCATATCGGCAAAAAAATATCGGTAATATCGGTATCGGCAATATCGGCAAAAAGGCATATCGGTAGACCCCTAAGTCAAAGGGTAACCAATCTGTTTGGAACAAACAAAATAATAAATATGTTTGCGTAAATTAACAAAATGTATAACAATATTAAACTAAAAAAGGATGCTCACGGTGAGATAACAATATTATGGATGTAGAACATCAAACATTTCATAAATTAGTTACACAGCACTATGGTTTAAACAAAACAAAAATTGATTTGTGTGGAGAAAAAAGATACAGGATCGTCTCAAAATACTGATAAAATATTTAGAATACATTTAACATGGGTAGGATTTCTAATAAATAACAATTAACAATTAAACATTTCTTTAAATGATAAACGTAGCTCATATGCACCGCAATGTCATATGTTAATGTATTCAGCATATGCATGTTTTACATTGCATGAATTGATAACTATGTGTAGTACTATTTTTATGCAAAATGCTGTGAGCCCAGTTGCTTGCTGAGCTATATTAATGATAAAATTATTATTATTATTAATGGAATGAATCTTCAATTTTAAGACCCGCAATACTGTAACAGACTTAATATGGCAGTTAAAACAAGAAATTAATTTAAAAAAATTAATACTATTGCAGTAAAAAAATGTAGTAGTAAATTGCTAAAATAAATAATTACCAGAAGTTTATGTTATGAAGTCCGTTACAACTTCTGATGAAAACAATATTTAATAATGCATGCATATCACTTAAAAATGGATTCGGAAAATTATTTTTAGTGCACAGGTTTGTAGTACAGCATCCCTTTCCATAAAAAGAGTACACTGTAAGGGTACAAATAGTGGAATAAAATACATTCATGGTAGTTTTTCATCAATAATTAATTTAGAAACAAAGTATATATTTTTATTTAAATCCAACTGCAGTTAATAAACCCTAAACTTTTAAGAACTTCCAGATGCTTGGCCCTGTCAGTGTCTCTGCATCCCCAGGGTGAGAGTATATACTGATCCTACATTATTCATCCAGTACATTTATTTTAGAGGTGTCACGTTTTTTTTAAATACAAAGTCCAAACATTTTTTTTTAATATAAGAGTTCAAATTAATTGGTCTAATAAAACAGTGACTTCCTTAGCATCTATGCTCAACTATAAGAGCCTGAGTTACACACTGAATTTTTATAATTTACAACAAAAAAAATTTTTTTTAGTAACTTTCATATTTTTTTTATAGACCAATAAAAAAAAGATGATGTAGGAAATTATGACATGTGTAAATTAAGGTTTGCTAATGTTAAGAAATAATGCTCATTAACAAAAAATTTAATCCTGAATAACTATAATTGCTTAAACTTAAAAAATTTAAACATGCTATGCATATTTCCAAATCAAATTAAATTTGGCATTTTGAATTTACCATACATTGTAATAATGTAATGTAACATTTTAATCTACTTAACTAAATGTCGAATTGTAAAGAGGTAGTAAGGCTTAATCTTCACTAAATAATTCTCTAAGTCTAAGTGTTTGTTTTTGTTTAATTTGATATATCAAATAATTACTGCAGCCTTGACAACCCAGTTAGCCCCATGACAAAATTAATCAGATAACACTTGTAAAAAATGATTAATATAATTTTTGTATGACATTTCAAACATATTTTTAAAAATGCATTCATTTCCAAATTAAGAGTGTTATGAAAACTAGAAGAATTCAACAAAATGCCTTAGGTATCCACATAGTTCCAAATAATAAATTGTAAGCATAATTTTATAGACAATGAACATGCACTTTTGCTGAAGCAAAATAAAAAATGGAAACCAGCAACACACTCTTTCCCATGCAAACATCCAATCAAAACAGAACCATTTGACATTCACATCTATTGCCATTCATATAATCGTTTCCTAAATATTTAAGGTTTACAGATCTGTGGGGAAAATAAAAATTAATTTCACCAGGGACCAGTGAAGATATAATATTACCTGTTTATTTGAACATGAATACTAATGTGCAGATCAGTAATGGATAGCACTATATAGAAAAAAGCTTAACAAAAAAAAAGCAAGCGGATTTTTCACAAGAGCATTAATATTTAAAATATGGAATGAGAACTACTGGACAATATTATGATAAATTACAGACTTTGGAATACAAAATAATTAAACTTCAAGTACTGGTATAATTATTTTTAAAATGTATTTGTTAAATGCGACAGACTTTATGTAATTGTTTAGTCAGGTACTTGGTAAAATATGTTAATTGAATGGATTGGCCTTAAGTTTAAAGTGAACATTCAACTTAATATCCAACGATCATAGCATCTTTTTTTTTAAATTGAGGTTGAAGCATACATACTCATTATTCTATATTAATTACTCTATATTACTCATTTAGTAATGGACCATCTAAAAAAATGAGTGATAATATTTTTGTGGACATATTTTAGTTATAGGGATGATATATATTTAAAAAATCAATTAAAGTATTTATTATAATTATACATATTCAACAAATTTACAAAAATTCCAAGTTTTTAAATCTTTAAAATTTGAATTTAATATAACCAGATATTAACCAAAGACTGTATCAAATTATATTAAAATCTTCATCAGTGATTTACTGATTGCATAAAAGCCATCTGGTGATTACTGAAAAACATCAATTTTTTTTTAAAACTTGGTATTAGTATTAGATCAACTGCACATTTTTTTTCAAAAACATTTTCAGCTTTACTGTTTATCATTATGTGATTGAAATAAGGTATTCACCAGAGAATTGTCAGCCTGTGAATTGAAGTAATACATGCTATGATAACGTGCCCAAGAACTCAAATAAAACTGTCTGAAACCCATCTTCTTCAAGTCCATGTACACTCCAAACATGTTTTGAAATTCTGTTCGCATGGGTTCATTTGGAAAGATGTGCCATTCTAGTGTTAGCTGCCTCACAGAGGACATGGTCCCATTCTTCAAAAGGGTCTCCATGATAGCCCACTCGTAGCTCTCTACATCCATTTTAAGTACGTCAATGGCCCTCTAATTATTTTTGAAGCAGAAATTATAAACAAAGATTAAAATCAATCTTAAAAAGTAATACCCTTATTTATTAACTTAAGAAAAATCACATACCTTGTTATAGACAATAATCTACCGTATTTACTCGTTCGCAAGCTGACCGTTTTTGGGCAAAATCTAGGGGGAAAAAGGGGGGGGGGTCGGCTTATGAGCGGGTCATAGGTGATTTCTGCATGGATATTGAATATCGGTGTTGTTATTGTAGATTATCAATGTCCTTTTCTACATTCTACAAGATTCGACTGCTTTATCAGAAGCTATAATATATTATTAAAAATCAGCACTTACCTTATTAAATCATTTTATTTATTTTTGTGAACGTTTTAATAAATTGTTTTACAAATTTTGTTTTCAACCACGGATTTTAATGTACGCGCTTTCGTCACTGTTTACCAAATTATTATTTTTTTAAATACCGGTAACTCTTGCTTAACAAAGAGCAGAAAGACAAAGATAGGCAGTACAAAGTAAACAATCATAATGACCGATTTAACTTGTAGTTTAAAAAAAATATGTACCATTTTTTTAAAGCTGTCCTATTATTTTTGGGGGGTCGGCTTGCAATCGGGTTATACACTTTTAATACTTTTCCCTTCCAAAAGTGGTCGGCTTATGAACAAACGGGCTATAGAACGAGTATATACGGTATTAATTTTGTAATTTGCAATACAAATTTTCTTTTAAAAATGAAATGTTGCAACATATGTTTAGCAAAATATAGCAGCATGTGGAAACATATACACATGGTTGTTTTCAATTTTGGTTAAATAATAAAATTTTATGTTATACTTTCTGCATAGAGTTTTAATTCATTAACTGTGATTGAAATCAGGCTAAAGTGATAGCCTTTAATGCTATAGCAATTTTTAATATAGAAATTCTATGGTCTAATTTAATTGTCTTTTTTTAATTGAAAAACAACTTTTTCATGAGGTCACCATCAAAATAATATAAAAGAAAAAGCTTTTTGAAGCTTAATATTTTGCTTCCTTGCACCTCAAATGATGTCTATTTCAACGATAAATATGTGTTAAAAATATAATTTGATGCCGAGAATAATGATTAAAATATTTTAGTTTTTTTTTAATTTTCCAATTTGCATGAATAAATATGAAATGCAAAATTATACATTTCCACACTGACCTTTTCATGTCCCAACATTTTCTTAATAGATGCCAGTGTTCTAATTTTCCATGCCTTCTTTGAGTTCACAGTGTAACCATCCATCAATGGCATGAAGCTATCGCTATCTCTTGTTGCCAGACCCATATTTAAGAAACGTACCCTTTCTGAACGCTGGTGGTCTGCAACACCCATACTGTGAGAAGAAACAAATAAAATTGTCACAGGAGTGTACCCATCCTTAACTTTAATCTAAAATGGAATAGCATGGTTTTTAAAATAAAGTATATTATTTTATCTATCCACTTCACACAAAATTATTGAACACTTAAAAATGTACCTGGGATCAAATGAATAAACTTCACAACCTAGTTGGGCCATTCCATCATCAAATCGAAAGTCATTGTCTATTCTAAAAATGAGAATGAGAAGGTTATTTAAGGCAACAACTTTACAAGGGAATTTTTTATGGGAAAAAAATATTTTCTGGAATGAGTAAAATTTCTGTTCAATTTTTTTTTAATCTATTAAAAGTGATTAAAAACTTTTAATCATTATAAAAAAAGAAGTGTAAGAATGGAAACCATTAGGTTTTTATTGTTATATAAATTTGTGTTGGCTTTACTCCTTCCTGTGTCTATCAATTTCATTTATATAATTTTTTATTTGAAAATGGAACTGAAACAGCTTGCTAACAATGACTGAGCAAGACGTTCAAGATGACACTGACTGGAAATGATGCTAATGAAATATACTTTAAATTCTGAAGGGAAAACAGCATAATTTGAATTAATTAAATGTTAAAGATAATTTTAACATACCCAAAAGAATAAACCAGACATGGGGGTTTAGGTTTGTAAGCTTCGTCAAAGCAAATATGGTAATTTCCTACCAATTTCATATTTTCACAGTTATACTCATTGCCTTTATCCCATTCTCTGAAACAGAGTGAAAAATATTGGATTTCGTAAGACGTTTCAAAAAGAATTTTTAAAGTCATAATACTTAACATTTGAAAAATACCTTTATTTTTGCCAAGACATGCTTTGAAAACATTTATATCTGAATATGCTTCAATAAAAAATGCATACAAACCAAAGACACCTCGTGAAGTATCATTAAATATTTTCTTAAATTCTTTGATTGCTTTTAGATTATGCAATATTTTTAGTTAACTAATGAACACTACTCTCTGATTAAATCATGAACTAAAAATAACTCATGAACTTAACATTGAATAAAGCTACTTTAAACCCAAAAAAACGTGCATTCAAGTAAAATATATTTTAAAAATAACCATTTTTACTTAACACCTCCATGCAACCTTTTCATGCCCCTTAACTATACATATGTTGTAAGTAAGGTCCCTTATCTTATTTTATCAATTACAAACGATTACAGAAAATTCTTGCATCCTTTGCTTATCCATGGGTTTATGTCTTGTCTTGCATATGTTTGTAGTGTTTTAAATGTTGATAGTGTATTGATTTGCCTGGTTTGATCAGGCAACCCATTCCCGGTTGAAGTCGAGATGGAAAGGAAAAAAATTGGCATGTGTTCTTGCATACAGAATAACAGAAGTGTTTTTATCCCTATGTCTATATGAGTGTTGTAGTTGTTACACATGTATTACATTTGAAAAAGTTACTTTTAGTAAAGCCTAAGGTTTTTTTTAATTTTTTAATTACTTTATTTTTTTGTGATTCCATGATAATTTATCAGTTATTATTCCACCCAACATTATGAGACAAGGCATTGACCGCCTTCCAGCAATCTCCATTGAGGGAAACACCTTGGACGTCGTCGATGATTTCACCTACCTTGGCAGTAACAGCACAAGCACACTCTCCCTGGATAAGGAAATAGGAACCAGAATCGGCAAGGCCGCATCTTTGATGGCTAGGCTGAATCAAAGAGTGTGGAACAATGCGCAGCTCACAGATAGGACGAAAATCACGGTGTACCAGGCCTGCGTGCTCAGCACACTCCTCTATGGCAGTGAGTGCTGGACGACCTACGCCAAGCAAACAAAGCAGCTCAACAGCTTCCACTTACGATGCTTGCGTAGGATTCTACGCATCAAGTGGCAGGACAAGATCACCAATGTCGAGGTACTCAGAAGAAGCCATATGCTGAGTATGCACTCAATTCTGAGTGAGAGGCGCCTGTGTGGTTAGGTCATGTCTGCAGGATGAGCTCGGAGCCCATTCCTAGAGCCTTGCTTTACGGTGAGCTGGCAACCGGTATGAGAAAAAGAGGTCGCCGCTGCTTGCGCTTCAAGGACGTCTGCAAGAAAGACATGTCATTGGCACAGATAGACCATAAAACGTGGGAGACCATTGCCGAGGAGCGCACCTCCTGGCGGGCAAAAGTGCATGAGGGCATTCATGTCGCGGAAGCATCCCTCATAGCTTTGAGTGAAGAGAGAAGGGCCAGGAGAAAGGGCAGGGGGGGCAGAAGAGTAGGAGTACAAGCCATCGTCCCATGAGGACGGTTGGATGCCATACAATACATACAAATCCACCTAAGTATTTTGCATCTTTATTTTGGATTGTTTTACATAAATGAAATAGTTTGCATTTATTTGTTTCCTTTCCTTTGATACTCTCTTGGTGGAAAGAAAAACTACAATTATTTTCCCATTTTTTAATTTATCTAGGTCTTTTTGTAAGATTTTGATATCTTATTCTGATTTAATTGTTATAGATTATACAAATAACCCAACTTTTGTTTCTTATGAAATGCTGTAGAGTAAATCATTTATGTAAATTAGGAAGAGTAGGGGGCCTAGGAAAATTCCTTCTGGAACTCCTGAGTTAACAGTTAATTGTGCTGATATAGATCCATTAATTATTACTATTTAGTCCTATCTTAAAGGAAATCTTGGAACCAATGATGTATATTACCAGAGATGAGAAAGTATTTAGTAAACTAGAGTGGTTACCTTCATCAAAAGTTTTTGAGAAGTCTTGTAATATTTTAACTATTTGATTGTTATCATCTGAACCTTTTGACAAATCGTCTATTAAATAGTCCCACCTCCTTTTTACACCACATATTGATTAGTTAGATCAATTGTTAAATTTCAGTAAAAGAAACATACAAAATTATCCCATATTCATGTTAGTGGTTTTTTTTAAAGAAAGTCATTCAATGCAGATATTAACAGTTGGGTTATTTACAGCGGCTTAGTTTGACAGACTGTGTACTACAGAATTATGCATCTTGATGTCAATCTCCTCCTGAATATTAGAAAATTTTATACTTGTTAATATTTGCTCAGACATCATTGCCAATCAATTAGTCTTTTCTCTCAATAAGTCAATTTATGATATTTTTTAAAGAAATGAAAAAAACATTTCATTCACTGTAATTTATAACTCATTAAATAAAGAGTTATATTTATTATACATGTACATAAAATTATGAATAAAACTTTTCTTTCAACAAACATGGGTTATTTGAAATGAATCATAATTTTTTTAAATTTATAAACAAATTCGTATCTCATTGCACAAAGCTTTGCTCTAGTTCAGTGGTTCCCAACCTTTTTTTGGTGGCGACCCCTTTTTATAAAAGCCATGTGACCCACGACACCTATGAAATTTAAATAAGTCATTTTCAATTTAGTTTTTACAAAAAATAGCAAATTTGCATTATATTGAGTATTTTTAGTCAACATTTGGCGGCCCCTAGAAAACCCTTTGCGAACCCCTTGGGGGTCACGACCCACAGGTTGGAAAAAGCTGCTCTAGTTGATTTCATTTAAAGAAATTTTTTTTTAATTAGGTATCGGTCAACAAAGTAACGAAATTGAAAATTAGGTCCTACTTCTGTTTATATGTGATAGGGCTGATAATTATCTTTTATTGCATTTATTTTTATTTCAGAAAACACATACTTTTACATCATTAATTCTGAACTCTCTATAGTGGATTTGATCCACAATTGAGAAAAAACATATTATAGCAAATATATTAAAATTGTTTTAAGTAACCTCATCTAGACTGCAGAGAATTGTTAGTTGATACAACAGAATGGACCACTGAATTAATAGAAGGCTTAGATAGGAAAGCTAGACTTAATTAGTAAATTTACACTTACCTAGTTATGGCTTATGCATTTATGCCAAAAACACTCTAGTCATAAGTCCTACTTAACTTAATGTTGTAAATTTAAAAACCAATTCTTGAAGAATAACTCACATTTCCAATAGGCAAGCCCACTCCCACCATTGTTTTGTGAAATTTCTGTATTTTTCTTTATCAACAAAAAGCCGATCTGAAAAAAGAAACATAATAAAAATTAGATATTTTTTTTGATGGCTGAAATTATATTTTATGGCAGATTGAAGTCCAAAGGCTACTTTTAAATTACTATATCTACTATACAATGTTTATAAATCAATTTGTATTAAAATTATTTCATTAAATCACATCAACTGTAAATCTAGGATTTGTTTTAAATTTATCTTCTTATCTATACAGACGCTCCTTCTATGCAGAAGATAATTGCGTCCACAGACCATGACAGATGATCTGTTGGCAAGTGATGCAGCGTTCACAGGCCACGGCTTTGTGGGTTCCACGCATTAGCCAGCCGCCTAACTAGTGTTAGGTACCCATTCGGAGCTGGGTGACTCAGGGACGCCCTAGACCCTGAGAACAAATCCTTGCCTTCACAAGGCTTCGAACCCTTGACCATCGGTACGCCAGTCAAGCGCGCTGCCACTCGACCACCGCGCCCCAAATTTCTAATTATGTTTAGACATAATAAACTTGAATATATTCCTAAGTCTCAGTGGCGTCGCTAGCCCCCGGGTGACACCCATCAGGGGGTGACACCTGAGCCTAAAATTTTACTGTGTATGATTTTATGTCACAAAAAAAAAGAAGACACATTTTTTCATCTAGAAAGAAATTAAGAAATAAAATGAAAAACTTTAAACGCGAAAACTTTTATTTAAAAAAATATCAGTTAACTTCCAATAATGAAACAGTCCCAAAACACAAACAACATTAAAACAAATTAGGAAAAAAAGAAAAGAAACAGTCGCAGCAGAGAGATCTTTTAAAAAGGCTGGACATGAAAGGGGCAATGTCTTATGTTTTAAAAGATATAAAGCCATTTGGGCTTGGACACAGCGACAGCATGGACGAATCCCACCTTATGACTCCCTCCACCACAGTCCGGGTGGGGGAATACGACTTTTATTCCTCCCCCCCCCCACGACGGTCCCATCCCGACTTACACCGTTTTGTGGTTACAAACGAGCCCGCTTTAAAAAAAATATTACGCGTTATTCTGTATTTTTAAATATATTTTTTTTAAACTTTTGTTTTTCATGGGGTAACGAATTGTTTTCTCTATTTCAAATCAAAAATTTATTGAAAAATATATATTATTATTATTTCAACCTACAACTTTCGTTTGCGAATTTTTCTCATGGCAAATTTTTCAATTAAGTCAGTAAAGCTAAGTAAGCTTACAAGTTCCTTTTCAATGCTCATTATAGAGAGCATAATCAGTCTTTCTTGTCCCATGCAAATTTTTACTCATTTTATATTCTTTTCAACTTTGAAAAAGATCGCTCTCAGTTGCAGTTTTATGTCATCATTGAAATATAGTTTGCGAAATGTGATGTGTACATTTGTAAAGGACTGTGAAATTTAGCTCATTCAAAAGCAGCACAATTTTTAGCTCTGTGCAGGTGTTTTGAGTTTGCGCATTAGGTTACTTCCTTTTCCTTACCCTGAGCCTGTGTCTGGACAATCATTTTTTTAAGATTAAGAGTTCTGAAAATTGGACTCATTCTGAAGGTAAGCAGTCTTCGAAATCGCTTGAATATTCTTCCATTAACTTGACTGCTGCCCATAAGATGGCGAAATTGCTGAGCTCAGTTAGGTTTGTAAGAAAGCCAAATTTCTCATGGTTGACTTTATATGCGCCTAACCGATGTTGTAGGGCTTAAGAAAGTTTGTCAATTACCAAAAATACCTCAAACTTGAATTTTTGTCTCGGGGAGAATACTGTTTTGGTGATGTCCCTTTATCAAACTGACGTTTTTTAAAAAAAAATTTTAATATTATATAGCATTGAATATTGTTTATACTCTTTTTTACCACGGACTTGTCCTTTCCTTTCTATTCATAGGAATCAAATTAAGAATGCTGTCTTTTAACAAACTCAATGAGAGACTTCCTTTCTAAAATTGTTTCCCAAATTTCAAGTAAAATAAATAAAGGTAAAAAAAGGATTTTTAAAAACCACGTTTTTTATAAGTGGACTAAAAAGAAGAAAATAATTTAAAACTTATAAGTTCAAGTACTTCGATTTAATATGACTAAAAACGTGGGGCGGGCGCTTATGAGGTTTAACATATGCGGTTCACTCATTCTCTCACTTATAGATCTCTCTTTTGCCTTCTAAATTAGAAATCTTTAATTTTTATACCAAACACCCGCCCCACGTTTTTAGTCATATTAAATCGAAGTACTTGAACTTATATAAAGTTTTAAATTATTTTCTTCTTTTTAGTCCACTTATAAAAACGTGGTTTTTAAAAATCATTTTTGTACCTTTATTTATTTTATACTTTTTAGTCCACTAATAAAAATGTGGTTTTTAAAAATATTTTTTTACCTCTATTTATTTTACCAAACACCTCATCAGCGCCCGTCCAACGTTTAATAACAAAGCGATGAGGTCGCAGGGCTGAACTCGCCACGTGAAATTAAACGACAGGCGGGTACAGATGCTTATATAAAGATAAACTAAGAAATGCATTAATTTAATTAGGGTACATTCAATCGATCTGAAATTTTGATACAATGTATTGTCATCCTAGATCTATCTGTGGTAAAAATTTTAGCTCTCTAGGACCATCAGAAGTGGCAGATTTGAAAAATCTTGGACAGACACACAATGCCACAGGAATGAAAGCGAGTTAATAAAAACGTGGTAATAACGACCTCCAGTTGTTCAAGTTCCTTTAGAAATCTTTCCTCTTCAAGTCGACAGTCACGTGACTGCTTTTCGTTTGTTTCTAATTCTTCCAGTGCTACGATATTCTCATGGTATGAGTTATTAACAGACCTTACAGCATCATGCCAGGCTGACCCTCTTGTGTCAGACAAGCAGAAGCGTAACTGGGTTTTCCGCGCCCTTGGCTATTTCATTTTTTGCCCCCTTGAGAAAAAGGGAAAATTTACTAAATTATACAGAATAAATTGATCATTGAAGGATTAGCCCTCGGTGCCCTTGGCAACTGCCCCGCTGCCAAGTCGTTGTTACGCCTCTGCAGACAAGGCTTTGTTAACATGTATCAATTTCGTGTGTTTTTGAAGTACTTGTCAACTATGAGTATGAGTAGATGCAACAAGCCGGGTATAAATATTTTGCAGAAGACAAAAAAATCTGACTGCAGCAGGACAACCTGCTGCACTTTTCCCAACCAAATTAATGGAATGAGCTGTGCACGGCATATAATGACAAACACTGCTCTTCTCATAAAGAATAGCCTGGTTTCCGTTATACTTCCTACTTATATTTGCCGCATTGCCGTATGACTGTCCAAGGAATTTTCAGGGATTCATACAAACATTTGCCTGCATCTTTATTATACACTAGAATTTATAATAAGTTTGGGGGACCTTAAATTATTGGGGGATCCTAGCCTTAGCCCTTTCAGCACCCCCCTTTTAATCCACCATAGGGGGATCGGGTCACGCATCTGTGACGAGGGGGAGGGTGTGTTTAAAAAATGTGACGTCGCATAAAAAATGCGCAACTTTAAATAAAAGTTCCACTTAAATATTTGATTATTTACCATTTATTTAATTGCGTTTTCAATGGCTTCACGCATTTTACGATATTAGATATTAATCAAAATTAGCATGTTGCAAATTATTGCTTGTCATTTAAATATTAGGGTATTTTTATTGAGAAAATACGGCTGTCAAAGCTTTGTGACGTCATATCGTAATAAAGGGTGGGGGTCTAAGTTTTTGTGACAAAGTATGGCGCTGGGAGAAGGTGGGGTAAAAATCGGAAACCTCGCGTGACGTCATTTATGGACGGCCACTTCAGTCATGAAGGGGTGACACCATGAGCTACCGCCCTGGGTGACACCAACCCTAGCGACGCCTCTGCTAAGTTTAAAAAGGTTTCAGCACTTACATATTCAAAACTATTAAAGCAGGCTAATAATTTAGTTATTTTCTGAATGATGAAAAGTGGAAAGCAGTTAAAATAAGAACATATTTTTTTTATTTACAAATAAATGTTATTCCTTAAGGGTAAATTCAGTTAAAGATTTTTTTGTTGTAAAGAATAACAACATAGATGTGGAAAGTTGAGAAATCAACTAAGATCTATGTCATTGCAGACCAATTGTGAGAAAAAATGATTTTGACACAGAGTGGCGAAATCTGAGAAAAGATGGACTGAGTTTTTAAAAAGTCTCTATTCA
Organism: Ampullaceana balthica; assembly: GCA_944989445.1. NCBI lineage: Eukaryota > Metazoa > Mollusca > Gastropoda > Lymnaeidae > Ampullaceana > Ampullaceana balthica. The sequence goes on along the minus strand of CALYLW010000073.1, from coordinate 1,305,973 downwards.
GAAATGAATAATGAAATAGCAAAAGATTGTAAACGTTCATCCAGCACTTCTAAGACTAACCTTTCACTTTCAGCGTAAAGATTAAGTAATTGTCAATGCTAATAAAAAGAGATGCAACATTTTAAATCAATATTTTAAAAATGCCATGAGTTATTGAATTACAAAGTAATATGTATTAAAATAGTGGGTAGATCTCTGCTAATCATAGCTTTCAGCAATTCAACCTGTTGGAATCAAAAACTTTACAAAATTTCAAAAGTCCCTAAAAAAACTTTATAACAGCATGAAAATATGAGTAGAAGAAATTAAAAGAAGCAAGGCTATAGCACGCCACATAGCATACTGAAGGCTGATTAATTATGTTTTGATTGCATGTTTTGGTCAATGTTCCGTTTAAGCTGCATGGCTACGCAGATATCTTACCAACGCTGCGCAGATATCTTACCGACGCTGCGCAGCAGTTAAGAATTATCGCGTAGCAAATTTCAAAAAAGGATAATTACAATATCAGTGTTTGTGGAGTGTATAGTTTTGCACAATAAAATGGTTGCTGTGCAACTTTTCACACGAGTTTGTTATTTTTCACACAGACCAACAAACCTTAAAGAGAACATTGGTTTTGGTATGCCTAATTTTTAGAAATGATCCCCACATCCTTGCTCACTCATTTTTAGTATATTTACTTCACTGCAATTTGAAAATTAAATTTCAATTAAAATATAATTCTGGCAATTACATGGTTGAAAAATAATTACATTTTAAGATTTTTTTTTAAATAACCTTATAACACTGCTTAGTTTGGCTTAAGAATGAAATTTTATTTTTAATAACACTGAGTTGCATGGCCATTGTAGCATCAAGGCAACTTCCAAACAAAGAAAAAAAAACATAAATTTTTTTTAAAAAATATTTGTGAGCCAAACTAAGGCTAAGGACTGTCAAAGTATGAGAAACCCAGTACATGACAAGAAGTAAGTCAGTGATAATTAGGCCTGTCAACAGGTACCTGGGTACCTGTAGGTACCTGGGTACCTGTTGCTGTGTGATTACCCGGCTAGTAAAATTCTGCTCAGGTACCCGTGAAAATGTGACTTCAATGTCTATATTAACGTTGGCCAAACTTCGGCTCCCTAGCTGCTTTTTTGTGTTTACATTGTGGCTCGCAAAACAATTTATCAAATGAAATTTTTTGTTTCAAATATATGCTGTGAAGTACATCTAACGAGAAATATCTGTCAACGGGAAATATCAGTCAACAGGAAATATATCATCGGGAAATAAATTACGGTCCCAGCAAACTACAATGTATTTTGATTCATCTTCTTTCTATCAACGTGAAACAGAAATCGCAAACACAAGAAGGTTTTGGCTCTTTAAAAGAATCATATAAGAAAAACTAAAGTCCTCTGTCAAAAATAAGGATGGACTGCTTATAGATGAAAGAGGCTAAGTTTGTTAATAAAAAACACCCCTGCTTTGATGGGAATCACTGCTATGAATGACGCTAACTCAGAAACAGTGCATCAGTGTAAAAAACATCAAGTCCCATTTTTTTTTAACTAATGATGACTGGCAGCGTGCAAGAGAGGCAAACGCGATGTCACAAGGGACGCGGCGTGGCGGGGCTAGAGTAGCTGAATTCGTTCTAGAGTAGCTGAATTTGTTATGAACTAGGGAAAAAAACATAGCTAACGCAACAAACAGTTAACCGGTCTGGTTTGAACGCTTAACCGGTCCTTAAAAACGAACTGTCTTAACAATCTTACTAACTACGTCAATTAATGTACATGTGGCACGGTGGTCGAGTGGCATGCGCGCTCTGCTGGTGTACCGATTGTCATGGGTTCAAACCCATGTGAAGGCAAGGATTTGTTCCCGGGGCCTAGGGCGTCCCTGAGTCCACCCTGCTCCGAATGGGTATCTTATCTTATCTTATCTGTTACAGACGCTCCTTTTATACAGAAGATTATTGCGTCCTACGCTTATCTAAGGTTTGTGTTTAGTCCTGCATTTTCATTAGAAATTTAAATGTTGATAAAGTGTTGGTTTTCCTGGTTTCTTCATTCCACGCCTGCATTCCGGACGGGAAGAACAAAAATGTGTATGTGTTTGTTCTTGCATACGGAATAAGAAAGGTGTTTTTATCCTGATGTCTATCTGAGAGTTGTATTAAGTTATCTTTGTGTTGTATTTCTAAATTAGAATTAATTGCTTTATGTATGATTACTACTTTACTCTTTGTTCTTCTATCCTCTAGTGTTAGAAGGTTTAATGATTTAGCTAATGGTGTTATTCTTGTCAGTTTTGAATACTCTCCAGTAATGAATCTGGCAGCTCTTTTTTGAATTTGTTATAGTTTATCAATGTTTTCTTTGGTGGATGGGTCCCATACAGAAGATGCATATTCTAATACAGGTCTCACCAAAGTGAGGTAGCATTTTATTTTTATATCTCTATTACATTTGTAAAAGTTTCTTTTTATAAAGCCTAAGGTTTTGTTTGATTTTTTAATAACTTCATTTACATGGGGATTCCATCATAGTTTCTCATTTATTATTATTATGACTCCAAAGTATTTTGCATCTTTAGTTTGGGTCAGTTCTTTTCCATAAATGAAATATTTTGAATTTATTTGTTTCTTTTTCTTTGTTACTCTTAACAGTTGACACTTTACTGGGTGGAAAGACTTGCTCCAGTTAGTTTCCCATTTTATCAATTCATCTAAGTCTTTTTGTAAAATTTTGCTATCTTGTTCTGATTTTATTGTTCTATAAATTATACAATCATCAGCAAATAACCTAACTTTTGTTCCTGTTGAGATGTTGGGTAAATCATTTATATAAATGTAAAAAAGGGACCTAGCAGTTTCTTGTGGAACTCCTGAGTTAACCTTTATTGGTGCAGATTTTGATCCATTAATTATTACAGTTTGCTCCCTACCCAAAGGAAGTCTTGGATCCAGTGATGTAAGGGACCTGAGATTCCAAAGTAGTTAAGTTTTTTAAGTAAAGTAAGATGGTGAACTTTCTCAAATGCTTTTAAGAAGTCTAGTAATATTGTATCTATTTGATCATTATTGTCTAAGCCTTTTGATAGTTCATCTATTAAACCTATTTATTGTGTTTTACATATGTTTTTTCTAAAACCTTTGACAGAAAATTTAAATGAAGTCCAATATGCTTAAATAATATATCATTTTAAAGGGCTTGCTAAGACCTTTTCAACAACACCTGTTTTGTCTTTCTATCTTTTATAGAAGTGGAGTTATGAATTTTTTTGTCAATTTTTTTGCCCCTTACATAACCTATATAATTTATTCCGAAACTTGTGACCCACATCTCAAAATTCTGTACTCTTTCCCTCATAACTTTTTTAATTTTAGAGATATAGGTATCAAATTTTCAGGAGACATTCAAAATCCATTATACAAAACAATGAATAAGAAATGTTTCAGGTAAATCAAGATTTTGAATTTTTTAATAAATATATTTAAAGGCATGTTGAAAAAAATGATGTTGAAAAGTATAACAAAAATACAAATCAGTTCAAACTTTTGCATGCCTTTTGTATTTTAATTGAATATATGGTACAATTAAATCAATAACTACATTATATTTAAATGTTTGAAGGGTAAATATTTGACTTTAAAATAAAATTTAATGCAAATTATTAAAAATTATTTGTTAAAATATACCCCACCGACGAGGTCTGATTACTAAAATTTCAAATTAAAATGAAATGAACAAATATTTGAAGATTGAAGTATCAATTTAAAAGATAAGAACATTTTCCTTGTCATTTACTGAGTAAATAACTTGTATGCAAATTTCTCTGTATGTCATTCATAAGCTTTGTCATTGTCATTGTCTTTGTCAACTATTTGGCGATTAAAGGAATTCCAAGTTCTGCAATGGAATATTATTATTATCTCTTGTTATTATACCCATACTTTGTTATATTATTTAATTTTAATTATTGAGATTTATTTCTTTTGATTGATTTTGTAAAAAATATTTTTGTCAAACGTCTATGTCAATATCTTTGTAAAAAGATGATGGTGATGGTTAGTAAATGATAATTTTTTTAAATATATTGTTTTAATAATGATATTACCCTACAATGACAAAAACCATTAAATTTTAAATAAAAGGATTACAACACCATTATTACATGTAATTATAAGGCAAGGTAAGTATCAATTTGGACTTAGTATTAGACAAAACATTTAATTATGTTCTTAATTTAATTTAATAGTAAACATAGTTATAAATAAAATACCAGTTATTTGGTATATTAATAATACTATTACGTACTATTAAATTTAATACTAGAAAACTACTAGTGTTAGGATCTAATTTTAATTTGGCCTATTTTAGTAAACTGACTTTGATATCATACGTATTAATAGTAATAGTATTATTAGTTTAGTAGTACAGTCGAACCCACTTAACTCGAGCTCGGTTAACTCACACACCCTATTAAGTCGACGTTTTTTATTGGAACCGCCAAATTCTCTCTTTGTCTTAGCATTTTCATTTTCTCGTCGTTTAATTCTATTTTTTTAAGTCGCCGAAACCTCATAACACGAGCACAAAAAAGGGTCAAATTTGCCACTTAACGTGGGTTATCTCGATCCCCATGACCAATCGCCAGCTTTTGAAAATGTTAGCTATGATTTTTTTATAACAAAGGGAAGGGACCAATTTTCTGCCTCACCAGGGTCTGCTGGTGACGTCACAGCCCGCTTGCATTTAGCTCTCAGCGTTGTGTTGCTTATGGTACTATGGCAATCACCAGCTTTTGAAATTCTTAGTTATTTTATAACCAACAAGGCCACGCGTCAAATTTCAACCTTGCATGGTGTGCTGGTGACATAACAGCCCGCTTGCGTTCAGACCTGTGTTGCTTCTGGTACTATGTCAATCACCAGCTTTTGTTATTCTTAGTTATTTTATAACCAACAAGGCCATGCGTCAAATTTCAACCTTGCATGGTGTGCTGGTGACATCACAGCCCGCTTGCGTTCAGGCCTGTGTTGCTTCTGGTACTATGTCAATCACCAGCTTTTGTTCTTCTTAGTTATTTTATAACCAACAAGGCCACGTAAAAAGTTTCAGCCTTGCAAGGTGTGCTGGTGACGTCACAGCCCGCTTGCGTTCAGATACTTTTCAGAGCTGTGTCAGAGTGAAATGACTCGCGAATTTTGTGTTTGCAATGTTGGGGAATATAACAAAAGTTTGTATCGATAATCGACGTTGGTTTTTATTTTAAATTTGTACATTTCTGCCATTAGTTGGTGCACATATACCTTTTGTTGTTAGCAAACATGTATGTACATTTTTATAGGATGCCGATAGCTTCATCAAACAAATAATGGCAAAAAAAAACAGACAGTATACCCACCCCCACTCTAAGTCCATTGTAAGCTGAGGGGATCGTATGGAATAACAAAATGTACCGTGTGCAGACTTGTCATTGGCAACCATTCATCCTTCAACCTCATTTTGACTCTATTACTACTGCTTTGTTCTCATTGTTTCATTCATAAGAAGTGGCTGTGTGCAAAAGCCATTCAACTATTGGTTAGAATTAATTAAAATGTGTCAAAGTTGAAGGTTCAAAAGTTCAAAAGGAGTTCCTAATTTATTTGTGTACATTTTTATAGAGAAGAGTTTGCTCTGTCATGAGTCATATATAGGTCATGATAGACAAATAACAATAACGCCGTTGTGTAAAAAAACAACTCCAAAAACATGTGCATGTGCATTCTCATTTATTAACGCTAGTGATGGGACGATACCAAAATCATAGGCTGCTTACTGTAAACAAGGCTCCCCAGATTTTATAATATATAATATAACAGACTACAGACAGTTTACCCACCCCCACTCTCAATCTCCCACACCATTGTTGTTGGTTAGTCCGATTAGCATCAAGTTACCGAAGGAATTCTAAGTCCATTGTAAGCTGAGGGGACGGACCCAAAGAAGATGATTAGGAAGAGAATGGTTCGGGGACAATGAGGGGATGTGTAGGTTACTTATTTGTGTAGCTTGTGAGGAAAGTCCCGCAAGTGCCTTCCAAGGCACAGTTTCGCTCAATCTGGGAATCACCGCAAGACGGCGGGCTTGGCGGTGTGGCGGGCAGGAGTAGATGAATTATAGTTATGTACTAGGGAAAAAAACTGCGCTAACGCAACAAAGGGTTATATTTAAACTTAAACGGTCCTTAGGAAAGAGTGAAGAAATAGGGTCCCGATATTCCGATATGATTCTGATTAATCGTTCCATCACTAATTAACGCACAAAACATACATAAAGAAATTTCAAGCGCATGTTAATATTTAGCCGCCATATTGGTTTTCGTTTTAACTCGATCATCGGTTATCTTGATGCCATTTTTCATACCCCAACGCCGTCGACTTAACCGGTTTCGACTGTATTAGAATTACTAATCTAATTACTAGTATTAGTATTAATATTTAAGACAAATGTTTATTCATTTCAATTTCATCGATGTATGTTCAAAAATGTTCATCCATCTTATATTAGTATTGACTTTTTAAAAGTATTATCATCACTTCTACTTTATTTTCAAATAAATTTCATTGTTTTATTAGTATTTATTCGGATGTTAAAAGATTGCAAAAATGCATAAATTTGGTGTTGAGTTGTCTTTCATGGAAAACTATAACGCTGGTGAACAAGAAAAAATCTGCCATTTTTGTTTTTTACCGTGCCGATGTTTGGTCAAAATACTAATGGAGGTCTACCGCTTATGTTGGAAGGCTACATTGATGAAATCAATGATTTTCCAAACCAAATTATTATGTTTATTAAGTGTCTTTTAGTCCTAGTAAATTATCTTAATTAAATACAGAATGAGTTAGACATTAGTAGCTTAACGATGTTGGAAAAGACACAGAAAATTCTCCGGGGAACACCTCGTTGCTTGAAAAGTTAGGCGTCACCGGAAGACTATTATTAGACCTACTCGATGACAACATTAATTTGTTTTTCAATTACTGTGACGTGAAACGGATAATTCGGGGGTCCCCGTAGAGCTAAACAAAATTTTACGAAAAAAGTTTTTCCGTAAATTTACGACATGCGCAGAACGATGCGCGAACGAGTATTGAAGTGCCTAATTATATTTGTCTAGGTGGTTAACTATTCTACTATATATTATGTGTTCTAGTAATTTACAGGTGATACTAGTAAGTGATACAGGTCTGTAATTACCAGGGTCTGATTTATCACCTTTCTTAAAGAGTGGAGTTACGTTAGCTAATTTCCAATCCTTGGGCACTTTACCCTCGTTTAGAGAGGCTTGAAAAAGAACTACAAGGATTGGGGACAGTTCATTGCTTAATTCTTTTAACACTAGTTAGAGAAATAAAGACGGCTGGGTAATGCATGGAACCCTCATAGCCGTGGCCTGTGAACGCTGCATCACTTGCCAACTTTCATGGTTTGTGGACGCAATAAGTCAATAAGTATAAGCAATTATTTTCTGTTTAGAAGGAGCGTCTGTATAGATAAGACAAGATGTATGACTGAGCAAAATATTAATGACTGTCATTCAGTATCTACCCTTATAAGTATAATACGACCACGAATAAAATTGTATATACTTAAATTACTTTACCTTTCCCTACTTTGCAAAGATTAGTACCAACGGGAAGAGGTTCTGTTGTGTAATTATAATACAGACTAACACAGAGAATTATGCATGTTAGTGGGAAAAGTATCCGAACGTAATTTCTTTGTACTGCAGCTAACATTTTAATTCATCAAACTTGACAATAAACCAAAATGCAGATTTCAGATATCATAAGTTTTGCTATGTATAAGTTTTGACTTTCGCTTGCCTATTTCTTCTTTATTTAATGTGTTACCAATACTATCATTTTAACATTTTCATGGTTTAGTGTAATACTATTTACCGAAATGCAATGCTCATTCGAAACAGCTTTGAAATTGGTACATTAAATCATTTCTATTCGGTAAAATCCTTAAATTATCATTTTAAGTCACTTAACCCCGTCACGTGCTGTAAAACTGTATTTTTATTTATCCTATCTTATATATTTGCAATAGCTATTTCTTGCTTAGATAATTATTGGGCATTCAGGTCGTGTATAAAATGGTGCTTATGTACTTGTTAGTTTAAACCAGTGGTTCCCAAAGTGGTCCGTACGGACCCCCAGGGGTCCGCGGAACCCTTTAGGGGGTCCGTGGAAAATTAAAATTGATTTCGGGGTCCCTGAACAACGTCAGGGGGTCCGCGCAAGGTTTAATATAAAATAATTAAACTGATAAATTTTTATTATTATTGAAATTAAAATAAATAATAATAAATAAAATAGTATGTGAATGCATGTTCTACTAATTAAATAACATCTTAGATACTATCCTTCATGGATACACTGTTGTTTTACGTAGAAAAATTAGTATAACTACTGTAATTCCACATCTATAATCAATCAAAATACTTGGTTTGTTGAAAGGCCAAGCTTGATGCAGAAGAAATGCCGAATTCCTATAACTATAAGTAGAAAAATACAAGTTTTTAACTTGAATCTACGAGGGTTGCGAGGTTGTGTATTTTTCGATGTGTCGGGAAGTTATATTTATCTAAATTGTATCCTATCATCAAATAATTTTTTCAATAGGGCTTTACTGTAGCATTACATTGAAAAAGTTAATAATTCTTAACAGTGGTCTGTTACAACAGATAACAGAATGAGTGAGCCCAAGGCTGGATTGAGACTTGATGGGGCCCTAAGCTATTTAAGGCCCTTTTGAAATCTAGATATTCTATATCAGTGACAAATATGAAAACACAATTTCAGGGCCCCCAAGAAGGCAGGGGCCCTAAGTTATAGCTTGTTTAGCTAATAGGTAAATCCAACACTGAGTGAGCCGAAGAAACAATTCCGACAGTATGGTGTTAATGAATATTTGAAGTATGGCTAAATGTTTGGAAACAGATAAGAAAGATGAAACGTTATTAACTGAATTTTTAAAAAAATGTTTGAAGTTAAAGCAATACTCTTGACTTTCTGGCATACAAGCTATACCAAATGTTTTTTCAGTAAATTGATTCATTCATCAACTCAAATATTCAAAAAAATCTTAGTGAAAGTTTGCATGGATCACTACATTATGTCATTAGAGCAGTTAATAAAATCATAAAGAATGCCTTGATGAGAGATTATTTGTACACTATGGTTTGGAAATTGAAGAAGCCTATAATTGATTATTTATTCACACAGAAGTACGCTGGTTATCATCACGTACATATTTAAATCGATTTAATGCTCTCTTTGATCCAGTGTCCAAATTCCTGGGAAACAAAGACAATTAGCAACACAATTAACTCTAAAAAATGACATATCCTTTATGAATGAATTATTTACCCAACTTTAACGAAACTAATTTGAAACTAAAAGGTAACCGATTAAATTTAATCAAAACTAAAAGCGTTATGTCTGAGTTTGTTGCAAACTTTTTTTCTGTGCAAACAAAACTTAGGAACAGGAGAATGTTCTCAGTTTTCAAATCTTTTGAAATTGCAAAATAGAGATAAAGATTTGCTTGCTAACTCTCAAAACTTAACTGCTCTTCATGCAGACCTCAGACCAGAACCAAAGATTTGTAGGCATTCGTCACTATTGGATATTTCCGAATGGCAGTTGAACTCTTTAGCGCATGGACAATCTCAGGTCCAAAACACAGATGAATACATACTAATATAGGAGCAGCTTATTGAAATATCGACACATGAGGAACTAAAACCAATGTTTGGACTAGGATAGCACAAATTATGGTTACAAAGTCAGATCCAAATTTTATATCATGCATTATAGGTTATTGTGCAGAATTTTTGACTGTTTTTCCTGTCTTCCTATTTGGTAGAACAAATATTCAGTGGCGTTATGAACCTCATAAAAAAAAACAAGAACAACAAAAAATAAATAAATAAATAAACGACTAGAAATTGGTGCTCGTGAGGATTTGCGGTTCCTACACACAAACATTGAGTCGGTCATAAATCCTATATATTAAAAGGCTATGTTCCGTGCGGTCATCGATAGCGATTGGTCACTCAAACACATATGACTCCTACAGCCAATCATATTGAACACGTTATGCAGACGTTCAAAACGAGTTATTTTTGGTGCAGTATTTCTTCCGATACTTTATTTTGAGTTATGCGCGTTGGGATTTATAGTCAAAATCTCTGTTTTTGCGATTTATTTATTTTAACTACAATGAATACTATTTTTGACGTGATGCACATCTATGCCGGTCGAGACGGCTATTGGAGGGGAGTTACAACATGCCACCGAACGGTGACGGAACGTCCTTGGACGGGCATTGTTGCTCGTACACTCATAAAATCTCATCACGTTAATCCAAGTTATTAATTGTTTTCAATTTAATCTTAAACAAAAGTGATAATTTCAATAAATACCGTACTTTTCATCAAAATGTCGCTTTTGTAATTTTTGTACTATGAATTTATAAAGTTTGTTTCACTTGGGGGTCCGTGGGGAAGTTTTGAATACAAAAGGGGTCCGTGGGTCAAAAAAGTTTGGGAACCACTGGTTTAAACCCAGTTTAACACCTAAATTTAATAAACAGGTTTCTCATCTTTTTTAAACTTAAGAGTCGCTTTGTAACTGACAAAATTGTGCCAATGATTTCAACTTTTACATTCACTGATCAAATGAAGGTCTTTGTTGCTTTTTGAAAAAAATATGCAAGGCAACAGACTTCCTGAGTAACCCTTCATGAGTTTCACCGTTTCTAGACACTTCCATCTTTTAAGGCGTCGATTATTATTACACGTTTTTTTACACGCTTTTATTTAAGTCACAATGTTTGTATGTTGTATCATACTGTATCCATCCACCCTTCCTTCAAATCTTGTAACGTAAAATTAAACCACTTCTGATTGTCCTAGAGATCTCAAAATTTTACCACAGATAGATCTTGGATGACAATGCATTGTATCAAAATTTCAGATCGATCGAATGTACCGTAATTAAATTAATCAATTTTTAGTTTATCTCTATTTATCTCTATTTAGAATGTTTAGTCGTCTGCTAGAGTTGAACTCCACGGCTCACTGGTTTCATTCCAGCCCTGGTTTACCGAATTCCCGTGTTTACATCAAAGGCAGAGGAGTTCAGCGCGTTTCAGTCTGTAAATGTTTGTAAATAAAAGCGTGTCCTTTTTTTAAAAAAGTTTTTTTTTACATTTTACTTATTTTTATTTAACTCACACTGTTTGTATGTTGTATTTTCCATCCTTCCGTCAAATCTTGTAACGTAAACTTAAACCACTTCTGGTGGTCCTAGAGATCTCAAAATTTTACCACATATAGATCGTGGATGACAATGCATTGTATCAAAATTTAAGATCGATCGAATGTACCGTAATTAAATTAATCAATTTTTAGTTTATCTCTATTTATCTCTATTTAGAATGTTTAGTCGTCTGCTAGAGTTGACCTCCACGGCTCACTGGTTTCACTCCAGCCCTCGTTTACCAAATTCCCGTGTTTTTACGTCAAAGGGAGATCAGCGCGTTTCAGTCTTATCTTATCTTATCTGTTTACAGACGCTCCTTCTATACAGAAGATTATTGCGTCCTACGCTTATCTATGGTTTGTGTTTAGTCCTGCATTTTTATTAGAGATTTAAATGTTGATAAAGTGTTGGTTTTCCTGGATTCTTCAGGCAACCCATTCCACGCCCGAATTCCGGACGGGAAGAAGGAAAACTTGTATGTGTTTGTTCTTGCATACGGAATAAGAAAGGTGTTTTTATCCTTATGTCTATCTGAGGGTTGTATTAAGTTATCTTTGTGTTGTATTTCTAAATTAGAATTAATTGCTTTATGTATGATTACTACTTTGCTCTTGGTTCTTCTATCCTCTAGTGTTTCAAGGTTTAATGATTTAACTAATGGTGTTACTCTTGTCAGTTTCGAATATTCTCCAGTAATGAATCTGGCAGCTCTTTTTTGAATTTGTTCTAGTTTATCAATGTTTTCTTTGGTGGATGGGTCCCATACAGAAGATGCATATTCTAGTGCAGGTCTCACCAAAGTGAGGTAGCATTTTAGTTTTATATCTCTATTACATTTGTAAATTACAAATTACAGTCTGTAAATATTTGTTGCGAGATGAACAGTAACAATACTTTTATTTCTGTCTCATATATAAGGTATTTATAGTCAAAAACTTTGTCTTTACGGGTTGTTTAATTAACACTATCACATTTAAGTTATATAAACAATTTGCACTAGAGGGATACAAGAAATTTCAATGTGTTGATGTCAGAAGTGGTTTGTAAAGAGTTTTTATTATATGTTACAATAGAGCGAGAATTCATCAGGCGTGCTGGTCAAATCGTTAGCGTGATCGATTGCCGACCTGGAGGTAACTGGTACGTTTTTATGTGCAGTGGATAGATTCAGTCATTTCATCTGTTATAGAAAATTTTTATTTTCTTCTTTTTAGTGCGCCTTCTATCTGTAATTAAAAGCGTGTCCTTTTTAAAAATATAATTTTTAAAAATATTTTCTTTTCTTATTATGTTCAGCGAATCGGTCTATAGCTGGGTGTTTTGAATTCTTTTTTGTTTCATACCCACTTTATAATAGTGTAATTGGAAAATGTTTCTTAAAAGCATCCCACCCATCTTTTCTTTTATATTACAGACGCACCTTCTAAAAGAAAGAGTGTTGCATCATATGGATGGAGCTTGAGAATAATAAAATTAAGCTAGAAAGCATTACGCAAAATGCAATATATTACGATAAAATAATTTTGTTAGAAGTGAAGCTTTCTTTCTGAAGACATCGGATATATGACTGGCCTCATACTATTTTTAAAAAAAAATATTTCGTATTTTCAAAGTTCGCGCTAACCAGTATATTTTCACCCTGGGCAACCGCTCACTCGCCCCACCCCTTCATTACGAAACTGACCAGTCCCATTAGAATGGTGGAGCATCTCGAATGGGGTGATTCTTGACTTTACCAATATCTTAGGAAAAAAACACATCTCTCAATTGACTAGCAAGCAAATTTTTTAAAAATTTAATTTGATGTGTTCTTTATGATGTTCATTCATCCAAAATGCTATTCATAGTCTTGTGTTGTAAGGGGCCGTCCATAAATGACGTCACACGCCTATGGGGGATGGGGGTCACAGCTTTGTGATGATGTGTGACGAGGGTGTCACGGTCAGATGTTGTGGTGTGGGGATGACTGAGCATAAGGGGGGCGAGCGTAGGTCAACGGGCTGTAAACACCTGTTCACGTGGAACGGTGGGAGGGGATGAACTCAGGGTACGTGGATGGAGCTGTAATCAGCGGTCAAAAGGAGACATGGTGGGTGACCGAGGCGGTAAAAACGGGGCCTATATAATAAGAGCATAGTGTGTGGCGGGAGAGAGAGAGAGCTGGGTTGTCGATGTACAGACCGACGGCAGAATGGACTAGAGTGTGTGGAGGTTGTTTTTTTTGTTGAACGTGGTCCGATACAGTAAAACCGGACCAAGGGCGATTGAATGTGAAGAGTAAAGGCTGTGTGGACTCTGGAGAGCATGAAGACTCATTAGAACAATTGCCAATTGTGCTTGACCATACATGTTGTAGATTTCATGTCATTAAACGTACTTTGAACTAAAACCCAGCGTTGCTGATTCATTTACCCGTCCAGTGTTGTAATTATCTGTGGCCAAGGGGGGACCTCAACCCCTAGACAACGAATCCGCCACAGTGGGGGCCCGGACGAGCCCCCACTGTGGCGGAGTCGTTTATAATAGATTTTTCCCAATTATATATGTCTTAACAAGAGTTGGTGTCATCTTATGCTAATAAATCGTGGTGTTACCCAAACTTTTTTTGTTTTGTTCAGATCTCCTCTTAAACGATAATAGAATCTTCCGTTTTGGTTTAAAAAAATAATGTTTGCTAACCTGATCAGGATACAAATTCAAATCTAATTAAATCGAGCCTATATTAAAAATGGACAGAGCATTATCATGATTGAACACTTTTATTTGGGATCAATCCTTGTGAACGTGTATTTTAGTGTTTTCCGCATCCCCGATTTTTACCACAATAATGAAAATGTGCATCGACCAACTTAATGTACACAGTCAAGTCAACATAAAATAATGTTGTGAATCTTATCAGGATTTGGGGATTGGGTGTTGCCCCTCCTCAGAGTCAGCGTCGTAGCGTAGTTTGGCTATGTGCGGCCTGGGCAGAACACCAAAATAATGTTGATGCTATAAAGAAAAGATATTTTTATTACAAAGTAAAAATAAGGACCATGTACATTTTTATACTAGAAATAAATACAAGGACACACATTTCTTGATTAAAATTGAGGTTTTCTGTGTTTTTTAAGGCAAAATCTTTGATGTAACCATAAGGGGCCGTCCTTAAATGACGTAACGCACCTGGGGGAAAGGGGTCACACATTTGTGACGAAGGGGTGGGGGGGGGTAAGAATTTTGATCTCACATCAAAAGACGCAACTTTAAATAAAATTTCCACTTAAATATTTGATTGCTTACACTTTATTTAATGGAGTTGTACATGGCTTCACGCGTGTTACAATATTAGAATGCAGGCCTACGCTAAATAAATACTTAAATGACAAAAAAGTGATTTGAAACATGCTCATTTTCAAAGAGATAAAAGGTTTTTATGGGGGGGGGCAGAGATTTGTGACTTAATATTTGAGGGGGGTCTACATTTTTGTGACACCTGTGACGAGGGGGGAGGGGGTGAAAATTGCGTGACAACATTTAAGGACGATCCCTAATGTCAGCCATGCTATGCACAATAGCCACAAAAGCTATAGATTAGTTAATTTTGGTGTATTCATTATTGATCTTAATCAAATTTTCATTTACTTAAATTTAGAGAAGCTTCTCTCACATCTTTTATTACTTATGGGAGTTTTAAGGAATATTCGACAGTAGGTAGAGTAACATCGAGTCGAAATATCTTAATAAACTTGAAAAAAATCATATCGGCTTGAATTCATTAATTCATTATTTTTAACCGTGGGGTAAAATAGTTCTTGCTTGACAATGTCATGTGCACTACTTATTCTAATTTGAAGGTAAAATTTCAAAGTGCAGTAGATTAGCTAGTGTAAAAAAATCATATCTTTTTCTCCGGATTCTGTAACAGCTAAAAAATCTCACGAATTTCTATAACAAATCTCATCTTATGAAAGAATACCATTTTCATCTCTAACTGTTTTTCTGCATAACATGGCTACAAATTCGCTTTTATCGCCAATAATTTGATCTATCGTTTGGTTTAATTAAAATAATAAGGCATCTACATAAAAATTTAAGCAAAAGTCAAAGCATCCTTTTATATTCCATTAGTTTCTCTGTGAATAGCCTCAGTTCCAGAATAGTGCGTATCTTTGCACTAGTATTGTCCTCGCTGTGACCGCAAAAAGTCTTATTCTATTTTTTCTAGGATTTAATCACGTCTCACATTCTAACAAGAACTTTTTGCAATGTCATTTTGTTTTGTTTTCTTTTACAACAACGAACTGTTACTTCAGCCCCTTGATTTTTCAGTTCAGTAACATTAGTATCAGAAGACTTAAGATTCGTTACGGAGCTATAGAGTGTTGGCATTAGAAACGTTCACAAATTTTAATATAGTTCCTAATTTTTTTTACCTTGGCTATTTAAAAAAAACAACAACTTTATTTTAACGTCTTTCATTTTTAGAAGTTAATTAAAATCTTCGCTTCTACATCAAGAGCGGCTGTCCAATTCGAAGAATCAATTTAGGCACCAGCACATCAGTGTCACGTTTTCATACTACTTAAGCCTTTTGGTTTTTCATTTCAGTATCAGAATAATTTATATTCAATACGGAGTTTGAACTTTTGGCAGTAGTAGTAGAAACGTTTAGCTTACATATAGCCTATTAGGATAGTTCCTTATTTGTTTTGTAAATTTCATATTTCGTAATTATTTTGTTTTGATAAACATTTCCACTTGTTAAATTGTTTTCATTCTTAGAAGCTAATTAACGATGAGGAATTTGCCGCCCCTAAAAAGGTGCTGCCCCAGGGCATTTCATTTCCCCCCCTGCCCCCATCTCGCTACGCCGCTGCTCAGAGTTGGACATGTAACGGAGAAACGTGATGCGAATTTATTTAAATGTAATCATATTCATACTAAGCCACTGATACTCGTGATTGTCATTTCATTTCGCGTGAAATATAACATAATAATTATTTTTTATTCTAACCTTGTGATAACCAGAGTTAAGTCAAGCTTTTGTTTTATATATAATATATATATATATATATATATATATATATATATATATATATATATATATATATATATATATATAATATATATTTATGTGTGTGTGTGTGTGTATGTATCAAAGTGCTGTATTGTTAAAGTGTTTAAAATCTTTCAAAAATTTAAAACAAAGCCACTTTGTATCTTTTTATTGACAAACATTTGTTTCGTTGTTTACAAGAATCAAACCCGGTAAATTTGGAAAATAATAAAAGCCCCCTTTAAATTACTTCCGTTAAGGGTAGATAAAACTGCAATGGGTAACTCGAAGTAGCAGAAAAATCAGCTGGTAAATAAAAACACGGAGCTTCGCATATTCCATATGTTAGTGCGGAAATGGCACCTAAAGACGTAAGCAGTATATTTAATATAACTAGCAGATAATTTAAGGATGTACTTGATTAATATTTGTAATACCAATTAATAGCAGACCACTGGCTGCCAAAATTGTAATAGTAATTATATTTAAGAATTGTTAGTGATGTAAATATTTCGCAAATTTTAAGGTGCCGTTAACTTGCACGGTATGATACCGTGTAAGTGTAAGTTAGTAAAAAAAATAACTTGCAAGGTATGATACCGTGTAAGTTAGTAAAAAAATAACTTGCACGGTACGGTAATGTTTTAATGTAAAAAATAGACAACTAACCCTGACCCTAAAACTAATAATTACAATATAATTTAATTGTAATTATAAGAATGTTAAATTGATTTAATTAGTTTTAGTCCCTGTCTGTATTACTGATTACTGTATTTGTTTTTCTATTTTAATGTAAAAAATAGACAACTAACCCTAGCCCTAACCTTGACCCTAAAACTAAAAGATCTAATTTAATCGTAATTATAATAAGAATTTTAAATTGATTTCCATATATAATATATTTGTTTTTCTATTTTAGTGTAAAAAATAGACAACTAATTCTAACCCTGACACTAAAAGTAAAAGATCTAATTTAATCGTAATTATAAGAATTTAAGAATTGTAAAAAAAAAGAAAAAATATTAGTCTCAACCGAAAATCGAACCCATGCCTGTTCTTCTACATTCCGTTCTCCAGTCCAACTCTCAATCATGAGACCACGGAAGTTCGATACAATCGTAAATTTTAAAAAGTTATAAATAAGTGACTACAAATCCGTCTCTGCGCATGTGCAAATACCGTGTAACTTAGGAAACAAATAACTTACACGGTATGATACCGTGCAAGTTAGAAAAAAATAACTTACACGGTATAATACCGTGCAAGTTAACACTACGAAATTTTAATTCAATTTGACGTCTGGCAAACGCCAACGGACGGGGTACTGCACGACCGAACTGAGACTGAACGTGAAATGTCAAATAAATTCAGTATATGAAAATTTAAAAAATATTTAATTCCAAAAATGTAGTTTTAATTTTAATTAATCAAAGACAAATTATTAGGCCTACATAATAAATGTAATAATAATGATATAAAAATAAATATAATTAAATTTGAACTGGATTTTAGTTACTTATTGATATTGGCCTGTTACTGTTGCACTTTGACTTAATTTTAGGTACTTTGACATAATTTTTAGATTTATATCAACATATTGCCATAAATTTCAATTACATAACAAATTGAAGAGATAAGCTTTATAACTTTATAATACTTTATAAAAACACCTATTACTGTATATACTCGTTCTAAAGCCTACCTTTTTTGGACAAAATCAAGGGGAAAAGTTGGGGGCTCTGCTTATGAGCGGGTCATAGGTGATTTCTGCATGTATATTGAATATCAGTGTTGTTATTGTAGATCATCAAGGTCCTTTTCTACATTATAAAAGATTCGACTGCTCTACCAGAAGCTATAATATATTATTAATAGGGCTGCGGAAATTAACGATTAATTTCTCGATTAATCGTTTAAAATTTTAACGATTAAAATTATTTTTAACAAATAATCGACCCACCAGTTATAAATGTACTGGAAGTCAAAAAGTAAAATATTTCGGCCGATAAATATAAAACTAATTTCTAGACGATTACACAAACATTTTGGTTTTAAACTATTGACTGACGTGAATGTTCAAAATGTTGATAAAGGTTATTGTGTCCAGTGAGGGAAATCGTTTTCCTACCATGCAATGTTCCCTCCCATGTGTTCCCGGGGCCTAGGATGTCCCTGAGTCCACCCAGCTCCGAATGGGTACCAAACACTAGTTAGGGAAATAAAAGGTGGCTGGGTAATGCGTGGAACCCTTATAGCCCTGGCCTGTGAACGCTGTATCACTTGCCAACAGACCGGCATGCTCTGTAGACGCATTAATCTTCTGTATAGAAGGAGCGTCTGTATAGATAAGACAAGTCTAAGCTTCGTTAGTCGGTATGCAAATTTAAAAAAAAACTAGTTTGCAAAGTTGCACAACGTCCATTTTTGTTGTTGCAATATTTTACCAAATTTTCTGCGCTGTGATTCTTAACTCCTGAGTGGTGTCGGTCAAACACTTTGCTTACATATCACCTGCAAACCAAACATCCATTACAGTATCGTAAACTTCAGCTAAGACAATCTAAAGCTATGTGAACGATTGTTCATCTCGGCTGGTTATATTGTCAATAAGACCCGCTCATTACTTGAACCAAATAATGTCATTACACTTATCTGTTTGCGTTGTTGGTTAAAAGATGTCATATAAAGAAGACATTCCAGTGTTATTTCGATTTTCAACAAGTATTTTAATGAATGTTTCTTACGACACCGTAAATTTCAATTGGCTTATTAATCGAAATTAACGATTAAGTAATGGATTTAGCTGTTATAAAACTATTATTATCTGTTCCAGTGTACTCAACTTTGTATTTTTATTCTATATATTATGAAATACCTTTATTAACTTTCATTCATCATGAAAAGAATTTTACTATAATTGGACGAAACTCTGTACTAATTCATAGTAGGCTAATTATTATTCTGCCCAAAACTAGCATCGTACCTGTGCTTAAAATAAATACATTAAAGTTAATCTAAAGCATGCAAAAGCGTAAGACGATATAATAGTATAGCATAAAAATGTAAAAGTGAGAGTCTGTAACAGTGACTAACAGAATAGATAAGACAGGCATGGGGGAAAATAATAAATTTTTTATTGGAAATGTGAGCCTGCTTGAGTGTTTGCGAGCACCCTCTTTGTGGTTGAAAAAAAAATGAATACAAGCAAGATAAAATCCCAACCGTACTGGGATTCGAACCACATACGAATAATGCAACTAAGCTTAGACTAACCAATCACCTGGAGAAGCTGATGAAAACACTTGAAATTTTAAAATTATAAGTATGTAATTACCGTTAAATGGACACCAATCAAGTTTCATGACAGTGCTACTTTAAAAATTCAGTAATCATGAAATTTGAATTAGTACAAGTGTATTAACATAGAAATTACACATTTTAGCCTAAATCGATTGTTATCGGCTATTATTTTGTCTAGACCGGGTGGGTTTTTTTTTCTCAACTAAACCAGCCACTAGAAGAGGCATGTGCGGACGAGCCGTGTGGATAATGATCGGCGTTTTTTAAAATAAGTACAAAGGCTCTTAAAATTTAAAAAATGAATATTATACTGACACTGTCTTTATACTAATACTTGTGCTAGTATGGCAGTGTGGTAATAGTACAATTACTATTGTACACCATCCGAAAGAACAGTAGTAGTAGAGAAGCTGGTAGTTCCTTAATTAATTTTTTTTATCGGGCACTATGTACACACTGGCGGTTTCCCTAGCAAATTTGCCTTTGTACACAGCTGCTGAAAAAAAAATATTTACGAAAAAAAGATTCATTATGATGTGCTCCTTTTGCTTTACTATGAAAATAAGCACTTAGAAAAAGGTGTTGATATGTTTATCAACTTTTTGGCACTGGATGAAAAAATGTTTGCTTCACTTCATTGTGTTTTTGTTTAAAATTTGCTACACATATTTAAAAATTCAGCAAACGGATGTTAAGGAAAGAATAAATTTAAATGATTATTTTGGTTTATAAACATCGTTTTGCTATGACTCATTGGGGTCAATTTAGCACTTGTAATTTTGAATAATTACAGCTGAATTGTATTTAGGGGATGCGCAGTAAATTGTAAGTTTCAAATTTCTGTCCTTTCTCTAACAGACTGCCATTAGCATCTGATTATGTTTTAAGATTTAAAAAATATCAAAATGTCTCATAATAGTCTTTCATTATGGTGTATGTAAACCTACAAACCAACTAAATAGGGTCATAAAATGAAGTTGTGGACTCAATAATACATATAATTATAAGTTGACATATAGCATATTTTAAATTAAAAAACATTAGCCAAAGACATCATATTTCAATATTATTTCATGTATTGAAATTATTTATCCTAGATCTATACTATAATTTATTATGCATTATTATCAAGGTCGGTCTGTAAGTTGATTTAAATTTCACAAAAATTAACCCACCATCAATTGAATTTTAAAAAACATGATTTTTAATTCATTTTAATTTTATTTGTATGTGGCTTTTTATTAGTATTACAGTTATCAAGAAATATGTCCTTAACTGCTTCCAATTTTTATAATTTCATATCTAAAAAATATATCATCATTTTAGCAAAATTATATTTATATTAAAATATACTAGACGCCCCGCGGCGTAGCATACGCCCCAGACTTGTTCATGGAGAGTGCAAAGAAAGTGGAGAAAGAACGGACACAAACTACAGCACGAAGAAATCAAAACAACGAGAGTGAACGTTGGTGTGGGGGGACTGCCGACTCACTGTTGGTTTCGAGACATTCGTACTGTGGTTATGTACCTGCCCACCACCCTTTACCACATTAGCTTGCCAACCATAAACTGTGAACTGTGATTGGCCGACCCTAGCGAGGGTCAGCCATGTTGGCAATAAATGGGTAAAAGAATGGGCACAAACAGACATTTAAAAAAATAATTTTAAAACGTTTTTGCTGGGGCTTGAACCCAGGACCTTCCCCGTATAAGGCGGATGTGATAACCAGTACACTACGAATCTCACGTTATTCAGTGAAGGAACAATGCAAGTGAGAGCAAGGACCATTGTTGGTCTCGAGACATTGGTCGACCCCAGCGAGGGTCATTCGTCATGCTCGTTTGCACATACTCGCTTTGGTGAAAGGGGCGGGAGGAGGGTTAGAGAGTTGGCGTGTGTGCTTGGTGTCGCGCATGGTTGGGCGACGTAGAGAATTATATATACAGATATTGATCTGGTGATTTTCATAAAAAGCTGTTAGTTCTACAAATGTGTATGTTGTAAATGAGAAAAGATTTGTTATTTTTTAAAATTTCTGCAGCCCAGTGATTGTGTAGTTACAGTTACCATTGAACTCGGGCACCAAGCTCATTTTCTAAAAGAGCCGTCCCCTGAAGGCTTTACCCACGACTGGACTGTTTTTGTGAGAGGTCAAGAAGGCAGCAGATTGGAGGCATTTGTGGAAAAAGTGGTTTTTAGGCTTCACAAAACATTCAAATGTCCATTGCGAAGTAAGCATTTTTTTTTAAAATGTGAAACTTAATTTTTTTTATATTTATCCGGTTTATGGTTTATTTTTTTATTGTTAAAATTGATTTTTAGGATTTGAAACAAATTTTATGGTAGATTTCCTTAGTGTTAGAAAAAAAAATACACCCTACAATTGAATTTTATCTCTTTTATGATAATACTTGTGAAAAACATTTTTATGCTGAGTTCAGTGAATTAAATATAGCATTAATTTTCTTGAATTTTTTTTTCCAGCTATTTCTGAGCCTCCTTACAAAGTCTCTGAATCTGGATATGCAGGGTTTTTACTGCCTATAGAAATTCACTTCAAGAATAAACAGAGCCCAAGGAAAATAATTTTTTCCTATGACTTGTTTCTAAATGCCGTGGATAGCCCCCCTATCAATAATGTTCGTATTGAAAAGTTAAAGTTTCAAAATCCTACACCAGAATTCAAAGCAAAGCTCTTAAAAGCTGGTGGGGTGAGTATTTTATCCTTTATCTAATAAACAGTCATGGATCTGTAAATTGACATCTATTTTAGTAAATGTTTTAAAACCTTTAAATCTGTAAGAAAAATAGCATAAAATACTGGTACTTGTATTTGGTTGTGCAAATTACTTTAATATTGTATTTTATGCTGTTTTTCTTGCTCAATTTAATGACTTATTTTTTTAATTTACTTTAAAAGTAAATTTTAAAAATACTTCATCATCCTGCAATTTTATTCTCAATCCTTACCATTATGCATAGACAAATATTCAATTAATGTATTTTTTAAATTAAAATGTGGTTTAATTATAATAGTGATAGATGATTGTGCAAAATCGTTAAATTTTTCAGATTGAACAGGGAGCAGATCCCATTCCTCATGCAATTGCAGAACCTTTTCCTCCTGTAGTCAAAACAGATCATAAAAAGTTATCTAAACCACCAAAAGACAAAGTAAGGAGATTATTATGTCTTATTGCCTTGTGTGTGAAATTTAAAATCCACTTTTTTATATGGTGAATGATAAACATTTGTATAATCATTTGATATTTTTCCTTTAACTAAGGTAGCTTAAGATTTTTAACAAGTTTTACCTTATATACCTTTATTATAAATATGTTTAAGTTTGAATATCTTAACACTCCAACATCTTAAAATGTAGTTTTCTTCATCCCTCGTAATTTAGAATGTTATCTAATTAAGATTTGTTTTTCCTACCGTCTGGATTTCTCTCAGCTTTAAAAAAGAAAAGAAAAAGGTTAAACTTTACTTTCTCTAAGTGCAAAAAATGAAGTTTATGATAGTTCATGTGTTCTAAATTATTATGGTTGAATTCAAATATTTATTTCAGGAGAAAAAAAGGAAGAAAAAAAGCCCACCGAAATCTGTCTCTCCAGATTCGTCATTGTCATCACTGTCCTCCACATCTTCTGATGAGGACGACAATGATCACCGCAATCCTCCACCCCCACCACCTCCACCTAAGAAAGAAAAAGAATCATCCCACAAGAAGGGGTCTTCTTCATCCCATGCCAAACCAGACAATTCTTCTTCAACATCACACAAAGATAAGCCCAAACATAGAAGCAACTCAACCAGTTTATCACACAAAGAAAGACCTAATCTTGAATTGGACATCAGTCATAAATCTCACAAACATAAAAGCAGAGATAAAGATGGGGAAAGGTCTAGTTCATCACACAAAGATCACAGAAAAATGGAGAGGGAATCTAGCTCGCTTAAAGTACCCAAGGAATTATCAGAAGTACGTAAAGACAGAGAGGGCTCACATTCTTCAACCAAAAGTTCAGCATCTTCATCTTTAAGCGATAAGAAAAATTCAGTGCCCGTCGCACCTGTCAAGGAAAAAGAGAAAAGTTCAAAAGAGAAAGATCGTGACAGCACACCATCTTCACATAAAGAAAAAAAGAGCTCCTCTAGCAAAGAAAAGGATAAAGAAAAATCTAGTTCTTCATCTTCACATAAACTAAAGCATTCATCTGTTAAAGAAGCATTTGCAACTTCTTCCGAGCAAAAGAAGCCAAAACTTGACATCATTGAAGTCAGGCCTTCAAAAGAAAAAGATGGCCAT
Source organism: Ampullaceana balthica (assembly GCA_944989445.1). Lineage (NCBI taxonomy): Eukaryota > Metazoa > Mollusca > Gastropoda > Lymnaeidae > Ampullaceana > Ampullaceana balthica. The sequence continues at coordinate 1,281,996 of CALYLW010000073.1, read as the reverse complement.
ATATCAAAAAGCCACAAGAGGCCACAAGAAATACCAGCAGAAGAAGTAAGTGATAAAAAGAAACTGAAACGAAGTGCTTCTCTTGTAAGCACAGAGGAAAAACCATCAAAAACTAAAAATGAGGTAGGAAAAGAAAAGGTATCCAACTTAAGTAAAGAAACCAGAGACAAGGAGTCCCATAAGGAGAAGAGAGAAAAGGATTCAAAATCATCATCAACATCTAGTAAGAGCAAGCATGAGAAGAGCAAGCATTCTGATAAGCATAGACAGGGTCATTCATCAGAATCAAAGCATAAAGAAAATAAAGAAAAAGATTCTTTCAGTAAAACTGTGAAAACAAAACATGACAAAACCAGCAAATCAGAGAGCACAATCAAATCGGAGCGCCTGGCTATGACCGCTGATTTTCAACCACAGCTGATGTTGTCTCCTTTGAAGAATAAATCTAGTGATGACAGTCGGGACCCTTCTCCTGTACCTTTAGCTAAGCCAAAGCAGTTAGTGTCGTCCAAGAGCAACTCCAGCCTGAGCAGCTTATCCTCGGATCATGAACTGGATGTGGATAAGTCAGATAATGATACCCCGGAAGCCCAGGAAGAAAAGGCCAAGCACATTGTTTCGGGCCTTACGGACAGTGACAGTGATTCCGACGAAGAACTGTCAGTGGAAAGATCGCCCAAGAAAGAGCTCAAGACTGCGCTGATTAAGCAGCCCCAGCAGTTGCCAGAGAGTGGCAAAACTAGCCCAGTGAAGCGTTCTTCTCCTGTTGTTGTTCCTGAGAATAGTAAAAAGCACAACTCAGAATCTCCTGCTGATGAAGTTGCCAAAAAGAAACACAAGCACTATAAAGAGAGCAAACCTGCTCCATCAAGGAAGGATGATGTGAAGAGGGCTAAGGAAAAATCTGTTGATCCCAAACCAGGAGATCCTGGTGAAGTCATTTGCACCGCAGCTCAAAATAACGATGAAAAAGGTGGACAGGGCGGTAAGGGCCTTGACATATTGGCTCCCAACGGCATTCCGCTTGAAGAGCTGATGTCCATCAATGAAAAAATAGAGAAGGCCCAGATAGAAGCCAATCGTAACTTGTTAGACAGGGTTGTGGAGATCATAGGCAACACAGATGATTTTGACTATGATGATGCATCTGTGTTCTTTGATATATGCAGTGTGGACAAAAATATCGTATCACAAATTCAAATGGCCTTACAAGAGTATTGCTGTTAATCTTGAGGGAAATATTGACTCACTTTGATTCTCACTGACACATTTACCTTCCAGTGACGTTACATCATGTTTTATAAAAAGGATATGTATGCTGGTATACATAAATCTTTTATGCAGCCATATAGTGCTTTTTTTAATGTAAGTTTTGTAGATTAATTTATCAACCACTAGCAAGTGGATAAAATGTTTCCATTTACCTTTAAACATAAAATGTTTCAATTTATCTTTATTTATCAGATGACTTCTTGACAAAAATGACAATTTAAATAATTTTTTTATCATATTACAATTTGGTTCTGTTGAAAGATGGTAGAGTAGAAATTTTTATAATTTTAACAAGACATTTATTTTAAGTTTTTATCTTAATTAACTGTTTATAAAAATAGTCTTGTCAGAAAGTTCATAACATTGGCAATTCATAGAAAATAACTTCTTGTTTTACATACAGAAATACAGGTGATTAAATGTCTTTGAGGCAAAGAACTTCTAAATGGGTTTAAAAATTATATTTCAATTATAGTCAAAATGTTAATACCACAGAGAAATATCAAAATTATAGAAATCAAGGGCATAAAATGCCTACATTGATTTTTTGAAATACAGAATGGATCATCAAATCTGTAAATGGGTTTCAAATTTATTGAAACAGTCTACATGTAGTAATAAAATATTTTTCCTATCCTGGTCTGTAGGGATGTATACCATGTGATGATTTTTAAGCCATATTTGTACAGTTTACTGAACACTTTGATGCTTAGGTTGGTGGTATGTATTAACTTTTCTGTAAAACTATTTTTATTGTGATGTTTGCCAGAAACATCAGAAGTTTTGTTACCAGTTAGATGCAAGTCAAGAGCTTATTTATCTATCATGCACATGGTTCCTATCTGTTCATTTGATTTTATTAGTTGTTTTGGCTTGTCTAACAATGCTCAGGCTACTATTAATACTATTATGTTGATTAGCTAACTCCTTACTTAGTTGCATGGAAGATTTGGTCAACAGTTTCAGGTAAAATAAATTTAAGAATGGAGAAAAAGGTTCATCCAGTAGTAGTATAATTATAATGTTACTTTCTGTCATGTCTTTGTGCATAATGTATATGAATATTAATAAGTAATATAATATATATATATACATTTTTTTTTAAAATTTAAACATTTATTTCCTTTAATAATTTTTCTATACTAAATATTTGATTGTGATTATTTGAAGTTGTGAATCAAGAGTAGTATTGAATATGAACTTGATTAATGCATAATTGTGATCCTATTAAGTCATTTTTGGTGTAACTGCTAATCATTTTGAGTTTAAGATGAGTTTCGTTGGTTTCCGACCTAAAATATATGTAAGGTTAAGTTTATACAGCCCCTTTCGAGCAGCAACACCAATCACACCATGGTACTGTGCATTTATATTTATTTTAAGTAATTCAAACTGTTGAAATGCTGTGGGTTTTTTTAAAAACATTTAATATAAATTAAATTATATTGATACTTTTTTTAAACAGAAGCACTAAGCAATGTACTTTTTAAAAAAAGTAGCAGTTGAATACCAATCTTTTGTATCAAATTAAAATTTCTGGCCATTTCCTTATTCCTAATAAATGTTATCTTTTAGTTTTAATTTATTCAAATGTAACATCTGTCATGCCTGACCAAAGTAAATTATGACGGTGTACTCATATTTTCATTCAAAGAATTCAACATGACAAAATAATGTCATAATACATTATAGAATATGACTGGAAGTCCATTATTCTATTTTTGTAAAATGCTGATTGCTTAAATAAAAGTATTTACGAGACAGATTTCTTTAGAATCACATTTGAATTTTTATTAATTAAGATACAATCGGTTATCTGTGCAGACTGTTTTAGGCTATTGCATACAACAAATATATAAAATAGTAATTCAGGTTACAAACTCACATTCCATAATAATACCAGTATTTAAATAGTATTTCAGATCACTATTTTGTTTATTTTATATTTTCTTAACATATTATTTAAAGTAAAGAACTAATTGAAATGTATATCTTTACAAAAAATATCACATAACAGATACAATGAAAGTTAAAACCATGTTAATCTGCAAATACAATTTATTTACATAATAAACATGCCAGTTGCACAATTCAATCACTCTGTGTAATAGTTTCCCAGATACACACCATTCAAAAGATAAATTTAATGTATTTTATTATAAGTTCTATGCCAACTTGCCATTTGATCACAAACGTCCACCTTTCTGCAATGAAAAATACATTTAGTTGATTAAGTTGAATACAAATGAACTACTTAAATCATGAAGGTTATTCCTGTTGAAAATTTATAAATATTATTAAAAGAATTCAATTTGAAGTAAATTCTTTTATTTTAAAATTTCCAAATGACTAAAAAAAAACCACTAAACTTGTAAAATGTTTATGGTTGTTGCCTTATTTAATTTGTGTTCTTGTGATGAAAGAAAAGTATTTGTAAAATTTATTGTAGGTAAAAATATGTTAATTTGTCTAATATATTCTCTTTGGACTATATTATTTAAAATAAACGCACTAAAAAAACTATAAACAAATTTTCATACAAAGACTTACCTCAATAATTTCAATTTCTTCATTTGTTAAAGGTCTTCTACGATATTTCAATGGAAGTTGGGATGAATCTATGATTTCTCTTGTTATTGTGGTTGTTTTCTTTATCCCAGATGCAGTCAACTCCCCTTTACCTGTAGAAATGGATTATATTTTAAAATTTTATGTAAATAATTTTATCCAATTTTATTTGATAATGAACAAGATATCAGTGTTATCAGTTACATCAAGAAATAATTACTTTATTTTTTTTATTTTTTTAAAAAAGACATTAATAAAATAAAAATGAAAAGTTAATATGTTATTAAGTTTTCAATAAGAATTGTTTAAATTAAACATCATATAGCATGACAATGATCAGATGTGGAATACGTAATCATTTTACTTTTATTTTTGTCTTTAGCTTTAATAACTAGGCTGAGACAAATTAAATTTAGAAAAAACATAAAACCACTATCTAAAAGAAATAATTAATTTCTCTTGACATCTTAAAATCTGTTATAAATAAATTGCAGACAGTGGTGATTTGAAAATGCACATCTAAGATAGCTAAAATTTAAAAACTCCACCCACTTTCAAATCATAGTAATTGCAGAAACAATAACTTTGTCAGTATAAAATAAAGTTCTAATTAGGTTTGTTTATATGTCCCTTGGAAAGAGATTAAAAAAATGTACAATAATTATTTTTTTTTAAAGCAGTCTTTTATTTGCATGATTAGAAAAAGAATGAGTTTTTTTCCTGCTACTAGGGAAAATCAAAATTTTAAAAACTTTAAATGAAAGCATGGGGCATATTCAAGGACATTACTATGGTCATCAAGAAGTGGTTAAAATAGTAAAATTATAGTTCAAATTGTTTTAAATGTAATGTAAAAGGAATGATAATAAATTAAGGGATAAAGAATACACTATGTTTTATGTATCATGAGAAACCCATGCTTTAATTCTTTAAAAATTTCCATTTTCTCTGGTACCAGAAGAAAATTATGTATCTTGCAATCATTATTTACAATCTATTCACCATCTATACTTGTTTGTTCTGAGGCCTAAGGCTGTGCCACTGAACTATCTCTGCTTTGCTAATCCTATTATAGGAAATATATTTTTCTCACTATACTTTGTTTTATTGACAGAAAATTAAACTTTGCTCGTGGTAGATAACTGGGATCAAACTCAATATAGGTCAGAAAGCTATCACTCTACCATTAGGCCACCAAGCACTTTTGAAGTATATTCCTCAATAATGTGTGCATTGTCAGTTAAAAATTTAACTTGTTAATTTATTTTTATAAATTAATTTTGATTGTTATTTAAAATCAATATGGGTGCAAAATTTCAGCTCTGTTGGAAGTGGGTGAAATATTGATTACAGGATATATAGACCAGACATACAATTAAATAAAAGAGTGTAAAAAGTAACAACCACCAGACCATGTAAAGACCACACTAATTGCATAACCCTTTAAAATGACACTTAAAGACACAAAGTAATATATTCAACATGTATTATGTATTCATAATAATTTTATTAATATATTTAACCTGCCAAGGCACCAACAGCATCAACAGAGTTTTTCACAGTAGAACCTCTGGATGGGAATTTAATAAGTGGTACATGAGGTCTCACTGCCTTCTGTAAAAAAATTAAAAAATGTAACTTAAACATTGGTAGTAAATAACAAAATTAGTTTTAGTTAAAATACATCTAATACACGTGTCATTTATAGTATTAGCTTGATGTCATTATCAGTACAAGTTTGATGTTATTGTAATAGTAATAGGTTTGATTGTTTAAATACTCCTGGTGTGATTTTTGTCAGCAAATTTGTTACATGCTTCCAATGTAAGAGTTGGTTCCATTGTCATTTACTTTTAATTAAATTTGTAACTCTATGTGTCTCTCTTAACTATCTAAGATCAGTTATCTTACTACACCTTAAAATATTTAATCCACCAATTCAACAATATAAGCAATATCAGAATAGATCAGTGACGTAACCCTACTTCCTAGGCAACCATGAGGAGCCTTGATAGGAGTGATAGGTAATTATAGAATACCTAATAATAATACTGGTATATAGTATAAATTAAATATAATTGCAGTCTTTGCCATGGCACTATGTTATATATTCATTTTATTCTGATTTTCTTTTTAATTTCAGAGCAAGCATTCTAGCTTAATTTACAACACAAAAAGAGACACAATGTCATAATAATGACCTCTTATTCTTGCACATAGAGTAAACCTAAATCTCGCTAGTAGTGTAGCGATGCATTGTATTTTGAAAAAACTAACAATGTTAAAAAACATACTAAACAAATACTTATCTCTCATTGTAAATTTTATTTTTTAAATGCCACACTTTTATAGTGTATGTTGTGGTTAAGCTATTGCTGCTAGTGCTCAACTTAAAAATCCTTTTCGATAACACATTTAATGAACTTATTTTTTAAAGTAACAAAGGATTTGAACTTTCAACCAAAGAATCAAATTCCAAACAATCTACTATTTTGACATTACACCAAATTTAACTAGTTTGGCTAAAACCTCTTTTTTTAACAAAAATTTTTGGTTGACATATACACATATATGCAAATGTATGCCAGGTTTCAGCTTTCTAGTTCTGTGCTTCTCAAACGGACCGGCAGGAATGTTTTCCATTGCTCCACGGACCGGTGAACTATTTTACCGTACTGACTTGATTTTCCCTGTACTGACGTATTAGCAAAATGACCCCCTACATGGCCTAAAGCCACCCAAGTTTAAGTATGAATTCGGTTTGTTTTATTCTACATGTCATTGAGAAATTTTGAAAAAGAATAAACTTAAGCCTTGATTGCTTAATGCTCATTTAAGACCGTCTTCATTTTGTATAAAAATGTGTTGATAATGGCAGCCATAGTTTTTGTTTCAACTTTTTTTTTAAATTGATAGTACTTTAATAAATTTATATTCCGACTTAAGTCTACGTTTGATTAAAGATAACATATTATGACTTTTGTAGATATAGAACATTAAACTCTTCATCTGCACTATCGATAGTCGCTGCCAAATTGTGAAACATAATTAAATAGAAACAATCTGCAGACTTTCTACTCTTTCATGTTTCTAGCTTGCATTTCTGTCCATCAATCTTGATTGCCATAGTAAATAATGACGCCATCCTTCATTGCATGGAGATACTGAGCTCATTAATAAACAAAACCCGTAAAAAAACAAGTTTTTCACTATAAATCCTTTATGTACGAGACGTAACTAAAAGAATGTTCATAATAATACGCAGCTCAAGACCATCCAAAGATACAAAATTGTAGTCATGTCTCATTAAACGTGTTTAATATAATGCGCACCGATCAGGAATATGTTTATAAAAAGTGTTGCAAATAAAATACGCACCTTATTGCGCGACAGAAAGGTTGTTCAATATAATACGCACCGCGACACTCTATCTCAAAAAATAACATGATACATAGAGATAAATAAAATAATCTAAAAATTCAATAATTTAATTACAGTACATGCGATCGATCTGAAATTTTGATACATAGTTTTTATCATCGCCACGAAACTGCAGGCTAAATTTCAGCTCGCTAGCTTACGAGGAAATGGGTTAAAAATCGATCCAAACTTTTGGCGACCGACAATCAAGCAAGCAAGCAATCAAGGGTTCAAACAAACAGACACCACGAGTTAATATAAAGGATTTTTTTTTAAAACCCGTAAAAAAACAAGTTTTTCACTATAAATCCTTTATGTACTAGACGTAACTAAAAGAATGTTCATTATAATACGCAGCGCAAGACCATCCAAAAATACAAAATTGCAGTTGTGTCGTAAAACATGTTTAACATAATGCGCACCGATCACGAATATGTTTATAAAAAGTGTTGTCAATAAAATACGCACCTTATTGCGTGACAGAAAGGTTGTTCAATATAATACGCACCGCGACACTCTATCTCAAAAAATAACATGATATATAGGATAAATAAAATAATCTAAAAATTCAATAATTTAAATACAGTACATGCGATCAATCTGAAATTTTGATACATAGTTTTTATCATCGCCACGAAACTGCCTGCTAAATTTCAGCTCGCTAGCTTACGAGGAAGTGGGATAAAAATCGATCCAAAGTTTTGGCGACCGACAAGCAAGCAATCAAGGGTTCAAACAGACACCACGAGTTAATATAAAGGATTTTAAAAATGGCAAAGATATCAGACATGTAAGCCAACTTTGCTGTTCAATTCGAATTTCGAAATAGTTGAGACGAATCAGCTTTTTCTTCTGTAGAAATGTGTCGAGCTCTCTTCACAATTTAAAAAATCTTGAGAGTACTTTGCCTCGAGACAAACAACGCACTTCAGCATGCAGTGAGAGCTGTCTGTATTCCGCAACCATTTCTTCACATAATGCAGCAAATAAGCTTGAATTTAAAGCATTTCACTTGACACAGTGCACAACTTTTACAACTTCACTGAGCACGTTGTTTAGTTCTGTTGATATTTGCTTGGTGGTTAAACTTTCCCGGTGAATAGAACAGTGGGTAAACTTGCACTCTGGTGCTAATTCCTTAAGCTTGTTGACAACTCCGGAACACCGCCCAGTCATGGCCGCAGCATGGCCATCCATACACACATCAACACAATATTTAAACGCTATCTGACATTTGCCAACAATGTAATCGTGAAAGGCCTTGAATATTTCAGAACTAGTTGTATTAGTTGATAATGAAGTAGAAAAGAAATACTCTTTCTTCAATTCATCCTTATATTGATATCGCACATACTCCATCAGAATTGGACATCCGACAAGAGAGCCGGTGGTGAGATCACAAGCACTTTGACAATTTGATAGTTCTCTTATTGGTTCTCAAACTTAAGGAAAACTTAAGGATTATAATTAGATTTATTTTTCATTTCTTGATAACTTCCGCAGACTGGCGGGTGATGGTCAACGGACCGGCGCCGGTCCACGGACCACCACTTTGAGAAGCACTGCTCTAGTTGATAAAGAAGTATGATTAATTAAGCTCATTTCATTGTGAAAAAAAGGTGTCCCATTGGCATTTCTACTCACCTCTACCGCCACATTTGTAGACACCCTCCTCTATTATGTGTTCATGTAAATAAGTTTCTCTAACCCTCACCCACCCTACTTAAAAATTATTTAATCGAAATATTTTTACCACCTTAATGTATGAGAGGTGTATTTGCAATCAACTGCAATATTGCTATATAACAAGAAGGTGAAAGGTAATACCAGGAATGAGGTATTTTAACTTAATGTTCCAAATTATATATAGCCAAAATGCCCAACATTATATCTTATCTTATCTATACAGACGCTCCTTCTATGCAGAAGATAGTTGCGTCCACAGACCATGACAGATGATCTGTTGGCAAGTGATGCAGCAATCACAGGCCACGGCTTTGTGGGTTCCACGCATTACCCAGCCGCCTAACTACATGTAGTGTTAGGTACCCATTCGGAGCGGGGTGACTCAGGGGCGCCCTAGGCCCCGGGAACAAGCCCCTGCCTTCACACGGATTCGAACCCGTGACCATCGGTACGACAGTCCAGTGCGCTGCCACTCGACCACCGCGTCCCCATTATAAATTATAAGTGCAAGTAAGTCTGATCTTTCCCAGTCAAAGGCTGTCAGAACTCCATTCTACCTCTGTCCATCTCAATCCCTGCCCCCTTGATTCTTAATGTGTCCTTCTTCTGCTCAACATTACATGTACAAGGTTGGTTTAATATTGCAACTTCACTTCAAATCTAATACTAATAAATATTTATAAACCGGCGTAAATACTCGTTCTATAGCCCATTCGTTCATAAGCCGACCCCCCTCTTTTTGGAAGAGAATAGTATAGAAAGTGCGTAACCAGCTCGTAAGCCAACCCCAAGAATTACCGGTATTTTTTTTTATGTTTCTTTGGTAAACAGTGGCAAAAGCATGTACATTAAAATTCGTTGTTGAAAACAATATTTTTAAAACAATTTATTAAAACATTCAACAAAAAAATAAAATGAATAAGTAAGGTAAGTGAAGATGCTAAATACTATTTAATAGCTTCTGGTAGCCAGTCGAATCTTGTAGTATTAGTTTAGATCGTGAATTTAAAAGTAACGGACAAAGCGTCACAAAGACAGAAGAGTGAGGGACAGTTCAATTCAAAATCTGAGAGTTAAATTAACAGAAATTAACTTACTACGATTGCTTTAGTGGCAGTAGCTGCCATATTATTTTTTATTATTGGGAGACCAAGCATTAAATTTCTAAACTTTAAACTGCTTAAAATAGCTTTTAAATTAAGAGCTAGCAGTAACACATTTTAATAAGGACTCTACTGAAACTGTGACTGTGAAGACTGCGAAAATATGTTTTGGCATTGGGGATTTTCAATGATACAAAACCGGAAACAATAAAAAGGGAAAGAACTGAGAGATTTTCAATGATATATTGAAGGGTTACTGGACATTTATTTGAAAAAAGGTAATAGGACGGAAACTTTTATAATCATTAATTTTATGGAATAGATATTCTATTTTCCGAAAAATTATTGTGTTATTCAAGGAATAAATTTTGTTTCGTATTTGGATAACATTTGTTAAATTTTGATTTTATATTTCAAATATAATATAATTTGATGGAACTGAATTTAGTTACAGTTTAGTTATCAGTAATGTCAGTAGCCAGTAGCATAATTGAAATTGTTCAATAATTTGAAGAGTGGGGTACCTTAAAATGAAGGTGAATATAGTATTTTTAATGAATAAACTTGATCGGAGTTTCTTTAACTTTGACGTTTTTATTTATAGGAAAGTCTCACTACATTTTGTGTTACGAAAAATTTTAAGATTATTAGTGGTATTAAATTCTGCACGTGTAAAAATTACCGCCCCTTTCACGAAAAAAAAGGTGGTTAACAATGCCTCTATTCTATATAAAGAAAGTGATTCTTGTCTGTATCGAATTATAAATCTTTATATTTATGAGAAGGAAAAAAAACGTGCATAGGGTGTCTCCTAAAATTGAATTAAATATCTTATTTAAGAAGGATAATTGTGAGCTATTATATATTTTTAAATATATATTTTCAGTAGTAAAAGGAGGGGATGCAGAAATAGCACAGAACACATCTTAAATAAAATAATAAATTTAATAAATACAAACAAAATTTCATGCTAGCCTTGGACGAAGTCCTTAATTTTTTTCTTACGAAAGTTGAAAATTATTTTCCTCGTTTCATTTTCGATTTAAAACAAAATCTTTATTTCCATCAATAATTCTCGTTCTTGTTTGAAAAGATTTAATTGGGATGAGGTAGTTTGTTCTTACCTACAAATACAAAACAAACATATTCATATAGAAGGGGAAATATTTGAATTGAAGCATACGAGCGTTAACAATTTTACTTCTGACTTTTGTCTTTAAGGTACCAGGAAGTTAAAACTCCTAAAATTATATCTTTTTTTTCTTCTAAAAATCGTATTAAAAGCTTTATTTGGCACAAACGTAAATGATGGACGGCCCCGACATGAAATTTAACGTTCACTTAGCCATGAGACAATTTCGTTACAATATAAAATTTACGAGTTATACTAAAGCTCATTAAGTATTAATTTTAAATATAAGTATAATAGTATAATTATCAAAGAAAAACGTTCTGATAATCTTGGTGAATTTTATTTTAAACTAAAAAAATAATTTAAAATAATCCTTTGTACAGCTCTGGTCATCTATACTATACCAACCTTAGAAACAGAATATCCTATAATTCCACTGCGAACAACAAAGGTGACTATCTTAGACAACATTATATTAATATGAAGAAAAGGTGACTAGCCCAATTTAGATGTATGCAATTTGTTGTCTGATATAACACTATATACTATATTAATCCCCTAGATGACTGATTTTTGTAGTTTTAGTTACATATTTGTTTGGTGCGATGTGGTGCTGAGTGTGTTCATAAAAAGCACGATTGGAAATTATTTGAATTTTTAAAGTTTTATAATTATCTTGAATTCAGAATGTTAGTGCACACTATTTAGAAAATTTAAGCACATTCATAGTAATCCCGGCACAACAATAAATATACCCTACATTAACAGTAGACTTATGATTAAATTGAGACTGAATGAATTATTGGCCGCCGCTCAAGATAGGCAAATGTGGAGATCGTTTGTTGTCTGTTGATGTGTCCATGCGCTCCCCCCAACGACCGCAACGGTCAAGTGACTGATGATGATGATGAATTATTAAATAATTTTAAGAGTAGTTACATGTACTTAAAAATTGAGAAAACAACATTTGAATTCATAAGTTTGATACGATTTGCTTTTATATTGACGCATATAGGTATGTTACATTTTAAAACCTCATTTCAGTTTGTGTTACGAGTTACGAGATATTCATATGGCGTAGGACTGGATGCATGTAAGGGGGAGGGAAGGGGGCTTGATTATGTGTGCCGATGGTAGAATCGGGAGTCGAAAGGTGTTTCAAAACGTGCTTTAAACGTATAATAGCATGTTTAGAAAATCAGTTCTAGAAACTACTGGCACTGGCAATAGTTATTTTCATTGCAGAAGCGGGGAGATAATTTTATCTGGAGCAACCCGGGATTCGGCGCACAGTTTAACAATGATTATTTGGCTCCTTAACGTTACACCCAAGTGAATACTGCTGAGTAGACTAGTCAGTTGACAACGGGACTCGATGTCACTACTCCTACACTATTACACTCAAGCAGACCTCAATGTGTACCTAGAGCTACACGCTCTATTTATGATATCTAGTCCTAACAAAGTTCTCCAATGTTCCTTAGTCATCTCTCTAATTCCTCTGGTCATCTTTACCGTGTGTCCATGCTCTCTAGTGTCTGTCTCCCCCACACCACACTATATATAGCCCGTCTGCCTTCCTAATTATCATGAGTGACAAAAACTCCCACTATTATGTACAAGTGAACTCTTCTTAAGTCACTACCTGACTAGAGCTCACAACAATGTCATCGCGTTTGTGAGCAGTGATTCTCATACCTTGACACCCCCCCCCCACAAACTCAATCAGTTCACAACTAGTCAACTAGATATTGTGACATAAAACTAGTCACCCAACGTAGCAAATAAAACAAACCCGTAAAAACAAAGTTTTTGGTTATAAATCCTTTTTATATGAGACATAACTAAAAGTATTGATTATTTTCAAACGTGACAAACATTTACAGCCTGAAACTGAGTGAACTCCCCCTGGTGTTAAACACGAGATGTGGTCATCGACGGCTGGCGTGAACACAGGTGACCCGTAAAATGTAAACAAAAACAGACGGCTATATAGAGTTACATAGAGATAAACTAAAAATGCATTAATTTAATTATGGTACGTTCGATCGATCTGATATTTGAAACAATGCATTGTTAGGTGACACAAGTCTATATGCAAAATTTCAGCACGATAGCATCACGGGAAGTGTGTCATTTTTTACTTTTGTTTTTCCACCCGCCCGCGAACAAACGATATGACGACAAGATTTCGAAGTTAATATAAGGGATTTAAAAAACAAACTCGTAAAAACAAAGTTTTTGACTATAAATCCCTTATATATGAGACATAACTAAAAGTATTGATTATGTTCAAACGCAACAAACATTTACAGACTGACACCGAGTGATATCCCCTGGCTTTAAAACCGGGGGAAGGGACGGGAGGAGGTGAGGACATCGACGGGTGGCGTCAACGCGTGAAATCAAATGGCACGTGAAAGAAAAACAACAACGAACCGTGAATTTGAATTACATATGTTATGTAGAGATAAACTAAAAATGCATTAATTTAATTACGGTACGTTCGATCGATCTGAAATTTTGATACGATGCATTGTTAGGTGACAAGAGTCTATGTGCCGAATTTCAGCTCCATGGCATCACGGGAAGTGGGTCATTTTTTACTTTTGTTTTTCCGCCCTCCCGACCGACTGACAGCGAGCCCAAGACAGAGAGACGGCGGTGAAGTTAATATACGGGATTTTAAAAAGAACTATTAATTTAAGGGGGATACAGGATAATAAACGATGTCACTTTTCTACAATAGGGGAAGGGGGGTGGGCTCATTTTTGTGGTTACGACCGAAGAAGAGGAGATCTAATCAATGTGATGTCACATTAAATGCTCGCTCTGGCACACCAAGAGTTTCGGTTTCGAGTCTCTTTGGGGGCAGGCATTTGCTCCCGTGGTTAAAGGGTATTGGCTAATGGCGTCTCTGTGTCCATTCGGCTCCGATGGGTGGGTACCTTACATAGTTGGAGTAACAAAGGTGGCGTATATGTTACAGACGCTCCTTCTATACAGAAGATTATTGCGTCCTACGCTTACCTATGTTTTGTGTCTAGTTTAGCCACATAAAAAGAAGCGTAACAACGACTTGGCGTCGGGGCAGTTGCCAAGGGATAATGCTTCAATTTATTCAAATTTAGTATTTTCCTTACATTTTTTTATATCCAAGTATCATTTGTCAAGGGCGCCAAAAATAAATTAGCCAAGGGCGCGGAAAACCCAGTTACGCTTCTGCACACAAAGCCTCATTGTCGTGGCCTGTGAACAGTCCAGCATTGTCTGTGCGTTCTTGTGAGAACGTAGGACGCAAAAATCAATAATGTTCTACGCAGAATGGGCGTCTTTAAGTTTTATATTATATAAAAATAATATATTTTTAAAAAGTCGTTTTGTATAAAATTAAAATTCCTTTTTATTCGACCGACAATCAGCAGTGGAGCAACATTGGTGGGGCAGTTGACCCTCTTCACTGCATTTCCTTATAAAACCTCAAGACTTAAAGAGTAACTACACTACACTCTGTTATTCTCTTCTGTTGCGTTATTTTATATTAAAATTTAATCTCCTCTCATCTTATCTTATCTTATCTATTATAGACGCCCCTTCTATACAAAATGGTGACCCCCTTTCCAGTCCATGACGGACTATGGGGCAAGTGATGTAGCGTTCACAGGTTTTTAGCCACCACTAACGAGCAAGGGAATGTGTGGCCAGCACGATGCCCCAGGGGCCTTGCCAGTACCTGGGCTCGAACCCGCGACTCGGGATCTGCCTCGGATCGATAGTCCAGTGCGTTGCCACTAAGGCTGTGGTTACACTGCACGCGAATTCGCCAATCTAGTATACGCGCGAACACGCATCTGAAATGTAAATTTGAGGGTGGTTACACTGCAAGCGTTTGCTTCAGCTGATATCGCGCGATTTTCATTGTTTGTCTTGACAACAACATTTAACCTTTATCCTTTTCGCTATTTAAACACATATTTTGTGTGTTAATATAGACATCGCCTACTTTCGCTTTTATTTGTTTAGCTTAACAACCACTGTTTTACGTTAATATTTGTATATAGAATTAGAATATATAAAAATCGTATACCGTATTTATAACACGCACCTTCATTTTAAGAGTGAAATTTCAGGGGGGGGGGATTAAATTTCAAATAAAGAACTTTAAACTAATTTAAGCAAAATAAGGGTAGCTCATAATTTTTTTAAAATTAATATTATTACCACTTATAAATTATAAAGTAAATAATGTAAAAGGACAGTAAAAGCAACTCAACACGCTGCTACTGATCCACTCGCTGCTGTGCGGTATGTATCTTATCTTATCTTATCTGTTTACAGACGCTCCTTCTATACAGAAGATTATTGCGTCCTACGCTTATCTATGGTTTGTGTTTAGTCCTGCATTTTTATCAGAGATTTAAATGTTGATAAAGTGTTGGTTTTCCTGGATTCTCCAGGCAACCCATTCCACGCCCGAATTCCGGACGGGAAGAAGGAAAACTTGTATGTGTTTGTTCTTGCATACGGAATAAGAAAGGTGTTTTTATCCTTGTCTATCTGAGGGTTGTATTAAGTTATCTTTGTGTTGTATTTCTAAATTAGAATTAATTGCTTTATGTATGATTACTACTTTGCTCTTGGTTCTTCTATCCTCTAGTACATTATGTACATTATATCGGCGGTGTATATGGACAATATGGTGTATACGGTACTTGTTAATACTGTAAAAACATGGCTTCTTGACATTATATAGTATAGGCGTATAACACGCATACATCATTTGCCCCCTATATCCAGGGGGAAAATGTGCGTGTTATACGCCGATAAATACGGTAACTATATTTCCCCGATAATTTTATTATGATAGGTAAAGATCAGAGAGACATTTGGTTAAACACAAATCTTGCAGAGAGTTAAGAGTGTTGAATTTCATACATTGAAACATTGTTGCCTACGCTTAAGCCGCTAGAGTCACCGAAGTAGTTTGTCGTCCAAGAAGCTTTTAATTTTTCAGGATGAGACCTAAAACATTTGTTTAAAGATTTAAAACCCACTAATTTTGACAATCAATTTCTACCGAAGAAAGGGTGGCCTTAACACACTCACTGAGGTAAGTTAATTTGGGTGACCCGTCAAAACGGCCCCGGTCAAAAGGCCCCTGACAAATTGTTTACATTTTTTACTATGTATAGTATTAGGGCCATTATGTCGGAGCCCATTTGTCCGGGGCCGTTTTATCGGTGAACGGTTAATTTGTGTTAGAAAAAAATAATTTTATAAACTAATAAGGCTAATAATTATTCAAGTAAATTAATTTACATTAGTTAACTACTTATTGAACAAATTGACAAATATCACTGTCATTTGTAGAAGTTTTGAATTGTAAGTGAAATTTTTATCACTTTAACTTTAAAGGTTTTTTAAATATATTTTTTATTAAGAATATAATCTTCAAATTCAAAGCTTATATAATTCAGGGCTATAGACTATGACTATGGTGAAAGCAGCACATTAATATTTATTATTAAATGTATTACAAAAATTTAGTTTGTTGCTGAGTTGTCTACAAAATATTATATATTATTAGATAATATTAAATTAATATGAATTTTGTTCACTCATATGAAACATTTTAATATATTATATTAATTTTAGGGTGATATTGATATTCATACAGATGATAAGTTATGACATAGTACTATGATAGTACATTAATAGTTTGCCTTGTCCGCAATATTAGTTAAAATTAGAATTTACTTTTACTTATGTATTTTCAGATTCCAGTCAACAGACTAAAAAAAGACTTAGGACTTCTCATTTTATAGAATAACCACTTAACAATTTCAAAATAATTTATGAGACCTGATGATATTTGGCAGTGTTTTGTTGATGAACATATGCCTTATGAAAATACAGAAATATTGTTACAGATTGATTGCCAAACTTTGAGCAGCTATGGGATTATCCAAATTGTGTTGGTATCAATGGCAAGCATGTCTGCATCAAGTGCCCCAAATAATCTTGATCAAAACATTACAAGTATAAACAATGTCATTCTATTATTCTTCAAGTTGAACTTCAAGCCTTGGCTAATACCAAATATTATTTTAAAGTGTTGATTTTGGAGCTTATGGTAAGCCAAGTGACAGTGGGATTTTTCTTGAATCAAATATGTAAAATAAAATAGGGGTTGTTTCTCTTACCCTAATTATTATTATATACAAGGGAGCTACCAGGAACCAATACAAAACTACCATATGTATTTACTAGCGATCAAGGATCCTTTAAAGGAATATCTAATTTATCCATACACATGGTGAAACAGAGAATTTGAAATGTACAACTTCAAGTATAGTTGGCCCTGTAAAGCTTAATACTTATTATAGTTATTTGAAGATCCAAACCTACTACATGTAATACTAATATTGTTCCATCATATGTCACATAATTACATTTGCTCATGTGAGTGTGGGTATGTAAATGTGATGAGTTTCCAAAAATAGTTAGTAAATAATAAAATCTAAAGTTATTGGATATAAATATAGAACATTAGTATTTCTGTTTTCAATTATTTATTTAAACCTTAATAAGCTATTTAAATTATTTTTAATTTTTAATGAATTATGAAAAAATGAAATTTAATAATCTTAACTTTAACGTTCATGAGTGATTTATGAACACATGATTTATAGTGGAGTTTTCATTGTGAATGATTAATATTATTAACACAATTGTAAAAATAACAATGTTTTAATAAAATATTATTTTTCTAAAATGTATAGTTAAGTACTTACATCTTTATTTTGGGTTAGATGTTTACCCTGAATGCAATAATTTGCATTTATTTTTCTTTTATACTCTTAAAATTTGAAAATAAATTTAGTGTAAACACTATGTATGATAATCCAATTACTTTCCAATTTTTTAATTCATCTAAATCTAAGTGTATTTGTAACATTTCTGTATACTCTTCACTCTCAATTGTTCTATAGCTTATGTAATCATCAGCAAATATCATAACTTTTGCTATTGATGAGATGCTGTTGGGTAAATAATTTATGTAAATTATAATTAAATTAGGAGAGGGGGGGTAGGGGGAACTAGAAAATGTTCTTATGGAACTACTGAGTTTACCATTTTGAGTGATGATTTAGAGCCAATATTTTTTAGATACTGTTCTGTGCTTCTTATTAAATATTGAATCTACTTATATTTGGGAACAGATATACCCAAGTGTTTGTGCATACTTTATCTATTCTCAAAAAAAAAGTTTTTCCATTTTGATTATAGGAAAGTATTATGTTTTTATACAACTATTAGAATATTAGCAAGTGCTATTTCTCATTATATTAACATTTTCAAATAATACATGTAGATGTGTATATATATATATATATATATACTAGTAGACCCGTCGTGCGTTGCAACGATCAAAGTAAAAAGGAATAAATTTAAAGAAACCAATGAGTGGTATGTTTAAAAATAATTCTGAAGAAATCTTCGTGGAAGTGTGAAAAAAAAATCCAAGTTTCATAGCAAACGGATAAATAAATTAATAATTAAATAGCGTACAAAAGAAGAAACGATATTAAGGGCCCCAGCCCCAAAATGAGTGATATTATAGTTTTTTTTAATTGCCATTGTACTCATTTCTTAAACGTTTAAGATTTTATTCACTATTCTGTCATTAACAATCTTGACAAATAATGACACATGTATCCATTATTATACAAATTGAAATTAACAGGTGTTTTGAACTTTATATCTTGCCCAGAATGGGCCCTGGGGCCCTTAATGTTGTTTTTATCTATTGTACTCAATATATATTCCTCAATTTCGTGTAAAATTGAAGAGGGAATACAATGATTAAAGTTCAGTAAAAAGACTTTTTCGAAGGAATGGAAATTAAGAGTTCAGTGCCCTATAGTAATATAGGCTCTTAAGTTTTTATATTCTAAGTTTTGTCAAAATCCAGTTTTTTTTCTCAATATCTAACTCTTAAACTACTTTTTAAATACCTACAATAGGGAGAAAATAGCATTAAGGGGCCCTGGTCCATTCGGTGCAAGAGGTCAATTTCAAAAACCTGTTCATTTTAGTTCATTTTTATTGTGGCTATATTTGTCAAGCTCTTTAAAAAGTAAATAGGACACATATCTTAAACATATACGAAAAAAGATATTTGGGGCCCCGGCCACGAAGATATTGGCATTAGAAGTGCAGTGTCTATAGTATTTTAATATAGGCTACTAAGTTTTTGTGTGGAAAGTTTGGTGAAGATCTATTCATTTACTAAGTAGCTAACGTAGAAACTATTTTTTATATAGCTCATATAAGATAAAAACGACATTAAGGGTCCCAGGGCCCATTCTGGGCAAGATATAAAGTTCAAAACATCTGTTCATTTCAATTAGTATAATAATTGATACATGTGTCAAAATTTGTCAATATTGTTAATGACTGAATGGTGAATAAAATCTTAAACGCTTAAAAAATGTGAATTTTTGGGCACTCAGCGCCAAAGGAATGAACATCAGCAGTTTAGTGCCCTATAGTATTTTAATATTGGCTATCAAGTTGTCATATACACATTTTGGTTAAGATCCAATAATTTACACAGTAGCTAAAGCTTAAACTAATTTTTATATAGCTCGTATAAGCAAAACATGACGATATGGGCCCCCGGCGCCCCATGAGTGTTAAATTTAAAAAAAAAGATAGTTACCATCCCGGGAGCATACTCAACAGTCTTGAAAAGTTTCATGACGATCGGGTGAATGGTTTAGACAGCTATAAAGGACATTCATACACACACAAACATATTTAAATATTTATATGTATATATATACTTTAAAAATACCTGCACTTTGTAGCGGGAGTGTGCTGACCCTTTATCCAAGTATTAGGTGATGGTTATTACAATTTTTATTTGCCAAGTTAAATTTCAGATTCAACTATTTAGTTAAAATCTTATGAGAAACAGAGATATGCCATTTTACCGCGTGTGTTGTTTTCACTTATTGCAGTGCCTTTTAACATAACCTTACTATTCAAAAGATATGACTTATTAAATAATGATTATTGCCGACCATAATAACTAAATTTACAATTTCATTCCCACTTGTACAAAATTAACATAACTTATATGTTTTCCGAAAGAGCTCTACCACCCTTGTCACTCAAAAATTTAATATATAATTAAGAAACTGCATCGTATCACAATTGTAAGTTATATAATATTTGTAACCACGTCTATGAGATAAAGAACATGTGGCAATATCCCTTTAAAAGGCAAAAGCTAATTGACTCATAGTGCAAATAAACAAAATTATAAATGTACTTTCTAAAATACTATTTAAAAAAAAACGGTCGTATTAAAATGGTATAAAAAATTGTGCACACCATATTTAGACATATAGAAAGCTGGCCGCATAAAATAAAGTCTTGTTATAAAGCAAATGTACTGGACCAAAATAACTCTTCATTTTGACGTATTCATAATTGTCTAAACAGGGAAATAATATTTAACATTTTTATGTCTCTATATTTTACGATTTATATTTACGGTTTATAAGCAATGTGTATAATTTCAAAAAGGAATCTTTTTTTTGTTCCCTATTTCGGATAAGGCATCATATTTTGTAAATAATATTCAATGCACACACACACACCAGATTTTATATCTGAAAAATAAAATACATTAAATAAAAAAAGATTCAACCGTCTGTTGATAAGCGCATCTTAAAAATGATTAAAAGGCAATTTTAGAAATGGGAATACAAAGGAATGAACATAAAAACATATTCAATTCGCAATTCATATTAATTAAGCGTTTTCAGGATCACTTCATTAAATTTAGTCAACTTTTGTTAATACGTTCGGTAGCGAAAGTTTATAATGTATAGTGTATATAAAGCTTAAGTAAACAGTTTTAAAGTGTACGTTTATTTGACATAGGCCATCACTTCAACATAAAATAAACTCGCTACATCTATGGTTTTTAATTAAATGTCGAGTTATGAATTAAATTTTTAAAAATCCCAATTTTATTTATTGCATGTAAAATATTAATACAATGATCGTGAAAATAATTGAAATAAAATAATTTAAACGCATATGTAATATATAAAGCTGAGTTGATATTTTTATGTTTGTTTGTTTGTATCCATTAAAAAAAGGCCACTGCTTTGTTGACATTTTTACAAAAGATCTCTGCCACTGTCGTCACTAAAAAAGCTCTTATATATTTACGACACTGCAATGTAACACAATTGTAATTAATACAATATTTGCAACAGCGTCTATGAGATAAAGATAATAAAGATAAATAAAAAAAATATAGGCTATATTTAAGATGCGTACATGAAAATCTGCGCACAGTAATCAGGCGATAAAAGATTTTAAAACTTGCACCGCTAAAAATGAAGCCTTGAAAAAAATACTGACACAATTATTACATAAATCGGTTTTTCATTAAATGTCGAGTTATGGAACATAAAATAATTAAAACAAATTCGCAATTAAATTTAAACGTGTAATTAGTGTAAACAATTAAATCTAATGCATCGTTTGGCAGTTGTAATTAAATATGTTTACGTGTCTATCTAATATATAGAAAGTAACAGTAAAGAAGATGACAATTCTTTGTACTACACAGCTCAAATTATGAAGCGCACACGAAAATGTGCGCACCGTAATTAGACATTATAATATTTTTTCAAATGCGCACGGCTGAAAATAAAGTATTGGCATTAGGGAAAAAAAACGTCACCAAAAGTAACTCGCTTTGAACGGCATTTGAACGTCCGCGTAAATTTGTTCAATACAGAAATGAGGTTAAAGTTAAATTTTTTATTCTTTGTCTCTGCATTTTCTGATTATTTAATTTACGGCATTCGGGCAAAAGGGACAATTACAAAAACTAACTTAAAACCACCTTCAGGGTAAAAGGAACCGCCCTGCCAAATTTGGTCCCCGTCCGTCATTTGGTTTTTCCGTGATTGTCTAACAGAAAGTCGAAAAGTGAAACATACAAACATACAAACATTTGAGCTTTATATATTAGATATATATATATATATATATATATATATATATATATATATTAAAAGTTATTTATTGAATTTGATTTTCTAAATATTATTTACATATATATTATATGTTTATATGTTTTTAAGTATGAGTATAAGTATAAGCAAAGTAATATATTTTATTGCTTAAATATTAATACCACATCTTAATGGGGGATATGACACCTTATGAAGGTAAAAACTAGAACATCAATATATTTAAATTTTTATGTGTTTACTTTGTTCCATATAGCTAGTAAGTGACAAAAAAAATTGTGAAGAAAATATTTTGATATAAACAAGGAGGACAAAAAGAGGACATAAAAAGGACAAAATTAAAAAATATATTTAAAAAAAACTAATGAACAGAATGATTTGAAACTTAAATTTTAGCTATATATACATTTCATTGATATTTGTGAGTATTAGAATTTAAAAATCTCCATTAGATTTTAAAATATAAATTTTTCAGTGAAAATAGTTGAAAAAACATGAACATTTAAGGGGGTCAAGTTATAAAAATCTTATTAAAATAATAAATAATAAATATAATTAAAAATGCATACTCAGGATTATTACAATATGAATACAGAACAAACCCTGAAAATATTAAACAAATTGATAAAGCAATTATTTAGAAATTTCATTTTGCGTGGAAAAAAAATTTATGAAAACGCAATTTTGAGAAAAACGACTTTTAACGTTAGTATATCGAAAAATCACAATTGCGTGAGAGATAAAAGAGTGAAACTTTTTGAGAATATAGCTTAGCCCTTAAACTTACTAGAAACATTAAAAAAAAATTATCATTTTAAAAAATTGTCATTGAAGCAAATTTGATACATGGTATCTCCATATTGTTTATTTGCAACATTTACTAAGACCCAAGTATGAGTGGGTTTTGAGATTGTGATAGTAGGTGGCTGTAAAATGGTGCCATAAAATTACTATGAATAGGTTCCAGGTGATAAAGTGACAGGCATTTGCTTGGAAGTGGTGCCAGGCGATAGCAACGAAGTGGTGCCAAGCGATGGCTGCCAATCGGTGCTAGGAGATGGCGGCAAAGTGATGCTAGGATATGGCTATAAAATGGTGCCAAGTGATGGCTGTAAAGTGGCACTACAGTAGAGCTTGACCACCACTAGCCACTGGTAATTTTTGACGATGACCAATGCCCTTCGGGTGATGATTTTAGACTGACAAATTTTTTGTTGCATTTGTTTCATTCGTAAATATTTTTATTTTTGTATATCCAGTAGTAAAGAGGTAGTCGATATTGGACTAAATCCATATTCATAAAAAAATCCTTTTAAAATGATTCCAAACACTATATCATACTATATGGAAACTAAAAGTTTGATATGACTTGCTATGGCTTGAACAATGGCAATATAAACAGTAAATGGCTATTAAAATCATTAAAAACGCAAACAGTGACCTTACAAAATATTTTTTTACAACTTTAATTAAATAAAATAACATTTGGACATATTCTACAATGGCTTAGGTAGTCAATTATGACAAAACACCAAAACATGTAATTTTTCAGTTAATTGATCAAAACACTGTCATATGCCCCCTTAACAAAATTCTTGAAAAATTGTGATGTAACATTGCATGCAGCATAATCACACAAGTATCATCCATAATAAGGTCCATACATGCATTAAAATTTATTAATCACATACAAATGGGTTTATTGATGTTTTTCTTTAATGTAAACATAAAACAGACATAGAAATGGTTTTTCTTGAATAATTTATTTTCACAAAATTTAGATGAGTTAATTTCTTTTTTAATTTGGATCAATAAATGATGATGTTCATTATTGCAATTAAATCATAAATGCTTCTTTTTACTTAATATAGTTGTATTTCATATTAAACAATAATAAATTTCACATGATTATAATTACTATAAACAATTTTATTGTCTTATATCATCATGTAATTTGAGGTTAAAAATTCTTTCAAGCACACAGAAATTTGTGTTTATAAAATATGAAGGCCAAAAAAAAATTATATTTAATTATTTTTTAAAATTTGAACTATTTTTAAAATTAACATGTAACAGGAAAACTATTAACACTCAACAGTAAAAAGATTAACACTTAACAGTAAATTATTAACACTTAACAGTAAAACTTTGTTTTTTCATTTTGATTAAATGTCATGAGTGCTTAAATCAACTGTTTGTTTACAATCCCATTTTAAATGAAATTTCTTTGTAGCTTGTTGTCATTTGCTTATGTTGGGTGATGAAATTGGCAAAGTGCAATCATCTTGATCCATAAATGAATTTGACCTTTCCATTTTTTCTGGTCCATCAGCATTTACCAAAAGTTGTAGAACTTTTAATGTCATTCCTAGCTTTAGCCTCTTTGGCATTTTATGAAGATGTGTTAGCAGACTCATGATACTGTTTTTGTTTTTTCAGCTCCTCCATCTAACTTTCCTCCAAATGAATCTTCTGACTTATCCTTTACCATTTTGCTTTTCCTTTGCATTTTTGGTGTTTTCAAAGGTATATCATGTGTACTAGAATGAGGGTATTTTTTAGCTGCTTCTCCAAATATACCAACATGTTGTGATTCATTATTATTGACGTTGTTATTAAAATCAGTGTGAATTATTGTCTTATTTGCCATAAAATTTTATTTTCTCTCTTCTCCTGAATTTATGTCAGCAATCTGTATACAACCCTTACTTTGTCTTGAAGAGAACACATCCAACAGGAATAGTATATGGTTATAGAATTTCCATGAGGAATTTTGTCCATTAAATGTAGCTAAACTATCTGTAAGAGGTCTTGTTGCTTTTAAAATGCTCTTTTCAAAAGTTTTCTCCCAAGCCTTGCCCTTTTGTTTCTACAAGTTTGGCTGAAAAGAAGAAAAAGGTTGCTTTTACACACATTGTATCTGTTTAAAAAAATATATAAATTAGTCTTGAAAATTATTTTTATACATAATAAATTCTAAAAGTTTAAGTTAAACCACAACTTTTTTTAATTACCACTTTGATAAAACATTGATAAATAATTCAACAGTTAATTTTTATTGTTAAAAATAGTAATAATAGTATTAATAGTAATAGTAAAAAAAATGCTATTTTATTTTTGACATGTAAAACTAGTACTAGTGTAACATTGTAGTTTTAATTAAATTTTAAATCTTGTTGTGTTCTTTCCTTTAAATTTAAAATATTTTAAAAATATTTTAAGCATTAATTTTGAACTTAATATTATGGTATATTTAACTTATGCTACATTTAATAATAATATTAATAGTAAATTATAAGTCTATCTAATATATATATGCAAAATAATTATTAATTGGAACAAAAGTTGTTTAAATAGTGAAACAAGTATTTCGCTTCATTAATTTATAATATTTTGTTATTTGATTCCCTTTTAGTCAATATATGAATAATTTAAAGTAAAATAATAAGTATAAAATACATATACTTATAGGCTATACTATTTTGAACTAATTTTGAAGCTTAAAATTAATAAATATTATATTTAAAAGTCGATCACCGACTTGAATCGTCTTGACCTAATTAAAAAAATTCTTAACCACTTGGATTTGATAGTCCTAAAATTAATATTTTTATAATTATTTTTAGACTTAGTTATCTATCATTCTTGATTGAATTAAATAAACAAAATCTAAAATAATAGTTGTAGCTTACTTACTTGTAGAATTAGGTTCGTCTGCAATTTCAAGCCAAAGTTTCCTTCCAACATTCCTATTACTAGTATTAGTATTACTATTGTCACACTTCGACGTGGTTGAGAGGAGTGTGCGCTCATGGACTTACGAATTTAACTTGTCAATATCCATAATAAAAATCAAAATAATTTTAGTTTAAAATGGAAATATAATGTTTTAAATTTCGAAAATCATGCATGAAAGCCAATTATTATTTATTAAATGATCATTTACACACATAAAATTGGACGATGTGGCAAAAAATGTCCGCCATTTTGTTGACTTTTGAAAGCAGATTCGCGCGATGCGCTGTAAAAATCAAATTATTCGCGCGTATACGGGCGTATACTGGCGTTTTTCACGCTGCTAGTGTAACCACTCACTCTATGTTATTGCATTTGTTTTTCAAGATGTTTCAGATGCGCGTTCGCGCGTATACTAGATTGGCGAATTCGCGTGCAGTGTAACCACAGTAGCCTTAGATTCTATACAAAAGATATACGCTTATTCATGGTTAACGCATAGTCTTGCATTTTAATCGTCATCTCCATTGTCACAATTAAACACTCGATGTTTAAAAATTTATGGTATCGTCATGGTTTGAAATAAAATTAATATTCTTTGTTTAGTTTAATTTTGGACTACCTACTTAAAGATTTTAGTTGTCAATTTCAGTGTTTGACATGCATTTACTATATTCAATATTTTTTAATGTTAATATCAGTATTTCAGTCAAAATATAAGTTTTTTAAAGTAAAAATGAAATATTTGCAAACACAGAAAATAAAAGTTTGATAGACAAACAAAAGTTTCAGATTATTCAAAGAGATAAAGATCACTCTTTAATAGGGCTGCGGAAATCAACGATTAAAATTTAAGAAAATATTTATAATATTTATTTTCCAATTTATTAATAATTTATATTTTATGTTACTTAACAAATTTTCCCTCGTATTATTATTATTTATTTAGACGCGCATATGTAGACAAAAAGGTTTTTCTTCCTTATTTCTTGCTCAGCAGAACGAATTTGCTGTGTTACGTCACAAAATTTGGGAGCCATGGAATTACCGCGACATAACCGATTTCAAGAATAATGAATCGCGACTTAACGGGATCTATATATGCGTTATACAAATATAATTAATCGATTAAAATAATTAAATGTTTTCCCCATTAATCGAAAGTAAATTTAATCAGTACTAGCCCTACTCCTTAAATATAATTTGTATTGCATAAAAATGCAAGATTAGATATAAGCCATGAATAAGCTTAGGACTCAATAATCTTCAGCGTAGAAGGAGCGTCAGTAATATGAAACTAGGCGAGGATCTTTAAATAGACCATTGACATTACCACAGGTCACAGGACTTATAGGACCCCATCTTCTACTCATCCGGTCGCCGGGAAGATAGCTCTGTATCTATTCGTCCAGTCGCCGACGTATACTCAATCCCTATAAAAATTCAATGTATTCATTCACGACCATAAATCGTTGAGTGTTAGGGGCTTTTAGAATTAAAAATTCCAGAAGATAAGCACTGTTAAATCTCAATACTAATTTCTAGATATAATGTGCTAAAGAAAATTCATAAGTTTACATGACAATATTTAATTTCATGTAATTGTAAAATTCGGTGAGAAATAGTTAATGCCTACGCTACTACTGCTACACACCTGAGCTGCCGCTTTTCCACTTTAACATATAAATTATACACTTATAACAGACTACAGTGACTATTATAGTCTATTTTGAGTCTATACTATAACTAGTTAGACTAATAATTATTATACTTACACTACTAGGAGTGGGGCTGATTGTGATTAATTTATAAATGTAATGAAAAGAATCATGGAGTATTATTGTGACGTTTCTTTTTCATGGAACTATGATAAGTCACCACTAACTATTACAAAATGTAGTGAAACTGGATTTGATTCAGACTCAGAGAAAGAATTAGATGAAGAAAGGTAACTTAAACTAAACAGTGACACTGACAGTAAACATCGTTTTTAATTAAATGACATGATAGAATATTATCTTTTGACATTTGAGTTTAAGCCCTTGTCAAAACTTGCTTTACTAACTTGACTTACATATTAATTTTATTAATATTACAGTAGTTTGTTATAATAATAATTAATGTTACTATCTCAACTATCTCTGTCATTGTAATCATTGTTTTTAGCTGTCCATCAACCATAAGTGAAAATGAAAGCTGAAGGGTTTCATGAAGGTTTTAAATTAATGGAGGCATGGTGGTCAAGCGGCACGCATGCTTGGCTGGTGTACTGAGATTTGCAGGTCCAAGTCACAGTGAAGGCAGGGATTTGTTCCTGTGGTTTAGGGTATATCTGAGTCCACCCAGCTCTGATGGGTACCTGACATTATTTGGGGAAATAAAAGACGGCTGGATATTTTCACACCATCCCCTCATAGTCATTAGGGGCCGTCCAAAAAGTATGTCACGCTCCAGGGAGGGGGAGGTGTGTAAGAAAGTGTGAAAGATTGTGACGGGGGGTGTGTCTGGCCCATGTGTGACATAACATGTTTTCTATTAAATTTTAATTATTTTGCTCATAAAAAAAAATTTGTTTAAAAATGTGACGTACTTTGGGGGAGGGGGGGGCCGAGATTAGTGACAGGGGGGAGGGGTGTTAAAAATTGTCAAATATATAGCGTGGCATACTTTATGGACGGCCCATGACCTGTGAACACTGCGTCACTTTCCAACAGGCCAGCATGGTCTGTGTGTTCTTAAAAGAACTTAGGACGCAATAATCTTCTACACAGAAGGAGCAACTGTACTGTTTAAACAAATAAATTTTTTAAAAGAATGAATCTTACTAATAAAAGGCAAAGCCCTCACCGACTCACTCACTGACTGACTCATCACTAATTCTCCAAATTCCCATGTAGGTAGAAGCATGAAATTTTGGGAAGTTGTTGATACACTCTCACGACGATAATTGGCGAAAAAGAATTTTAAAATTCCCACTCATGGGGGGCAGAGGGCCCAAATGTACTTTTTTCCTTGATGAGCTTAGCGTGTGTAATTTGCTGGTTGATAATAAATCATTCAAATGATTTTTAAACAGTAAAATTTAGCAAACCATAGCCAATTTGTGGCACTAATTATTGACTAACTTAAACACAAATCCTATAGCCCATTGCCATTTAATTGACCTTTGAATGACAATGGGCCATTGTTATCATTAGGCCTATTCGTTAGAGTTAAATTATTATTGGTTGTTTAGTATTGTTGTGAGTTGTGACCATTTTTAAAAATTGACAATGACAACCATGACAATGGATCATGAAAGTTTGGCATAACAGTTAATTTATTTTATGAAATAAACAATTAATTCAAGTTGAATTAATGAAGACCTCTACTGTCTGTGTGTGGTGTCCTTTAAGTTAAGTCTTTTGACCTCAAATTTGACCATAAATATTATAAAAATTATTATCATTACATACCCAGGACAAAAGTAATTAAGTATTTTAGTTATTGTTAATAAAATATGAGTACATTATTTCAAGTATGTTTTTCAGTGTGTAGTGTGTAGACATGTTAATTTTATTATTATTTTTGAAGTGCATTTAATCACCATTATAATTCATTACGCTAAAAGAGTATCATTACCAGAAGCTTGAGTATTTTTTTTACCATTATGCAGTATGTACAAATCTATTCATTAAATTTTTTGTTAAGACCTTTATTAATTTTTCTTCTCTAAATGAGCTTTTTGAAGCAAAAGAAAATGATGTCTTTGTTAATTAAATTTTCAGTATCAAGATTTGCACTGGGGATCAAATTGAACTGAAATATCTTGGAGAAAGTCAGGAGTCATTCCACTGTATTTTAAATCTCCATTGTCAAAAACCAGAGTGGGCAAGAATAAATGGTTTTTGTATTATAAGTGAATCAAGGACACTGGAAATATGCAATGACACTGATGGATACTTAGTGACTGTCCATGGAAAATTGTTAGGGAATTTTTTATCAGATGAGTCCCTTACAAAGTTTTATGCATGTAGATGCTCATTTGAAGATAGCTTCTCAAACATCTCTATTAAGGTAACTGAATAATTTGAATTATTTAGTAAGAAATTACATCATATGAAACGTTTATTTATTTATAATATTTCAACTTAAAACAAGGTCTCTAAGATGTAATAAATTAACCTTATTTACCAGTTCCTATCTCTTGGGGAAAGGACATCATTCAAGCTTCAGTCCCTTGTGATTAGCTTATCCCTGCAGTCTGATGCACACCTAGCTTTTCCAAGAGGACCATTTAATATGAGTAAACTTAAAAAAGATATTGACAAAATGGGAGAGTCTGTGTCAGACAAGGCTAAAGACTTTCTTGCAACTATGGAACAGTATGAACAAGTGAGTTTTTAAAAAAAAATCCTGAATCTTTACATTGAGCATATAGCTAGACTAGCATGGACGATATTACTATATAATTAGAATTTTTAAAGTCATAATAAGCAAGACCCACTTTTAAGGCTAAATGGTTGATAAGATACATTTGTTCCACAATCATATTGAATATGCCTATCTAGTAAAAACATGTAATTGTGAGAGTGACTAAGTCATATGATTAATAATTGATATTACAGTAATTTGAAATTGTATCATTTGTTTAATGGCCATTAAATAGTCATTTACTTAGAAACCAGTTAAGGGGTCGTCCATAAAGTACGTCATGCTGTTTTTGACAATTTTTACCCCCCCTCCCCGTCACAAATCTCGGACCCCCCCCCCAAGGTACGTCACACTTTCGATCAAAATTTTTTTTTATTAACAAAATAATTAAAATTTAATATAAAACACCGTGACGTCACACACGGCCGGACCCCCCCTCCCCCCTGTCACACTTGCTTACACCCCCTCCGGAGCGTGACGTAGTTTATGGACGGCCCCCAAGTCTGTTTTTGTTTCAACATTCCACATATTTTTTCCTGGCACCTGAAACTTAACCAGTTGGTGTCTAAGATTTTACAGATTGATTAAAAAAAAATTTTTTTAAGGGTTTACCGTCTTCACAAAAATAGTTGCATTACTGGACACATATTTGTAATCCACACAGTTAATTATAATTGTCAAGGACAAGAGAAATTTTTTAACACTTTCTTATTACATGGTCCTTGGCCAAGCAATATGTGCATTTTAAATAATGTAGTATTTAACCCCCCAAAGTTTTGTGTATGTATTTTCATTAATATTTGACTTTATTACTTAGTATAAAAATATTAAAAATTTTCTTTTTATTCTGATTTAACGATGGAACAATTCTGTTTGACAAATGATGCATTTAACTTTGCACTCCTAACCAGAACAAGTTAAAGTCACTCACTGGTTTAATAACAGCTCATCAAGATAGCCAGCAACCCCAAAATCAACAAGGTTTTTCAACCATAATGAGCAGTATACTTGGACCTAGTGCAGCTATTTCACTACTTAATGCCTCAAAAGAACATGATTTAGGTAAAAGTGGTGAAGAGGTAAACATCTATGATATGCTGCAAGCTGTGTGCAGTAATGTGGTAACCATGAGGGCCACTGATAATAACAAGTGAGTATGAGTATGATAAATTAGACTTTCATTGGCAAATGATAAATGGCTTTAAAATAGATGGTTGAGGATGGAGGGTGCTGTTTAATTTATTCCAAAATTAACCGAAATGACCCATGGATATCTTTACAATTTTAAGGTGCTTTGCTATCTAATTTGTTCTTTATTACTAGGGATAAATAAATATAACCAAGATATTCATCTCTGGCTTAAATGATATATGCTGCCTTCCAGTCATTAGCTCTTTCCAAAGCAGTTTCTTAACATGGTCTGACACTATTAATAGGTTTACTTTTCTTCTGTTGATAGGGCTAGGAGTTAGTTTCATATTGGAATCCTCATCAGCATTGCTATTGATTTCTATGCCACTAACTGATGCTGCTGAACTCTAGAGTCAGTATATATAATTATTAATTTTCATTTTTCAATAATCTAATTTTTTTAATTTTTTTATTTTTATTTTAAATTCAGAAACATTTCAGTTTCCCCTGATTCAGGGGCAGCCAGTATTACAGGAGCTCTCAGTTCTGACACTGAAGAGGTGGACTTTGTAAAAGATCATTCAGAGCTTCTTGAAATTGTTGATGAAAAAATTAGTCAAGTCCGTACAGAGCTCCAAGCTACAATACTAGAGACCAAAAAAGAGATGACTGATAAAATAGATGCAACGAAAAATGAACTGAACCAGAAACTGGACTTGATACTAAAATTGTTGGGAAACAATCAAAGTCTTGTAGGGGATAGCTAACTTCACTTTGCATGGATTTTCACTCATTTCTGACATGCAAAACGTTTTGGAAGCACATGTATTAATCTGACTTGAGACTTGAGAAAAATTCAGTCTTGAAAACTTTTAAGATTACTTATTTATTTATATTTGTATTAATTCAAGTACATAATTTTTACTCAACTTGAAAACTCTTCACTTGTAGTCCACAAATAATTCAAAAGTCCATAAAACTTAGCACTAAATATAAAAAATAACACATGTTTGTTAAGAGATCTGTAGCGAATGTACACAGGTTACAATACCAGAAAATCAAGCAAAATGTTATTTGAAACAATAATAAGTGAAGACTTTTATTTAAAACATAACATTTTGTCCTTTTCATTGTTTTTTTTTCACTTGAACGTGGTTGATAGTCTTGATTATAGAAAAGAACAATTAGCAATTTCCCTCTCTCAAACTTTTTTGTGCCTTTAATTTGTTCGGATCTCTTATTTGCAAATTCTCACAGTGAACTGAGTTTGAGTCTACTGGCCTCAACAGTTATATACTTACAAAAACATTAGAGACTTTTGATGAAATTTCAAGAATAGGTACAAACTGGCATGTCACAATGGGCTTATTACTCAGTTATAAATTACACACCAGCTCTTAGTGTTTAGGTCTTTGGGAAATTTTCAGGCCATAGCAATTAAAACACATGCGCAGGTTTTGCAGCCATTGCGAAGTTGTTGGATTTATTGGATATATATTATTTCCCTATGAGGGTTGACAGTAAAGGGGTTTGGGGAGGGGATGTTACAGATGTCTGCAGTTAGGCTGCTCTTCTGTTTGGCTTGAGAAATGTATTGCATGTATGTGTATATCAGATGAATTACATGATTTTATAATTGAGGATTTTTCTTTTCTATTATTTCTAATGCATCCTATCAAAATTCATGTCACTTGATCAACTTGAAGTTTAAGTATTTCTTTGTAGATTTCTTAAACATTTGAAATCTGGTCATCTTTGAATTTAACATGTCAAAGATGAATTATAAAAATAAACAGCAGTTGTTTCATAGAGTAAATGCTAAACAAAACAGTCATGAAAAGTGAAAATTTAATTATGTGTTCTTGCATGGATATTTATTCTTTTAAGAAGTTTTAATTTGATAAATCAGACTTAATGATTGTGCATGAAAGTTCCTGATCATGATATCAGGTTTGCTCAAAAACTAAGAGTGCATGAATGTTTTTATGCATGCGTGTGATTTTGACAACTGATTTTTTAAAATAGATGCATTAAATTTTAACTACAATCATAACCAGATATGGCAATAATATCTTTTTAAAAACTATTAACGGAAAATACTTTTGTTGTGTTTAAAAAGATCATGTTAGGTTTTTTTTTCTTAAAAATTAGTGTTAGAAAATTGTTTAATAGGAAGGTAAAATTAACTAGATGGAGTTTTATTGGAGAGTCATTGTTATGGGTCTCGGGGATAAAAAATAATACAGAAAAAAAAATTTATGATAATTATGCTTTAGTTATACATTAATTTTTTTCATTTGAGATAACTTTACACTTAGAAACTAATATCACTTCTGGTGCAGACAATTTTTATTAATTTTCGATAGTTTTTACTATTTCGTCACTGTAAACTACCATATTTTTTTAAAACTATAATTACATAATATATATTAATTTCTGAAACACTGAATAGCACAATAGTTATAAGAAACCTCTCTCATTGTTGTAATAATAATTGTGGTAAAATAAATAGCTTGCTTAAGGACCTCACCCATGTACAAATCATAATGTATATTAAAGATTTCAATATGAAATATATTTATTTTAGTCAATTTCTTAAAATTGTAAGTTTTCTTCACAATGTTTAATTTTGTCAGGTTATTTTAAAATTTCAATGTGGTAAAAATGAATAAATCATGTTGTTGCAGGTTTCAATAGTGCCTAAATTAGTTCATTTTTTAAATTCAATTAAATAAAACGTTTACCATTAAAAAAAATATGTGTAACTGGAAAAGTCAATGCTGGAAAATAAAAAAATCAGTAGATTATTACCATCTTGTTAATTCGAAGAAGAAATGTAATACATGTATTACAAAATGTTTCTACATAGAAAATATTGCAGTGCAATTTCTATGAATTATGACACTTGCTGTTGTCAAAATTTGATGGAGCTCGAAGGAGTTCCTGATAATTGTGCTTCAAGGAGAACAAAACAAAGCCTTCATTGTTCATTCATGAGCCAAATTTTTTGAGATATATAGACAGTAAGTTAATTCTATGTATGGGGCCGTCCATAAAGTACATCACACTATTTTTTACCATTTTTACCCCGTCACAAATCTCGGACCCCCTCCCCCACCCTTAAAGTATGTCACACTTTTGAACAAATGTTTTTTTAAAATTAACAAATAACTCAAATTTTTATCTAAAACACACGTGACGTCACACATGGTTTGACTCCCCTCTGTCACACTTTCTTACACCCCCCCCTCCGGAGCGTGACGTACTTTATGGACGGCCCCCATAATAATCTATGACCAAAAAATATGAAAAAAATTAATATTTTCAATACCGAAGTTTAGTTTTAAAGTGAGCTAACAACACACATGCAGCCCTTTTTCCACCATACCATTATTTAATTATTTGTTTTTTCATTCTAGTCTTCTATTTTTAAAAAAGCTGCTGCGTGCAGAGAAAATCCTTATGACTAGAAAGTCTTTGAGATAATAACCCAAAATACCAACAGAACTGACACTCTGGATAATTTCTACTGATATTAGGGAGATACTTGTCTTGCAATGTTCAGTTAAATTTAATGTAATAATCTGTCTTTCTTTAAAGGCTAATATAGAAAGTTATCCCCTCAACAAAAAAAGTCACATAAAACATCAGTAAGTAAAGTAAACTGCCATGACAGAAGAGCAAAAACATGTTTGACACTTGTAAATATAATCATATCACAGCTGTAAAAAAGAGATCAAATTTATATTATTTAATCTGTGCCAGTACTCATGACGTCTTCTAACACCTCGTTCTCATGGCCTGTCACTGATGTTAGAGTCTCCCCAAGTCTGAAAACCCGAATATATCCCTGTCCGTCTCCTGTGGCCAGAATACGTTTTCTGTTGTAAAAAGAAATGAAAAATTCACCTAATAAACAGAAAACCATGAAGCATACAACAAAAAATAACTAAATCACAACTTTTCATTAACATTGGTAATGTTGATATATTTGTAAGGATCTGTCCTCTTAGTTTTGATCGGTACCATTATTAAAACAAAAAAGAATTCATGATCATTTCTCAAAATTAAAATACACTGTAATCATTCATTTACAATTTTTTCAGTTAATATCAGCAATATTATACAATAATTTAAAAATAATGTAACAAGTTATTTCGAAGACTCACTCCTGAGGATTGAACTGCAAACTGTACACTGCCACTTTGTTGGGGCTGGCCTCAAGTTTATGAATCGGCACCATCTGGCCACTGCGAAGATCATAGAGCAAAAGGCTCCCTTTTTCTGATACAGCAGCTATAACAGTGGGACGAGCAGGGGACCACTTGGCTGAGAACAAATACCCATCTCCAGGCTCTATGGTTAAAACTGGCTGCATCTGAAAGTTATTTAAATTTGTTACATTTATTAACATCTCAATGAAAATATTTCTTGCAGTAACCCATGACTCCGGAGTATCACTACAGTAATTAAGTATCTTTATACTATACAAAAAATAAATTTTAAGTTACTGTCACATCTGATTAACATAATTTTGTGACGTAAGGTCACGTGTACAAGAGACGCGGGAAGAAAGGAGCATTTCTATTGGTTGAAAGTGTTGGGCGAACAGTTGTGTGTAGACTTCCGTCGAGGAAGGTTCTGTGATGAATGATTCAAGATTTCCACGTTATATTACCTCAAATGATTCTTATGTGTACAATATATATGTATATTAAAGTTGTTTTGGATAAACGAATTCTTCAGTGAATTATTGTGCACAAGATTAATTACTGTGAGAACGCCTACATAAAAGAGAATATATAAAGTTATATCGTTACATTGGTGTCGAAGTAAAAGTTCTATGTGAACACAATGAAAGAGGTTTCGTGGAAATAAGTATTGGATATTTCCAAAAAAGGAAAGTATTCTTTAAAATAAGAAATAATACCAGCTATAGTATTTTTGAATATTCAAGTTCGTAAGAAGCTGTGAATAAACTTTTGTAGTTCAATGAAAATACAAGAAGATTTCAAAATGGCGGCATAAACAGCAGATATCCGCAGTGTATAAAACTGGATCAGACTAGTTGGTTCTACGTCACATTCGACGACAGTACAAGCATACTACACAGTACTGGAATCTGGGTCGTGTAGGCTTACTGAATGGTGACACACGGTGAACATATATAGGTCGTGACGTCAACAGGCTTAATGCTAGTTGATTCCAGGAAATATTAGTAATAGTAAACATAACATCGAACCGAGAAGCTATGGACCATGGACTATTCAATGTGTTGGTGTGAATTATAAATAAAGAAACGGAATTCTTATCCATTCATTGTGTGAAGAGTTTGATTATCGCAATTTTGGATTAATGGAGTGAACTAAATTGTTTAAAAACTACTCGAAAATTGAAATTTTAACCAAGTGACTTTTATTCAAAACGATCGGACCATTTCATATATTTTGTCAATCTGAGGGAGCGTATATATAAAGTATACTGAAGATCCCGTGTGAGGATTCTTTTTGTTGTCTCATGTTGCCAATAACTAGATTTTATGGTTTAGACGTGTCACTTATTTGAACTTAACATTTTGAATTCAAGATTTTTCATTTGGACGATTTATAACTTTATCAATATATATACATACATTCCTTACCGAATTGCTATATTCATATTATTCAATCAAACAAAACATGGATTACTACGAAAGATTCACCGCCATAGCTAAAGAGATGGGACTAAAAGGAAAAGAAATGAGAGATTTCATTGAAGAAAAAGTTGCTGAAGAAAAAGAAAATCAAAGAATAGCTGAAGAAAAAGAACAGCGAAGAAAAGCTGAAGAAGAAGAAAAAGCAAGAATAGCTGAAGAAAAAGCAAGAATAGCTGAAGAAAAAGAACAGCGAAAAAAAACTGAAGAAAAAGAAAATCAAAGAGAAGCTGAAGAAAAAGCAAGAATTGCTTATGAAGAAGAGATGCAAAGACTCATAGTAAAAAGAGAAATTGAACAACTTGCAGTCGACAAGTTAAAATTACAAAGGGAGCGAGACAGTAGTGGCCACAATCCTGGTGATGAAACAAATAGAAGGTCAGCACCAAGGGATACTATCAAAGTAAGAAAATATGATAGCCAAAAAGAAAAAATGGATGTTTATCTGGATTATTTCGAATCCATAATGGCTATGAAAGGCTATAATGAAGAAGATTGGCCAGCACAACTGATGACTCAATTAACTGGAGAAGCATTTGAAGCTTATAACAGTATAGCCAAAGAAGACAAAAGCATATATAAGAATGTCAAAAAGGCACTTCTATGTCATTTTGGAAAGTCAGAAAATGATTATAGAAGAGAATTTCATGAAATGAGAATCAAGATGGACAAAGATCCACAGATCATAGTACATGAAGCACAAGTCAAACTAACAAAATGGCTGGAACTGACAGCGATAGATACGAGCAACCCAAAGGCCATAATAGACATGGTGTTAATTGACAAGTTTTTAGAAAATGCAACACCAACCTGTCAGGGTATGAGAATCACTGCGAATGATTGTTGCGAATGATTGTTGTGAGATTGTTGTGAGCCAGTGTTGGAGTCGGGTCAAGGCGTTGTTTACGGGTATGAACTCCTATCACGGGAATAATGTCTAGTGATGTCTGAGTGAGCTTCTGGTCACACGGGATATTTCAGGGACATGACCAGAGGACACGCCAGGGTCAGTTGAGACCAGTTGGGGGGGTTTATAAGAGAGTAGTCGAGACGAGGGCAGGGGTGGCAAAAATCTGGGTAGTTCGGACAGTGTTGTGCGGTCAGACCGGTCAGGATAGACCGGGGAGCTGCAGGGTGCAGTAAAAGAGAGTTGAGTTTAACGTCGCCCAGAAGCGGTCGGGTCGGACCGAGGGCATGCTGGAGCATACAGCCGTTATATATAGATGTATTTTATGTCAAGGCAAGACAGCCAGTTGTACAGTTGTTTATAGTAGAATAAACATTGCATCGTTACACAGACTTGTGTCATCTCTTGTGTATGTTGTGTGTAGCGGAGAGCAAGGTACAATCCACCTAAACATAGAGACGTAACATGGGGGCCCGTCCGGGATCACATATTCACATATTTGACTGACAAGAAAGTTCGTACTCAAGCAGAGCTAACAAATGCATTACGAACATTCAAAGACTCTCATCCGAATGTGGAAATGGATAAGAGACAAGACATATTTGCAGCAATACAAATTAAAAGTCAAGAAAAAAGGCAAGGTATGAGAAACCAGAGTCTGCCAAACCAAGGCAACAGACAAACTATTTGTTGGTACTGTAACAAGCCAGGACATATGGCTAAGCAGTGTTACCACAATAAAGGAAAACCAAATAGGGTGTCACCTAATGACAGCTCTATAAGAAAGAAAACAGAAGAAAGATCAAGACAAGATCATTTTGAAAACAAAGGTAGACAAGCATGGAAAGAAAAATATAATCATAATTCCAAACATAGAGATTATGATCAAGATAGACAATTATGGAGACAAAAATATAATCATAATTCCAGACACAGAGATTATGATCAAGAAAGACAATCATGGAGAGAAAGAAATAATCATAATTCCATAAATAGAGATTATAATGAAAGCAGAAGATCATGGAGAGGCAAATACAATTTTGACTCCGGAAAAAGAAATTATGATCAATCAATTCAATCATGGAGAAAGAATGAAAACCAAGACATGAATGATAGAAAAATAATAAAGTTAAATCGAGCACAGACAGAAACTAGTGACATTTTAGCCACTATTAAAAATCAAGTATATGATAAAAGAAATGAAGACCATAGTAGCAGAGAAAGAGATGGTACTAGTGAATCTGAAACAATTTGTGTGAAATCATCTGAATTAGGAAGAACAATTGGTTGTGTATTAAGCAAAATCAAAAACTTTAGAGATAGAGACAATATTTTTCAGATAAAAGTTTCTGACAGTAACTCATCTGTTCCAAATTCTATTGAATTATCTGGAAGCAAAAATGACATCTCAAAAGCTAAGCAATTTATTCAAGATGCTGGAATTGAAATTATGAATGAACATAATCGAAGTAATGGTTGGTGAACTATTGAACATTTAACAGTCTGAAGAAACATTCAAAGCCCATCGATTTGAATTCATACTCGTCAATTGAAGAATAACTATATTGAACTAGGCTATGCTATTAGCCGACTACAAATTTGACATTAAACCTGTGAAGGGAAAGGACAATGTGGTTGCAGACATATTAAGTAGAATGACAATAAATAAAGACACTCTGTGAACTCCTAACTGATAAAACCAGAGACTATTCAAAAGACATTCTGTGAATTACTAAATGATAAAATAAGAGACTGTTTTAACATTAGTCTGTGAATTCCTAAAGGATACAAACAGAGACTGTAGTTATATTAATATTTTTATTTGTTGAACAATGGACAAGGAACAGTGTTGAATTCCATTGGATTATTAGTTAATTTTAATAATATTAAGTGTTATAATGTTTTAATTACACAAAATTACAGATGTGTTTAAAAGTCCATTTTCATTTTTTCAGCACAGGTAGACGGCTGCAGTCCTACAGATTTTTTCTCATTATTTCTTATGTTAAGACTGTTGCAGTCCTACAGATTTTTTCTCATTATTCCTTATGTTTAGACTGTTACAGTCCTACAGATTTTTTCTCATTGATTCTATATCCAGAAGTTGTATGTAAGAAAATGAATGTTCATTGATGATAAATATTTGAATATAGATATAGATTGATTTGATTTTATGAAGACCAAAAATGTTGTATTTCATAAACATTTTTTTTTGAAGGATGGGGGTGAATGTCACATCTGATTAACATAATTTTGTGACGTAAGGTCACGTGTACAAGAGACGCGGGAAGAAAGGAGCATTTCTATTGGTTGAAAGTGTTGGGCGAACAGTTGTGTGTAGACTTCCGTCGAGGAAGGTTCTGTGATGAATGATTCAAGATTTCCACGTTATATTACCTCAAATGATTCTTATGTGTACAATATATATGTATATTAAAGTTGTTTTGGATAAACGAATTCTTCAGTGAATTATTGTGCACAAGATTAATTACTGTGAGAACGCCTACATAAAAGAGAATATATAAAGTTATATCGTTACAGTTACCTGCAGCAAGTTATAAAGACGCAGACTTTGATCCATGCCTGCACTTAAGAAGGCATTCCTGTGAAATGGTGAACAGTCGACCGAGTGGACCGGTCCATGGTGAGGACTGAAGGTGAATGTCACAGGAGAGCATAATGGTACAGATGATATAATATGACCTGAAGTAATAATAATTGCAATTATTTATAAGCTCTTAACATTAATCATAACTTATTTTAAATATTAAGCATACATACTTTTATTTTTATTGTAGAATAAATTATTTCAAGGAATTACATTGCTTAAATGGTGGGTAGTCAAACATGGGAAAAAAACTAGCTTGCTTTCCCATCATTATGAAATTTTTTAAATAGTCCCGCTATTTACTGTATTTGCTGACAAGGATATAGCCCTAGTTTAAAAATTTGAAGGCCACTCTCTCATTCTGAATTAAAATGTAATTTAATCAGTAATAATTAACAAATGAATCATTAACATCTGGTTGTATGTGATGAGATTTGATGAAATTAAAAAAAATAATAAAATAGAAGTTATATGCTATTTATATTTATTTCTCACTTCCAGCAGGTCTGCCTTTAGCATGTAAGTTACACTTGAAAATGCACCCGCTCTCTGAGCCTAAGACAAATAAATCAGGATCTTCATGGCTGAATGAGATACTTGTCACTCCAACCTCTTTATCTCCCCTGACTCCTCTGACTTTCATAGTTCTTGGTAAGTCTTGGGACATCAAAACAAATCTAGAGTTCATTTCAAAAGAAGAAAAAATAATAATCAGAAATAAATTTAAATAACAAATTAGTGTTTTGACTGTAAAGTAAGCTTTAGCTTACATAAATAAATAATTATGAGGATGGTACAAATTTAAAAAAGAAAGAAAACACAAAT
This sequence comes from Ampullaceana balthica, assembly GCA_944989445.1. Taxonomy (NCBI): domain Eukaryota; kingdom Metazoa; phylum Mollusca; class Gastropoda; family Lymnaeidae; genus Ampullaceana; species Ampullaceana balthica. The sequence continues at coordinate 1,240,438 of CALYLW010000073.1, read as the reverse complement.
GACAAATGATCAAATAAAAACAAGTTACCCCTTATGTAGCCTTAGTTTTGCTTTTTTCAAATCTACTTTCCATATTAGAACTTTTCCATCACCACTCACACTAACAATCTGTAGAACAATTTTTAAGTAGAAATGACTTAAGACAAAAGAAAAAATGTAAGTTGAAGACATAAAACAAGTATACAATTATGCAAAAACATGTTATTTGGAATAGTGATTATGTTCAGCTCCATATAAAGTATAAATAAAAGCTTTTAAAATTATAATTATTTTATTAACACATATGTTGATCACACAATCTTAAAAAAAAACATTTGATCAGATACTTTGATCATAATAAACTTACATTGTAGTCTTGCTTTTTTGAAGACTGACCCTTAACCCAGTGAACTTTAGATACTGGTTCCCTATGTGCATCATCACCGATTCCTGAAGTTGCCACAACAAGGTCATCTTCCTGACTCAAGTCCCATAAAATGACTTCACCTATATTTCAAATTATATTAAAATTTAAACATCAATCATTCTATTTTTTAAAAAATTAACTTAGTTATAAATTTTAGATCCCGGCACCAGTCTGTCAATGATTATTATTCATGAAATTTTAAGCATATGTTTCTGGCCCCGGATGAATCGGCTGTGTGTAAACATATGTTTAATAGGGCCAATTCTGGCACAAATTTATTTTTGTGTAAAGGGTGCATGGTATGTAGGGGGGGGGGACAACTTCAGGTACATTGATAGCTCAGACTTTGCTTATTTGTTGTTGTTTTTTAACCCTGCATCAGCTTTTCCGTTTGCTTCATGTTTCATAATACCCTGGGTAGGGGAGGAGCATCAGGAGTCAACATTGTGCCCTCTTGTTGAGAAGAGCAGCAGGAGTCAACATTGTGCCCTCTTGTTGAGAAGAGCAGCAGGAGTCAACATTGTGCCCTCTTGTTGAGAAGAGCAGCAGGAGTCAACATTGTGCCCTCTTGTTGAGAAGAGCAGCAGGAGTCAACATTGTGCCCTCTTGTTGAGAAGAGCAGCAGGAGTCAACATTGTGCCCCTGTGTAGGGAGGAGCACCAGGTGTCATCATTGAGCCCTTGTGTTGGGAGGAGCACTGGGAGTCAACATCATGTCTGGAGCTTTTAAGGACTGTTCACATGTGTCTCCTTAAGTGCTGTTTAAGATACTGTAAGTGTGTTTTAAAGTGCTTCAAAGTGTTTTGCCTGTCTCCCAGAAAGCCACCCACCAGACACCCTCACCCCCCCCCCACCCCTGAAATCATTTGGAATAATAAAGAAGGGTTTCCTCCATAGGACTGGACTATTATGTAAAGAATTTAAAAATAGATTTTACCAAAGACAAATGATAATAATAGCAACACCACTCTCTTAAGAGTTATGTGTGCTTGATTAAGTTACTAAATATTTTTTCAATTAAAAAAAACAACTAAACATTTGAAAAGGAAGCCGTACAATAAATGAGGCATGATAATTTTAGCCTTTTTCTTGTATACTTCTAAATTCAAACAAGGGAATAATAAATTATGATGAAGTTAATGCTTATTTTTCTTACTATGCAAAATAAAATATGGTTTTTATACTTTCTGGTAGCTTCAGGGTGGCCAACTCCAAACCTACCTTGCAGTAAATATTAAGCACAACTGATGACTCATTTAGCACAAATAAACTTATTGGATCTTCATTGTATTTACAAAAAGAAATCCATTTTTGAAAAGTTACTTTTAAGTTAAAAATAAATCCCATAAGTTAAGTTCCATTTAGTTTTGTCATTATGCATTTCATTAATAAAGGATAAATTGTTCTACACATCACTAACAGTCTGTAAAAATAATATTTTAAAATTACATGTAACCTAAAACAGTTTTCATAGCTATCAGAGTGTAAAGTATCCTTATGGTTTGGTCACCACTGGCTTAACCTCATAATGCTAGGTAATTACCGTTAAAATTTCCCCCTGCTATCCAAGCTGGATTGATGGGATGAAAGTCCAGGCACATGAGACAACAAGGGGAATCAATCACAGTGTCCGGTTTGTCCTCTTTGATTGAACGCCTATCGAGGTTCCAGGTGCACAGTGTTGCCCTATGTGTGCACCAGTCCTCATGGTCAAATCTTCCAAATGTGAGCGTGTTAAGAATAAATTTAGGTTACAATCTGACTTGTTGGCTGAATAGAAACATATCTTTTATAAATTATACCTATGGAGTATACCTTTGAGTCTGTTTTAAAATATCTCATCAAAAGTGCATTGCAATTTTTTTGTCATAATGATGACTAACTAATGACTAATAAGTGGAAATGCAAAACACCCACTTTTGACTCAATTACTTCAAACTTCATTCAAATTTACATGTCTTGTAGTTACCAATTCATATCATAATATGTAGTATGTAAAACAGATGGATGCATTATTTAGTTCATACTTATACTATACATAATTACGAATTTTACTAAGCAAATATCCTCTAGAAATGAAGGAATAATTGATCAAGTTAAAAGGATATGAAGCAGCCAGGGTTGACCCAGTGGCATTCCAAGACAGTCCTGTTACTTGAAGCTTAAAAAAAAAGAAAGAGATAAACTGATATTTCAATAACCCAAGATTCAGATCATTTCCAAAATTACAAATAAGTCAAATTTTAACTGAGTTATTGCTTATAAAATGTTATTATTTGTACCAATAATTGAAACCATAAAAATGTAGGTGTTTAAAGAAAAAAGCGAACGATGCACCTCATTAGGCTATTTCATAGAAAAGGTTTGAGTTTAATGACACGATGAACGATAATAAAAATGCAACTACTGGTAAATCATCTTTTTAATCTGTTTTTTTTTAAAAATAGTTTCTCTAACATTTAAATATTAGTTAGACAGTGGTCTAAGAAGATACTCTTAGACATTACAGAAAAGCATTTCCTTTTATTTGTTAGGTACATTTTTGACACTTTATTTAATAACCCATTTTAGTAAACACTTAATTCTCCACCATTTCAAAGTTAAACATAAGCATATACATTATATATAAGATGATTTTTTTTTATAGACAAGATTTGCGTAGAAGATTATATTATCTTAATTTAAATCAAAATAGTATGAGCTGAGCTATTTTCCACACCATTATTCAACTCATAACCTGCAAGTGTGTTTGCCAGGAATCTTATGAGCTAAATTAAATTCACTTCCTGATTAGCTAGAGCATTGAAACACATATTACACATACTCATTGTCGATTGACAATGCGTGTCAACAAAAACAAATGATTAAAAATGACCTTTTAAAAAAAATTAGTTTGCTTAGACTTATTAAAAAACAAGCACTCTATCTATTCAACCAACACCAAAGTATAAAAAAAATATTCAGCAATGGTCAAATGAATAATCTAATCTGAAGGAAGTCAGTTCAAGTCCAAGTAATGACATAGATTTGTTTTTTTTTAAATCATTTTCTTAATACTTATATTTAACTCCCCACTGTTCCATAAGGATAACTGTTTGACAGAGGAAGCAAGGCATGTCAAGATATTACCTCATGATTTCTTACAATACAAAATACTGGGTCAGGACACAAGATTTCAACATAATTGCTACTTCTGCTAAGCACAATGAATTTTTGTATACAGCATATCAAATCCCATGAATTTTAGTAGACAAAAATTATTATGATAGTGATAAGGGTGGCTTTCTTTTCTGTGTTAACTGTCCATGCTAGCCCACCATGCTGGTTGTGAACTGATCTCTTAAAACTTGCTTGTCTATAAAATACAGTAATTGAAAAATAAGTGTGGCTAAAAAAAAATACTTATGACAGAAATTTTTGTATTCACATCCACTCTGCAGAATTTTGTAAAATGTTTTTTTAAAAGGTAACAAAATTATTTACCTGTTCATTTAGATCAACATTGCAAAGAGTGTGGACACATGTGACAGCTTCAGACAGTTTTTCATTGGGATCACAAATACCTTGAAATTTTTTATTGGAAATTAATAACAATGTTTACATTTTAAATTGCTGCTGGAAACAAACAAAGATCATCTGAGTAAGTTGCATTAGAAAAATAGTACAATGTATTACTGTTTTAAAAACTTTTTTTAAAGTTGAAAAAATTATATAAATGATGAAGTGGTCTTAGGAAGAAAATAGTATAAAAAGTTGAGCTTAATACATAAAGAAGACAACAGTTACTACCTTCAAAAGCTCTGCTTTTCAAATTTTTCACAAGGCACTTTGTTACAACAGGTTCCACCTTATGAAGAAATGCAGCTAAATTTTGATTATTTGAGTTAAGAAGTAACATAGAGCTGTAGTCCCCCTTGAGATCAGTTTGCACCTGCATTGAAAAATAAAATTTGAGAGCTGCCAAAATCATCATTAAATGCTAAATATTGGTAAATGCAATTTTTTCTTCTCTGTACTCAACCATCAAATGTAATACATGTAATTACTTATTTATTGTTGAATAACACGTAAATAAGAAAAATTAACATTTTTGCCCACCGCTTGATTTAATGTGTCATAGGATTGCACATCAACACTGTCGGTAGATATTTCTCTTGTCTGACTTTCTGCTGAGGCAACTGATCTGCAACAGAAAAGTTAAGTGACTTAAACACCTTAAAACTTGAAGCAAGGCTAATTTAAACACAATTTAACAAAAACAATTAACTTTAGATTTTAATTCTAACTTTGGCTCCCTCTACAAAAAAGAAAAACAAGTATTTAAATACTTCAAAATTCATAAAAATACTGAGGCATGGATTAAATCTAGTCATGTAAAATAAATAAATAAGCGAAAATAAATGGAATTCACATATAAATGTATAAATATAAATGGCATTATTCACAATGGAGTAATGTTCCCTTTAAGTTGAGCGGCTGCGCGGCCACGCAGATATCTGACTGACGCCGTGCAGCAGTTTAAAATTACAGAGCAGCAAATTTAGTAGAATATTGCACAAAAGGTGGTTGATGAGCAGCTTTGCACATGAGTTTTTTTACTTTGCATACGGACCAACGAACCTTAGAGGGAACATTGCAATGGAGTGAAGCATTTACATTTTATTCCTTTCTGTGGGATCAAAAATTGTTAAAAAATGTACCAAAAAACAGTTCAACAAAATAAAAATTCATATGGATAGAAAGTTAATATAAATTTTTTAACATCTCCCCTTTGCCTGTGCATAAAAAGGCTGTATCTAGTGTTATCACGTCATGTTATATTTTATATTATATCTGTACTATATAATAAAAGGCAAAAGGAATTTCGCATAAATTTCTACAAGGATTTTAGGCACCTTGAGCAAACTTTGCATGTATGATAAAAGTAGCTTTTGTGCACCATCATGTCATTATATGCTTTTTAAAATTTGTAATTAGAATATGAATGTTTTAAATTGAATGCATGGTGTGAGTTACAATTTAAATCTGGAATTATACAATTCTGACAATCCTTGGGCAAATATAAAATTTAGAAATATTCAAAATTACAAATGTTATTTTAAGTTAAATATTTCTAAGCTGTTTTTGAGAGTTTGCTCAATATAATTTTAGTTAATCAGTTTCTTGAAGTTTCTAGATTATACTATGCCAGGTGTGGGCAAACTACGCCCCGAGAAAGCCTACAGTAATAATGAACAATTCAATAAATTTATGTTAAAGATGGATGTTTATGCTTAAATCGAGGCTAATTTTTTGTTAGGTGCGGCCCCTTGATGTTTCATTTCTTACTAATGCGGCCCTCGCCCTAAAAAGTTTGCCCACCCCTGTCCTATGCAGTTTGATTTTTTTTATGCTCTATGGAAATGTATTACAGTAGCTATTTAATTACTATTAATAATTAATTAATTATTATTACTATCATCTATATATATTACATATAAAAATGAATTTATGTCTTTTTGTCCTTTATGACTTTCTAAACCTTTAATTTTAGTCTGATCGCCATGAAACTTTGGGAAATTGTTGAGTATTGCCCTATGAATGACAATGGTTAAATAATTTTTACAATTACAGTATCACACATTAGGGGCCCAAAATGTTTTTCCACATATTAGCTATATTGAAATTATTTTAAACATTGGCTACTGGGTAAATGGATGGATCTTAACCTAACTTGGTACATAAGAACTTGATGGCCCATATAAAAATAATTGAACTCCCAATGTCCATTCCTTCAGGGCTGGGGGCCCCAAATATTTTTCATAAATGTTTAAGTTTAAGACTTTTTTTTATTACCCATTCGGTTTTACAGGCTTTAGACAAATATTGACTCATATATCCATAGTCATAGTGGTCCAGATTGAAATCTGCAGACGTTTTGAGCTTTACATCATGTACTGTACCTTTTGGGCCTTTAAAACTTTAATGTAATTTGTTTTCTGATACTTATAGGCTAGGCTAGTAGCGGCTAGGCTATATCAATTTTTTATTTTTTTCATCCAATGGCCATGAAACTTTAGGGAAGTTGTTGAATACTCTCCCGCAAAGGTTTCTGGCATAACAATAATTAATAACAAGTTTCTAAATTACCACTTATACTTATAACTTATAGGCCACTTATAAATTATAAAGTCTTATTGACCACTTATTGGTTTCTTTGAAGTTCCTCTTTTCTAAGACTAAGATCGTTACAACGCTCAATGGTTAAGCCAAGCGAGTTTATCATAAATGAATAAATTTAAATAATTAGTCATTAGACTTAGACTAGAGTCACTTACTTCACTCGACACTTAGTGACTTAGAGTAGTTTGACGATTAATTATCATTGAATTCAATATTCATTGATTTTGATTGGGCGCGGGGACGTGGACGTGACCGACTTACAGTTCTCTTTTCCAAGTTGATTTAAATTCAACTGGTTCTAATGATTCATCTGTGAATCCGAAAGGCATTTTAAAAGTTATTATAGGAATTAAATATCCATAAATAGTCCAATGTTTATTATATCATTAATTGATCACGGTATGAGTATATAGTATATGATTATATAGCAATAGCAAATAGTTTTAACTAATAGTCCAGTCCGGTTGCTCCTATAAACAATTTGTAAATTATAAGCCCGCATAAACTATTGTTCCGGTGGAAACCCCCTACTTAATTTATGTTCTAAAATAAAATTTCAGTAATGTTTCATCACCCTTACAATATTTTTTTACATTAAAAAATTATATAATTTTGTTTAAAATAATTTTTTAAAACAGTCAATTTTTCAATTAAGTTTATTCAAACAAGTCATTCAATATCTGCGACCCCGTTATGTTGTCAAAATGGACGGGGCACAAGCACGCGTGGAAGAAGCAATTTCTAAAATGGTTAATAGTTTGGACACGGAATGCCTAAGAAGGATGCAGGTATGGATTATTATTTATCAATATACATATTTTTATCGTTCATAAATTTATTTATAATTAAGAAGATATTGTGTCAATGTTCGTCGATTCAGATAATTTTGAGGTAGCCTACGCCTACTGGTATACTTGAAAGTCACATTCAAAGTCAAAATCAACGCCTTGGGCTTGTGTTGGCCCTTGAACCCTGACTTCGAGTAATATTAATATGAATTATGATTCATGCCGCACATACAACTTACAAAGTTAGTAAATTATAACAAGATAGAATTTTCAAGGGAGAGAAAAATACAATTTTAAGGGAGATAAGAATTAGTTTCTTTGACATTGTAAATCATTGTTCATTGTCTAACTTTTACTACTTTTACTATCATAATTAATTCATATTAATATCCTATATAATGTATATAATAAAAGGCTAAGTTCTGTCCGGTCATTGATGGCGATTGGTCCCTCAAACACATACGACTCCAACAGCCAATCATATTCATATTGAACACATTTACCCAGACTTTCAAAACGAGTTATTTTTGGTGCAGTATTTCTTCCAAGATTTTGTTTAGAGTTATGGCTACTATGGGCAGTGGGATTTAGTGTCAAAAGCTCTGTTTTTACGAGTTATTTATTTTAACTATAATGAATAGTATTTTTGACGTGATGCACATGCATGACGGTTGAGAAGTCTGTTGGAGGGGAGTTACAACATGCCACCGAACGGTGGCGGAACGTCCTTGGACGGGCTTTGTTGCTTGTAATATATAATTATTATTTATTACACTATTATAATTTTATTATTAGTGAAATTTTATATTTTATACTTTAATAATAATATAGATATTAATAGTAGGCTATTAATTCAATTTATTATTAATAGTATAGGCTTCAGCTATTCAATGGCTATTGGCTATTACTTTTACTATGCCCACACTTTGGTAGAGAGCTATTTGCTATTGGTACTCTACTATTTATGCGCTTATTTTCATATTTGTAAAGCATATTTTTTAGCATGTAACTAATAACTGCTAAGGTCTACAGTCTACAGGTTCAAAATAAACTAAAGAATCCATTGATTCCTTGCTTATGCTTTGTGATGTACTACGGGATCGGCCTTCAAATAGAAAATATGGCTTTGTAGCAGCATATTAGAGGGGGGTCTAACTTTTTGTGACGACTTGTTATGTCATATTGGAGGGGGTGAAAAATCGGCCAAAATCGTGCAAGTCATTTATTGACAGTATGAGTCATTTATTGACGGCTCCTTATTAGACTTTTAGCTCTATCCATAAAAAGCATGCAGCTTTGACTTTTATGTAAGATTTATATATTATTTAATTAAATTAAATAAAGACTTTATTAATGTACCAGTAATAATAATTTATATGATTTAGTCTAACAAAGTAGTAACTTAGACTTTGTCAGTGTAGTAAGTAGTTGATTATATTTAGGATGGATAGAGCGAAAAGTGCCCACATAATATTTTGAGATAAGCAGAGCTTCTTCTTATTTATGGTGCAACTAGCAATTTTTTTTTGGTATTGTCCAGACTCTAGATAAGCAGCAAGATGGGCCTGTGACATACTGTGACCTCCATTCCTGTAATTATTTCAGCTGATGGTGCAAATGCTTATTTTATCATAATTGCATTAAATCATAATAAACATAGCATAATAAGAAATAAACAAGAGTGGATGCCAAAATGAATTGAGCCCGAGGCAATAGGAAATCTTGCCCCAGCAGTCGCTTGATTAAATTTTTGTCTTGTCATGAAACTAAAATAACATTAAAAGTAAATAATTTTTTCATTAAAATTATTTTTTTTCCTTTTGCATTTAATCATAGGTTGATATGTACCAGTGTAGTGCTAAATGTTGTCAGGACAGTAAAGCCAGCCTCGAAGATGTACAGAAATGTATTGACAATTGTTCCAGAGATGTAAATAAAGCTCAAGCATATCTACAAAATGAGATAGAACTCTTTCAGGTAAAAATTTATGACTATTTTCTGGATAAAAATGTCAGAGATTGATAATAGTAAAATTTTAATTGGATTCCCAGTTCCTGATGTAGTTTTGATTTGCTTTCTATTCCTCTAAATTTAAACTAGTTGCAAATCATTTTCATTTTTGTAATTCTCTCTGGCTTTAATAATTTTACAGAATAGACTACAAAGGTGTGCCATGGGATGCCAGGATAAGCTGCGAGATGAGCTACCAGCCAAGCCATCAGATGAAGATGTAGTGAAAGGAAGATCTAGTTTGGAGAAGTGTGTTATTCAGTGTGCAGACAAGCATGTTGAACTTGTGCCAGGACTTACAAAAAAAATGTTGGATACACTGAAAAACAGAAATTTTTAATGTTTAATAAATTAGTTCAAGGGTTGTATACAAGTTTTAAAAAGGTCGTCTGTTGAGTGTCAGAAAGTGGTTGATAATAAATTAAATAGAAGTATCTCTTACATCAACAAGAAAAGGCAGAACACAAAACTGCTACCTTTTTAAACAAAAAATCTTCTGTTTTTTTGACAATTGGCATCTGAAACACATTAAATTATGAATTGATGTTCGAACGAGTAGCGGTTAAAATATACATGAAATATTCTTTTGTATAGGTTTTCAGTTTCAAGTGCCTCAACATAATATCTTGTTTGATAAGTGAATGAATGAAAGAAATTTTGTGAGTGCTGTGGGTTATGTAATGTTTGCTTTGTAAGATAGTCAATTTTTAGTTAAACTGTGTTCATCTTCTGTTGAAATTGTTATATATTATGAATATAAAAGATTTTTACTTTCAATCGTTGTCACTTTGCTTTAATGTTAAGAATTATGGAAATAGATGATTTAACTTTACAATTCAATAACCACAAAAGAAGCAATCACAAATGAAGGCAATTCTATATAATTGTAGTTTATTTTAGCATAAGGCAAAATATAACTGATAATGTTCATACTATTAACAGTCAATGAAATGATAATGCCACAGTTTCATGCAAGCACCTGATAATGAAGGCTATCCAAATAAAAGATAGTTTTGGGGAGATGAAGGCTTTAAGGTGGTGAGAATAGAATGTAATATTTTAATTATATTGTTCCCGAGCTTAATGACTGAAGACATTTCTCATTTACCACATTCAAATCTGAATAAAGAGGCAAGTAATATTTTCCCATAAAAGGGCCATTACAATTTTTTAAACATAAAATCTATCATAAATTAAAATTTATGGCAGTAGCAAAGAAAAAGTACTGTAAATAAAATAAACTTTAAATTTGAAAAAGAAATAAGTAGGTAAATGCTGTAAGTTACATTTACTCACTTTTTCTCTCAATAGTTACATTAACAATCATTCCTACATGTTTATATATATATATATAATAATTACAAGTTTGGGATTCTGATATACGTAAAAATTAAACATCACAAATCACAACCGTCTCTAGGTGACATACGTTGGAAATGTAAGGAAATTAAACATGTAAATGTAAAAAAATTCAATCAAGGGCGAAATTGCTAAATTAAAAATGTGGAATGCTCAAGCAATCTTAAAATCTATAGTCGACAATTAGACTAAATTGATAAAGAGTAAGAGCACAATTTGCTTTAGGACGGAAATAAATAGAAAAATACTAGTCGAGCATGTGCTAAGTAAATAATGTATTATGCACTGCAATTAGCAAGCACTCTTTCGGACGTTCATTATCTTACTGTTAACTAAGGGATCTAGCAGTTATATATAATCCAGATTCAAATAAGGTACAAAGACATTCCCACTCCCTTTATTTAAAGATAGATTTTTAAAAAAAGCAAATGTGTTGCCAGGTAGTAATCAGTAACTTCTTTAAACTTAAGTTTTACTAGCTTGGGTACATGTACATTTAAATATATTGTATAAATTTATAAGATAATTAACATGCACAATTTTTGAAGATGTAATAAGGCCTAATCACCAATATATAATAAATCTTTCTACTACAGAATCGTAAACTTTAATGTAGATGGTAATGACAAGTATTAAGTTAATATTTTTTAATAATTGCCATTTTGTCACAAAAAGATTATGTCCAAGTGATCTTAAAAGTTCTCATTTCACATCTATTTAAAATTAAAGAAATATGATTTTCTTTGTCTCTATGAACAGATGCTGCAAACAGTTTTGAAATAAAAGTTAAAAGACCCACCACTTTAGCAATTTACAAATTCATATTTTTTTAAAATGCTTAAGTTACTCGTAAGTTCAGAGAATAGGTATTGCTTTAATTGCTGTTTATGGGGAAAAGCTTTTCCTAAGAATAAATAACATTTTTAAAACAATGCCACATTTTATTATTCACTAACAGAGTATTTTCTCTAATTAAGGAGGCTGAAAAATATTAAAATAAATATAATCCAAATCTTCAAGACAATTGAACAACATGCTACAAATAAAGCGTTGCAAAGCTATTTACAATGTGGAGAGAATGTCTCAAGGTCTGCTACCACTGCGCAGCAAAAAAGCATTACAGTACAGAACACAAATTATCAATCAATACACAGCACAGGAAGTTTTAACACATCACCAATGAAATGGCTATTTCTCTGTATTATAAATATTTGAATACAAAATATTCTACAGTACTGAGCACACAACACAGTTCCTAGCAACATTCATTTAAATCGGGACATTAATTAGAAAAATAAGTCAATCACCCCATGACATGCTTATTATTTGACATTGTTTGAAAACTGAAGTTCAGGGGTCCCCAGTCTTAACCTCTTTGACAAAGACATTTTAAAGAAATTGCTCTTTTGGAATGAAGTCATTTGTCCAATCAATGTGGCCATTGTATTTGTATCTGAAAAGAGGCTAGGGATCTCTGAAGACCATATTCATCTGTATGTCCGAAAATCAAACAGAACAAACGGTTTTCTTTTATTTTTACATAACATTAAAAGTTAAAAGAATCTTTATTTCTACAATTTTTTTAAAAACCTTAAGATGAAAATGATGATATGCAATTTAGGGAATTTCTTGCTTTAAGAAAAAACAGTTATTGTATTATTAATATAAAATTTTGTGTTTCATTTTTAAGTTATTATTTTTCATAGATAAGTTTTAGAGGAAATACAGAAAATAAACACAGTTTCATATTTTTACTTGAAAAGAAAATAACTCGACCAATAATATTGATTATCATCAATGGAATATTAACTACAAAAAGTGTTTTAAAAAATGAAGCATTTAATAATGAATAAAGAGTATCCTGGAAAAAGTAAAGAATTAGTTCTCTTTCTAAAAAAATCAACATTTGCATTTAGCTCAGTACAATGAAAAGTTTGATTTTGTGGTCAGATAAAATGTATTTATCCTTAATATTAACTATGTGAATAAAATTACAAAGCAAGGCATAAGGTTAAACATATTTGATAAAATATATTTTAAAAATGTATATATTACAGCAAATTGAAAATACATATTGTATACAACAGAATACACACGGAATGTTAGAAAAAAAAATGTTGAAGTGAAAAATGATCTGTTAATTAAAAGTCTGCCAACTAAGACTAGACATGTCTGAACAAAGGTGTTAGTTGACTTTTACAAATTATTATTTTTATTTACCAAACACTTCAAACAGATTGCTTAAGACTGATTTAAAAAAATTAAATTTAGCTCAACCTTTTACAGACTAGGGGGAAAAAAAACATTTCCAAATTTAATTACTAAGTCATTATGCAAAACGCTTATTTGCATTAATATTTGTGCCCCATTTCTAGCATACAACTGCTAATCACTCATCATCAATGTATAATATGTACAAGTAAGTTATCAGTCATGGCTTAAAAGACATACTACAAAATGTATACAACACGGTTTAATAAAATGTTTTATGCAAATTGCTTTAATTTTTCTTGCATAAATGTAAAGAAAAAGGCTGTGATGGTTTATAATTTGCAACGAGCATATTAATAATAGCATAACTGTTTGAAAATAAAAAATAGGAATGTCTGATTATAGTCTGCTTAAGATTTTCTTTGAGAGTGATTCTATTATTAATATAAATTTGAACAAATTAAAAATGGTAAATAATCTCGGATGTAAGGAATACTAAAGATAAGCAGACTATATTTGTTTACTCAAATTTCAGATGCCAATGCATTCTTTACAGTAAAGCAATTTCTTTGGTAGCTAGCTTATTTCAAAAAGGGAAAGATACATTTAAAATGTGTTATAATTTAATAATTTTTATTAATAAAACTGCTTTCTTATGTGTTTGATTTATGTGTCCCCCTCCAAATATTAATTTCCCTGAAGATGGCATTAGTTTGGACTAAAAAAAATATTTACTGAAAGAAGAAAATTTTATTACACACAAGACTTAAAAACTGCAAACAATATTAGATGTTTAAATTTGTGAATTTTTTTACTAAATTGAAATATTTCCTAATTTATGGTGTTATTGTCATAGTCCTCAAGCATTCCCTGCTGCTTTTTCTCTGCTTTATACATTTGCATGTCTTCCATACGCTTGCGACGAAAGAATCCAAGCTATAAGAGAAAAATATTCTTTGATAAACAAATCAGCTAATATTTTTTATTTAATAGGATTTCATGTGATTTGAGTGTCCTATTTACAGTGGTGCTCGCTTAAGTCAACGGCCTCGGGGTATGACAAATGGCGCCGAGATAACCGATCACCGAGTTAAACGAAAACCAATATGGAGGCAAAATATTAACATGCGCTTCAAATTTCTTTATTATTATATACATGTGCGTTAATTAGTGATGGCACGATTAATCGGAATCGTATCGGAATATCGGGACCCTATTTCTTCACTCTTTCCTAAGGTTGTTAAGACCGTTCGTTTTTAAGGACAGTTTAAGTTTAAATCTAACCCTTTATTGCGTTAGCGCAGTTTTTTTTCCCTAGTACATAACTACATGTATAAGGAATTAATCTAGTCCTGCCCGACACACCTCGCTGGCGACTGGTGAATTTCCTTACAAGCTTCACAAATACATAACCCACCCCGTCCCCTCAGCTTACAATGGACTCTGTAACTTGAGTGCTAATCGGACTAACCAACAACAATGGTGTGGGAGAGTGGGGGTGGGTAAACTGTCTGTAGTCTGTTATATTATATATTTTAAAATCTGGGGAGCCTTGTTTACAGTAAGCACCCTATGATTTTTCGTTCCATCACTAGCGTTAATAAATGAGAATGTACATTTACATGCACATGATTTTGGAGGTTGTTTTTTTACACAAAAGCGTTGCCGTTATTTGGTTATCATGACCTATATATGACTCATAACAAAGCGAACTCTTCTCTATAAAAGTGTACAAAAATAAATTATGAACTCCTTTTGAACCTTCAACTTTGATATATTTTAATTAATTTTAACCAATAGTTAAATGGCTTTTGCACACGGCCACTTTTTACGAATGAAACAATGAGGACAAAGCAGTAGTAATAGAGTCAAAATGAGGTTGAAGGATGAATGGTTGCCAATGACAACAAGTCTGCACACGGTACATTTTGTTATTCCATACGAAACGAGATATTTTAGACATGCGATTCTGCGTGCATCTTTGCTATTGGAGCAATTACGTAATACTCGGCATCACTTACACGGCCGATTGCCGAGTATCTCCGATTATACGAAAATCGGCCGATGCCGAGTAGCCAAACTGATCGGTTCAGCCATATCGATAAGAACATTTTCAAAAGCTGGCGATTTAAGTTAGTAACACAGCGCTGTGAGCAAGCGGGCCGTGACATCACCAGCAAGGCAGAAATTTTATGCCTTTACTTGGTTATAAAAAATCACATCTGACATTTTCAAAAGCTGACGATTGGTCATGGGGATCAAGATAACCAACACTAAGTGGCAAATTTGGCACTCTTTTGTGCTAGAAATATTAGAGCTCGGCGTCTTAAAGAAATCGAATTAACCTCTGAAAAAATGCAAAGACAAAGAGAGAATTTGGCTGTTCCAAAAAAAAACGTCGACTTTATAGAGCTGGCGAGTTAACCGGGCTCGCGTTAAGTGGGCCCCACTGTATAGTTATATCAGAGGATCTGAAATATTTTTTGAATTAGTTTCTAGGGTACAAAATTAAGCAGAAATTAGTAGAAAACAATTTAATTTTACTTTTTTCACTTTCAAATGGTTAAGTAGAAAAGAAAGTCAGAGATGAAAAAAATGTAAACTTGCACTAATTTCGAGAAAAAAAATTAACATGGCTTTTCATTTCCATACATTAAAAAAAAGTCAATAGGACACGAATTACATTTGAATAAATGATTGGAAAAGATAGGTACAAGCTTGTATAACAATCACTAGTGATTTTTATAAAAATGTCTTTTTTTTTAAAATTTCTTTTATTCCCACCACACATTTTTTAAAATTCTTTGACAAAGCTTTATTTAACTTAATATTCTGACACCCTAAAACCCCTAAAGAGAAAACTACAATTTCATAATTGAGAAATTCAACTAAGAAATTAAAAGAACTTACCTTGTAAAGAACAAATATAACTACAAGCAGGACAACCAGACCTACTAATACAGCCACCAGAATGATCCACCATTGTACTTGTCCACCAGAAGTTTCCTTAATATCTGGAACTGCACGTGTAATAGCCTGCAAGTTTTCAAAAAAATTTTTTTTATTGATTTCAGTAACAAACATATTTTAAAATTTTCTTAACTTATTTTATTTGTGTACGTTGCAAAAAATATTTTTTTTAAAAAATAATAATATATGATAGTTAATTCAAATAAGAAAATTTAAATATAGTTTTCTTGACACAACACTTGTAAGCTAACTAATAAAAATGTAACTCAAATTAAATAGTGGTAGTGTGTTATTATTTTATCAAGATTTAACCTACTATTTTAACATCATTTTCTTTTGGCTGTGTTATTCTTAGTTTATCCGGTACAGTCAAATTTGCCCATGATATAATTTGGACTTCAGCAGCACTACGATAATCCTGAGAAAAAAAACAAGCTTCATGAAACAGATATATACATTCATACACAAAAATGTGATTCTCCAACATATATTATTATAGCTTGACAAAGTAAAATTTTTATATATATAGAAATATCTGCTACTTTTCAGGAAATTAAGCCATAATTTAAATGATTTAAAAATTTTAAAATACATATATTTAATAATTTTTGCCTCTAAATTTGCAAAGAACTCTTCATCTCATACTAAAATTTTTTTAAAAACAAAAAACTTTTATCTTTTGTAACCATTTAATGTATATATTCATCTAAAAGTCAAGGATAACGTTTACACCAATTCTAAAATATGCTATGGCCCATAGAATACAAAATACACAAACAAATTGTGCAATTAAAACAATAAATTTGAGCTTAGTTTTAAACTAAAACGACAATAGACGTTTCGGCTAATGCCTTCATCAGTACAATAACATAAAATAGGTTCTTACATATATTTAAATTCTTAAAACATATTATATCACAAAATAATTTAAAATATTCATGTAAAATAAAATGAAAGTAAAAACAAAAACAAACAAGGACACAGGATATAGAAAAAAGGAGGAAGTATCTTAAGTTACAGTTAAAACCAGAACGGGAAAAAGATTCTGCAGTTAGGCAAAATTGTGAATTGTGAAAACAAAAGGTTGCAACCGTAACCGTTGCAATACTTGTCCATATGTGATTGAAATTAACCAAATTTCTTTCCCTCTAGAAAACTGCATAATAAAAGATGGATTCACTTGCACAAGTCGGAACGTGATTTATGCAATTCTTTGCAAGAGGTGTAATAAAATTTACGTGGGTGAGACAGGTCGTCGTCTTGGAGATCGGTTTCGAGAACACCTGTATAATATAAACAAACAGGCTCAATGTCCTGTATCCAGTTTTGACCATGACGGTATTTCAGATGTTGCAGTTACTGGTATTTTATATGCAAACAATACCCATGATAGGATCCACATGGAAAATAGACTTATAAAACGATTTGGTACGTTGGCTCCATATGGAATTAACCACATTCACAATTTTACCTAACTGCAGAATCTTTTTCCCGTTGTGGTTTTAACTGTAACTTTAGATACTTCCTCCTTTTTTCTATATCCTGTGACCTTGTTTGTTTTTGTTTTTCCTTTCATTATATTTTACATGAATATTTTAAATTATTTTGTGATATAATATGTTTTAAGAATTTAAATATATGTAACTACCTATTTTATGTCATTGTACTGATGAAGGCATTAGCCGAAACTTCTATTGTCGTTTTAGTTTAAAATAAAGCTCAAATTTATTGTTTTATTGAACAATTTGTTTGTGTATTTTGTATTTTATTTAAAAGCTTTATCGCAGTCCCATTCTGTATGATGTATGGCCCATAGATAAGTCTAGGATAAAACTTGGGCTGTGATTTTTTTAATTTTGTGAGATTTGACCAAGGTACAGATCCTGGAACAGTCAAACAGTGACAGTCCTTACTTAATTTAAAAAAAAACGAGATTTGATATCAATATGGCAATTTCAATTCAACTGCTTTAGACGTTCAGCCGGAAAACTGTCATTATGCAATAGCAAGGTACAGTTCCTTACATCTATCAAACTACTATTGTAATAATAATAGTAACTCTCGTGGCGCTGTCTCTTGTTTACATAAACTTGTGTTTTAACTTTCATACATTGCCCAGCATTGTAACAACCTTACAGTATACCAGTTTATAAGATGACTAGCAAAATACCCGCGCTCTGCTGCGGAAGTAAGGATTTTAGTTGAAAACCCGTTTCACACTAATTCGAAAACACCAATAGATTTCAGTCTGGATCACGATTGATATACTGTTTGTCAATAATTGTCAAGGTCGTGTAAAATAAAATGGGTACTACAACGACATTACGGGTCCCCCGTGCAAAATGGATGCAGGATGTGCATATCTCATAAGGTCTGAGGATTTCAATCTAGGTCATGATAGAGATACGTGTCTATATTTATTTAAATTATTTAAAATCTAAAGGTAACAAAGCTTTAAATGTTTACGAAAAAAATATGTTGGGTACCCGGCCCCGAAGGAACAGACGTTAGAAGTTCATTACCCTATAGAATTTTATTTTATTTTTTAAAATCAAATTTGGCCATAGTTCATTCAGTTACCCAGTAGCCACATTTTAAATTACTTTTTATATAACTAATGTTAAAATATGGCATACGGGCCCCCTGCCTCGAATAAGTGGTGTTTTTTTAAAATTTTACTTTTAATGCCAGAAACCTTCGCTGGAATGTACCCAAAAACTTCCTAAAGTTTAATGGCCGTGGGATGAATAAAATACATTTACAATTAATACGTCTTTTAAAAAAAACTAAAATAAGGGCCGGGGACCCTATCTGTGTAATATTTATAGTACAAAACTACAGCTTATTTCAATTTGGATTATGATGAATATATTTGTCAGTAAACATTTTTTTTTAAAATTGAGTGAAATCGAATGGTTTAAATGTCTTAAACGTTTACAAAAAAGAGATTAGGGGCCCTCGGCTACAAAATATTGAAAAAATATAATTTTAATGCCCTAACGAATTTTAATATAGGCCATCAAGTTTTTATCTTCCAAGTTTTGTAAAAATACATTTACACAGTATCCTAAGTTTTTTAATTTGTAATTTAGCTCATATAAGTTAAAAATATTACTTTTGTGTCCCGGGCCCCCAGTGAGTGATAATTAAAAAAAAATTTGCCTGTTACCATCCCGGGAGTGTACTCAACAACTTCCCAAAATTTCATGCTTCTAACTACACGGGA
This sequence comes from Ampullaceana balthica, assembly GCA_944989445.1. NCBI lineage: Eukaryota > Metazoa > Mollusca > Gastropoda > Lymnaeidae > Ampullaceana > Ampullaceana balthica. Next base: position 1,221,307 of record CALYLW010000073.1, on the reverse strand, counting down.
AAATGGAGAATCTGTGTTGCTTAACTTTTTATATAAGAAAATAAAATTGGGCCCCCGGCCCCCAGTGAGTGAAAATTTAAATATTTGTTGGCCTGTTACCATCGCGGGAGTGTACTCAATAATTTCCAAAAGTTTCATGCTTTTACCTACACGGGAAATCAGAGAATTAAATTTGAGTCAGTTTTTATATAAGAAAAAGTACATTTGGGCCTCCCGGCCCCCAGTGAGTGATAATTTAAATATTTTGTTTTGCATGCTACCATCGAGGGAGTGGACTCAACAAATTCCCAAAGTTTCATGTTTCTACCTATATGGGAAAGTGGAGAATAAGGCGATTTTCAGTATAGGAAAAAAAATGCTTTTGGGCCCCCGGCCCCCATGAGAGTGAATTTTAAAATTCTTTTACGCCAATTTGCATCGCGAGAGGGTACTCAACAACTTCCCAAAGTTTCATACTTCTACCTACACGGGAAGTTGGAGAATTCGTCATTAGTCAGTTTTTAATATTAGAAAAAAATTCCTTTGGGCCCCCATCTTACCATCGCGGAAGTGTACTTAACAACTTCCCAAAGTTTCATTCTTCTATCTACTCGCAAAATATGAGAATTAGTGATTTTTAATTTTAATACAACCCATATTAGGAAAAAAAAAGGTTTTGGGCCCCCGTCGCCCATGAGTGTGAATTTTAAAATTCTTTTACGCCAAGTATTGTCGCAAGAGGCTACTTAACAACTTCCCAAGGTTTCATGCTTCTATCTATACGGGAAACTGGAGAATAGGTGATGAGTCAGTTTTTTATATAAGAAAAAAGCTACATTTGGGCCCCCGGCCCCCAGTAAGTGATAATTTAAATATTTTTTTGGCTTCTTACCATCGCGGAAGTGTACTTATCAACTACTCAGAGTTTCATGCTTCTACCTACACGGGAAATATGAGAATTTGTTATTTTCAGTTTTTATATAGCTCATATAAGGAAAAAACTTCAATTGGGCCCCCGGCCCCCAGGAAGTGATAATTTACATATTTTTTCTCCCGTTACCATCGCGGGTTTGTACTCAACAACTTCCCAAAGTTTCATGCTTCTGCCTACTCGGGAAATAGGAGAATTAGTGATTTTCATATTTTATATAGGCCATATAAGGAAAAAAAGCGTTTTGGGGCCCCCCGGCCCCCAAGAGTGTGAATTTTAAAATTCTTTTACGCCAATTTTCGTCGCGAGAGGCTACTCAACAATTTCCCAAAGTTTCATGCTTCTACCTACACGGGAAGTTGGAGAATTAGTGATGAGTCAGTGAGTAAGTGAGGGCTTTGCCTTTTATTAGTATAGATGCACCAAAAAATGAACTCCAGGTAATAAGCCAATACGAACTTATTGAAGTTACAGTTAACAGGTCCAAATTAAATAGGACCAGTGCAATTCTTAGGACCAGTTAACTGGTAAACATTAAAAACCTTAGAAGCAACAGACTGCTGTTGTGCATGTCTGGGTCAATGTAGAACTAAGTACACTATCACTAACGGTAACTTGACACTGCCCTGCATTCAGTGCACAAAATTCTATTGAAACTACCACTGGCCCGTGGATAAATTGACTCAGCGTTTTAAAATAAAATTTACAAATTAAATTTCTCGACTTGTAAATGAGTATACATGGTACCATTTTCAAGAACCACCAGACTAGGTAGACATATTCAGCATATCAATAGTTACAAAAATGGATTGTTACACCATAGATTTTAATTCCACTGCAACATCTGCATTTGGTGAGCACTAACTCTCAGAGTACTAATAGGAGATTTGCCAAGATTGTACTTAAAGGAAAATACCAAAAAAAAATGTTTCTGCACTCACAGATAGTAAAGTGCTTTCCCAAAGGCGAGCCTTGAAGGTAAACTTCACAAAGTCCACATTTGGTTCCAATTTTCCCAGTTTGCATTCCACCTTAAAGCACTTCACTTTTTCTGGGTCTTGACAGCTCTAAGAGGGAGGTTTAATTAAACATAAATAGACATAACCTACTTCAATAATAAATTTTTGTTGAACTCAAAGTTCTCCTACACACACTGTCAAAAGTACCTCATTATCAATTTTAAAATGAAATTACACTTTATCTCACCCAAAGTAAAATGGATCGTTAAAGATAAAAACAATTACAGTGGCTTTGTGTCCATTTCATTGTACATAATCTTTCAAAAATATAAATGCAACTTAGCAAAAAATTAAAATATTTAGTAGAATCAACTAATCGATGCCATAAGAATCAAAAGTATTCATACCATGACAACAACAGCCCCGCTTGCCCTTGTATCTCTTTCAGCCTGTCTTTTCCGCCTAGTTACACTTTTGCTTTCACCAGCATCTCCTTCTTCGGGGTCAAGGGATGCTCCTGCCGCTGGTTCATTTGCAACTTTCTGTAAAATAAAATAAAAATATTTAATAAATTTAAAATAACTTGATAATCATCCAAAATGATTTAGTGTATTAATTTTACAGTAACGCACACCATTTTTTTTAGCAATACAAGTGGGGGAGGGGGTAAGGGCAAGAAAGGCATTTTTTATATATAGGTTTTTCAGTATTCAACTATTTTTTAAAAAGAAATTATTTAAAATTAATTTGAATTTTTTACCCTTCTTGTATGATGGATTGTAACATTAATTTCCCACAACCCACCAGGTGCACAATGGTCAGCTGGTAAACTAGATTTGAATATTTAAAATAACTTCCATTTTAATGAGGCAATAAGAGCTGGACATAATTAGTCAGAAAACTGAGTGACTCAAAATGTTTTCAATCACCTTTATGTTATAAGGGTTGATGTATTTTATGTAGTCTGTGACATCATTACATTTAACCACAGGTCCAATGTGCTGAAAAAACATGGGAATCAAGATTAAGTATGATAGTATTAATCATCACAATTACATATAGGGTTCAGAATGTAGCTCAATCTAATATCTATTCAATATTTAAAAAATCAACAAGACAGTTGAAATCTAATATAATACCAATATAATTAGGGTAGTTCTAAACAAAAACAAAACAATATAATTATACAGAAACTAAAAATTCATATGCTGAATCTAATTTGCTAACTGGTAAGCTTTACTTTTGGCATTTCCATCAGGTACAGTAAATGTTTTCCGCCTTTAGGATCAGCAACTTCGTAAGGCCATCTTATTGTAATGTATGACTCAGCCACCACACCTGGACCTGAATTTCGAACCTGTTTAATGGTTGAGATTTTGTTAATTTTCAGCTTTAATCAGAACAACTGATCATAAATGTAATTCGATAAGAAATTTAAGTCAGAGACAATTTTATGTCATTTAATACTTCATCTCATACGTATGGAAAGTCATTTTAAAATTAATTATTGGTATGTGTATTTAAATAATTTTAAATTTTTCAAGCTGTTTTAAATATTTGTGATGAAAACACTATTAACCACATTTGCAAAAAAGAATATTCCATTCAATACACAAATACACCTTTTCAATGCAAACTTGATATAAAACAACAATATTTCTTCTTGAATGTCGTCACCTAAGTAAACCTTACCCCACTAACATACTAAAGCCTTTCCATCTAAATCTGTATACAGCACCCAGTTTAATCTTTCTTGTGCCATCACAAGCATCCAAGTATCAAGTACCGTTTATTCAATGGTACAATATCACCACCCTCCCCCCCAATCCCAGTCCCTTGATCTGTCTGGTCACTATCACTACTCCACTTGACCAAAGGTCATTTATTACACACAATTAGGTCAGGTTAAGAGAGCTTGTAAAGCCAACAAATTCTCATTGCCCTTTAAATAAAAACTGGCTGGTTCTAAATATTACATGAAACTGATCAGTCATGTTTGAATAGGAAGAGCTTTCAGATAACACATCTTGTTAAGTGTGATAAGAAGGACAGTTACATTGCCTAGCTCCACAGGTATTAATAGAAGATCAATAATTTACTAGGTTTTAACTCATTTAATGGACTAGGTTACTTCTCATATAATTTTCTAGGTTCAACTCAACCAAACCTTGTGCAACTCCATTAAGTTAATATCAATCATTCAGTCAGTCCCATGAAGTCATATGAATATAGTCAAAGGGGAAAATGCATCTGATTTTCTTAGAGCATCAAAATGTTATTTGGTTATCATGACCTATATATGACTCATAACAAAGCGAACTCTTCTCTATAAAAGTGTACAAAAATAAATTATGAACTCCTTTTGAACCTTCAACTTTGATATATTTTAATTAATTCTAACCAATAGTTAAATGGCTTTTGCACACGGCCACTTTTTACGAATGAAACAATAAGGACAAAGCAGTAGTAATAGAGTCAAAATGAGGTTGAAGGATGCTTCATGAAATTCAGCTTTCCTTTATTATGGTCTTTATCTCCTTACATGAATCATAGGAAGATGCAATAACACATCCTTTAGTTGAATAAATATTTTGTCTAATATTGTATCCAGTGATTGAAGAGAGAAGCAATACAAAAATTGAGGCTGAATACTACGTAAGAAATCAATATTTCCCTTTTTAAATCCCTTATATTAACTTCACCCTCTTGTACTGTAATTAAATTAATTAATTTTTAGATTATCTCTATGTATCTCTATGTAGCATGTAAATGTTTGTGCTAGGCTGTCGCACGGTGCATATTATATTGAACATACTTTTTAAAAAAGTTCCTGTCGGGCGGTGCGTATTATATTGAACATACTTTTATAATATTTTCCAAATCTGTAAATGTTTATGCTTGTCTGTCACGCGGTGCGTATTATATTGAACATAATAAATATTTTCAGTTATTTCTCATATATAAGGGATTTATATATAGTCAAAGACTTTTTACGGGTTGTTTAATTTAATCATAAAAACATGAAGTTTAAGAGATTAGACAATCCATATATACTCCTCTACTCTGGTTTCAAAAAATGTATTTGTTAGAGCAGTAAGTGGAATCAATTTATGATCAGTTCACAGAGATTTTTATCATTCTCTCCAGGGGTATTTAGTGATTGTTTGTCATTGTAGATCAGCAAGGTCAAAGACTACAGCCTTTTGCTCTAAAATATTGGAAACTATATAAAAAAATTTTTGATCCATTAACAAAACAAAGCTACTCCAACTAGAGGCCGTCACTATTTGTCCCATGTAATAATAAGCAGATGATAAAACTCAAATATAAAGCAATTAATTCTAATTTAGAAATACAACACAAAGATAACTTAATACAACCCTCAGATAGACATAGAATAAAAGACATAAGAATAAAAACACCTTCCTTATTCCGTATGCAAGAACAAACACATACAAATTCTCATTTTTCCAGTCCGGAAATCGGGCATGGAATGGGTTGCCTGAAGAAACCAGGAAAACCATCACTTTATCAACATTTAAAACTCTAATAAGAATGCAGGACTAGACACAAACCATATATAAGTGTAGGATGCAATAATCTTATGTATAGAAGGAGCGTCTGTAAAAGATAAGATAAGACAACATGAGATAAAACTCAGCATACAGCGCATCTGTTTGGCTTTTGTAACTCATCCTATATATTCTTTGGAGCATTTGTTTTCACACACATATTAAGTTATGACTTAGACATGAGCAAATGACCCACTTTTCAAGCTACTGCAGGGGTCTTCAATGCGATTTAGTAGAGCAGTTTTACAACAAGATCACTTACTATAAAGTTATGTGTCACAGCCGCACCAATATTGGTCTCATCTTTCATGCCTTCGGCGACTCTGGGCTCTCCCTGGCACAGAATAGGACTGTCTGGGGCCACAGTGCTGTGCAAAAATTAAGTTACATCCAATGTAATTAAACTTTCAACGTGTAGCATTTTTGGCACAGAAAGTTTCCAGTCGAGGTCACAAGTTAGGAAATATGTTACAAATCATTAGCTTAGGTCAAGTTAAAAATAACACAGCCTTTGAGAACACAGATGGAACATACAAGAACGCTGCAACTATAAATGGAATAACAGTATGCAGCATATCAACATACATAATTCCCGTAATAGATGTAATGCTTCTTGGATGTAATGCTGATTTGTTCAATAGTGCGCACCAAAAATTACTGCACCAAATATAACTCTTTTCTAACGTTCCCCATAAAATTGTTCAATATGATAATAAATGAATCAAATAAAAATAAATAAAATAAATGAAAATTCTGTATTATGTTATTTTTTAATCTGATGTGTATTTATTTTGAAAACTTCTGTCATTTTTTACGGGTGATACGCTAGTTGAATATAATGAAGTTTGTTAGAACACAAAACTAGATGACATTGGGACATAGTTATTTTAATATTGGAATTATTGTCCTTAGTTAAATAGCTGGCAAATACTATTTGCAAAAAATTTTTTTGTTTTTGGCCACCCTATATAGCTTTAATGGTTAGAATGAAGTAATTGTTACATGCCTACCGAAATGTAAAAATAGTAATTTTATAAAAAAAACAACAACTACACATTGAGTAACAGTAGTGGTTAAAACTCAAGCAAAGAGTTCAATTGAAAGATTACTAAAGGTACTGTTTTTATTATTTATTTTTTTATATTTTTATTTGTTAAAATGTTGTTTTTTTAATGTGTCGAGCAGCTAGTTATTTGATAGATTGAGATGGATGGCTTCCTGCAGGAATGGTGGCTTGACAGTTTTAGAATTAGTAGAACAAGCACTTACGCATCCAAGTAGATGTCTGCCCTGTTAATGACACGGAAATTCAGGACATACTTGTCATTTATAGGTGTTTCTTCTGTGCTTGAACTATAAAAGAAATCAATAGGGCACATAATTGGGATTACACAATGTAATTACACAGTTTTGCTATATAATAAAATGGTAGTTACATAATGTGGTTAAACGGCATAGCTATGCATTTTCTCAGTTGAAATAAAAATTGAAAATTTTATCATGCTAAAATTTTTTACTTATGCTAATTTTTGAATCATTAAGGTAATTCTAATCTTTTATCTTTAGCATCATACATGTGTCATAAAATAACATTTAAAAATTACAGCCTACTATATAAAAGTATCTAGCAATTTCAACACCTTTTCAACATCACCCTTCCTTTAAGATAGTATTAACAACATGGGAAATTTAAAAAAAAATTGTGAAGATCATCCAATCCTCTTATTGAGGATCAATAAAAATGAAAATAGTATTAACAATTTTTTTTCATACTTGCATTTTTTAAATTTATTTTTTTGGGAGGGAATTGATAAAACAGACAACACATGGTATTTAAAACGGCTTACGTGTTGACCCAGGCTGTGATATTATAGAGCTCATCCGTCTCAGACAGGGCTGTTGGCACATTCAGTCTCAAAATGAAATAGGCTCTCTTCTCGGTACGAAGGGGGTTCCCAATCTGATCGCACATAATGAGAGTGTCATCATCCTTTAGACTCTGACAGACCACTGAGTCCTGGAAAAAAAGCAAGGACAAAACTTGTTCAAGTGATTGAATTGCAGGAGCTCATTCAACAGATTTTATGATCCTTAAAATAATATTTTAAGACCAAATGTCAAAGTTATCACAAAAACAAGTAATTAAAATGAAGGAGGTTCAGATTTGTCGATAAGTCTTTGTCAATTTATTATCAAATTTTTAAAATCTGAATAAAATGATAACAAATTTCAAATAAAGTAAATAAAATCAAAAAGCATTTCCATTCAATCATTACAAATTGCAGTTTCTTTTAATAAATAAAAGAATTGTATATTAGCCCCAGGTCAAGTGGGCAAAACATTAGAGTGCATCACTCCAAATGAAGCACAAAAAATATACAATGACTGAAATTCCACAATCAAGTAATTAATTTGTAAGGTAATTCATTTAAGCTATTTTAGACTGACCTGGGTGTCGGTGCCCAGGTAAGTGACTGTTTTTGGTTTCATGACAAACACCCTGGTGAGGTAGGCGGGTTCCCCTTCGTTGCTGACACGCATCTCAACATGCAGCTGGTTGCTACCACTGATCACCAGCTCATGGACTCCCTCAGAGTTCCTGTAAATCAAATGTAAATGATGCTCCATTTCAAACTCAGTCTGACTTTAATCAATGTACAACAGCAAGCCAGTTGGTTGCTCAGCAGGCATGCAAGAACAAAGTTGCCACATTTCTTTTCTAAATTAAACAGAAAAAAGTTGTCCAAAAAATGTGTGTAGTGTATTCAGCAAATTTTTCTCATATAAAACACTGAAAATTATTTACAATTGTTCAGCTCTTAAGATGTATGCTCTAAATGTTAGGTGGCTTACCTAGTCAGATCCCTCAACTCAGCACTAAACTGCAAATTGCTCAGACACTTGTTGTCCTCCCCACACTCCATTACAAATTCAGCCTAAGAAAGAAAAAAACATAACACACATTAATTTTTTTTAAATTTTACTTTTTGAGCTAGAGGTGAATATAAAGATGATATTTCACAAGAAAGGAAACAGTTGCCTATTCGTGCTTCAACTTTCGCAGCTTTACTAAAAAAAAATAATTTAAATACTGTATGTTGATTAGAAATTTAAAAGAGCCAATGAAAATGATACAGCGTGCGCATGGTTGTAAGGGGTGATGAAACCAAGACAATAACAGCGTGTTGTTCATTGATTGGTCATTCTATCCTCTTCCCCCTTATGGGCTCATACTCATGCAAGTCAGTTTCTCTCACACAAATCTCTACACTGCTACACATTGGAGCAGTAGACCATCAAGTCCAGGATACAAGTGGATAAGGCAGTTAGGCTAGCCTGGATTTTGGGAAAGTTTAACTGACAAGAATCTTGTGGAGATGGCTAATTATGCAAGTGAGAAGGTGGAGGAAGAGCAGCCAGATGATTCCTGTGGGTCAGGTGGAGGAAGTTGGCCTTATACTTGAGCATCTCTCGCAAGTTGTGAGAACTATTAAAGACTTGGCAAACGGGCTCCACAAATGATGTGATCATTGCGGTTCTAGATTGCAAGCCTATTAATTTCTTATTTTCTCTTATTTTGTCTAATATTTATCTTGGGTGATAAGAGAGTAATGGTGACTTAAGTGATATTAACCTCTTAATTGTTGATATGTGACATAAAAACATTTTAGCCTTTCTACAAAAATTATTTAATTTACCTAATATACATGTTTTACCTCAACAGATACGGAATTAGGTTTCTCATCCAGAGCTCCGTCAGTATCCAAAACTGGGTAACCATTTATTTTCACAGTAGAACTGGCAGGATATGGAGGTGCCATCTCCTTGTCAGTTGACAGCCCAAATGAGAACCTGAACTCCATGGGGTTGAGCTTGTCATCAAACTGGTCCTGTTTCATTGATGCAATAGCAAGCCGTTATACAAGTTGCTGGGAGGCCAAAGTAATCAAAAGCTTAAAATTGTAAATATTTGCGTTCCTCATCCACGACAAGATGCACACATTATTATTTTTTAAAGTATTTGACAAAAATTAAAGAGTCCTCCGTCCTCAGCACTCATTTAAAACATTGATGATGAAGACTATTAAACACCACTACCATCCCTACCTTAAGGAGAGCAATTTCTGTGACGCATTTCTCTGCATTGGCCTGTAAAGAAACAACTCTGTTGTCTATGACTTTCTTGCCAACATCTTGAGCATCCTGAAGCTCTACCCTGCTGACACGACGCATGGGCTCCGCTTCCAATTTGTAAGTCACATTAGCAGAAGTGGAACTTCTGTTGAAAAAAAAACACCACAGAAAATGTGGTCAAAACAAAATTTGTTTACTTTTTTTAACGATCATGATTACAGCATTGTGAATTTAGCTTTCAAAATATATCCCTTAGAATTATAAATGATGACCTGGAAACAGAAATGGCTATGATGCAGATATAGTAAAACACACAAATAAAATTTTTGAGCTTGTATTTGCGTATAAAAGTAAGCCTTGGAATACGTACAACCGAGTAGAATAAACTAAGTGATGCATATATGGAATAGAGAAGCAAATGGATGGACATTAAACTGATACGTGAGAAAATCGAAACACTAAATATTTCTTGACAAATACTTACATTCCCGCTGGCTTGGAAGTAAAGGACAGACACAGCTTGACCTCCACACACAGTCTGTTTCTGAACTCTGGCTTGACCCTGGGAGCTGCACATGTCTTTAGGTTTGTCTCCAGGTCTACAGCCTTGGGACTGACACTGAGTTTGGGAACAATTTTGATGATAGGTCTTGATCTGATCAGGGCAACAGCGTCTGACTCATAGGCCCCAACGACAAGGTCAGGGTACCCGTTCCCATCTAAATCTAAGCCTCCAGACAGTGAGTATCCAAAGGATCTTATGTTTGGAATTTTCAGTTCCGAGGAAGTGATCCTCTGTAGAAAGAGAAAAACACATTTTGATTTAGTAACTACGTAGAGATAAATTAAACTACATATTTTTGTTAAATTTTAACTCAAAGTGTCATTAATCTGTTGTGATCCTTTTGCATTCAACGTTTTGAGGGTAAATGAAAGAGAAAAAAAAATTTTAAGGAAAAAACGACTGGAGTTGGTGGGAGACGTGAAGATATATTTATAGGTGCTTGTAGGTTTAAACATCTAATAACTTAGGCACAATTTATGATATAAAAAGTTAACCCACTGCCTTCATTACTGAAAATGAGACACTCAGGGACAATTAATTTCACAGCTCACTGATGAGGCTCATCACTAAATATTGTAAAAATGCCTGGTGGACACTTAAGTTACATACTTACTAAAAACAACATCATAATACTCCTGTGGGTGTGAATGTTTCAAAAATATATTTACCTGCACATATTTCCCACTTATTTCAGGGCCCCCGTGGTAGATATAAACAACACCATTACCCTCATATGGAGCCCCCACAGCAAAATCTGAGAAATTTCAAGACATCCGTAAACGAGTAATTAAAAATTTTAAAAAACAACATAATTTTCATAAAAATTAAGCTATGAATCTGGAATGATTTCTAATAATTCATTCTTATCCCAGAAATCATAATCTTTAGTACAATAATTTTAAAGATATGGTCAAACTGTGTATCCCCAAGAGAGAGACTGTAAAAACTAACAAGTGTTTTCAGTCAAGAAAAGGGACTTTTGTGTTGCACCAAAACGAAATGTCCTGTATGATCCAATCGGGATAAACAGCTACACTTATGGTGACATTTAATTGGCTGAAACAACAATCACAACATGCGTAACATCATAATGAAATAACAAATTGTGCCTGTTTAAAATGAGTTTTTGATCAATAGATTCAAGTTAGCTTTTACAAAATATACAAATTTAAATAACTTCTCATCCCCCCCCCCTCTGGTCCTTACCTTGATAACCATCCATATTGATGTCTCCCAGCTTGCTCAAGCTTATTCCAAAAAGAGCGTGCTCACACATGAGTTGTTCACATTCCAAGTCTCCCATAGTTCGGCTTAAAATCTCTAAGGGTTTACTTTTTATTGAGATCTGTGGGATTCAATTTGTATTTGGAGATTTAAAAAATTATATTTTTTATTTATTTTGACAATTTAACAGGTTAATTATTAAATATACAAATATTAAAAATATCAAATTTAAATTTCTTTATCAAACTATGACACATTATTTTAATGAAATAGAATTTTTAGAATAAAAACTAAAGCTAAATGACATAAATAATGGATTTATCACTATCCTGTAAATAAAATATTTTAATACCCAAGAAATATTTTAAAATATGTAAACGGAAAAACTTTTCGCAGATCACTTATGTTATCTGGGAAAATATGACGAGAAATGGAAAATATTTTTTGTTAAGATTGCATCTCATTTGATTATTTTACTAGAAGACTTACGATGGTTTCTTTTTTGCCTTACACTTACAGTGAACTTTAACATCTGTGGTGTCATAAACATTCAAATACTCATAACATCTTTATATCTTCTTTTCATGTCCTAGATCTTAGTGCAGTTTCATTTGTCAAGTATTATTATTTGTTTAACTATGGTTACCTACCATTGTTATCCCACCACTGTATATATAGATGGCACCGCCGTAGTTTCTCTTGTAGTAATAAGGAGCACCGACAATCAAGTCATCAAATCTGAAGATGCACAAAAATTTGGAGAAATTTTCAAATCGCCTTGCTATAACCGCTGTGTTAAAATCAGAGTGGCAGAGTCCAACACTAAATTTTCTTTCCAGTCTTTCTTATTGTATATGACTGACTCCAAGTAAGACACTTAGAAATTGAGGAATTAAAAAGTATAAATGAGGAAAACAATGTGTCTTCATTCAAACAAGGTTAACAAGCATTTAAATGCTCATTCTATGTTTACTCTTTTCTATAATACTCTACATGGATACATATTAAGAGGATTTCTTGTTTCAAAATTGACAGATTAGATGAACTAGTTACATGTAACTTAAAATTTATTACATTTTTGACCAAGTGAGATAATTTGTATTTATCAAGACAGCATTTCTTAGTGAAGACAGGGAGTCTTGGCTATAATTGTAGTCATGAAATGAATGTTTGGGGTCTCATTTCTCAATCCAAACAAAATTGGTGATGCTATTTGAGTCTGGGGGCGAGTTGGACCAAATGAGGCTGCTTATTTAGCTAAAATAAACAAAGTAATGATTATTACTCAGTGAGAGATTCCTCTTCCATTGAATACATGGTATGATATTAGTTTAAAAGACCATGGTTGTTTTGGAGAACAGTGAGTCCCAGAAAAGTCAACGTGATATCACACTGGTATAACTCACCCATCTTGATTGAGATCTACAGCTAACAGACTAGTGCCAAAGCCAGAGAAATCTAGAGCTCCTCTCAATATGTGTTCAGGTTCGTAGCGAAGTGTTCCTTTAGGAAATTGTTTAAAGAAAACTATCTCTCCCTTGTTATTAGATTTGGGAGATCCGGTAACAAAGTAAAGCACTTTGGAGCTGTCAAATCTTCCCATTGTAACAGAATAGCCTGGAGTGACATTGGAAATTTAAAAAAAAATTGGATTTAGTTATTTGAATATGTTTAAGTAAAAGAAATTTAATTACATTTAATTATTATACGCATACAAGACTACAACATTGTAATTATTATACGCATACAAGACTACAACATTGTAATTATTATACGCATACAAGACTACAACATTGTAATTATTATACGCATACAAGACTACAACATTGTAATTATTATACGCATACAAGACTACAACATCGTAATTATTATACGCATACAAGACTACAACATCGTAATTATTATACGCATACAAGACTACAACATTGTAATTATTATACGCATACAAGACTACAACATTGTAATTATTATACGCATACAAGACTACAACATTGTAATTATTATACGCATACAAGACTACAACATCGTAATTATTATACGCATACAAGACTACAACATCGTAATTATTATACGCATACAAGACTACAACATCGTAATTTCATTGAGATAAAAATAGTCGTTGTTTTAAATAAAAATAAATACCGACAATTAACATTCTTATTTGAATTTGTAATCTTTCCTCTGGCAGGAAAAATGAGTTCACTACAGTTGCAAGCTGGCCACACAAACAAAATTTTCGATAGTAGTAATGACAGATATTAACAGGAACATGGAGGTGTGCCATGGACTGCACTGAAATATCTATTTTGCCTCTGACAGAAATATATCACTAACCGTTGTAGGCATAAAGGCCAGTAGGAGACTGCTGTTTCTTGTCTGCCTCTGCTTGCTTGTCTGCTAAGTAAGGACTGACAATTTCAGTGGTGGATGCCCCAAGCTCATCAGTTATATTGGTGAGAAACATGGTGCCTGTAAAAGTGGCTTTCATTTAACATCAAATTTTGTGTTAAAGATATATTTTTTGGATGAGCAATGATTAATTTATCCAGAAACTAATTTTAAAATGGTTTTTTTTTAAAGTTTCATTGTTATGTACAATAAGGGGAAATTATCAAATGCATTAAACAAATTAATTTTACCTTGCCACATGACTGAACCAGGTGCACCCATGACCAGAGCATCGTCCTTGATGTAGCAAAGATGGTTAGAAATTATTTTTTAATTCAATATAAAGTTTAATTATTATTTGAGAATGCAAAAAGAATCAAAACTCCAATAGTTTCTCTTGTATCAGAGGAATCATTAACATTAATTTTTTTTAAAAAGGAAATGAAAATGTCAGGAATTTTTCTTATCAACAAAAGGCCCTTTCCCCCTTAATTATTCATTAGAAAATACTCAGGAATTTTAATTATTACGATTAAAAATTAGTTTTTTTTTAAATAATAAAAAAGCATGAAACATTGCGCCACCCCTCTCTCTCAAAATAATGTGTTTTAATTCCATTCAAGGGAGGCTGAACTAGAAGTCAGGATAAAGTTGATGTTTTATAACCCTTAAATAATAAATTATTATATTTTTTAAAAAGCACATAGTTTTTTTTGCAAGGGTAAGGACCATGACTGATGCTTGCTGATACCATCTGATCAGCCAAACCGTCAATTCAAGCAAGGGGAACTTATAATCGGAACTGTTACCTGTTCAAAGGCTGATGACATAATTTATTATTTTTTTAATCTGACAGTGTCCAGAGTTATCCTACCTGACCAACTGCTGCTGACATACCCGCCTGACATAGACCAAAGTCTTGCATGTACTGCGTGTGAAACTGCCGTTTACATGGTATAAACATTGCGTCATAGTCCAGGGTTTGTAAGAACAAGAAGCATATACCAAGAGCAGCATTATCCTTCACATACCTATGAGCACAAGCCTAGGTGAGAGAGGCAATCACAAAACAAATTTTTTTTTAAATCTGAACAGTGTCCAGAGTTACCCTACCTGACCAACTGCTGCTGACATACCCGCCTGACATAGACCAAAGTCTTTCATGAAATAGCCGTGTGGTAGCTTTGCACAAGGCTGATACTGATCAACTTGATCTTGAAGATTTCCGGAAAACACAAAGCAAACGCCCAGGGCTGCATTGTTTCTGACGTACCGATGGGCACATGCCTAGACAAAACATTGACCGTCAAATTTTTCTGCTGAGCTCAATTGGGACTGGTCCCATCATATTAAATTCATTGGAAAATTTTATTTGAAAATAAAATTGTTTTCTATCAAGAAATTTTTATATATTTTTTTAAAATTTAATCCAGATGCACAGAAAGAATCCATGATTTCATGCATTTTGTTCAGTGCCATGCAGTGCTGGTGTGTGACACACAACAACATACCAGTGCAGAGAGACACAGATACAAGGAATGACAACAATTTATGGACAACAGATATAATTTACCTCAGTGAGGCATCGCTGCTAAAAATGTTTTTAAAGGACTTTTGCAACCCAACAGATAATTCTTCTTTTCTTTTAGAGAAACAGGCCTTATGAATCAGAATTGGATATTGAAATCCCCCTTGTAAATGATATTAGGTAAAAAAAAATAATCAAGTTATTTTTCAACACCATTCAAATTATTTCTCCAAATTTGTAAATCATGGAACAGTAAGACTCTTACTGATGTCAAGAAAGGGGGAAGAAGGAATGTTGTGAGCTCATGTACTAGATTATTTATTGAATTGAGTATTTTACTGATGCCCACCAGAGTGAGTAACACCAGTGTGTGGAGTAAAAGCATCAGTTTTTGGTGGATAAATAGGACAGTGGTAAAAGAAGCCCATTTTATGACTAGAGGAGAGTAATAGAGAGATATTAACAGCCAATGAGAAAAACAGCGAAAAAGAAGGCCAGGCAATACTGCCCCACCGCATTCGTGTGTGGGACATGCAAAAGAGACTGCTATTTTAAGATTGTTCTCTCCATCCACACTAAGAGCTGCAATCAAAGAAGATAATCAATCATCTTTCATAGACGGAAAGATGCCATACAATAGCTGATCATGAAATTGGATCATTTTCGGAAGGAATTGAATGATAATAAATGAGCAAGAAAACAACCTGTTACAAATAAATGAGAAACTTTCATGGAATCCCCATGTCAATGAAGTCATTAAAAAATCAAACAAAACCTTAGGCTTTATAAAAAGAAACTTTAACAAATGTAATAGAGATATAAAACTAAAATGCTACCTCACTTTGGTGAGGCCTGTACTAGAATATGCATCTTCTGTATAGGACCCATCCACCAAAGAAAGCATTGATAAACTAGAACAAATTCAAAAAAAGAGCTGCCAGATTCATTCACAAGACAAAGATAACTTAATACAACCCTCAGATAGACATAAGGATAAAAACACCTTTCTTATTCTGTATGCAAGAACAAACGCATACAAATTTTCATTCTTCCCGTCTGGAATTCGGGTGTGGAATGGGTTGCCTGAAGAAACCAGGAAAACCAACACTTTATCAACATTTAAATCTCTAATAAAAATGCAGGACTAAACACAAACCATAGATAAGCGTAGGACGCAATAATCCTCTGTATAGAAGGAGCGTCTGTAAACAGATAAGATAAGATGATCTTTGGAAAGATGAGAACTGCGTGGGAAACATTAGATGTGAGAGAAACTCAGCATGACAAAGAAAAAATATAGTAAGTCTATTGTTTTACTACCAGTAACTATTCTGTCAAAGGCAAAGAGCTAAATTTTCGCAAGATGAAATTTTGGTATCTAGATGGATTCATCTTGCTATTTATTTACTTTTTCATTTGTAAGGGTTTTGTTGGATTCTTTTGGAAAGTATCCTGTATTTTAAGATGATGTGTTGTTTATAAGATGTACTTTTCAATTATAAACACACAAAAAAAGGGAACCATTGTATGAGAGGGAAACTGAATCACTTAAATGATGTTGAAAAATAACATTTATTTTCGCCAATGCAAACATTTAACTATAAAAACCAATTTGCAAACAAGAAAAGCCAATCAACTGAGAATGATTTAATCTCAGGATTTTGTTAACCCACAACAACCACATTGAAAAACAAGCGAACATAGACAGCAAAAAATTTATCTATTCGAAGATTTGTTTCGATATGATCTGAATTTTTCTACCTACATTGTATTTTCTTACATTATTAAATAAAACATTGACAATTTGTAGTGCACTGACACACAAGCAAATCAGCAAGTGATTTTTTTTTCCAATGTTTAAGCCGACAACTTGCCCAACAAAAAAAAAGACGACAGAAATATAAAATCAAAAAGGAACAAGTGGTGAGGACAAAATAAAAGGAAGGTAAAAGCTTTTCAGTTTGGGGAAAAAAGGGGGTTGGAGTTAGAGCTGGGAGTGGAATAAGAAGTATTCTTATCTGATGCTAAGGAAATTAATACCGCTTGGGAATGAAGTTTCAAGACCCACAAAAAATGTTATTACCCCCAAAGACTTAATGCCCTCAAAAAAAAATGTTTGAATCTTAAGACATAAAAATTCAGTTTTTTAAAAAATTAAACAGATTTCACGGTAATAGGAACAGAGTATCAATTCATCTTTTTTGTTTTACTAGCGTGCACTAAAATTTATGTAACTGAGTACTCGGGGTTAATAAAAAAAAATTCTCTCTCATTTTACTTTTAAAATAATGGGATAGTTATCATGAATTTTCTGGTTAAATAACAAGAAATATGTCCTCCTCATAATGCCCAAATTTAAAATTATTTTGTTTAGCATCCTCATCCCCATTTAGGGTAGGAGGAAAAACAAAGGGAAATAGGTGGGAAAGATATACATTTTTATAGCGTTTAGCAAACCTAAAATAAACATTTCTTGAGGTTTATTTTTTTTTATTAAATGGGAAAATATATATATTTTTATGCTATTTAATTTTAACTGAACCAAAGACAGAAGTCAGGTAATTTACTTTGCCCCCTAATTTTTCCTCTAAATGCAAATAGACATAAAAGAGTGAGAAATCTGAGCTAGTTTGAAAGAAGAAAAAAAATAAGCTAGGGGATACAACATCAAGACACTATAGAACTGGCAGTTGAAGAAAATGCAAACATTTGGAGCTTAACTTGTAATCTCTAGAATGTGTAATCAAAATAAATTGTAAGGATCTCTGAACTTTTTATTTGAAACCTCATCACTCTCATGTGAAGATGAAACGAGGAATGGAAGGAAGAGAGAGGATAATTCTTTTTAAAAAATAAATGGACTATAGCTATTGTTTTTCATATACTGTACATTGTTCAACCAATGTATATGAAAAAAAACCAAGATGTGTTTTCTTTGTTTAATGTAAATGGGGGTGAGTCAGTTTCATAAGTTAAAAATTTAAGAAATGTGTGGTGACATTACACGTGTTTGTTTGCCTATTTCTTTTCTGATATTTTTTTTAAAATCACTTTCTGTGCATCAAAATTAGTTAAAAATACAAACATTGCTCATTTAAAGTTTTAAGCTTTATATTATTACTTAAAATGAAAACACAAGAAATACCATAAGCTTGAAACAATCATGTTGAAAGTGACATGACATTAATTAACTGAATAAAATAAACACAGATTTCACAAGGAAAGTTTTGAAATGGTGGTGGTGGTGATGATAAATAAAAGCTGATGTGTTAAAAGCATATGTTTGGCAGCAGCAGATACAAATATAACTTATATAACAGCAGTGCAAAGCAAAGCAGCATAGCAATGAAGCATTATGTAATTAAAGCAGATATTTGATAATATAAACATGCAGGTACACAAATGATAAGCTTGTTGCTATAAAAAAAATTATTTGACATCTTAAATCTTAATGGGTGCAAAACGTCTGTTAAAGAAAGATTTAATTTTGTATTAAAACGTTACAATTCTATTATTTGAAAAATAAATACATTGTATACACATTACTCAAAATATAAGTTAATTTAGAATTTTAAAATAAAATCACTCTGCAATGAACCACATCAATAGTTTTTTAATTCAATGAATTCAATTTATGAGGATATTTATTAGAAATCTTCTGTTTTAGAACTTACATGCATTAATACATGTACATGTATTTTTCTTCCAGGTAACTACAAATTAAAAAGTCATAGGGGTTTAAAATAAAAAGAGAAGAAGAGCTATTATTTTTATTTTGGTATTTTATTTAAACCTACTGTATTAAATAGTCGGCTGTCTTGTTTGAGAATTTCGTTAAAAGTTTTTAAATGAAAGACTGAATTGCTTATCTTTAAGATAAATAATTATCAAAGAAAAGATATTGCTCAGAATAAATAAGTTAGGATGTAACTTCTTACTATTGGTTATTTTTTAGAGTGCCGATATTTATAGAATTTAACCCTTGCACTGAAGACTATTTAAAACAACATATTGAACCCCTGAGGCTGGGAAATGTCCATCATGGGAAATAAAGAACACAGACATATCGCAAAAAATCTTTATTTGAAAGTGCATCTCTTTTAAGAAATTTTATTTGATTAATTAGTTTTTTTTTAAAAGATTTTTTTAATCAATATATATATTTTTTTTTGCATTTGAATGTTTGAAAACTCTATTTAGAAACTTAAGTTAAATTCACAATAGAACAAAAAATACCTATTGACAATAGTAGGAGAATTCAAAATTAAAGTAATATTAAAACTGCTTGACTTCTTTTAAGAAGCAGGCTTAATTAATATGAAGATTGTGCAGTGACAATACATAATCTACATAATCTTTAAAACCCAACAGTCATGCTTTTTTTTATATTTTACAAGACAATAATCTCTACCCAATCTCTGATTAATGAGTTTTATTTATTTATTTGATTAAAGTCACAAAACAATTTCACTGTTGGGCTGAGTGTATAAATCATGTTTAAAACTTAGCAACCAAAAACTATTATAATTTTTTAAATTTCATCAAACAATAATAAACGGTCAATGTTTTTATCAGACATGAACGATGCAATGGTCCTCAATTCATGAACTTGGTTTATGTAGTGGTTACGTCAGCAATCAGTTGCAGGAGGGAAAAGTTCTGCAATCTTAATATGTTATGTTAGCATCAATTAAATTTACTATTAAAAAATTAAAATAACTGGCAATGTTTATGAGATCAATCATCTACAAGGCACTGTAAAAAAAAATTAAGCTGAAATTTAATTTGATGTATAAATAAATATACCAAAATATGAATGAGTAAGTATGTCAGTGACTGACTGCTTTAAGTAGGTCAAGAATGCAGAACTTAGCTGACCTGGAATGTGACCACACTTGTTGAAATTTAAGATACAAACAAATAGTATAGTCCCATCCTATACCTTTAGTTAAGTTAGAGATTGAAATCACAGGCATAGCTAAGAAGGTAAACATTTTCAACTCATTTGGCAAGCAAAAGGCATAGTGTTTTCATTCACTTGCTATTTTTAAGTTCCTTCACTCAGCCATTTTGAGATTATTTAATAAACAATTAATGAATATGATTCTCAAACTTCTTAATTCCTTCATTACTTGTATAAATATTCATTTAATATATGTATTAATATATCTTCCATTCTAATTCTTATATAGTTAATATATTTACTAAATTATATTCATTAAATAATTATTTCCAAATTGTAAATGCTATTTTGCTTTTGTGAGATTGGTAACTTGCATTTCAGAAAATTATACCGCCATGAAAAATACATTTAGGAAGTAACAATGAACAAAAAATTTGAAAGTGGCTCAAAAATTAATTATAAGGAATGCCACAGGAAGAAAGGTTGAATAATAACAACAGAGAACTCATGGGTCACATATGCTGCTTCTCAACAGTGCTTGTGTATGTTGCATGCACTATTTACTTTATAAATTAAATGGCTAATTTTTTTGTTTATAGAAAAGATGTGAACAATAATATTGTTACTACGATACTACTGAAAGTGATAGCTAAAGGTGATTAAAAGTTTGCAACTACAAAAAAGTGACTTATGAGCTCTTCAAACTAAAAAAGTTATTATTTTCTTACACAAGCATATGCTTAAGATTTTAGCTGATGTTTCTGAAACAGATTTGGTCCATATGTTAAATACAGGTAATCCAAATCTTCCATGAAATATATACAGTGTAATATAATTAAGTAACTTAAAGCATCAGAGCTAAAAGACTCAATATTTGAAATTCTGAAACGTCATTAATTGTACATGTCATGCAAGAATACATATATTAATAATTAAGGGAAGAGAAGCATTTATAACATACATTTTGATAGTCCTGAGATTTTAATAAACATTAAATAATATCTATTTTATGATAATGAGGTTAATGTGTGAGGGTGAAAGTAAGTTTTTAAACTCTGAAATGATGCTCTAGTAATAGATGTTCAATTTTATGCTCTTTAAACTTAATTTCTTGTTGAATCATTAAATCAATTAAAGTTAAAAAGAAAGTTTTATTTATGTCATTATTTTTACACAGTGGGTCCCCACATACTGAAGCTAAAAAATTTAAGAAGTAGGGAGCACATTATGCAGATTTATGTTGTCTATATGATCACATTGTAAAGATTTTAAACTTTACCATAAAATAAATTACATGTACATTTTTTAAAAAACCATTTGAGATTTTTAAAACAAATACTTAATACTTATGATGTTTTATTTTCCAAACATTATGAAAACAATTTTAAACCTACAAAAAAGCCAGCAGCCTACAATTCAAAACTTAGCACGAAAAAATTTACAAGCATACTGCTGATTCTTGTTCCCTTTAGAATGTGCCTTTATACAAAAGCATTTGTATTTTTTAGCGGTGACAAAAGTGAGGTTTGCCTTGAAACAGGTTTTGTTACCAATGTCATTTTTTGAAAATATTTATACAACCATTGTTATGAATATGATTTGTTAAACTATCACCCACTGTATTATTCATGTTTAAAAATATTTTTCTACTTTAAAATTGTGAAAAGATCATATTAAGATCCGTGTTATAAAACGTCACATAAGAAATGAATCTTGGTTTCTATGTGTTTTTTTCCTGTGTTTTTTTCTCTTACTTTCACCCAAGTTAAAAGATTTCATGTTATGATAGGGCAATATTTGAGTATGCTATGTTCAGCGCTAAGAGTAATAAAAGTATAGATTGAAGCAAAAGTTTTGTGTTGTTTTTTTGTGTTGCTTCGCTGAGTACAAATCTTCAGCCCAAAAGCCAAGTCTAAAGTGAGAGAATAAAATATTTAGCAAACTAATAACACACAAATATTTTGCTAATTGATTATAAAGCTGCATAGTATTGAGATGATAAATGAGATTAAGGATATGATTTTTTTTTAAATATCTATTTGTGAAGAGAACACAAGAACTTGCAATAAAGGCAGATCAAGGGGAAAACACAAAAATGATGAAGAGTACTGATCTGAATAACATCATGTAGAAAATTAAGTGATGTACTAAAACTATTTGAAGTAGGTGTTTCAGGTTGGCGTTTTTACGTTTTCAGATATGAAATTTAAAAATATTTTTTTTATTTTCATCTTAATTAGGTAGACTGAAAGTACAAGAAATGATGCTCTGTTGGAATGGATTTTTAGTAAAATATAACTAAGGAACAACACACTGAGATATGGTGGAGATGGCTTTTTTTTAAAACAATGACAACCACTATATTAGCAACTTTTACTTTAAAGTCATACAAGGTAATATATTAGTGTAAACGTTATTTGAAAAAAATATATATTATGTTAATTCTTCTGGGCTTTGAAACTAAAAAGCATATTTTAAAAAATCTACACCAGATAGGAATTTATAAAAAAAATTTTTAATTCACTCTAATCTTTTTTTTTCCCCAGAGAAAAAAAATTATTTATGTTATGTCAAATTTTTAAAACAAAAATTGGTATTTAAGAGGCCTATAAAAATATATATGATCGTTGTAACAACATTTTAAAAAGTAGCATGTCCACAAAATTCATTTATTTTTTAATTTGTTACAAATATCAAATTTAAATTTGAAAATAAGTTTGTTGAAAAAGACTCAAACCTAAAACACATCAACATTCATTCTGAATCAGAGACAGTGACAATGAGGGATGATCATCAATTTAATATTTACCACAACTTTTTTGCCAGGACCCGATGATGCAACTGTTACACCAAGCCATTGGTCATCTATCAACTCAGTATCTTGGGGTACAGTCGCTTGGAGAAAAAAAAAGAAATATTCAAGTAATCTTTGATAAAACAAAACTTATTACATCAGGTTCACACACACACACCAAGTGCATATAATGTCATATCAATGTCAATGCCCTTTCAATGAGACAGGATGTGATTGAGACATTTATGCTTTTTTTAAAACAACCATTAAATGAAAACAACAATATACACTTACAAACTCCATCAACAATTGGTGAGCATGTTTCTTGAGCACCTGCAGTCAGATCACACTTATAAAGGGCACCTCCACTTGTCTTGTTAACACCAAGAGACCTACTTTCTTTTGGAGCTCCAACGACTATGCTGAAAATAATTATGAATTAAGATATTAAATTTTTTTAATTAAATTGTTTTCTTTACTAAGTGGCCCTGCTCGAAAATGCATACTATATTCTTGGGATAATTCTTATCTTATCTTTACAGGCGCTCCTTCTTTGCAGAAGATAATTGCGTCATCAGACCATGACAGATGATCTGTTGGCAAGTGATACAGCGTTCACAGGCCACGGCTTTGTGGGTTCCACGCATTACCCAGCCGCCTAACTAGTGTTTGGTACCCATTCGGAGCTGGGTGACTCAGGGACGCCCTAGTTAGGCCCCGGGAATAAATCCTTGCCTTCACATGGATTCAAACCCGTGACCATCGGTATGTCAGTCGAGAGCGCTGCCACAACTGTATGGTGTACTTACAGTCTAAGACTTAAGATGAAATGGAGTACAACACTCTTATAATTCGTCATTTTCAAAGAAATATACTTATGTTTTGTCACTCATTTTAAAGTTTAGAATAAGATTTCAGCTGTAGGGACCTGAAAAAAAAAGTGAGTGATACTGATTTTGTAAAACTATCTTTATTGTATAAAAGGTTTGAAATGAAGCTGAAAAATTAGGCTAACTCATGCAACAAAAAAGGATGTTAAGTGCCAAGCTGTATCATTTACACATGATGTTCACTCAAGTTATCCAGATGCGAGCTGATAATGACGTGCCGCCTAATGAACCACCACATAATTTTGTAAACAAAAATCAAAGTGATTTTGTCCTAAACATCAACATCATAGTCACAATGTAACGGTTGCATTTCATGAATAGCATGTCCAGTGATCTCACACTTAGGGAACTTAATTTGTGGCTTATGTTGAATTTTAAGCCACGACATCAAAATAAAGAACAGTATGAGTAGAAGTAGGCAAATGAATGGGGTTTTATTAATTAACAGACACCAGCTTTATTATAAGGGACAGTTACCAGAAGAATAAATATATTTTAAGATATGTTTCTTTTCTTTTTAAATTCCAAAACATTATGAGGTGAGAAGTTGTTGTTTTTTTTTATTGTTTTTTTTTAAATTCCCAGTCTTGGAGATAATGGTTTTAATAATAGTGACAGAAGAGTTTAACCAATGAATCACAGAAGACTCACATGATGAAATACAACGGTAACCATATGATGGTACCATGGGGGTCATACAAGTACTGAAACAAGGTATTAGAGGCTTGGAATCAAAAACACAGGACAACAGGAATGTTATCAATCAAAAAATCATTCGGCAGAAATTGTATCATTAGCTTTTTTTTTGGTCATCTGAAACGTTAGCAACCAATAACACCCACTAAATTTATTTTATAAAACTATTTATTCATAATCTCAATAGTAATACATGTATTTTTATTGTTGTTATATTGATGATGAGTGTGTCCACAAAACATGCACACACAAAAACTGTGCGTGTGTGTGGTGTTGTTTCCAAGACAAGCTAATCTCCTACACCCCTCTCGACACAAACAGTTTGTCTCTCAGTCACTTCCATCTTATAATAAACCTAGCATTTAATCTGTCCCTAAATTCCATAGGGCGGCATGCTTGCTCTCTTACTAGCAAGATGGTGGAGAGAATGACCTGGGCCAAAACCCAAACAACACACCCACCTAGTGGCGTAGATTAGCCCCCCACCCCCTTGCTAAGGGAACGGCAATTAATTCGTCTTGGAATGAACTCCCTTAACAGCCCAGAACCCTGCCATCACCCCAATCACCCCTCCCTAATTGCGTAATTAATTTAAAATGTATTAATTTTGGAAAAAAATGCCCATCTGGCAAGCCTCTACCCATCTGGCAAGCCTCTACCCATGGCAAGCCACTACCACAAAAAAAAACAACGAAAACAACGAAAACAAACTGCACTTTATCGGCTGCAGGATGACACGCGAGCCCCACAATTTCTGCCAGTCCACCCGAGATAAGAAAGCTGATGGAACAAAAGTTGTTCAGTTCCAGGACCAAGCAAGTTATCACAGTTAACCTCTCCCTATCGAACCAGGGCTTTCAGGGTGATGGTGTAACTTGGAACCTGAGAATTTGCTTGGACCCTCCAATAAATATCGAAAGCATGTAAACAAGACTATGATTAAGATTTGTAAGGTCGCGTTTCGTTGCCAGAATCATGGAGTTTCAACTAATATAATAATGGCATCAGTCTGAAATGTGTGGATTGACCTTGTATTTATTCATTTTGGATCTGCCATTGTCATCGAAAAAAACAATATCTTCGAATCCGCGTTTCTGTACAGCACTGCACTTCTACTGCTTCCAAATAGGCGTTTAGACGTTTTCTGGTAATGTGCATGTTCACTTGATTGGGTCTGTATCACTGTTCAGCAAGGCTGGTTATATTGTCAATTAGACCCGCTAATCACTTGAACCAAATAATTTCAACACACTTATCTTTTTGCGTAGTTGGTTAAAAGATGACATATAAAGGAGACATTCCAGTGTTATTTAGATTTTCAACAAGAACGTTTAATAAGTGTTACTTATGACATCATAAATTTCAATTTTTGGCTTTAATCGAAATTAATGATTAATTAATCGTTAATTTGTCAAAAGTTAACGATTAAATTTAAATTAATCGTTAACAGCCCTAATATATACCCTCGTGGGATAAAAACGAATCCCTGTCTGAGCACATTTTAATTCTCGCCACAGTCAGGGCTAGATTTCAGGAGCTTTCACCGAATCCGACACTCGTTATGACACAAATTTAAATGAACACTTAAACATTGAAGCTGGTGGCTTCACGTGGGTTTCTTTGAAATTACATGAATTGTTGTATAATTGTGGCAAATAAACAAAAATGTTCTCAACTTATACTGCCCCTCATGAACGAACGGATTTGAAATTGATGGACAAAAAGAAGTACGCTTAACACACATAACTGCTTTTTTAAAGGGAGATGAATGGCAAAAATAACTTGGAGGCTAACACGACTGGACCACGGTAACAAGAGTAATGGACAAATAACACAGAGAATAGCAGAGGTCGGCAAAACTGGCGACGAGAAACCCAAGAAGCTATCTTTTTCCCAATACAATGCCTCGATCACTTTGTGATGCATGGAATATGCATTTGTTTGCCCACGAGCCGGTTTGCTCTCTGTTGAAGTGGTCCTCGCCGACGGCAGAAAGATGTCCGTGGTTTTATATTGATCCCATCCCGACCGGCTAGAGATATGAGCAGTTTTTAAGTTTACTTTCGCTGTAAACTAGCATTGGAAAAACTAGACCTGCCGATGCAGACATGTATTTTTAAATCCTTTATATTAACTCGTGGTGTCTGCGGCGGACCTTGCTTGCTTGCTTGCTTGCTTGCTTGCTTGTCGCCAAAACTTTTGATCGATTTTTAACCCACTTGCTCGCAAGATAGCGAGCTGAAATTTTGCAGGCAGTTTCGTACCGATGATAAAAACAATGTATCAAAATTTCAGATCGATCGCATGTACCGTAATTAAATTATTGATTTTTTAGATTATTTTTTTTATTCCTATGTATCATGCTATTTTTTGAGATAGAGCGTCGCGGTGCGTATTATATTGAACAACCTTTCTGTCGCGCAATAAGGTGCGTATTTTATTGACAGCTCTTTTTATAAACATATTCCTGATCGGTGCGTATTATATTAAACACGTTTTACGACACAACTTCAATTTTGTATTTCTGGATGGTCTGGCGCTGCGTATTATAATGAACATTCTTTTAGTTACTTCTCGTACATAAAGGATTTATAGTCAAAAACTTGGTTTTTTACGGGTTTTTCTTATTAAATCCTTTATATTAACTCGTGGTGTCTGCGGCGGACCTTGCTTGCTTGCTTGTCGCCAAAACTTTTGATCGATTTTTAACCCACTTGCTCGCAAGATAGCGAGCTGAAATTTTGCAGGCAGTTTCGTACCGATGATAAAAACAATGTATCAAAATTTCAGATCGATCGCATGTACCGTAATTAAATTATTGATTTTTTAGATTATTTTTTTTTCCTATGTATCATGCTATTTTTTGAGATAGAGCGTCGCGGTGCGTATTATATTGAACAACCTTTCTGTCGCGCAATAAGGTGCGTATTTTATTGACAGCTCTTTTTATAAACATATTCCTGATCGGTGCGTATTATATTAAACATGTTTTACGACACAACTTCAATTTTGTATTTCTGGATGGTCTGGCGCTGCGTATTATAATGAACATTCTTTTAGTTACTTCTCGTACATAAAGGATTTATAGTCAAAAACTTGGTTTTTTACGGGTTTTTCTTTTATTTTAAATCCCTACGGGAATTCGGATTTCAAAAATTCCCAAGCAAGAGTGGTTAATTCCCTCGGGTTTGTTTGTAATATTTAAACATAATTATATTATTCAAAAATTAGTAGACTTAATAAATGTGTATATTAACTGTCACGGTGTCATTAGTGATTTGTTTTAATAGGGGCATCATCATCACTAGCGTCATTCGGATTCAGTGGTTATTGTGGTATGCTCAATTGGCCTGGTTTAGTGGGTGGGGGGGGGGACGACGATGTAAGACATCAGAGCATTCAACCATATGCAAAAGCATAACACTTGAAAATCATGAATTTTACTTTTCCCGAGGAAACCCGCGCGCACTTGAAGAAATCGTATTTTATTTGAAACCATCAACCCCAAACTAAGTGAAAATAATAGTACACGGTGCAATATAAATTATTACAAGCAGCGAGATAGCATTCGGCACCCATACCCCCACACACTTCTTTTCCTCAAAGCCAAAGCACACACAAAAAACAAAGTAAGAAGATATCGGAGGTGGTGTTATGACATAACGTTGTATTTGCAGACGACAACATTATGGCGTTCATGGGTCTGTTTTTTTACCGCATAAGCTGGGTGAGGGTAGGAGGTCGGGCGCGCTCCTTTGATTCCTAAAAAAAAACGCAATCACAATAATGGGAGGGCGATTTTTAGCCCTGGCGCGGGAGGGTGTCGGTGAGCCTCTGGCTCGCAGCCTGATGTTAATATAAATGTGCAATTAAGGCAAATTATCTTGGTACACAGGCGGGGTGTCTGGCCGTGGGCATTACTTTGGTATTTACACCATTACTAGCTAGTTTGTCCATGCTTCTGTGCGCCGTGTGATGAATGATCCATGTCCTTACTGTGTACTTAGTTCATCAAGTATTTTCCTGGGTGTCTGTTCTGACAGGGGCGTAGCGAGGGGGGCAGGGGGTTCACATGCCCCCGGGCGCCAAGGTACAGGGGTGCGGAAATGAGGCCTACTATGTCACATTATAATAAGTAAGCAATGGTAATGTGTACAATTTTCATTTGGACCATTTACTGTAGGCCTGGGGCCAAGAATCGGACAGACTGGTAGGGTTTAGAGAGAGCGAAGAAATGGACAGACTGTTAGGGTTTAGAGAGGGCGTATAGATGGACAGGCAGGTAGGGTTTACAGGGCGAATAGATGGACAGACTGTTAGGGTTTAGAGAGGGCGAAGAGATGGACAGACTGTTAGGGTTTAGAGAGGGCGAATAGATGGACAGGCTGGTAGGGTTTAGAGAGGGCGAAAAAATAGACAGACTGTTATGGTTTAAAGAGGGCGAATAGATGGACAGACTGGTATAAGGGTTAAAGGGGCCAAGAGATGGACAGACTAATAGAGTTTAGAGATGGGAAAGAGATGGACAGACTGTTATGGTTTAAAGAGGGCGAATAGATGGACAGACTGGTATAAGGGTTAAAGGGGCCAAGAGATGGACAGACTAATAGAGTTTAGAGATGGGAAAGAGATGGACAGACTGGTAGAGTTTAGAGAGCGCGAAGAGATGGACAGACTGGTAGAGTTTAGAGAGCGCGAAGAGATGGATAGACTGTTAGAGTTTAGAGAAGGCGAAGAGATGGACAGACTGGTAGGACATACAAATTAAAAGCCATTATGCTCTTCTTAAAGTTAATTTTTGACATAATAACGACATAAAACAATATTTTTGTTTAGCGTAAAAAGACAACATATTTGCCGAGATTCAACACCATATAATCCACGTTATCAAGTCTAACAGGAGTAACTGGCCGGAAATAAAGAAATGCAAAATAAACAGAATCCCGGACCATTACTCTATTTCACTGTACTTTTCTGATTGACGGCGGTAAAGGTTGAGATCCTTCAGTTACGGGCTGCGCACAGTCGTCTCAGGAGTGGAGGAATGTCGTAGCAGTCGCGCGTTACGGCTAAGGGATTGGTTAGACGGCGGATAAACAGAATTAAGAGAATAATCTCAATACCAACCACCAGCGGCGGCGTAGAGTTTTTATTTTGGTTTTGTTTTTCAAGAAGAGTTTGGGCGCTGGTTAGTAACCAGTGGTTACGATCTACATAACTTTTAAATGTTTAACTATATTTCCAGAATACTGTATACATTAAATTGAAAGTATTTTATTGGGTGGGGGGTCGGGGTTAAATTAAAGTTAGCTATTAAAATGATTCATTCAGTTTTCTCCAAAATGTCTGCGCCAAGTGACGGACGACGCTCTTCAGTTTACGCTTTTCTCGGTGGATCCACCACTTAATCCCCACGGCAGCCACACGAACTACCGGATATACATGTACTGGGGAAAGCGGGTCAGAAAATGTGTGTGTGCAACACATAAAAGATTCCACCCGTGCGTAACCGATACAGACGAGTGGTAAAATACTGCTGGCATCCATAAACAATGTGAATAAGCTGGCTGGGACTCAACCAGGGGCGCCCGCAGCGTGACGCACTGGACGCACGTGCGTCCACTAAAATTTACAAAATTAATATTTGTTTATAAAAGTCAATTAGTGCCTTACCGCTGCACCACGGAGCTCAATTATTAAATTAAATATTAAAAGCAAATAACAAAATGAAAAATATCAAATTTAAGAGTTCCCCTCACAATTTGTGAACACTTGCAGTGAGGGCGCTGTTATAAATATGTACAACACGGTAAGTGAAACTGTGAACTTAATTACAGCATCTGCCAAGCGTCTAAATATATAAACAAACTCAAGCCATGGTGGAGATTCAACACGACTTAAGAAATTCTGTGCTACAAGGTGGACTCGACATGAAGAAACATTACAAAGGTTTCAAGAGAACATTTGTATTATACTTGAAACTCTGGCCGGTTTGACTCAAGATCATGATCGTCAATCATCTGTCAAAGCAAACGGTCTCCAATTATTAATCCAGAATTTTCAGTTCATATATACGCGTGCCGTTGTTCATCACTACTCGCGCTTCACGGAACCGATTTCCTACTCATTGCAGTCTGTGGATCAGAATTTAGTTCGTGCCTCTAGTGAGTGCAAGGAGTTGATCGACCTTCTGAAATTGAAACTGAGCAATGACGATTCATGCAATTCATTGTTTGAGGAGGCCTCCAAGTTAGCACAGCAATTGAATGTTGAGGTCAAAGCACCAAGAGTTACTGCTAGACAACAGTACAGATCAAATGCACAGGGACCGACAAATTCGGTGCAAGATTACTTCAGACTAAATGTTCACAATTCCTTTTTTGGATCACCTAATAACAGAACTTCAAGACCGTATTTGTGCATCAACAGGACATTTGACAGTAGAACTTCTTATGCCGCAACATATATCCAGTCTGACTAAGGATGACATGGATAAATTTCGGGAAGCTTATGCGGCATTCATTAATTCAGATGATCTTGATGTAGAGATTGAGAGGTGGAAGTTCAAACTTTCTGCGCGTGAAGGAGAAGTCAGCTACACTGCCGAGTCTTTGCAAGACTGTTTTTTACTCAAGAAGGATTTATGCCCAAATTTGCACACTGTTTTTCATGTACTTTTAACGATGCCTGTTACATCCGCCACAGCTGAACGCAGCTTCTCGGCGCTCGGCCGTCTTAAGAGTTATGTGTTCAACAATGGGATCAGAACGACTATCAGCTCTGGCGCTGCTGCATGTTCACACCGACATATTTCCTAGCGTCACTAAAGCCATAAAAGACTTCGATGCCACAGGACATCGTAGAATTGTGTTTGCCTTTGACAATGATGACTGATTTGCCAAGCAACATGTTTACGTAAGGTATATGACGGTGAATATACTTAGGCTAGATTATGTTTGTAGCGCGTTCTTTGCGTAAAATGTTTGAAATATTGGTGAAATAGAAAAACATGATTAAAAATATGCCTATTTTGTTTTATGTTCTGCTGGTTTACTTTTGCTAATATGAGACATGTGAGTCACGGCATGTGGTGACATTTATTTGGCAGTATATGATTAAGAAGGGCTGATCAATGACGATAGGAGACGGGAAGGTGTGCGTCCATTTTTTTCAAAGCTGTGGGCGCCCCTGGACTCAACTGTCATAAGAACATAAACGACGGGGCTGTGAAGCGTTTGACGGTATCAGTCGCGCCTAGTCCGCCACAACGAGAGCCATTGATCTGGGTAGCATAGTTTAATTGCGTTAAAATGACTTAAAATGAGTAAATGAAATAAGAAAGGTAATATTCTGTTATGAGACTCATCGCCATTGAACCTTAACAGTTTTACTTACTTGTATCCTTTTAATCGACTTAAAAAAGGGACAATGACAATACGGGTTATAACTTATAACATGCGCGAAAATCAATAATAATCTGAAAAATGTAATGTGTAAAAATACCAATAATAATAGGATATGTAAGGTCTCGATTACAATATCAAAATTCTATAGTCGAACATTCGTTTACACGAGCAGGTTCATCCTTGACCAGGCGACTATTGAATGAGCAAACAAGTGCAGACAACAATGAGTGGGCGAGATTCTAATTATATAACCGTCTGTCACTCCTCTTCAGTAGTGAGTGCGGGGTTTCCACGATGAGTTCATTCATAAAGCATTCTCATCGACAGTGTGGTCACCACAATGAATTACTCGTATATGACAGAGAACATTTACGGGGTTCTCAATTTTTCTCACCCGACCCCGTCCCATATGCGTCTAGATCCATTAGTGTAGAATAGTGTAGATGATAAAATTGAAATGGGGGGAGGGGGAGGGGGGATTAAATAGAAAATATTTCTTAACAGGCATTTTAAAAAAGTTTGTTTTAAACTGCATCGTATATTTTTTATCATCAATTAAAGTTTTGAAGTGTCTTATTGAAATTATTGACACGAGAAACGGTTTATACCTTTCCGGGGCTAATCCTGAAAAACTTCCAAGGTAAACAACTCTACCTGGGCTAACAAAAAAAATGAATTGTTAATTATTATTTTTTAAATTTGATCTCCCAAAACCAACCCTTCCCACATAGATACCAGACAATCGCGACAGTTGGAGGTGGTGAACAGAGCGCGGGGATACCTCAACGGACCGAACGAAAACAAACGGTGAATGCTCCACACAGAACAAAGACAACGCATTTTTGGTAATTTTAGTAAGGTGCAACGAAACTATTACTAACAATCGCTGAATTCAACAAGCGTGAGGCAGACGAGTCACATCAGATAGCCCGAACTCTACTTGCAATTTAATTAACAGCAGCCATGCACATTTGCGAGATAAATACAACTGACAACGGTTTAAAACTAAAGGCGTTGAAATCGTTTTTATTATTTTATTTTTTTGAGGGAAACAAACACTTTTGTTTCGTTCTAAAAAGAGATGGGGATGAATTTTAATCTACGTCCCACATGCCATTGGTTTCTGTAAAATGTGGCTGTGAGTGTCGGGTACTCAGTGTGTGAAACGTGAAGAGCAGAATACCTCATTGAAAACACCTTAAGCCCAAAGATTTGGCACGAAGACTGCGCTGCTCACTGATTCCACAATACTACCACATCAGACCACACCAGACAATCAGCACGGGGCCAATATGGAACAGCCCTGCCCCCTTTTAAGGTGTCAGGTAATCAGTGCAAAAGCGACGTTTTTAAAGCAGAAAACACCAAAGGGTATAGCACAAGGCACAAAGACTACGCTGACCGCAAAGATTCCACAACAAGACCCGCACATAAGACCACACGAGATAGATTAAAGGGGGCCCATATCAAACAGTATCGCCTCCATAATTTGTAAAACCGGGATTTCCCCCCTTTCTTTCCATCATGTGGGCAGTACATACGTGTCCGATTTTTAAAACTACATGTTCATTATTGTTCATATATCTCGTTCTTTCTAAATGAAGAAACTTTTAATTTAAAATGTTATAAGAGGACCATTACTTTTTTTTTAAAGGGTGCAACTTTAAGATTTAAGGTCAACTAACTTAGAGAAACTTGGACTTATAAAAAGCACACCAGGGCGGCCTGGTGTAGAAATAGAAGAGAGATGGCCTTTTGCTGTGAGGGCGTAGGATGGAGACAAACAGGACCAATTCATTTATCATTAAATGTTATCTTAATTTCGTAGGATGCAAGAATGATTCATCCAGTATTTCCCGCGGCTAGTGGCAGTGGGCAGCAGAGCACTTGTTTAAGTGGACACTTGTGATCCCCTTAAGAGAACAAGTGTGCACTTTTTATCATATAAACACAATTTTTAATAAGCATGGAGTACAATTGAAAGAGAAGTAGTCTTTATACACTAATAGACTAGAACAACGATGGCCAAACTGCGGCTCGCGAGCCGCCTGCGGCTCTTCTGTGTTTACATGGCGGCTCGCGTACAATTTACGAAAGAAATGTTACAGGTATTAATGGAAGGTTTCCAAGCTATGTTTCATGACCCATAGTGCTTCAGTGCTGCTCTCAAAATTATTTTTATACTTAAAAATGGCTCTCGGTTACTACATGTCTAACCGCCCCTGGACTTGAATATAGGAAATGTAAAAAGTTTTCTCGGCTAAAAAAATAAAAACACATAAAAAGGGGACTCACTTATAAATGCTGTTTTCAATCTTATAAAAGATCACCTCTTCTAAAATTGATTAGTGTACGATGATCATCGTAGACATTGATATCAGGTTGAAGATGGTTTCCGAAAAACGACAACGGTTTACAATTATTTTATTTATTTAACGTATACATTTTCATCTTTACGTCATTAAAAAAACAAAACGACAGTCAGGCTTCTATAGCGTAACTGAGCTAATGTTGAAATAATTTGAGTTTGTCATATATAATTGTTTTAATTGGGTTTGTCGCATACCACTTATCACGGATATTGTAATGCGGCTACGTGTACAGATGAATGCATGTCTCAATATTTTTATTATGTTGTTTGTTAACGCAATTTCCCATGGGAAAAATTGCGTTTATATATTTGAAATGTCTGCAACGCTTGATCCTGCAACTGCTCCTGAACCATATCAGATAGAGGGTTCGGGTTTTTGCAAATATATTATGGAGGTTTCAAGGATGTGCAAGGGCCAAAAAAAATACCGAAAAGGTTTACAGGATTTCCTGGAAAATAAAATTTAAAAACGAAAACATATCAATATTTTGTCAATTTCTCGCCAACCATAACAGCTATCGGGTTGAAACAAACCCCAAATGATAGCTAATAATATTTAGAACAGTGTTGGGTAAACAATTTTTGTTTAAATCTCTTGTCGTTCGACTCCCGTAATTTTAGCAGCAATTTTTAGATAGCACTTATTTTGTTTACGTTCATAATTATTGATTTGGAATTACTTTTAATGTCATCTAGAACAGTGCTTCTCAAACTTTTTAGTATTGCGGACCGGCAGGAATTTTTTCCATTGCATCAGGGACCGGTGAACTATTTTCCCTGTACTGACGTGGTAGCGAAATGTCCTTTCTTGGTAACTTCTGCGGACCGGCATCGGATGGCCCACGGACCGGCACCAGTCCGCGGACCACCACTTTGAGAAGCACTGATCTAGAATCTAGAATGATAGTTAATGGGGTTTTCCCGCTTTGTGAATGCTAATGTTAGATTGGTGCGCGGTGCGCATTATATTGCCACATTATTGGTGTGATGTGGCGTGAGGGGATATGACGCCATTTTATTACTTTCAGAATTAATGATTTGAAATGACTTTTAATGTAATCTCCAAAGAAGAATCAATGCGCTAGAGATGAGATGTTTCAGAAAGATATTGAACATCTCCTACACAGCGCACATCACAAACGAAGCGGTCCGCAACACAATAAGTACTGTCATTGGCCCCTACGAGGACCTACTCACGTCAATTAAGAAGAGGAAATTACGATGGTATGGACACGTAACAAGAACTGGAGGTCTCGCAAAAAAACATATTACAAGGCACAGTCCAGGGAGGAAGGAAAAGAGGCGGACAAAAGAAGAGATGGGAGGACGATATCAAAGAGTGGACCGGCCTGTCATTCAGCGACTCTCAAAGGGCAGCACAGGACCGTGACAAATGGCGTGTGTTGGTGAGCAGTTCACGATGGTGCCCAACGACCCAACAACGGGTTAAGGGATAGTTCAGTTCAGAACGATTTCCCTTGAATAAAAAAATCGGAAATTTTTTTGGAAATTGCGTTTAAATACTCATTCGAGTTTTTATTACTTGTTTACTTGTAGGAGGCTTCTCGTCATCACGTTCCAGGCTTTATAATTTATCGGGCTTATTTTGCCTTATTTCATGCATTTCTTTAAAATACAAATTTGAATACAGCTTAACAGAACTCCGGATGTGACGTAAATTTGGAGCGTGTCCCCAATAAATCGCCGTTATCATAAACAAAGGTTGAGATGCACTGTTGTTTTTCTTAAAAGGGGGTGGGGGTGGGCGGGGTTTTACTTAAGTATTAACACAAACACCGCTGCTCCCCCAGCTCTTTGTTTACCCCAGCCAGGGATGGGAGGTGTGTCGGTGTGACGCTACTATCACTATCAGGTGTCTTCCCCCTCACCAAACCCTTTCCGCCAACCTGCTGTTTTGTGTGTGTGTGTCGTCGTCACCACCCCAGGACCCCGCTGTACAAACATACACAAGGACCAACACATTCACGTATTAGCACAGGCTTCGCCGTGCTGAAGTAAGTTGAGAAATGAACGGTGTCAGACCGTGGAGCCCATATGTAACGAGTTATTTGTTAGCAAATGATACATCCCTGGATGTGCAGCGATAATATCCAAGCCCAAGTGATGCGAAGTTTATCCAGTCCTCAAACGGGACATTCTAAAAATACGGGACATTCTAAAAATAAGAGCCAGCGGGTAGTAAAGAAAAAAACAACATTCAATGCATAAAATTAAACAGTTAGGTGGCTACACTGGACTAAACAGGTATCTGATTTGTCAACAGGTATATGACATGTAATTTCGGCCTGATTTTTTAAAGGTTAAAATGGATAGGGAGGATCCCCACCCCTTTCGTGTCATGGTCTTTGCTGCAAGTTTGCTGATAACCCACCGTCAGAAGTTAAGGCTAAGTACTTATGCTGTAACATTAAACGGAAGATGCGCACGTCAGATTGTTAATCAATGTATTGCCCAGTGGCCCAGTGCATTCAGTTTCATGTCACGTGCTTTTATTTTATTTTTTAATATCAGGTTATAAATACGAACACATTGATGTACGCAAGTATTTTCCAGGCAGTTACAATTTTTTTTAGTTACAAACTTAGTCCAGTTCCCCATGAGTCATCATCAAAGGTCAACCTACGGTCAACAAAGAGCACTGACGTCATGGACGTAACGGGTCGAATTCGATCAACGGACCGGGGTGGGGGTGGGCGCCGAGGTTCAACCAAAATATACGTTCGCACTGCGGATTTACGTGCATTCTCAAATTTCCAAATATTTTGTATTTGAAATATTTGAATTCCCCGTCCCGCAACAAATCGTAAGTTTGAATTCATGACAGCAGGTGAAATTGTTTACATGTTCATATAAAGGAACGACTTAGTGGTTTTAAAATAATGAATAATCTAAGACAGGAAGCCGGGAATTGAGCCGTAACTTTCAACGGGCATACTATAACAATTTCATTTGATTTTTGCATCTCATCGCATCTTACATTTTTAAATTATCTTTCACGTCAAAAAATAACAATTTATAATTTGTACACCCCCCACCCCCTCCCCAACACACACACCTCTTCAGACCCTACGACCAATAGTTTGTCTCCATGGTTTTTCAAAAGTCCAGTTCTCATTGGAAACTAAAGGCCGTTAACACTTACCTATATCTTCACTCACGTTCATAATCGGTTATTATTCATTACATGTATGCTATGAAAGCGCGCCGCATACATACAACTTTAATCACAAGCGCCAGGACAAGACGTGGATGAAAAATCGGAGCATGGGCCGCCGAAATATAAGCATGATGGGGGAAATCTCTTTTCATTTGCTAACGTCGTGGGCATGACACCTTCAAAACTCTGCGGCCGCTCAGCATGCTACATACAACCACACACATGTCCGATGAAAGTTCATTATCGTGGATACGCTAATCGGTGTAATGTGTCTGGGAGCGGTTAATGAATATGCACCGTCAGTTGTCAGCACGGGAGAGGTGGCGTCAATTATCGTCCTCTAACTAGGGGTGTAGGTATAGAGCTAAAATTGTCGTAGGGGGGAATCCGTTACATGTGTTACATCTGCTATCGACTATCCTGCTACATGTGTTATCTTGTATCGACCATCCCGTTACACCCAGGGTTGCCAGATTTTAATTTGGGGAAAAGGCCAAACTGACTTCCAAAAAAGGCCAAAAAAAGGCCAAACTTATGTTATATGAAAAATGTCAACAAAAATGACGTCACGAACCATGGGGGCGGGAGGGGGTCACAGATTTGTGGCGATGTATGACGAGGGGAAGGGTGTTTTTAAGAACTGTGATGTCATATTGGAAAGGGTCTAGCTCTTGATTACGTGTGACGAGGGGGGAGGGGTTAAAATACATTGAAAAATCGCGTGACGTCATTTATGGAACGGCTCATAACGGCTGAAAATAAGTTAACTATTTAAAATGAAGGTAAAACCAGGAGAAAAAGGATAATAAATGTGTAAATTCCAATGTTCGTATGTATTGTACTTACAAAATAAATAGACTATGATACTAACATACAAATTTGAAAGAAAAGCTTCAGATCATTCTTTTCCTCTAGACTGCTATTTGCAGTATTATTGTAAACTTTATCAGATGTCAAGTCATCAAGCATTCTTGGTGACATGACAAAGTCCTTACTGCATTTATTCGTAAACAAAAGCTCAGCCCTGACTCTAACAATAGCGTCTAAAAGTATGAGCTGCATTCTGTATCTGGCTTTGTCTTAATAGCCTCTTCGTTAAACTTTTTAAAAGCTTTTTAATGTCTAACATACACGTAAGCTATTCAAAAATAGAATATAATTAATAAGGTTATTGACTTATTGGCGAATTTTAATTTTTTGTGTGATAAAGATTAGTTGTATATATATTTTATATATTTTATTTTTTTAAAGAAAAAGGCCAAAAAAAGGCCAAAAGGCCAAACAAAAAATTTGAGGCCAAACCCTCTTAAAAAAGGCCAAATTTTGAGAATTTGGCCTTTAAAAGGCCAATATGGCAACCCTGGTTACACCTGTTTTGATCTAGAATCGACCACCCTAATACTACTGTTTTTCTAGTATCGATTATCTCGTTACATGTGTTATCTAGTATCGACCATCCCGTTACACTTGTTTTTATCTAGAATCGAGCACTCCATTGCAACTGTTTTATCTAGAATCGATCATCCAATTACACAATATTTATCTAGCATCGATCCCCCCGACGGGTGACTCTACGACTATGGCTAGCGAGTGAGGAGAGCGCCGCAGTTATGTTGTCAGGAGAAACGCGCCGCAGTCATAGTGTCGGTTGCAATTTCTATAGTAATTTAACATATTTCAATTTTATCCAGCTACTAATCTTTATTTTTTTTAAAGTATGTAATTTTTTAATGTTTTAGTTAGAAAGTCACTCTAATGATTGTATAGTTCTTAATTTTTCTTTTAACATAATAACAATAATGGGGCCGCCCATAAATGACATCACTCGATTTTGGCCGATTTTTACCCCCCCCCCATCCTCGTTACAAAAACTTAGACCCCCCCCATGACGTCACAAAATTTTGACGACCCCCCCCCCTAAAAACCGTATTTTTCTAATTGAAAATTAGCGTGTTTCAAATCACTTTTTTGTCATTTAAGTATATATTTAGTTTAAGTCTGCACTCTGATATCGTAACATGTGTGAAGCCATTGAAAATGTCATTAAATAAATTGAAAGCAATCAAATATTTAAGTGGAACTATTGTTTAAAGTAGCGCGTTTTGAAGTGACGTCACATTTCTTAAACACCCCCTCCCCCTTCGTCACACATGCCCCCCCAACCTCCCCTTAGGCGCGTGACGTCATTTATGGACGGCCCCTAGGGCCTGATTTAAAGAAATGGAAACGGAGAATCTCAGAAGCAAGAAAAATTATCACAGTCACAATAAAGGCTCAAAGATTTGTTTGCCTATCAAGCACAATTTAACGCAGCACGTTCACTTTTAAATATATTTATACTGATTCAATGTCATATGAGGCCCGCGAAATGAAAATTTATGTGGGAGACCATTATAATGAAGTTTTAATTAAACTGAAGTCAAAGTGCGATTTAAGAGGCGGGTTGGGACGCTGATGAAGTGTTAACTGTAATTAGTCACCCACTTTGAAAATAAAGCCTTTGAACTGTTCAAAATCTATGTTGGTATGTCCCTGCCTTTTGTGATTAATCTTTGGGGTAACTATAGAGGTTACTCTGTACGTAATAGCCGACCATCGTAGTTTAAATCTTCAGTTTTCTTTGAGCAGTGCTTCTCAAGCTAGTTTCGGTTCTTTTTTTTTCTCTTCAAGTTCAAGAAATTGTTCATAATAACAGTTATTCGTTCATATTTTAAACAAATATATATAAATGCAGCAATCTTTATTTCAAGTTACATGTACATCCATCTCAATTCCGAGATTAGTGCCATGTCATTATATTTAAACATGTCAAATCTAAATTCGTTGTGTTTAAAAACATGATGAGCAATCCACTTTAAAAAAAAAGTCTCATTCATTTCAGATACTTAAAGACTTAAAAAGATTATCACCCCCTTTAGCGCATCCTGTTGGCCATAAGAGGTGCAAAAGCCTTTCCACAAGGAATAACTCAATGTCAATCATCGACTTTAAAAAATCTGGGAATGCTGTCAGCCAAAAATCATAAAAATATATTCCAGCAATAACCCATCAGATTATTTCATCATTTTTAACCCCCCCCCCAAACAAAAATAATGTATCTCAGTAACATGTATTATTTAAGATTGTACAGGGGGGGGCAGAATAAACAAGGACCTTTCACAGCACATGACCTTCTAAAATATTGCTGACAATGGTGGACTGAGCACAGGTAAAGACTGTTACTATTAGGCTAAATGTCAGACCCAGGGATGGGAAAGAGACCCCTTTTATATTGATAACAAGAAGACCTACAAAAGGGAGAGGTCATGAGTTCTGTAAAGGTGCGGCCACTCTCTGAACTTCAGTGTTTGAGAAAAATTAAATTGTGACTCAGTCTGTATCACAGCAGAAGTAGTTAGTAGATATTGAAATAGAATTTAAATAAGTAATAAGGGTGTCTATGGGGGAAAGACAATGATGAGGTTTAAATAAGAGCTATAAAATTGATTAAAATACGGAACATATTGAAAATACCCCCCCCCCTCCCTTTTTTACTCTCCTGTCCCAACCTCCACACAATTATTTTTTTATTTAAAAAAAACCTAAATCTCTATTCTCTTGATATTTTGAACATTGTAATCACAGAAGGAAATATTAGTTTAAAATAATAACATAAACTCACAACTATTTATTGTATAGCCATTTTTCTAACAGGCCTGGCAGCCAATTATTCTAATTATAAGAAAATTTTATGAGATGTGAGATATAAGTAATTAGATGGGGTTTTTTTATGTTATACCTTTACCCAATAGAGTGTTTAATGTGAAACTGCTCATCTAAAACCTTTCATAAAGTGCAAATTGACAACTAATTTAAATGAATTTAAGACAAGTGTTTCGCTTAACAAGTAAGACTCTGGAACAAATTAATCTCGTTATGAGAGGTTTGACTGTATATCAGCAAAAAATAAACACAAAAAACTTAACAGTGACACATCAACAAATTGTACTGTGGTTCGTTTAAAATACAATAAAAAAATTTTTAAAAGTGAAAAAGTTGTGTTTTCCTAATGTAATTTATGCCATAGCAAAACCTGAAATGAAAAACAGATTTA
The DNA here is from genome assembly GCA_944989445.1 of Ampullaceana balthica. Taxonomy (NCBI): domain Eukaryota; kingdom Metazoa; phylum Mollusca; class Gastropoda; family Lymnaeidae; genus Ampullaceana; species Ampullaceana balthica. The sequence continues at coordinate 1,179,696 of CALYLW010000073.1, read as the reverse complement.
AAATAGCACTGTCTAATGCCCTTTAACTAACTCACCCGTGGATGGTCAATGGTAATAGCAATGGTTTTAAACACTTGATTAACCTGAAATTAGCACCACTTTTAGTTCAGTCCCAACCATTAATCCCTCTAAGGTTCGATAGTCCCTGTGCAAAGTGGAAAAACTTGTGTACAAACTTGCACATCATCCATTTTTTGTGCAATAGTTTACAAAATTTGATGTGCGTATTTCTAAGCTGCTGCGTCGCAATGGTCACATATCTGCGCTGCTTAAAGGGAACATTGGTCCCAACAGTTATTTTCAGTTTTCACTTAACTAACAGTACCTCATTTTTATTGGCCGTACAGAAAGAAGGGGGTGGGTATTAAAAATTAAAAGCATAATTATAAAGAAAGCCTATATAATGTATATTTAGAGAAAAAACTGCAACCAGGTATACAGACTTCTCTCCCCTCCCAGCCTCAATATCATTTATGTAATAAGACAGTGAAGAATGGCAGTAGGTGCGATCATAATCAAATACTACAACTATGCTACAAACAGGGTGTACATTTATTTAATATTATATATGTAAGAACATACACATACAAATACTCGTTCTTCCTGTGTGGAATTTGGGTGCGGTATGGGTTGCCTGATCAAATCAGGAAAACCAACATACTCATACATGTAGTATCAATACTATCAACATTTAAAATTCTAATAAAAATGTAAGACTAGACATAAACCATGGATAAAACTTAGGACTAGGATGCAATAATCTTATTATAGTAAATAGAAGGAGCGATTTTAATAGATAAGATGATATTTTATAGTACTACTACCATGCAATAAAGTTTAAATTATAAAGCCTTTTTTTTGGTTCTAAATTTTAATCAAACGCAGTGACTCACATCATACTAAATGATACTAGCCTACACAATACAGTACTCAGTACAAGTACACTAATACTAAGTTTACTAATACTAATAACTCAATCAAGTAAGTTAGTTTATAGTATAAGCATAGGAATCATAAATTATATTTATATACAATTCATATCATAATCATATTCATAATGAATAATGTCCTACAAATATACTTATAACCAGTCACACTCATAGTTCATAGTATAGTATAGCCCTGGCCCTGGAATGAGTATCATAATCATAAATCAATCAATGAAACTGCTGATCATTGATTTGCTTTGTCTTTGTCACTTATTACGAAATACATGTTTATTCACTTTATAAACGTACACATTACAATTTTACGAGTAGTTAATGTAAGTTTATAATTTTCACTATTTACTTACATATTTTCCAGCACTATAGCACGGGAATCGCCACTCATAATTTGATGCTGGGCAACAGAAAAGCCGAAGTAACTCCCACTCTTACCCTTCTTCAGCACAGAAAAACTTGCATCTAAATTAATACTATAACTAAATTTTATTAAGCTACATAAGAACATGACAATAAATAGCGTGGAACTTTCTTTAAATAAATCCATTTCTGTGGTGTTAAAGCAGGGGTACACGATAGACACAATTCAGGTAACGGTGCACACAGTCACACATTACACTTACACACTAAGCTTGAAATGAATTGGCTCGCCTGACGACTGCCGTAATCTACCAGGAAAGAAACCTCCGTGTACGCAGATCTATCAACGACAAATTCTCGCTACTTCTGAAAATAAGACCATTGAGACTAGTCCACTACTTCTTCTGAGAATAGTCCACTTATCCAAAAACATTTTTTTAAAGTGCGCATTGTTTCCACTTCAAATTTAGAAATCAGGAAAACGTCAATTGCGGGGGCTGGGGGTGGAGGGATGTATCTAAAACTAAAGTTTAAATGTAGATCTTACCGAGTGTTTTACTGTTTTACTCTTGCTTTATAGTAGTATTAGTAGGCAATTTGGAATTTTTATAACTTAGTGCGAAGAATAAATCAAATCGTGTCCATTCATTTTCATCAATTTTGAGATAAACGTGTGATCGTTATAATAAAGATAGAATTGGTATGTTCGTTTATTCACACATATCAGCCTAGTTCCCTGTGATAGAATGCATTTAAAATTACTTGCACCTGCACAATAGTGTTAAGAGTCTTATGAGCAATTAAATGATTGAGCTGTACCTTAACATAAAAATTACATTTTTGATCCCGATTTCAATACTTTATTCTGCGAGCAAATTATTTTTTTTAATGTCTGAATGTCCCGAGTCAAAATTTTGATGATACAACATCACTCTGCACAATTTATTTCAAATAAAAGTGCAACTAAACTACAATAAAGCTGTGTTAATTATTAAAATTTAAAGAGTTTGCATTAAAGAAGGAATTAGTTAAATAAGCCTAAAGCCTAAATAATTTTTATTGCATTCGTCACTGTGTTAAAGTTTCAAAAATTAACCAGACAAATGCGCATTTTAAAAAAAAATTTAAATTACATATGGCCATCATTATATTCAACATCTTTTTAGTCGATAAATAAAATAATATTAACTAATCTTTTTAACGAGTCATCAAATTTTGAATATTTTAAAAAGTGAGAAAATAATTTGATTTTAAAGACCGTGGAACAAAGAGGCAGATTGAGTTTTTGAAAACACAGTCTGCACGGACTAAATGGGGTAAGGCTATAAGACTGTTAATTTTAGTTCATTTAACTTTTTTGTTTGTTTGTTGTTGTTGTTGTTTTTTTTTGTTTTTTTTTGGCGTAATATTTATTTATATCAATTAAGTCCAATTATTTTGTTGAAGTTTATTGGTTGTAGTTTGAATTTAACGGATACTTCAATTTTCGCCTCTACACGATGAGCGGCTGACAAACTTTTTTTCCCCGCGTAACGCACATGGCGTTCCGGCACCTTTTTCCCCCTACATTCTTATGTTAATTACTGCCTGGAATGCTTTTTGGCGTTGCGTTCTGGTACCTTTTCATGCGTTCTGGTACCTTTTCATGCGTTCTGGTACCTTCAACAAACAAACAAAACAACCCCCCCCCCAAAAAAAAACACACAAAAAACAAAAAACTGGTTAAAGCAGGGGTGTCCAAAGTCCGGCCCGCGTAGCAATTTTAACTGTCTCATCTGAAATAGTTAAAGGGCCGTCCATAAAGTACGTCACGCTCCGAGGGGGGGGTGTAAGAAAGTGTGACATTTTGTGATAGGGGGAGGGGGTCAGGCTATGTGTGATGTCACACATTTATTTATTTTTTCTAAATTATTTATATTTTTTTAGTAGAATTTGAATAGCTTTAAAAATAATTTTCAAAAATTTTGTGAAACATTATAATTAGTTTTATGTCAAAATAGCATGAAATGCGAATCTCCTGAAAGCGTTGTTCATAAATCTAAATTGGATGCAGCAGGACTAATATAAGGATCAGGAATGGTTTGACAATCATGTTCGCACCAACCAATATTTCACTCAACTTTAGAAATATCAGGACATAAAATGTTTCGACAAATTACGTTTTACCTTCAAAATTCTTCCGTCTCTAATCCCAGTCAACCAAACAATTGATGGACTCAAAGCTTCAGAAAGAGCAGCTGCAGATTCTCATAAACTTCCTTCCTTGTTTAAAGCAAAAACTCTCAAATTGGATGACATTATGCCAAGATCAACAGGAGTTTTCAAAGTACAACCATATGATTACCAGCTTCTTGATGGACTTTGCAAAGTATATCACTTATATTTTGCCTCACAAAAATTGTTGAAGAAACATACAGGACAACATAGAGCTCGGGCTCAGGAGAATGTGGCCACCCAAACTGTTCAAGAATCAACTCAGATAAAACGCATCAGTCCTTTGAGAATCGCTTCTAGAAGGCAAGGAGAACCCATGTCAGTTATTGCCAGAAGAGAAAATGCACATACAGAGGCTGTTGAGTGGCTAGACGAGGACGACTTGATTCTGTCTGCAATTATCCTTCCATGTCAGTCGTAAATATGGATGAACACTTCACTTCACCGTTGTAAGATGATGTCCAGTGAATATTTTTGAATGAAACATAATTCATAGGACCATAATAAACAGATTCAATATAGCATAATTCGTCAATCTAGTTTTTTTTAGTCAAATTGTTTTGTTTTCTTTTTATTATTTAATCACTGGTTGAGGTCAAGTTTCGCTAATCTACTTCTTATCCTGTGTCAATAGAATGCATAATCGGAAGATTATCTAAAACTTGACCTCACCCATTGTAAATGAAAAGGTAGCAGATAAATGATGTGTATTATATAATTTTCAAGTCTAATTTTTGCAATTTTTGTTTTCAAATTTGATCTACATTGTAGATTGAGTTACTGTTTCATTGAATAGCTGTGACAACCGTTGACAATTAACTATTCTACTATTAAAGTAATTTTAATAATCTGATAGTTCTTTTAAGTGGGGGTGTACGGGATTTCGGCTCCAGCTCCGGTAAATCCGGAATCCGGCTTTCTTAAAAAAGTCGGCATGGCAAGATTTCACTTCATAAATTCGGCTGGCCTCTATATCCCTAATTTATATATATATATATATATATATATATATATATATATATATATATATATATATATATATATATATATATTCATAATGCCTCCGGCAAATCCAGAATCCAGCCATTTTTACAAATCTGATTACGGCTCCAGCCGGATTTCACTTCATAAATCTGACCAAATTCAGCTCCCGCCGGATTTCAAAATTTTGAATCCGGTACATCCCTACTTTTAAGTGGAAATTTTATATTTTAATACAGTTTAATAGCGAAGTGTATTTTAAGTATTAAAGTAAATATTTTAATTGGGTGTTAATTAAAATATTTTTCGAAAGTTTGCCGTACTTTGGGGGGGCCCCGAGATTTGTGACAGGGGAGGAGGGGGGTCAAAAATGGTCAAAACAATGGACGGCTTTTAATTGACTGAAGTATTATTTCTGTAAGGAGATTATATTTATCTGAAAAGTCGAAATTTTGTACTGTTTTGACTACGTCAAATGATAGCAAAAATCGATGAAGTTTTATTTTTGAACAACGTGGAAATTGATTTTTTTTAAAAACCCGATGAAGTTAAGAGACGGCCTACCGTAAAAATCTATGACTTAATTTTTAAGCAGACAAATTGGAATTTTTTCGATAGCCTATGATGTAAGCACTCATGCATCTGACAGTCCCCAACTTTTTAAAATTATTTTTATTTTTAAAGGAGTTAATGATGACATGTGTGTTAATGAAGAATTACTTGAACTTCAGAGTCTTAAAGACCAAATAAGAGGAAAAGATTCATTTGCTTCCGTTTGTCCTGATTTCAAGACATTAAAGTACCATGGGAAAAAATATCTGAAATTATTACTGATGGGGCTTAAGCCATGAGTGGTGAGCATAGTGGACTAGTAACACTTGTCTGTAGCAAAGTCAGCGAAGAGAGCGGCAAAGCTTATATTAAACTTCAACAAATTCTTTGTGCCAAACACCTTACATGTGATTATGTCATTAAGCAAGTGATAAAAGCTATAAACGTTTTTCGCTCTAAAGTCCTGTTTCACCGCCAGTTTCAACAGTTTCTACTGCACATCCAGAGAGAATGCGGAGATGTTGTGTATCAAAATGATGTAAGAAGGCTCAGTCGGGGGATAGCACTTGAGCGCATCTACTCACTTAAAAAAGAAATTGGGCAATTCATGGAAGTTAAGGAACAAACAATTTCAGAACTCAGAACTATCAATTACAGCTTGGATGGCATATTTAGCATTTTTCATTGATGAAACAAGACATCTAAACTCTAAACGTTCTAACACAAAAATGGGGAGGTCACAATGCAGTGGTAAGCCAATTATATTCACATGTCAAAGCCTTTGGGAACAAGCTGCAACTTTTTCAAAGGCAACTGTCTTAAATGCAGTCTTATACCACACATTTCACCTCACTACAGGAATTTATTACGTTTTCCAGAAAGAAGCTTCCATGGGCAAAGGCAGAGGTAAGTTGCAGATATCACATCCCTGGCTGATGAATTTCAAAGACGCTTTAAGGATTTTGCAACTATTGAAAAAGAAATCATGTTTTGTCTTCACCTTTATCTGTGGACCCTGATAATACTACAGACAATTTGCAGCTGGAACTCATTGAATTGCAAAGTGATGTTGAATGTCGCAGCAGACAACAACAGCTTTCTCTCATTGACTTTTACAGTCTGCTGGATAAAGTGAGATTCAAAGAGATTCAACGAGTTTCGAACATTTCCTTAGAAAATGCTCAGCTTGTTTTGCTGCTTGTTTGACATAATTGTGTGAGCAGACATTTTCAGTTATGAATTTTAAAAAAGAACCGTGTGAGAACGAGAATAAGTGACTCTCATGTGATATCATACTTATCAAAACCAGTGCCATTGAACCTGACCTCACCTATTTCCTGCATTCAAGATCTCAGTTTCACCCTTCACATGTAAATTTTGCAATAAAAACTTATCAACCTATGTCATTTTTATAATATTATGTTAATCTGGCCCACGAATATCTTTATTTCAAGGAATATGCCCCGTCATGCAAAAATGTTGGACGCCCCTGGGTTATAGGTACCAACACACCAGTTTCATGTTCTTATGCAACTTCCGCCCATTGGTTTTTCAGTTCCAGCATTAGAAATCTTATCATATTTTAATATACATGAAGTTCCTTCATTTCTTTTATTAATTTTTTCCTTGGCTTTTCTTTTCTTTTCTTTCATTAATCTTTATGTTAACGTTTTTTTTTCATTTTAGAAGCTAATAAACAAGAAGGAATTTTCCTCAGGAGTCGCCTTCAAATTTGAAGAATCAATGAGTTCCCAGCACAGCAGATCAGTGTCAGAGTCACTTCATCATACTTTTACTCTGTAAGCCTCTTGGTTTTTCAGTTCAGTAGCATTAGTATCAGAAGATGTTATATTCAATATGGGGTTTGAAGTTTTGGAAGTAGAAATGTTTACAAATTTAAGGATAGTTCCTCCCCCCCCCCTCCAGCCTTTTCTCATTTTTTAAAATTAGTTTATTTTATTTTGATAAAAATGTAAACTTAAAAAAAAATACATTTTCATTCTTAGTAGGCATTTGCCGTCCCTAACAAAGTGCCACCCGGTCCCGGGGCATCCCCCCCCCTTTGGCTACGCCACTGATGAATATCAAGAAAATCATTTTCTGAAAATGTAAACATATTTCAAACCACCAAAATATCAACGCATCGAATTGTAGCCCAGAATGGCATTCGGAGCTTTTTATGCGAATTTTAAGGAGAATCGACATGCAATATCTGATGTTACTGAACGTGGAAGACAACCACCAGCATCTGTTCTTAAAACAAAATAAACAGTTTAAAAGTCGGACTATTTTGAGACAGCATTATGTGTGGGGCCGTCCATAAATGACGTCACGCACCTAGGGGGGGGGGAGGGGGGTCACACTTGTGTGACGTTGCGTGACGAGGGGGAGGGAGGGGGGTTGAAGAAATGTGACGTCACATCAAAAGGGTAACTTTAAATAAAACTTCCACTGAAATATTTGGTCGCTTACAATTTATTTAATGACTTTTTTTTCTTTATCAGTGCTTCTCAATGTGCTGGTCGGTAGGCCATCAGACGCTGGTTGGCGTATGCTATCAAGACACGAAAATTAAATCTAATTATAATCCTTAAGTTTGAGAATCCACAAGATAACATATGAAATTGTTACACTGCGTCGTTTGATGTTGACATCAAAGCATTTGTGATCTAACCGCAGCTCCGTTTGGTTCTCTCATGCCCGTTACCACAAAATATACAATTTTATGTATGCGTTACAGACTCTAGGTCCTGCTCACATGACTCGGGGATTTGGGGGAGCGTCTTTAGCACCCCACCCCTCCCCCCCCCCGAAAATGCTACTGGTGAGTTTTACAAGCATGACAAGTGTCTAAAAATGATTTGAATAGGATTATGTGTAGATATTTTAAGTCAAAACGACACGGAATATCCTTTTTCTTTAAAAGGGGAGGGGGGAGGGAATCTATTTGATAGAATTAAAAACGTTTTAAGTTTGATATAATTGTTCGATGGTTTTTGATAAAACGCCCCTGGCCATTCTAGTCTTCTAGATCAGTGCTTCTCAAAGTGGTGGTCCGCGGACCGATGCCAGTCCGTGGGCCAACCGCTGCCGGTCCGCAGATGTTCTCAAAAAAGGACAGAAAAAATTGTCAGTGCAGGGAAAATAGTGCACCGGTCCCTGGTACAATGGAAAAAATTCCTGCTGGTCCGCAATACTAAAAAGTATGAGAAGCACTGTTCTAGATATAATGGTAAATGAGCCCATTTAAAATTAGTCAAGTATTCATTAACTTTATTGAATGCATCAAATTCTTGACATTGCAATTCGAGAGGAGAACAAAACAACTTTTCTTCTTAGCTCAGTTTTTAAGGCATTAATTTTAAATATCACAGAAATGATACGTGATAAAGACAAGTCATGTGGATTAAGATTATTGTCACTCGTGTCAATATAAATGAAAGTAGGGTAGATTTAGGTGTCTTCATATAGTGCGTAGGTAAGAAATCTACATAGTTGTCAAATTTTTAAAAAAATGCATTTTCTGGAAGGAACCTGTTTAATAATGGGCATATGTTCCAAGCGTACACGTACACATGACGTATTTTAATATATCTAGTGGATTGTAGTGGATGTTATATGTCCCAAATGAGTCTGCATTACCCCCAAGAATTCCCTTTTTGACCCCAGTTCAGGTTATTTACCTCTGTTCGCCGACCTCTGTCTTACGAGATGCCCGTCAGTCAATTGAGGGATTTTTAAAAAAATACATTTTAAAAATGTTATTTTTAAATAATTTTTTTTCTAAACAAAGACGTTAACCGTGATGATCAATAGTCAATGTTTAATTTGTATTCATTAAAATAAAATATAAGCTAAGGATGTTAACACAGTTCGTTTTCTGAAGGCCGGTTAAACGTTTTTTAAAAATGATTCACGCGGGTTACGATATTACAATTTAGATCTTCAATAAATAAATAATAAATACTTAAATGACAATAAAAGTGATTTGAAATATACTTATTTTCAAATAGAAAATAAAGTTGTTGTTTTTTCTTTGTTATTTATTTATTTATTTATTTTTTTTTGTGTCAAAGATTTGTGACGTATTTTTAGAGGGGGGTCTAAGTTTTTGTGACGTCGCGTGACGAGGGGGGGAGGGGGTAAAAAATCGGCAAAAATCGCGTTACGTCATTTATGGACGGCCCCTGTGTGGTTTGAAAAGATTTACTAAAATATCATATTAGCAATAGTCTCATAGTGCTTTCCAGGTCATCTGGAAGGGATTTGATTAACTTCATTGAACGCCAGTCCTATGCTTCATTTTTACTATAACGCGATAAATTCACATGTTAAAAGAATTATATGGGAAAAGACCTGACAAGAATCGGATTAAAAAGAAATTACAAACTCAGGCGAGAACGACACCGAATAAAAAAAAATATATTTAACTTTCTTCCGGACAAGGTACTGAGGGGCCGTCTATAAATGACGTCACGCAATTTTGGCTGATTTTTCTCTCTCTCCCCACACGTCAAACGTTGTCACAAAAAGTAAGACCCCCCTTTTTTTTCAATATGATTTCACAAAGCTTTGCAGTCGCCCCCCACCCCCGTGAAAGCCATTTTTCTATTTGAAAAATGAGCATGTTTCAAATCACTTTTTTTGTCATTTAATTATGTATTTAGTGTTAAGCTGCACTCTAATATCGTAACACGCGTGGAGGCCATGAAAACGTCATTAAATAAATTGTAAACAATAAATAATTTAAGTGAAACTTTTATTGAAAGTTGCGTGTTTTGATGTAACGTCACATTTCTTAAACACCTGCCACCCCCTCGTTACGGTTCGTCACAAATGGTCGACCCCCTCCCGTAGGTGCGTGACGCCAATTATGAACGACCCCTGGGATATTTCCATCAGATCGGGGATTATTTATTTAAAAATAATTTACTGATAAGTTTATTTTGTTTTCACAAACGTTTGGTGATAATAAAACTCTGGCTAATATGACCAGGTCAAACGTAATTAAGGATTCATTAATCGATTGATCATTATTTTTTAAACGATGATTAAATTGCGAATTTCCGCTCATCACTGATAATTTTTGTTGCATCCATTGCGATAAGTAATTCACATTTCATGGATCTAACACATCGCTTACTTATCTTATCATCTTCGAATCAAACAACCGCTAGTTACGTAGTTGGTTAACCGATATTTGAAAGAGCAAAAGCAGCGCATGTACATGTAAATCAAAACAGACTTTTGTTTTATTTAACAGAAATTAACGATTAATTAATTGTCAATTTTGTAGAAATTAACTGTTCAAATTAAATTTAATCGTTAACAACCAAAAATATTGCATCTACCTTTCATTGGTTGTAACATTCGTTTGCCAAACTAAAAGTAAAAGCCGATAAAAAGCCATTTAATTTTGTCAACATTGGTACAAGCACGACTCAATTGAAATTGAGTAAATGCGAGAAATGACAATTTACGACGTCATAAGGGATTTAGCTAATGCGAAAAGTGGTGACCCGCCAAAACGGCTCCGGACTAAACGGCCCCGACATAACGGCCCCGGTCAAAATGGCCCCGGCCAAAACAAATCGTTTACATTGGCATTGTTTAAAACAATTAAACTTTTCTGAGTTTTAAACATTTTGCCAACCTTTTCACCTTCTAAGAAAGTGGTCAAATTGAAATATTATTTCTTGTGATGTTATTATACTATTTTTTCTCGACAAACAATTGTGACTTGGTGCCATATAGAATAACTGTTATTAAATTGTGATGTTATTATCATTGTTTCTTCTGAACTAAAACTGGCACTAAATCGGTGAGTGAAAATATTAATATAATATTTGTTTGTACTTTTATTCCATTTAACATTTATTAGTCTAGGGCCGATTTGTCTGGGGCCGTTTTGACCGGGGCCGTTTTGACTGGGGCTGTTTTGGCCGGGGCTGTCTTGACTGGGGCTGTTTTGACCGGGGTCATTTTCACAGGGGTCGTTTTGACCAGGGCCCATTTGTCCGGGGCCGTTTTGTCGGTTAAACCGAAATGTTAACATAATGTAGCATAGATCAAGTTCTAATCTTACATGCCATGGTTAGTGCTATAAACGATATAAATAACATTTGAGTCTTCAAATTTCTGCTCTATTTTTTCTGGTGAAATACTCTGTTGTTGTTTTTGTGTGTTTTGTTTTCTATACTTTATTTTATGGCTTTCGTAGACCCTTAAAAATGTTCGTGGACCCGTGAAAAGTTCTTAGGCCCTCACAATACCTACTGGAGAAGACAGCCCTGCCACAAAAAGTATTTTTTATACATTCATCCCCTCTCTGCAATAATTAGTGTGCCATGTTTGTCGAGAGTTACAAATCTGTGTCAAATTGTATTGGGATCAAAGACGTACAATTGTGAGGGAAAACGGAACCCTGCCCCCCTTTTCATTTCCACGGTCATTTGGAGGACAGATGTTTAGCCTACCAGATGGCAGCACTATCAGTCATCTTGTTGAGACCTGTTCTGAAGAAAACAAATATTCGTTCAAGCTGTTTGATCTGCAGTCTACAGCAACATCTTATTCATTGGTTAAACTCTAAACCAATATTCCTTAAACAATTTGAAACAACAACCGTCCGACACACGTCACAGAATCTACCAGATTTGCCGTCGATTATATTATTGAGACCGGATTAGTGATTAGCTTACCATGGAGAATATTATACGTATACCTGGGGAGGAATATCAAACAATTTATGTATGGTTGGATGCTCTGGTCAACTGTGACTTGCTACCTACAGCCAGGTTGGTTTCATCTGGCCACCAGGTAGTCAGTTCAAATAAATTTTCAGGTTCCACCCTATCTACTGGCTTGCATTTCCGATAGCAGCAGGCGTTGACCTAAGTAGGAAGCTATTTGTCAATTTCAGAAGATTTTTATGACGTTTTACGTAATTATCAGCAGATTTGTATATAACCAATGAACATAAATAGACAGTTCTAAGTTTGAATGAATCTGTAGCTAGCAACAAATATCTACGATCAAACATGACAGATTACGGGGTCACACTTGATTACATAAATTACAATTGAAATTTTCTAATAAAAATAACGCGTCAAAATCAAGAAGATAGTATGGGATATGAAGTAAATTAATTTCTACTCCCTTTTTTCCAGTCCAAATTTATGTCAGAAATCCCTGATTCACAAACCCCTTATTTATTTTTTTAAGAAGGGGATGCTGACCCCTCGTTTGGTTAGCTCAATAAGGTGACTAAAAATGTCAGTGTACTCCGGCAGTGGAGTCTTATCTTCTTCTTATCTGTTTACAGACGCTCCTTCTATACAGAAGATTATTGCGTCCTACGCTTATCTATGGTTTGTGTTTAGTCCTGCATTTTTATTAGAGATTTAAATGTTGATAAAGTGTTGGTTTTCCTGGATTCTTCAGGCAACCCATTCCACGCCCGAATTCCGGACGGGAAGAAGGAAAACTTGTATGTGTTTGTTCTTGCATACGGAATAAGAAAGGTGTTTTTATCCTTATGTCTATCTGAGGGTTGTATTAAGTTATCTTTGTGTTGTATTTCTAAATTAGAATTAATTGCTTTATGTATGATTACTACTTTGCTCTTGGTTCTTCTATCCTCTAGTGTTTCAAGGTTTAATGATTTAACTAATGGTGTTACTCTTGTCAGTTTCGAATATTCTCCAGTAATGAATCTGGCAGCTCTTTTTTGAATTTGTTCTAGTTTATCAATGTTTTCTTTGGTGGATGGGTCCCATACAGAAGATGCATATTCTAGTGCAGGTCTCACCAAAGTGAGGTAGCATTTTAGTTTTATATCTCTATTACATTTGTTAAAGTTCCTTTTTATAAAGCCTAAGGTTTTGTTTGATTTTTTAATAACTTCATTGACATGGGGATTCCATGATAGTTTCTCATTTATTAAGACTCCTAAGTATTTTGCATCTTTAGTTTGGGTCAGTTCTTTTCCATGAATGTAATATTTTGAATTTATTTGTTTCTTTTTCTTTGTTACTCTTAACAGTTGACACTTTTCTGGATGGAAAGACATACTCCAGTTAGTTTCCCATTTTATCAATTCATCTTAGTCTTTTTGTAAAATTTTGCTATCTTGTTCTGATTTTATTGTTCTATAGATTATACAATCATCAGCAAATAGCCTAACTTTTGTACCTGTTGAGATGTTGTTGGGTAAATCATTTATATAAATTAAAAAGAGTAAGGGACCTAGCACAGTTCCTTGTGGAACTCCTGAGTTAACCTTTATTGGTGCAGATTTAGATCCATTAATTATTACAGTTTGCTCCCTGCCCAAAAGGAAGTCTTGGATCCAGTGATGTAAGGAACCTGAGATTCCAAAGTAGTTAAGTTTTTTAAGTATTGTATTTGTTTTTTATTTTTATGTAATCACTAGTGTGACCCAAGTTTTGATATAATTTTATATTTAAAAAAAAACATTGGGTGCCCTTAAGTCACAGCACCCTGTGGAAACTGCAAGGCTTAGATCCCAAACCATTCATTTAAATTTTCCTAGTTCAGTAAGCTAGCACTATACCGCTAAGCAATCACAATATTTGGCAAAATATCTATATAAATAGAATTATGTCATTCATTAATGTAGTGCTGATTTAGCTGTCCCAATTCAGTGTCGCCCATGCGCCCCTTTTGACAACCCCGCCCCCCTCAGACATTGTGAGCACCATTGTTTGTAGTGTAGACTTACATTTACATTAGCCAGGTAAAATAATTTTATAAAAAGGGTCAACTTCTTAAAATTACAAATAAAGCAAAAAAGCTCAAAATTATAATATTAGTTTTATAAAATGAATTAAATTTTACAAATACATTTTAAATAAAATATTTAAGGAAATAGTAGTTGTGCTGCTTATACATCATGCATTTATCATTCACATTAATGATAAACGTTTAACTGGCATATTTTTTGTAAACAAATGACATCCGTTTTCTTTACTTTTTTTTCGATTGCTAATCGAAGTCAATCGAAGAGCTCGCCCTTTTTTATAATTTCATTTCTAATTCTATCGTCATAGTCATTCTGATCTTGAGAAAGCACTAAAAAGCATTTGATGTAGCTGTATTTCCTAAAAACTTTAAATAATGCTTTCGAATTTAGTAAAGCAACACCAATCCAGACAACAAGCTCGTAAAGAGCTTCAAGGTAGTAATTAGTAATTAGTAATTTCAATAAATAAATATTATTAATATTATTCTTTGCCTTGGCCTTGGCTATCTAAAATTTATAGTAGGCCTAGCCTAAGGCTAAGGCGTAAATACTAAAATATTACTTTGTAGGCTACTATTTAGGGGACGCGGTGGTCGAGTGGCAGCGCACTGGACTGTCGTACCGATGGTCACGGGTTCGAATCCGTGTGAAGGCAAGGGCTTGTTCCCGGGGCCCAGGGCGCCCCTGAGTCACCCCGCTCTGAATGGGTACCTAACACTACATGTAGTTAGGCGGCTGGGTAATGCGTGGAACCCACAAAGCCGTGGCCTGTGAGCGCTGCATCACTTGCCAAACAGATCATCTGTCATGGTCTGTGGACGCAACTATCTTCTGCATAGAAGGAGCGTCTGTATAGATAAGACAAGACAAGATTTATACTATGAACTTTAAATAAATATATTAACATAATAGTTAATATTGTAATAGTATTAGTCATTACTATTAGGCTCCTGATTATTTAAAATTTTAGTTTTTCCGCTAAGGCTAAGGCTAAAGATTACTAAAAGAATAATGACTAAATACGTTTTTGTTTTGTTTAGAAACAAAATTGACAAAATACAAACATAAAATAGAGAAAATTCCATGAATATTTATTTACATCTATCAATTCAAAATTATCTTATAATTCATGCGTTAAACAAAATTTAACTTTAACTGATTGTAATATTTTATTAATATTGACAACTAGATACGCCCCGCTGTTTAGCATACTCCGCAGACTTGCTCATGGATAGTGTAAAGAAAATGGGGAAACGGACACAAACTACAGCAGGAAGAAATCAGAACAACACCAGTGAACTTTTTTGGGGTTGAGAAACCGACGTATTGTTGGTTTCGAGACATTTGCACTGCATTTATCTACCTGCCCACCACCCTTCATCACCCTAGCTTGCCAACCATAAACTGTGATTATTCGCAAAAAAAGGGGGGAAAGAACGGGCACATACACACATTTTTAAAAGTTCTAAAGTAATGTTTTCGCTGGGGCTTGAACCCAGGACCTTCCGCGTGAAGGAACAAAGCAAGTGAACGCAAGAACCATTTTTGCCCCTCTCTCCATCACCTCCGCTTGCCAAACCATGAACTGATTGGTCAACCCCAGCGAGGGTCCTTCGTCATGCTTATTTGCACATACTTGCTTTGGTGAATTATATATACATATATAGATTATTTTTCAGCTGCCTTTTTTTTTGGAGATAGTTGAGGGAGTCAACACTTAATCTGGCCTCCCTCCCTTGTCATGTATGATTTTGACTTAAAAAACTATGAGTTTTTCAGTTGGTGTTTGATTTCTAATGTTAAACATACTGAAGGCTAAAGGCTTGAGTTTATTTACCCTCTAACAAAAGAAACTTTTCAGACTACCTGGGGTGAACTGACTGTGTGCTTTTACAAGCTCTTACAATTTGTTAAAATAAAAAATAAACATATAAATTAAAAAATATAAACATTTTATAGTTTTATAGTGAATTGAATAAACCAATATAATCTTATAAAAATAAATGTCAAATCTCAAATATTAATACAAATTAGCTACCCTAATTTGCAGTATTTATGCATGCATTTTTATTATTTTTTTTAATCTTTAAAAATCTTTCTTACTTGGAAAATAATATTGAAACACCGAAATTTCTTATTGTTGAAGCCTAAAATTTAGTTTTAATGAACACAAATTGTATATTCAATGGGAAAATTATAAAAATAACATTAATGAAATAAGGATGATGTACTTTTAAAAATAAATAAATCAAGGTCTTACAATTTTAAAGAATTTTTAGGGGAACTTTGAAATAAATAAAATTGCTGTAAAATGGCAGAACCTTGTAAACACCATATGGAAGCTGTCATTAAAATTGCTAAATGAGACACAAATAGGAGAAGCAATCCAATTACCTGGTATGTAAACCAGCCATACATTTTTTCTTGTATTTTTCTTTGCTGCTCTTTTTCAACAGGCATCTCAAATACCCTAGGTTTAAAAAAGGTTACAATCTTGAATTTAAAATTCAGATTTTGTCCTGAGAATATACATTTCTTTTAACAATTTTTTCAGATAAGCGTAAAAGGGATGCTATTGTGGCTGCCACAGCTCTGTCTCATGTACTAGTAGATCATCTAAATGCTGGGTAATTGACATGAAGTACTATTATTTAAATATTTGTCAATATATAAATAGACTTTCACCAGCATTTTAAGTATTAAACTATTGTTTTAGTTTGAAAGGTCAAACTCCTGGTATTTTAAAAATATTTTTCTGTCATTTCTGTAACAGAGTTGCTCAAGCTTATGTTAACCAGAAGAAACTGGATACAGAGACCCGTATTCTTCAGGCCAACGCAGCTCAGTTCTCCAAGCAAACAATGCAGTGGTTAAAACTGGTTGAGGATTTTAATACTGCTCTAAAGGTTGACATGCATTGTTTTTTTGTTTTTAACTTTAATAATATAAGATAAAAGGCTCTTGTAACATAAAAGGCTGCTTGCCTTAGCTGCAATCATACTTTAAATAACCAATTAGTGGATAATGAAACATGTTATTTACAATGTGTTAAGTTTACTTAACAATAAATATAATGTTCAGACCAGAAATGGTTTTGTCAGAGCTGACAATATTTTGTTGTTCAATTTAATTTAGCCAGCTTATACTATCAGTTCAAATAATACAATAAAGATGCAAGTACTTATATAAATTACTGTAATATATGATTCCTTTTTAAAAATATTTATCTTGTTCCTTCAATATTTAGGAAATAGGAGATGTTGAAAATTGGGCCAAGAGTATAGAAACAGATATGAGAACCATTTCTAGTGCACTGGAATATGCATATAGTAAAAGTATGTTTTTTTATGTTGATCTAATAGTTTTTAGGTTGTATCAACAATTTAAAAAACATTCATTTTATGTTAAATCTCATTGTCATTTTCTAAACTGTTGAAATTTCTTATTAAATCTCAATGAACTTGAATTAACATAAATAATTAATACACAAGGAATTCTCATAATCATTTATTGCAACATATTTTTTTTTAAAATTGTGTTCCTGCAAAAATATACATACAAGCTAAATTGTCCTCAAATAGTCAAAATTAACAAATAAACCAACATTCAGCAATGATACATAAGATTAAAGATTCTCAAGTGGAGGAATGATGGGATTTATGCATGTGATATGACATAGAGCTTGGGATTTTAATGAATGGGATATAAAAACTAATTTTGAAAATTGGACAGCATCACCATTTCATATTTAATACTAATCAAGAAAATGTTTTAACTAAAATCTGATTAGTTAATTTTCACATATTTCTTCTTCATTCTCAACAAAAGCAATAGTACCATATTAGTAAGATTAGTGAATGAGGATTTGCAAATGGTCAAAATGTGGAAAGTTCAATTCAGAACGCTTCTGCATTTGAATTTAAATTTCATTACCACAATGTTCTTTTAAAATCCAGCTTTGGCAATCATTTAGTGAAGGTGAGGTTCTGTTTAATGTATAATTATTTTTATTTCTCTTAACCCAGGTTTTCATCACTGTTGTCAATTTGCTTAACACTGAGCAAAAAAGTGTTTTTGCTTCATTTTAAAAAGCACAATGTACAGAAACATTATTGGGTTAACAATGATTTCATAAATTATTCTTCCCAATGTTAGGATTATCAAAATAAACAAATATTCTGTGGTACTGTATCATAATTGCCTGACTTTATATAAAGTAAAGCCATAGTAAAATTTAAACTTTCAACTCCAACAATTCAAAGGCAAGTTTTTTTGGGAGTAAAGTTGATGGTCCATCTTTAGATGGCTACGAAGTAATATGGTTAATTTTTTGGGGGGCAGAATTGTTTTAATATATTTTAAATTCTTGAAATAGAAAAGATCATATACATTTTTAAAAATCCCCTTAAAGTTCATTTCAGATGCAAAATTAAATTGGCTAATAATGATAATATTATACAGTTGGACCCGCTTAAGTCGACGGCCTCAATGTATGAAAAATGGCGCCGAGATAACCGATCATCGAGTTAAACGAAAACCAATATGGCGGCAAAATATTAACATGCGCTTAAAATTTCTTTATATACATGATGTGCGTTAATTAGTGATGGGACGATTAATCGTATCGGAATATCGGGACCTTATTTCTTCACTCTTTCCTAAGGTTGTTAAGACTGTTCGTTTTTAAGGACCGTTTAAGTTTAAATAAACCCTTTATTGCGTTAGCGCAGTTTTTTTTTCCCTAGTACATAACTATAACGAATTCATCTAATCCTGTCCGCCACGCCGCGAGCGACATGGTATTGCTGTGATTCCCAGATTGAGCGATATGGTGTGGGAGATTGAGAGTGGGGGTGGGTAAACTGTCTGTAGTCTGTTATATTATATATTTTAAAATCTGGGGAGCCTTGTTTACGGTAAGCACCCTATGATTTTGGTATCGTCCCATCACTAGCGTTAATAAATGAGAATGTACATGCACATGTTTTTGGAGTTTTTTTTTACACAAAGGCGTTGCCGTTATTTGTTTGTCTATCAGACTATCATGACCTATATATGACTCATGACAAAAAAGCGACCTCTTCTCTTTTAAAAGGTTATTAAAATAAATTAGGAACTCCTTTTGAACCTTCAACTTTGACACATTTTAATTAATTCTAACCAATGGCTTTTGCACACGGCCACTTCTTATGAATGAAACAATGAGAACAAAGCAGTAGTAATAGAGTCAAAATGAGGTTGAAGGATGAATGGTTGCCAATGACAACAAGTCTGCACCGGTACATTTTGTTATTCCATACGAAACGAAATGTTTTAGACATGCGATTCTGCGTGCATCTTTGCTATTGGATCAATTACGTAATACTCGGCATCACTTACGCGGCCGGTAAGTAAGACTTTGGTTAACTCGCTAATCTTAATAAGTCAACATTTTTTTAACTAGAACTGCCAAAGTCCCACTTGGTCTTAGCATATTTTCATTGGTTGTGTGGATTCTTTTATGTTTCCAAACCCTAACATCTCGAGCACCAAAAAAGGTCAACATTAGCCACTTAAGGTCGGTTATCTTGATTCCATGTCCAATTGCCAGCAAAAATGTTTAGAAGTGTTAGTTATGTATACCACATCAGCATCTCATAATCCTTATATTGGGTGTTAATTACTGCTTCATTAATATATACAGTGAAAAATTGCCTGTGTTAAATATTTACTTTACCCCTGGTTATGTTTATGTTAGCTTTGGACTAACCAGTAAAATTATCATACTTCTTAAAACTTGGTGTGTACTGAATGAGTTCACTTCAATGACAGTTCACTCACTGTTGTTGATTTTGTGTGAGGGATAAGACACTGTAGCCAATCTGTTTTTTTTTCCTTTTAAAAATCTCTGGAGGTGTTGAAAAAAAACCTCAACAATCAAGCGCATAATTCTGCCATATTGGTTTTTGTTTATCTCCATAACCCATTATCTCCACGCTTTTTGTCAAACCCTCTAGGCCGGCAACATAACTGGGTTCAACTGTACTGTTTTACTATTTTATAATGCACTTTTTTTATCCTTTATAAAAAAAATTTCTTAATATTTCCCAACTTCAGTTATTAACCGTCTTCACTTTAGGTTTGTGTATGTTCGTAAAACAGTTTTTTTGCATTTTCATTTATTGATTTCTTTGAATATTCAACTAGTTGAGATCACATGATCAATCAGCAAAAGTCGTTCAAATGTGTATGATGATTTCATTATTTGGTACAGGGAAATATGATTCTCTGATGTTTTAGTACAAAAATGCTAATATCAGTTGAAAAAAGCTAGTTATTTATAAATTACACACTTTTTAAAGTAGTTTTTAATTGTATTATTTTTATCATCATTAAATAGAAAATATTATATTGAATACTTCTTTCTTGGCAACTATATAGCACAGTAAATTCAATGTACATTGTATATTGCTTAATTAATTTTTAAAAATTAATTATTTCCCCAGGATTGCTAATAAAAATTACCCCCTGCTCCCAAATTTTAAATATATTTTCGCCATAACTACGATACTTCAAGATTAATAAAAAAAAGATGCATGCAAATACAGTACAGTATATAACAGTGGTTGGCAAACTTGTTTGCCTGTTACTCCAAAAAATAAAGGAATGTATTCTAGCTGATTTTGATACGCCCCAATGAGTTTGCATTAGACACAACAGTTCCCTTTTTACCCAAAATCGGCTAGTTTACCCCTGTTCGCTGAGCCCTGGTATATAAATTATTTGCACTATTCTATTAACAATTTTTGCAGTGCATACCACTTTAAAAAATTCTTATAATTTTAGATGCTGGTTTAAAGTGTTATAATGTAGTTGGACCTCTTTATTTAGTAGTCTCTGTGATATCACAATGGCTTCACCTGTAATTTTATGTCTAAAATATATATGACTGTTGTGACTGTGGTATGGAAAATAGATGGTTAATATCTACAGTTCCTTTTAGAATTCCAGGATTTCCAGGAAGTCTCTTGGAGTTTGAAAAAAAAGTATTTAAAAAACTTCTAGAAAACTCCCTGAAACATTTAAATTTTGAATTTAAATGTTCTTAAATTTGATTACTAGTGAGGGTTTTGTAACAAATTCATGGTTCATTATCTATATTTTTCTACTTGCTTAGCAAGATACCAGTTTTTGATCCACTGAATTTTCCTATGCTCACTGAAATGTGAAGGAGTAACTTGGCTTTAGAATTCAAAAGGAAAACGTCTGATTTTTCTGCAAAATGTAATAAGGATTTTATTGTCAGTTGAAATTTGCGGTTGATTAGGTTATAATAAGAGATTTAACTAAAAAAATTAAAACAAAATCTATCGTCTAATAATAAGCCATGTATAAATTTTAACTCATGGTTTTTATAAAATTTACAAAACGTTCTTTTGATTATTTTTGTCAGTAACTCTACTCTTGTCAATTTTTTCTTCTTCTAGCCGAATAAGGTCACAAGCAATGAATGAAGTCCTTACTGACTACTCAGCTGATCAGCAAACCCTGAGGACTAATAAGTTTTAAACTTATAGCTACAATTGTGCTTCTCTGTCACAAGAATTGTACATAATTATGTTAATAGCCCAAGTATGAACATGTACAAATATTATAATTGTTGATTGTATTTGAAATTTGTCTTGATTAATACAGCTTTTAAATCAGTATTGTTTGTGCAATAATTTATTATTTGCTTGCATTTCATTAGTTATTAATGAATTATTTCATGAAATTTAATGAATATGATTAAGAAAGAATGTCTTTTGTAAAATTTTGAAATTTAAAAAAATTAAGATTTCTTCCATTAAGAATATTTGTGAAATAATTGTCTTCAAAATTTTGATCAATAAATAATTTTATCAGTGAGATTCCAACTTTTTAATTTGACTTTCTCCAGTTATATATAATTTGACATTATAATATAGCATAAAACTATATAATTTGCAATTGTCACGCAAGTCAGTCTGTCCTGACGCTACTAATTTTAGAAAGCAGGGAAAACCAAATTACTGCACCAATGCATCAAAAGGTGTGCAAATTAAAAATGCGCTGTAAAAAAAATATAATATTGCGTCATTGTTTTCGCTCATATTTTAATTTTGGAAAAGGGATCAATGTAAAAAGAGGATTTAATGATGGTTAATGATGCAACCCCTATTATAAAATACTTTGTGTACATTTCAGAAAGTTTAATATTTCATATTTATCAAACAAGGACAAGTTAGTTGGGCTTTTGAAAAAGGTCGGTGCCATAGGCGCCTAAAAAGTGCATTTTTTATAAAATAAATAGATTTCAGCTGAAAACTTCTGTCATTTTTGACGGGTGTACACTAGTAAACAATATAATTTGCAATCTGTCACGTAGTGTCTGTCCGTGACGCTACTAATTTTAGAAAGCAGCGCACCAAATTACTGCACCAATGCATCAAAAGGTGTGCAAATTAAAGATGCGCTGTAAAAAAATATTACTGTATATGACGTCATTGTTTTAGCTCATATTTTAATTTTAGAAAAGGGAACAATGTAAAAAGAGGATTTGATGATGGTTAATTATAAAATAAAAAAACAAAGGGGGCACCGTAGGCGCCCTACAACCCCTATTATAAAATACTTTGTGTGCATTTCAGAAAGTTTAATATTTCGTATTTATCAAACAAGGACAAGTTAGTTGGGCTTTTGAAAAAGGTAGGCGCCCTAAAAAAAGTGAATTTTTTCAAAATAAATAGATTTCAGCTGAAAACTTCCGTCTTTTAGTGGTAAGGTGACATCACGTCAGTGTGACAATGAATAAGGTGGCTGTGAAATTTGTGTGGACATATCGACGTTGTCAATAGATGGCAACAGAAAGTCATCACGTGTGAGAGGCAATAGAACTTCGTAACGGCCATGATCGGAAGGACCGCTAAAGAACAGGTATATAGACAAATGTTGACCGGGATTGAAAACTTTTTAGTGTAGGACTACTTTTCCGTCACTGAGCTCAACGGAGAGCACGTCGCCAAAGTTATCCCAATGTTTACAGCAATGTTGTGAAGTCATGTTCGAAAAGAAAGGTGGAAAAAAACGGGCACAAACATAAACATATTAAAAATTAATGTCTCAGCTGGGGCTTGAACCCAGGACCTTCCGCGTGTTAGGCGGAAGTAATAACAACTACACTACGAAATCCATGTGGAGGAACAACGAAAATGAACCCATCTTGATCTCCATGGCCCCCCCCCCATTACCCCACCTTTGCTTGCCAACGATAAACTGATTAGTCGACCCCAGCGAGGGTCGTTCGTCATGCTTATTTGCATATACTCGCTTTGGTGAATTTTATATATATAGATTTGCCATAAAACAAATATTGGGTCCCTCAAACTAAGAAATTAGTTAGCAATTTCAGTTGATGAGCTGGTACAAGCTAGATTAACAACATCCAAATAAAGAAATGAAGACCACGCCATAGAATTAAACAATTCAACATTAGATCTAATCTAGGAACTGAAATTTTAGAGAAAATCCACCAAATAAGAGACTGAAGATACATTAGATCCAAAGACAAATTCCCAAAAAAATTTTTTTTAAAGATCTAAATGAAAAAGTAGGAAAACATTATGAACCCATTATATAAAAATATATTTGCTAACAAATTTTTAAAAAAAAACAGCATAGCCCCCTTTACTATAACAAACCAGAGGGATTAGCTTAAAAGTGGCCCAACATTCAGGGATAGTGTTTGATAATAGAACCCAGATTAGAATAATGAAATAGAAGCAAATGTCAGTTCACCATCTGTTCACAACATACAAATTGATGTTATCCTCTATTATTGCAAACTAATACTTATATTTCTCTGAAAAGCATTTATTTTCCTCAAAACCTAAGCAATAAAATCAAAAGTTGATTTTAAAATGAATACCAGCTAGTACAAGCAATTTAAAGGGAAATGAGAGAGGAAACTGTTAAAACCTGTCATAACCATATGTAACTATAACTGATAATAACTCAACAAAACCAAACAGAATATAAAAAATAATAAAGAAAATGGATGGGCTAAACAGGAAGATTTTTAAAAAATATCCTTAGCCCGACCACAAAGATGCATTTAATTGCCACCACAAGCTGTGAAGTGTGGACATTTCCAATATGACCTCAGACTCATATGGATGCCGAATAACGTTATTAAAAGAATATTAATTCTGCAAGTAGTTTTAGCATTTAGGCTAGACAAATCAATCATAAATTATAACTACCTTTGACTCTTTTCTTTGGTCAAGTTGGCCACACACAAAAAATAAATAAAAATTTTGAGATTTGGACATTTCATCACTTAAAAGAAATTATTAAGGTTACCAAACTAAAAAGCATGCACCAAAAACAACTTGAACTTGCAGGTTTTCCAATAATATTCAATTTGAAAGTAATATTTCTTTTTACTCATGCCCCACACAGATTATCATTAAATTTCTGGATTCAGGAATTTCCCATTGCTTTAAGTATATTTTAGCTACACTGCACAATTGCCAGGAAGCTATCTAAATTTGTTTTTACAAGACCTTCAAAATTACATCTTATTGTTTGACTATTTATATGTCATATGACAAAAAGGATGACAAATTCTAAGATATTAATTTTTAAATTCAAGAAATATTAATGTAACTAGACTTTTTACTATCTTTAATTTAAGAAATTATTGTGTGGCTTGTTTTTGCACCCTTAATGAAACAGGAAATAGTAAAGCTTAGATGCATACATCTCAGGTGCATAAAGTCTCAAGTTTTTTAAACTATACTTCCAAAGTACATTGAATCCATAATCAAGGATATTGGAAATGAACAATAGGGTGAGTTTTCCCCCTTTAAAAAACAAAACATGGTTACGAAAACTATAGAGTAGTAACTAATTAAAGGGATTCTTATTGTGGTAAATTAGAAATTTAGGCAAGGGAATGAATACTTCAGTGACTTCAAGACACTAAATGAGTAAATGTGTACTGTAAATTAAATATTTCTTTGGGTTTCAATTTACACTTTTAAAGACAAATTCTTCTTATAATTTCTTTTTAATATATATCTTTATCACTTAATTTGCAATAAAAATTATAGTTTTTGAAAAATAAATCAATTAATACATTTTACTATGACCTTCCTCTCAGGTATCTTTGATAGTATCGGAAAAAACCCCTGTATCAACCAAGGAAAACTTTAAAGATATAGATGCAGAGCTCCCTCAAAAGAAGTATGGAGCTCGGCCTGAACTTACTACAAAGCAGAAACTGGAACTGAGCAAAGCATTTGGTATTTTTGATCCCAGAGGCAGTGGGCTGATTGAACAGAGAGGCTTTATGCTTGCTATGAGGGCATTGGGATTTGAGCCCAAATTTTCTCAAGTGGATGAGCTCATTGGTGAGCTTTGGGAATAAGAATACATTCAATTACAAATATCAATTTGGATTAAGGGCAAGGTCTTCAATGATTTATGTGAGGGAATTAGAGCATTTAAAAAAAAATTATCTAAAAGAAGTCGGAATATTAAAGAAATCCATATTTCACTAGCCTTGCTGGGTGAGCGGTGGTCGAGCGGCAGCGCGCTCAACTGGCGTACCGATGGTCACGGGTTCGAATCCATGTGAAGGCAAGGATTTGTTCCCGGGGCCTAGGGCGTCCCTGAGTCACCCAGCTCCGAATGGGTACCTAACACTAGTTAGGCGGCTGGGTAATGCGTGGAACCCACGAACGCTGCATCACTTGCCAACAGATCATCTGCCACCATTAACGAGCAAGGGATTGAGTAGCTAGCACAATGCCCGGGGGCCATGCCAGCACCGAGTATGGAACACTTGACACTCTTCTACCTCGGATCGGCAGTCCAGCGCGCTACCGCTAGACCACCGCGGCGCTACCGCTAGACCACCGCGGCCCCTCATAGATAAGATAAGAGTAATTGCAGAGCACATCAATTTGTTTAAAGAATGGTGCAATGTGCATCTAACGTTGAACACATAATAATTTATAATATTCATAATAACTGTACAACGTAATGGTATGTATGCAAACAGTACCAGTGCTTATGGCTCGAAGGATGCAATTATAGAGAAGTTAAAAATGGGTAGTTTTTCAAATAGTTTATTTAGTATTATTTTTCCTCCACAATATTAACCTGTTTTAGATATTTTTTCCTTTCAAAAGCTAAAGTGACTGGGAGAGCTGTTAATGAAACATTAGACTTCAAAGACTTCTACAATTTGCTCAATCTGGTTATGACAGGAGATGATACAAAAGATGATGTTAAAAAGGCCTTCAAAATGTTTAGCTCCCCTGAAACTGGAGTTATCTCCTTAGAGAACTTGGAGGTTAGACTATAACTATAATATAGTGCATTTTAGGTTTTCAAATACATGTAATGTAAAGTTTTTAAGCAAAGAAGTTCTTATCACTTTATTTTTAGCTTAAGGTTAATTAGTTGTTTTTTTAAGGCATTAGTTGAATTAGTTCCCATTATCTTAATCAGCGTGATGTAAAAGTAATACATTTCATTTAGATAGTCATTTTAATAAAGGCTAAGGCTATGTTTCTTTAATATGATTTAAAATCATCAATGACGGTGATGAGGACTGTGATAAACAAGGGCACATGCAGTGCCGGCACTAGACATTTTTAATTTGGGCTATTTTCGTCCTCTGGAAGATTATGGGAAGAGTTCTAAAAAACATTTTGGCCCCTGTGTGATGATGGAGCATCGTACCCGCCTTAAGCCGGACCTGGGCACATGCTTGCTCCTTTCTTTAAAAAAAAAGAAGTTTAAGAAGTCTGAAAGAGAAAAGGTCAAAGATGCTCTTAAAACACATTTAAAAACATGTATATATTCTCCTACTCTAAACAGGCAGTGAGTAATGAGCTGGGTGAGGATATTTCCACAGAAAAATTACAAGAGATGATTTCCTTTGCGGATAAAAATGGAGATGGAGTTATTGATCTCCAAGAATTTATTGCAATGATGGAAAGGCCAATGCTAGAGTAACATCTATACTTAAATAATAAAACATTGTGAATATTTAAAATGGTATATTCTCAAGTTTAAATACATATATTTATTTTTACAACCAACCTTTTACCAATATACACATTGTTTTCAAATAGCGGGGGATTTTGTTATAATTAAATTAATATTTATTTTCATAAATTTTATATATATTTTTAGATTTAAGAATTTTTAAACCAATGTTGTGAGGGATTTTGTTATAATTAAATTAATATTTATTTTCATAAATTTTATATATATTTTTAGATTAAGAATTTTTAAACCAATGTTGTGGGGGATTTTGTTATGATTAAATTAATATTTATTTTCATAAATTTTATATATATTTTTAGATTTAAGAATTTTTAAACCAATGTTGGGGATTTTGTTATAATTAAATTAATATTTATTTTCATAAATTTTATATGTATTTTTAGATTTAAGAATTTTTAAACCAATGTTAAAGTAAAATGTTAAATGCTTATTTGCAATGCCTTGTGATTTAAGCAAAACAAGACTTAAATAAAATATTTTAATTAAAACTGCACTTTCCAGAAACTAATGAAGTGAAAGTGTTCGCAGTTTCACTTTATTTATATACCAGGTAAAATGTCTGAATGCACTGTTGAATTTGTATCAACAAATTGAGCATGCAAGTGAACAGAATGAGAGAAAATATAAGGCAGCTTACTAGGAATGTTTCAAATTAATTCATAAAGGCTGCAGATTTTTGTCACCCAACAGTGGATCCAAAGTTTTCAGTGACGATGATGAGTAACTGCTGGGTATATTTTATTTTCAAAGACAATGAGTGAGATATTTAATTCATTAATATTTTCATGGGTGAATTGACCTCATAATATCCACTCCTTTAGGACAGTGGCCCTAATTTCATTTTTTCTTTTATAAGATTTATAAATACCAATAGGCATATGCAATACCTTAGGAATGTAAATAAACATAGGCTATTCTAGGTAGTTTTTACTTATACAGATTGTCAATTTTAAACTATTGATGATTATGTAAATAACATCCAATACATTCTTGGTAGGTCTAACATTTTTCAACAATTTTGTATTATTTGAAAAATCTCCAGCATTTCATAGTTGATTAAAATTGTACCTTGAATATTCATCTGAATAATTTTTTCTTACAAGGTTCTCTGTCTTAGGCACAACTTAAATAATGTTAAAATGTAATAAAACTATTAATTACAATAATACATCTTACTGTAATATATATTTTTTTGTATCCCAAAATTAATTACGCAGATATTTGTGACATGTTTCTCAGAATTAGGTGATGTTATTAATAAATTAAATCTAAACTTATCTAGACTAATCTTTGTAATAGATATCTGACATATTTATCTCACTAAGCAACAGGATCCAAATGTGAAGTATCCTACATCCAAGAAAATCTCTAGGAATGGGATTCCATACAAGAAAGAGATTTTTACAAAAATTATTACTAATGTGTTGCTTGTAGGAGAAATAATAAAATTATATGTTTTAAAAAAATATTCAAGAAACATTTTTAGGTGGTCCTTAATTTGGATATGGTAAGAACTAAATGGCTGTAGTAATACTAGTAATAGTTTTCCTAATACAATCTCAGGAAATACCCATTCTTTTATAAACAGAGAACGCTGAAAAATGAAAATGTCATAACTGAATCTGCTTGGTTTCAATCTCATTCAAATTATGCCTTACAATAAATTAGTAAGATAATAAAGAAATAATAGTATAATTAAAGATACATTATAATTTTAGTTTCTAAATTACAACATTTTTTATGATTACCTAAAAAGTATGAAGTAAAAACATAATAAATTTCAATATCTAAATTTTTATTTTTAAAATATAATTTAGATAAATGAGCAATATTTACAATAATTTGAAAACAG
Organism: Ampullaceana balthica; assembly: GCA_944989445.1. Lineage (NCBI taxonomy): Eukaryota > Metazoa > Mollusca > Gastropoda > Lymnaeidae > Ampullaceana > Ampullaceana balthica. The sequence continues at coordinate 1,150,949 of CALYLW010000073.1, read as the reverse complement.
AGAAGAATAAAAATATTGTATAAACATACTTCACATTGTAATTTGGGATTAAATGACACAATACTAAAAGAATATTTAAAATAATAAATTAAAATTATGACTGCAGATAATTTTATGTAATATATCTAAACAAAAAAGTTACTGTTAAAAATCACACATTTTATTAATATCCTCCTCAATAAAAAAAGATCACTGATTAATTATTTAATAAAGAATATCTGTTGCATCTAAAACTGTATTCGGTTAAAAAATTCTCCAATACTGTATGATTTATAGTTTAGACAACAAAATAAAGTTTTATCTTCTTTTCCAAAAATATCAAGAACTAGACACACAAAAAAACAACCTAGTAACTGAATCTCCTTATTGCTTAAATAAAAAAAATATTACAAAATTAATCTTCCAATTCTAATTCTAGATCTTCTATTTCATCAACAATCTCCTGTTTTTTTCCAACCTTTTCTAATTGTTCCTTTTCTGGATTCTTCAATAAACCACTCTGAATTTTACTTTCTAAGTCTTCAATCTGCCTTAACTTCTTTTTTAGTGATTTTATTTTCTTTGAAATCTCTTCCTGGCTGGTTTTGATGACAGTATTATTAGGCTTTGTTGATGAAAGACTTGTATTTCCCAAAACAGCAGTGAGTGTCTCAACAGATGCATTGCTGTTTGTGTTTTGCTGCTGTTTTCTTTTCTCCTTACGCTTGGCATTCTTTTTGGCAGATTTAGATAATGATGTTTCAGATGCAACTGGCTCTTTGTTTCTCGTTTGTTTCAGCCTCTCAACATCTTCAGGACTAAGCCCAATAGGATAGTCTGGCTTACTTTTTGCCCACTGTGTACCTTTTGTTTCATATCTGTAAAACATTATACATAATATTTTTTAATTTAAAATAAATTTTCAATATTTGTAAAATCATTACAAACAATATGAGGATAATTATGTCTTAAAGATTGGAAGCAATTTGTTTTATAAATTACACATTTTGTCATGTTTACAAAGTTCAACTCCATACTTAGTAATATCACAATCTTAACAAGCTTCTTTATCTGACAGCTGATGGACTCACAGATGTTTTCAAATTATTTTATGTAAAAGCTTTATCTGCTGATTCATACCTATTATTTGTTATCAATGTCTTCATAAGTGCAATTAAATGCCCATAATTCTAAAGAAATCATATGAACTATTTTTTTAACGGAGTCATGTATTACATAATGATTTGTATGCCTTCAAAAACTTCAAGTTAAAATTATTTTTATAAAACTTACGCTGGAACTTCTTCTTGTGGAATGTAGCCATCTTTAACACGCCGTGGCTTTCTCCAGGTTCCATCAGGCCGTTGAGTTGCTGGAAGTATTAACTCTCCTGTGGAAAAAACAGCAACTTTATTTCTACAATATTAAATGTTAAAAACTACAACACAACTATACCTGTAACAAATCTTAATTAGCCATGCTGACAAAGCCCATCTGCTAAAACATTCATTTCACATCAAAAAGAAAGAAAGACTTTGGTTCAATCAAATTACTATCTTTCCCTTTTCAATCTTTAGTGTCTCATACTCAGTCAAACTTTAAACACTGTTGGTAACCACTAAACATTATGCCAGTAATTTGTTCAGGTCCTTTGGGTGTTATTTATCATATTATTTGCAATTGTCTTGACAAACTTGTCCTTAGTATGTGTCATATGAGAATCACGGGATTGAGAGCAGAGAAAAAGATCATGTGAGAGGTGCGTGTTAGAAGATTCAAGAGAGAGAGAGACAAGATGGCTGAAAGGTGTTACTATATGTCTCCACCATGTGAATCCTGAAGTTTATTGTTGTACATAGTGATTTGTGTAATCATCTGATATTTCAGTATTAAAGTGCATTTTCTTAACATCAATTGTTTCAAGGAAGTATTGTACGAGAGATGGTATTATTTGATAACGCCTACGAACACACATGAAAAGAGATGCGTGACAGTGTGCCATCCCCTCTCCACTACAAAATATAATACATTTGTCAAATGCATATCTTTATGTACGGTAGTCCCAAATTTGAATAATTATAGTATTAAGGGTATTACTCTCATCACATATATTTATGTACAGGGGAGTGGGTAATTTAGGTCCCTGTATGTGAGAGAAGAAAGAAAGAAGATACATTGTTTCTCGAATCTGCATTAAGAATCAAATAATATATTGTCTAATTATCTCTCATAAATATAACAATATAAAAAATATCACTGTGTTGCCTTGTGGTTTTACAAACTAGCTTTGAAATTGAAAATAGTATTCTATGCATGAAATATTTGTTCTGCTAAGCCCTAAATATATTTATTCTTTAGTTTATCATAGTCTATGACACATACTTTACTCATTACTCTAATTTAGGCTAAAAGTTAAAAGCTTTAATATTTTAAAGGCATCAGGATGGTGTTGCTAAATTAAATGAATGGATTTTTTAGTTTGCTGACGGTACATGTGATGAAGGACATTATAGAAGTAAAATTAAGGCTCAGACTAAGTTAGTACTGTAATCAAGGAATTACCATTACTGTTAAAGTTAGTATTCTCACAAAGTTAAGAACTGGCCAGGCTTAACTTTGTATATTAATAATAAATATTTCACAAGAGTTGTTTAGGCGATACAAAAATATATGCAATTGGACCTTGGAGACAATGCAGCTAATCAATCAGGTTGGTTGAACGAGAAAGACAAAGGCTGATCTATCGGCAGTAATAATTAAAGACTCTGGATTGGCCATTGTACCAGATTACTTTATACATTTCTTGTGTACATCTTGTCACATGGCTTGCACCCTGGTTTCCTCGTGTGTGCTATGTCATGTAAATGAATTATGGTTACAAGTGATAACATTAAATTCTAAAATGAGGAAATGTTCTTAGAGATTTTGATTTCTAGAGAAACTGACACTCATTAAAACAACCAGGAAATAGTTGACATTCAACAGAATTATGTTGACAATAATGTTGTGAATCCTGAGTTAAAGACAAGGGTGTCCAAACTTTTTTCAAAGAGGGCCATATTCCATTAAGTAATGGTGGGCGTATTAACATAATAAACCAAAATGACATACATTGATCTTTGAGACTCTGTGTGTTTAATATATATTCATTTTTTGCTTATAATTTGTAAGAGTAATAAGTTGTGGGGGAAAAGGAGGACAATCCTATAGCAATTTTGGAGACTTTATAACATTGTCTAAAAAATTGTGATGTAAAACCGACTTAAAATTTTGAGTACATCAACGCAATATTAATTTTCTGTGCCTATTTGGCAAAAATAAACAATACTATATCACTGATTTTGGCATCGGATGTCATCTAGTTTCGTACATATAAAAGCTCATAAATTCATCTGGCTTTATATATCAATATCTGTGTTGGCGCACACAAAAAATCATTGATCTTTGCCATCATTTGTCATCCTTAAATAAAAAAATAATCAAGTCAGTTAATTATTTAAGATGAAGTCTCAGGCCAGTTAAAAATGTAACTTTGGACACCCCTGGTTTAATATCAGTCAAATCAGTGGTTCTAAAATGATCAAGAAAATGATTCTTAGAAAAAACAAAAAGATCCTACCAACATGAGTCCCATGAGCACCCCAGTTAAGTATTTTAGACTTTTTTTGGTTTACTCCAAATATCTCTGAGATGTTTTTTAAAGAGACTATGAATATAATACTATACTATACATAATCTATACATATATTTCTCCTAAACAACCATGTGCAAATGAGCATGACGAATGACCCGCACTGGGGTCGAAAAATCACAGTTGGCTAGCGTGGTGGGATGATGTTTGTTTCTGCCTGTTCTTTTCCAACATAACTAAGGCTGTTAAACGATAATTGAATTTGAAAGCGACAATCGGTTTTAAATTTCCCTAACCGGTATTCAATTTTGATGCGGCCAAATTTATGAAGTGAAATCCGCCCGGAGCCGGATTTGTAAAAATTGCCAGATTCCAGATTTGCCGGAGCTATAATTAATATATATTTTATCGCAAACCCGGCAAGCCGAATTTGGCCGGATTTATGAAGCAAATTTCTGCCTGAGCCAGATTTGTAAATATGGCCGAATTCCAGATTTGCCAGAGCCACAGGCCAAATCCAGTACACCCCTAATTTCTATGAAGTCAGCTATAAAACGATAATCGGTTTACCATCAACAACACGCAATTAAAACGTGCATGTCTCCACAGTTACTCGCTATTATTACTTCGTGCTGCTGTTTGTGTCTGTACTCTCACCCCCCCACTGTTCTTTGCACTGTCTATGATGAGCAAGTCTGCGGCGTATGCTACGCCGCGGGTTGTATCAAGTTAAGTATAATAAAAAGTTTTAAAAGTATATTAACTTATTAAGAAGTAAAACCTTAGGTCTAAGTTAAACTATGTTAGTTTGTCTTTAACTTACAATAAATAGTTTGAGACTAAAATTAAAACTAATAATAATAAATTAAATATTAACAAAGATGAAGTTGGTAATCCTGCAGTTTCTACACGTATATTATTTCAGAGCGAAATTTTATGTTCTCGTGAGAAATTACGTTTTTAATTTATTAAATGCATAATTATATGTGGTAGGCTATTTCAGCGCTAATTTGTGAGTCTTTTTAATTTCTAAAGCATTTTATCGGCTATATATAATACATAATGTGTTCACGATTCGTCCATTTTGTTTACCTAGTAAACTGTTTGCCAGATGTTTTTTTACCTGGCTCGACCCATGCTAAAATAAGTTTACTGACTGAAAATGTTTTTTTAAAAGATATTTTTCATCTATTTTAAATGTTCTCAGAAGATAAATAAATATTTTAGATACAATTTCATTTTTAATTTCGTTACTAGATGTTTGATTCTTATTTTGTTTGTTTGTAAGTGAGAAATTTCCATTTGGCATCTTATTGGGACAATCCGGCAAGTAGAGTAATAGATAAACAAAATGGTTGCATCACGATCAGACTATTTACTGTTGAGAGCCGAAAAAATGCCTTAGAAATTAGAAAGACTTACAAATTAGCGCTGCAGTAGCTAAAATACATCATATATTAATGCATTTAATAAATTAAAAGCGTAAGTTCTCACGAGAAAATTAAATTTCGCTGTGAAATAATATACGTGTAGAAACTGCAGGATTACCGATGAAATTTATAAATTATTTGCGAATGAAGCCCCATTGATTAATTAGTATTAGTTTAGGGACTCAGTCTTTTAGGCACTATAAAATTAAAATACAAAATAAATTAGGTAATAGTGCAATTTCTAAACGTATATTATTTCAAAGCGAAATTTAATTTTCTCATGAGAAATTACGTTTTTAATATATTAAATGCATTAATATATGTTGTACTTTAGCTATTATAGCACTAATTTGTAAGTTTTAGTAATTTCTAAGGCTTTTTTTTCAGCCCTTAAAGCTACATAATCGGAGTGGGATACATCCATTTTGTTTATGTAGTACTCTACTTGCTAAGTTGTCACAGTAAGATGCCAAATGGAAATTTCTCACTTACAAACAAAACAAAATAAGAATCAAACATCTAGTAACGAAATAAAAAATGAAATTGTCTTCAAAATTAAAATATTTATTTATCTTCTGAGATACTGAGAACATTAAAATAGATGAAAAATAACTTTAAAAAAACATTTTCAGTCAGTAAATTTATTTTAGCATGGGTCGAGCCAAGTAAAAAACATCTGGCGAGGTAAACAAATGGACGTTTTGTGACCAGATTATGTATTAGTATTATTATATAATATAGAGACGAAAAAATGCCTTAGAAATTAAAAAGACTTACAAATTAGCGCTGTAATAGCTAAAATACAACATATAATAATGCATTTAATAAAGTAAAAACGTTATTTCCCACGAAAATATTAAATTTCACTTTGAAATAATATACGTGTAGAAACTGCAGGATTACCATAAATCTTGTAATGAAAATTCGAAAACAATAAATTTGAGCTTTATTATTAAACTAACACGACAGTAAACGTTTCGGCCGGCTAATGCCTTCGCCTTCATCAGATGCAATTTTCGGGACTTTACAATAATAAAAATAGTTTATAACTAATAGTAATAGTAAATAACTAAATATTACTAAATAATAAGTAATAATAACATTGTCATTGTCAATTTCAATTGTCTAAAAAAAATTGTGATGTAAAGACAGTAAAATTGACTTAAAATTTTAGGTACATCAACGCAATATTAATACCTTAAATACTAGGTCTCCAAAGGGATAAACAGCATATCGATTACTGAAACAGAAAGATTAAGCCCTACCTCACCTGTTTTATCATCACGCACTACGCCAGCGCGTTCTTGCAAAGCGGCCATTATATTTTTTGTCAAAAGGAGACTACTCTGGGTAAATACAGGTTTCACTTCAAGAATAATACTCTCCCTTGAATTTAATGGATATACATTATACACGTACTATTATTATGTACACAATACATAATTTTGGCATGTTGTACCCAAATGTATGGAACAGAAGAGGCATTACCATCCAGACCAAGCTGAAAGTTTACAGGGCAGTGGTGCTCCCCACACTATTTATCAACGCCATTCTAGAAATAGAAAGCTTAACCACTTTCACACAAGCCTCAGGAAGATCCTCGGCATAAAGTTAGAGTGGCAGGACAAAATTCCAGACAGTGGTACTGACCAAGGCAGGTCTCCCCAACATCTTCACCCTCCTGATGCAGTCCCAGCTTAGCTGGGCAGGGCACGTTGTCCCAATGCCAGACGAGAGTGCCAAAGAGATTCTTCTATGGCGAGCTCCAGCATGGCTAGCGGTCCCACGGTGGGCTAAAGAAACGCTTCAAATTCAAAGACACCCTGAAAGCCTCAGCCATCAACCCAGACACGTGGGAACGAGCTGCAATAGACAGATCCACCTGGGCTCTTCCATCCACAAAGGTGCCAAGAAATGCGAGGCAAACAGGATCACTGCCGCAGAAAAGAAGTATCAAGCCCGAAAGGCCCGTGCTGTCAGCCCTCCTAGAGACGTCCCACTCGTCCCTTCTGTTCTCGAACCTTCCGTGCCAGGATCGGCCTCGTCAGCCATCCATTTCCGTCAGCCCTCCTAGAGACGTCCCACTCGTCCCTTCTGTTCTCGAACCTTCCGTGCCAGGATCGGCCTCGTCAGCCATCTGCGCACGCACAGACAGAGCCAGTCCCAGCAACCCTCGGATGACTAGAGTGGTCCTCGTTGACTTGACGGACGAACGACACACAATACAAATAATATTACTATCTTGAAACTCATGTGCTTTTTCGAAAGGCATTAAAAAAGCATGATTTTTTTGCCACATTACATGGGTTAAACAGCAGGTTTTTAAATGTAAGTTTTAGCAGATTGTGAGATAGAAAAAATAAAAAGGCAAGACTTGTAGTTACTAACTTGTAATACTTGTCTCTCTAGATTTGCTATTAATGTATAATTTATAATAATAATATACATGTACTAGCATCTTCATCCCCAGATAAGAAATATTGGACAAACAATTTATGGAGCACCAGAAGTGTGCAGCAAAAAAAAGGATGTGTTTTTATAGAAGTGGCAATATCAGGAAATCAGTACATGTATTTATGGACAGCAAAGTCTTTCACAGAATGAAAATAGTGGAAATTTGTTCGAGCTGTAGTAGGAACATGAGAATGAGAACAGCACTTGCAAATTTGCCGGAGCTAATAGAGCTGTAGTGTTTACGGACACAAGTCAAAGTACAACGCTGTGAGGCATGTTCACTCATTTCCAAAGAGATGCTTCAGTTTTGAACCATAATCATGTGGGAAAGTAAATCTCTGGGTGAGCAGTTGTTTTCTGTGACGAAGATTAGTAAAACATCACACTTTTAATGAAAAGGTGCGGCCCACCATGACAATGTTTTTATTAATTATTGTGTTAATAAATAGACACAGAACATCATTTAAACATTTAGCCATGAATTGATGCCTAAAAATCAGCTCTGATTAATAGGCACTGAGAATAAACAGATATACAAAAATTACTTACATATTAAATTCCTCTGTTTTAGTTTTTTTTATTTCGTTTAAAAATTACGAATACATGTAGTCAATTTCATTACAATTTTCAAGTTAGAACTTAGATGCGCAACTTTATGTTTGATTGAGCCTTTGTCTGTAGAGCATTGTGTTTTACTATCCGGCTAAACATCCATTAACATTCGATTCGATTTAAGTAAGAATTTGTCTTTTGAAATACACATATTATTCTTAAATGTAATAAAGATGTATTTTATTATAACTTCTGTACTATTAGCTACTGTATATTGAAAGTACATTGTACTAAGTACATGTAGCAATAAATGACATTTTGCTTACAAACAAATACAAACACATTTTTTCAATCTTAGCATCTTAGGTTTATTATAAAATGAATTTTAAAAAATGTACATGGCTATCATTTGAGTGAAATTCCAACATCTCAATACAAACAACAGAATGGTCAATCCACTACAAATTATTTGATCCAAAAAAAAATTATTTCCAAAAATGGAAACAGAAATGCAAATGTTCACTGATTTCATCTCTCAGATATTGCTTACAGTGACAAAACAAACTCCTTGCACTCTCAATCAAAACAGGCCTTTTAATATTGTGCACTCTCTCTCATGAGCTTTCAAATTTTCCAAGCAGATCTCCGTCACGAAATAAGAAGTATTCCTGTAAAGAAAATCAAATTATACAATAATTTACTTAACGAGTCACAAAAAAAGGAGTTACTATTTCAGAATGTATAATGGTGAATTAAAAAATGAATACATGTAACCAAATATGTGTAAAACATGGTAATTACCTTTTCTTCAAGGACAACTTTTGTTCCACCATATTCAGGAAGCAGAACTTTATCACCAACTTTTACACTCGGTGGGACAACATTGCCATTCTGGTAAGAAACAAAAAGCTCAACATGAAAAAAACAACAACAAAGAAACTAAAACTATCCAGGTTAAGTGTAGCCAGAGTATTTTAAAACAAGTAATAAAAACTTGAATGAGTATTTAAACAATTTCCAACAAAGAATTTCCTTTTTTTTTATTCAAGGGAAATCATTCTAGAGTCACAAGTCTGTGTCAATATAATGCACACGGCACATGCAACAGTCTAACATTAGCAATCACAAAGCGGGGAAAACCCCATTTAACTATCATTCTAGATACATTAAAAGTCATTTGAAATCAATAATGCTGAAAGTAAACAAAACAATTGCTATCTACAAATTGCTGCTAAAACTACGTGAGTCGATTGGAAAGAGATTTTTGAAAATTTTTTCTCCAACATTGTTCTAAATATTATTAGCTATCGTTTGGTGTTTGTTTCAACCCGATAGCTGTTATGGTTACTGAGAAATTGACAAAATACGTATATTTTTTTTCAATTTTAAAAAAAATTTCCAGGAAATCCTCACTTCTTCTTATCTTATCTATACAGACGCTCCTTCTATGCAGAAGATAATTGCGTCCACAGACCATGACAGATGATCCGTAGGCAAGTGATGCAGCGTTCACAGGCCACGGCTTTGTGGGTTCCACGCATTACCCAGCCGCCTAACTAGTGTTAGGTACCCATTCAGAGCTGGGTGACTCAGGGACGCCCTAGGCCCCGGGAACAAATCCTTGCCGTCACATGAATTGGAACCCGTGATCATCGGTACGCCAGTCTAGCGCGCTGCCACTCGACCACTGTGCCCCTGTAAACCTTTTTAGTATTTTTTTTGGCCAGTGCACATCCTTAGGACCTCCTTAACATATTTGCAAAAGACCCGAACCCTCCATCTGGTATGGTTCAGGAGGCGTTGCTTGTGTAAGCTCGAACAGACAGCACAGACATTTCAAATACATAAACACAATTTTTCCCATGGGAAATTGCGTTAAAAAAAAATCTTTACAAGAAAACAGAAATGAGCAAAACTTGAAGTTTAAACAATAAACCATACATCTTTCCTTGCACCAACACCAACAGCAACAACTGTCGCCTCAAGGACTTTGCCTTGAGACTTTTCAGGTAGCATAATTCCACCTTTAGTCTTAAGCTCAGGGAGAAATCTTTCCACAAGTACTCTATCAAACATAGGGATGAATTTCTTGAATCCTTGTGCCTTCAAAAGAAAAAATTTACGATAAGATGAATAGACAAAAGTAAAAAAAGTAGTAATATAAACATAAGTGAAAGTGCCATTGTGAAACAGACCAGCTAACATGCAGTTATGATAAAATTTATGAATTCAATCCAGACCTGATGACATTGTTATCTGAGGTGTAAAAGTAAATATGTTAGCCTTTTAATATCCAACCCTAGCCTAGGCCACTGTTAAAGCTAACTTTAATTACTTTGAAATTACCAATTCACACTGCAAATCTGTATGTAATGCCAATAAAAAAGGAAAATGATTACACATATTAAGAACAATTTTAAAATTAATGACTTGATGGTGAGTATTACAAATGTATTAGTCATTATAGTATAGTATAGTGAATTGAGTAAAGGCAGGTGTCAATGTTCTAGTTCTATTTAAGCTGCATGGCTGCGCAGATATCTGATAGATGCCACACAGCAGTTTAGACTTAAGATTCAATTACCAGGCAACAAATTTTGATAAGGACGATATAAATATAATATCTGTGTTTGCGTGGTGTAAAAGTGTGTATACAAAAATGGATGATGTGCAACTTTGCACGAGTTTGTTGTTATGCACACTGACCTACAAACCTTAGACTCAGACCTAGAGGGAACATTGGAAGGCAAGTTAGGCTAATTGATTCACAATTTATGCAGTGCTTTTTCCCCCGCGTAACACACAGGGACGGCGTTCCAGCACCTTTTTCCATGGTCCACATACTTATTTTATTACTACTTGTAATGCTTTTTTCACGTTGCGTTCCAGTTCCTTATTTTTTTTTAGAAAAAAGCACTGGATTTATGTGTCATCACTGACACTGAATTAGATCCATCTACTTATTTTCATTAACTTATTACTTTGTTACCTTTAGCTTTTTTCTATATTGGGCATAATTCAATTATTAATTGGGCCTAAACTAATAATTATAATGACTTGATTGATATTTTTTATTTTAATACTAGCTGACCCACGGCGTAGGATACGCTGCTAATGATTTAGTGACAGGTGAAGACTTCCTGAAAGACACAGTTGTCAAATGGGGTGGGTTTGGGCAAACAACTGTGAGTGAATGAAAAGAAGGAACTCTGGAGAGACCCGCTGCATAGCATACACCACAGACTTGCTCATCATAGACAGTGCAAAGAACGGTTGGGGGGGGGGTGGTGTGAGAGTACAGACACAAAAAGCAGCACTAAGTAAATAAAAAATAGCGAGTAGACGTAAAGACATGCACACTGAGATTGTTTCCCGCCTCCCGTTTATTAACCGACGTTCACTCGCGTTGTTATGATTTCTTCGTGCTGTAGTTTTTGTCCGTTTTTTCTCCACTTTCTTTGCACTCTCCATGAGCAAGTCTGCGGCATATGCTAGGCCGTGACGCGTCTAGTTTCATAATAATTATAAATCCTCAAATCCTATATTATATTTACATCGTTCCCTTTTCAAAAATTAAAATATAAGCTAAAACAATGACGTCATTGTCATATAATAATGTTATACAAAATGGATCGCAGCGCCACCGAACTTAAATCCATACAGACAACGGGAATCAATATAAATAATTAACATAAGTAACTTATCAGTGTTTGATAAATACGAAATATTAAACTTGCGGAAATGTACACAAAGTATTTCATAATAATTATAAATCCTCAAATCCTATTTTTACATCGCTCCCTTTTTAAATGTTTAAAAATTAAAATATAAGCTGCAATAAGGATAAAACAATGACGTCATATATTTTTATACAAAATGGATCGCAGCGCCACCTAACAGCATTATTCCATACATACATTCTCATGTCATAGGGCCTTATGATTATGACTTATTAAATTAATTACTAGTAAATAAAAAGCCTAGCTTAGTCACTTTAGACCAGAATGGAAATAACTTATAACACTGGACTAAATTTAAACTTTTAAAATTTTATACTGACTTCACTTAGGCCTAATTGTCAACCTAAAAGTAAAAGCCTAAACTAAGTAACTATATTATATGTAATTCTAAGCTACTAATACATGTAAATTGTAATAATAATACTGTTAATAATAAATACAAATAGTTACTATACTATTACTACTATTATTGTTACCTAACTAAGTAGTAAGTGTAAGCATTCATATAAAATTTATTATAATTAAAATATAATTTAAACAATTAATAATATTAATATTAATCATAATTACTTATATTACATAATAAAAAAGTAGAGGAATTGGAAACGTTCATTTGAACAAATGCTACAAGCAGTTCTGACCAAACTTACCATTGCTATGTTGAGTTTTTGTAGAAGACAAGTAATCGCTTCTTCTGATCAAAGTAATGATTTGCATCTATCACAAACGCTTGGTAAAATTCTAGAATTGCCTTTGACCTTCGCGCACATGGTATCTTGGCCTAATTGTAGAGGGATACTTTATTGTATATTATTACTTGATTGGGGTTAAAATTGATTCTTTCACAAAATTCATATTTTGAAATATAATTTAATTTTTAAACAATAATTAATTAATTGAATTTATTATTTAGATATGTATTATAAGATTTTAGTATTGTTTTTTTTAATAAATAAAATATATAAATATATGATCCCTAAGGCCGCTTCATGAACTGGCTGATGACATCGTTTTCTCTCAAGGATTTTCAGCAGTCGAACTTGGTAACACACGCTTACCACGTCTACAGTTGAAGCAGTCTTTCCCACGCTTTTACTGCGTTTGCAGGTAAGATTTGAAAATATGTTGCTCAAAGTTCATATTAATGCTTAAAAGTCTTTTGCTAAGCCAACTTTAATCAATATTATAATTAGTTGATGCAAAAATTTTAAAGCAATCACTGATTTAATCAGCGTTTCGGTAAGTAAAGAAACCACCACCACGTGGTTTACCGTGCCTTTTCCGACATTTAAATTGCATAATGCTGCACATTTAGTAATTTCTTATAGTTAGTATAGTTTTTAAAAACATGCTGCCAGTGTTAAAATGTTACTTACACTGTTAAATGATAGCTTTATTTTTATTAAAATAAATTTCACTTGTCTTACTGACTCTAATTTTACATTTACTCCTATACTCCAATTGATTATTGATGATACTGATACTGATAGCCAATCATTCATACTAATTTTACTACTAATTATTATTAAATAATATTATAATGCTATACTTTTTTTTAGTGTGATACTACACTATACTTATACTATACAGTACATAGTTATATTATACAGTAGACAGTACTGATTACTACCAATCATCATACTCTGACAATTTTGAATTGCTGCCTTATGACATAAGCAATTCAAAATTGTGAAGAGTATGATGATTGGTAGGCCATTGGTCATTGGTAGTAAATTTTGGGCTTGGTTTTAGGTACTTTCAGTTTCAGACCTTCACTCTAGCCCTACTGAACTTACCCGACCCGAGCGTTTCCTTATTCTTCGATTCTTATTTAAATTATTTAGGCTAAGTAAGATTCGCTGTAATTTTGTCTTAAACTTATGTCAGTTCTAAATACATTTATTTAGCAGGATTAGTATTATTATAGTATTAATAAAAAATGACAGAAAGAGAATAGACATTTTTGGAAATCTCATTTTAATAATTATAATTTAATTTTATTAGTATTAGGCCTAGTCTGTCCTTTTTATTTAACTCATGCTGGACTTTGTACCCTGTTGATCATTCAATCCAACCCACAAAACTACTGTACAAAATTGTAATTTTTCTTTTTCGGTTATATTCCTTTACTTGGCTTATTTATATCTTCTGTTTGTGCTAGAATTCCTAGGACACTAATTTGACTAATTTAGTCACTAATTAAAAATTGTGCTAGTAACAGAAATTCAGATTCATCAGATATATGGTCATAAAATCAGCCATGGTGTTGGCAGTGTTGGTGAAAATATATTTTTAGTTTTAGTATTGGATCACATATAAAGCAAATTAAATGTTATTAGCCGATGTACTATATTTTACCAGGAGTCTACAGTCTATATACTACAATTTATTTAAGAGAGCTAATTTAAAATGTAAAAAAAATTTAAGTTTTGTTGCACACGTAAATGAATGCCTATGATTTAAAAACTTTGTCTATTCCTGATGCCGCAGTTCTTGACCTTGAAAACTTATTGAAAATATTTTTGCTTTTGCCTAGATGGATTATGAATAAAGATTTTAGCAATGTGGATTTGGTTATTTAATCCATAAATGTATGGTTTTAAATAACTTTTAATGGTGAATTTATAGAATTTGAAATAAAATGTAAGACAACCCCCCAAAATACCTTGGTCCAAGCACTATTATCTTACAGGTTACTGAATTTTTTGGTCTTGTCTATTGTCACTAATTAGATTTGAGAGGTTAAAAACTTTCATGTGGCAATCAACTGACCCAAAAACATACAGTTTTAAATTGTTCCCTTCAGTCTCTTAGTTATTTGAAAGTGTTAGTTTTAGAGTGGTAGTGATTTTTCTTCTGAAGTCAACAAGATTATTTGAGCCTAATGTATTTTTAATTTTATTTAGTGCACTACACAATGTATAGGATAGCAAATGTGTTCCGCTCATCAGCTGCAAAGCAACTGGTTCCAGTACTCAGACGTCATTATGCAAAAGACATTAAATTTGGAGCAGATGCCAGGGCTCTTATGTTGCAAGGAGTAGATCTGCTGGCTGATGCAGTTGCAGTCACAATGGGACCGAAAGTAAATAAATTCATTTCATTAAATACTTTAATCTTTTATCTTTTTACTTTCTTTTTAAGATTGTTCGGTTTTTCTTTATTTAAAATTTTAGCACATTCTATACCTCTGTGTGTTCGGTATGGGCACATAGAATGTAATTTGTGCTACAGGAAAGATCTTTTGATAAAATAACTTCTCAACAATTTTGTAGCAAGTGATTTTATTTAAAAGATACATATGATAAAGGTAAAATCATGTAACCATTATTTCTTTCTATATATGTGAATATTTAGATGCAATGGTTGTTTCATTTTTAGTTTTTGCTTTTAGGGTCGAAATGTGATTTTAGAACAAAGCTGGGGAAGTCCCAAAATCACTAAGGATGGTGTAACAGTTGCAAAGGGCATTGATTTAAAAGACAAATTTCAAAATATTGGCGCTAAACTGGTACAAGATGTTGCCAATAACACAAATGAAGAGGCTGGAGATGGAACAACTTCTGCCACAGTTCTTGCAAGAGCTATTGCTAAAGAAGGATTTGAGAGGATAAGTAGAGGAGCTAATCCTGTTGAGATAAGAAGAGGTACGTTATCCTTGTAATAGTATTGACTTTAAAAATCTTAGATTTTACATTTTACCTCTTTTATTTAAAATGTGATAACCATTGGTTTGTGATATGGTGTGACCAAATTGTTTATGTTTCTTATTTAGCACTATCCAAACCTCCTCATGTCCATTGTGGTCCTGTGGAATGTCAATAGTGCTATATTGAAGATCTTTTTTTTTAAATGCTGCAAAACAAATTTTTACTAGAATTGTTTTACTTTTAAACATGAAAAAAAGATACAATTAGGTTTAACCTTTATATGCAACTATGATCATGTTAAATGCCCTAACTACTGTTATGTAATATATGCAGAATCTTGACATGATAAGCATTTAATATCTTCTAGGTGTTATGTTGGCTGTTGATGCAGTTGTCGAGCACCTTAAAAAAATGTCCAGACCTGTTACAACTCCAGAGGAAATTGCTCAGGTTAGCTTTCCCCCCCCCCTCACAATTTTTGGTATATAATTGATAATTAATGATTGTAAGGCCCCCTTCTCCCCCCATATAATCTTTAACTGTTTTTAATTTTAGGTAGCAACAATATCTGCCAATGGAGATAAGTCAATTGGTGAGCTTATTTCAAGTGCCATGAAAAAGGTTGGCAGAGATGGTGTCATCACTGTTAAGGTGATTATCATTTTAATTTTCCATTATTTTTTTATTATAAATGCATGTTTTTTAATTACTTTATTAAAATCCTTTTACAATATGATTAATACATTCAATTTATTTCAGGATGGCAAAACTCTGAAAGATGAGTTAGAAACAATTGAGGGCATGAAATTTGACCGGGGATATATTTCTCCTTACTTCATGAATACAGCCAAAGGTAAGTTTTTGTCCTCGATGCTGTTTTATATAAGTTATCATTATAGATCTTGATTTTAGGATACAAAAAGACCAAGCCATTATATCATGTTTATTGACACTGTAATTTATGTATCTTAGGCGCTAAATGTGAATTTCAAGATGCACTTGTTCTGCTCAGTGAAAAAAAGATATCCAGCATTCAGTCAATCATACCAGCTCTAGAGTTGGCCAATCAAGCTCGAAAACCTTTATTGATTGTTGCTGAGGATGTTGACGGTGAAGCATTAAGCACATTAGTTCTTAATAGGTATATATTCTATTTGTGGTTTTTGTAGGGGTCTACCGATATGCCTTTTTGCCGATACCGATATTACCGATATTTTTTTTGCCGATATGAGTATTTGTTAGGACAAAAACCAGCGGTAATATTTGATGACGTCATTCTTAAATTTATCACTCGTAATTATTTATCTTTTATATTAGGGGTCTACCGATAAGCATTTTTGCCGATATTACCGATATTTTTTTCCGATATGAGTGCCGATATGAGTATTTGTTAGGACAAAAATAACAGCTGTTATATTTGATGACGTCATTCTTAAATTTATCACTCGTAATTATTTATATTTTATAATTAAAGGGTCAGCCGATATCCAGTTTTGCCGATATTACCTATTTTTTTTTCTCCCTAAACGAAGTTTCCAATGTGTTTACAGGTTCCAGATCATGACCTACATAGGACTCATAACAAAACGAACCGTCCTTTATAAAAATGTACAAGCAAAATTACGAAGTTCTTTTGAAACTTCAACCTTGACTCATAATTATTAATTCTAACCAATAGTTTAATGGCTTTTGCACACGGCCACCTTTAATGAATGAAACAATGAGATCTAATAGTAATAGAGTGAAAATGAGGTTGAAGGTTGAATGGTTGCCAATGACAACAAGTCTTCACACGGTACATTTTGTTATTCCATACGAAACGAAATGTTTTAGACATCTGCGATTCTCCGTGCATCTTTGCTATTAGAGCAATTACGTGATCATAATGTTTACATGTTATACATTTATTAGAGATATTACGGTATATTTGGCATCGGCACTATTTACACAGTATTTCTGAGTATACGAAAATCTGCCGATTCCTAAACAATATCAAAGCACATGGCACACTGTATCGTGGCTGCACATATTAATACTAGGACTCTTTTGACTATTTCAATACCGGTATCGGGGTCGATATATTAATTTGTCTAGATATTGTAAATCTAAATGATAGTTTTTTTGTTTCCGTTTTTTTTTGTTGGTCACGTCAATATCGGGACCTTTACATGCTACCGATATTGCCGATATCCAGATATCGGTGCCGATATATCTGCCAGCCGATATATCGGTAGACCCCTAGGTTTTTGATGTGTCATGATGAAAATCTGGACTAGAGTCACTGAAACTAGTGATGACTCATGTGTCTTCTGAACACAATTTTGTAAAACTTCACCTTTGAAATTATTTATTTTACTTCTTATGAAACAAACATGGAATATAATTCAAGAATTTTGAAACACCATCATTTCTTTCCCTCAGAATTAAAGTGGGTCTTCAAGTGTGTGCTGTGAAAGCTCCAGGTTTTGGTGATAATAGGAAAAACACTTTGCATGATATGGCTATTGCTACTGGTGGAGTGGTAAGTACTTCACATTTATCTACATTTTTATAAATAAATTGGAATAGTGCACGTGAAGATATATTTGTGATGATTAAACACATGTTTTTTTTTCAGGTTTTTGGTGACGATGGCAATCTTTATAAATTGGAAGATATTCAGATTCAGGATTTTGGTAATGTTGGGGAAGTTACCGTAACCAAGGATGACACTTTGCTGATGAAGGTAGGTAAAGAAAATTTTGTTTTCATGCACAATACCGGATTGGTGTGTTGTCTTCTGACTCTCCACCTAACAAGTATGTGCTACATTATTTGCTGTATGAGTGTTGATCACATTTTGTGATATGTCATACGGCATACATTTTTCAGCATATTAATTTTCAGTTTATTCTCCTGAAATTTTTGATGTCCTGGAATTTAAATTAAGTCAATGATAGTTACAATGTTGAGTGCAGAATAGTTCCTTTTTCCTCGATCACTGCATTATTTGTTCTTTTGCTTTAAGACCTAGGCATGTAATTTGTTTTTGTTAATAACCTCAAATTCAAGTTAGAATGGTGTATGAACCTAATTTTTAAGTAATTAAATTAGTCTACCAACTTATATGTAGTCCAGCTTTTTCAGTCAAGATTTTCATTTACAGGGAAAAGGTAATAAGGCAGATATAGAAAAAAGAATTGCTCAGATTAAAGATGAAATTGAAATCTCCACATCCGACTATGAAAAAGAAAAGTTTGGAGAGAGATTAGCCAAATTGTCCAATGGTGTTGCTGTTCTTAAGGTTAGTATTACAGCTATTGGGACTTTGATCCCTTTAAAGTGATTTTAAAGCATTTGTCTACTCTGATTTGCGTACGCCTTTCAGAATGAATTAAATGCAATATTAAATGCAAGACACTTTCCAGATTTATATGTGTTATATTTCTGGCATTCAACTTGCAACATTGTTATACTTCATAATATAGCAATGGTTAATGTAATGGACACTGAATCTTTTTTTAATATATTTTTTTTAAAAAATATAATATTCAAATACTTAATGTTTTATATTAGATTGGAGGAACAAGTGAAGTTGAAGTGAATGAAAAAAAAGATAGAATTAATGATGCATTAAATGCTACAAGGGCAGCAGTCGAAGAAGGAATTGTTCCGGGTGGTGGCACTGCGTTGCTGAGGTGTATTTCTATTTTGGATGGTGTCAAGACTGAGAATGAAGATCAAATTGTTGGTAAGCTGTTTTTGAAAGTGAAATAGTGATTTTTGCATCAACTCCTCCTTTGAGCCTATGTGGCTCCACTGGTTGTCTAATGGTGCTACAATATTTTCTAGCTCTGCATTTTTTAGAGATATGTTTCTTGTACATATTCTGTCAGTAGAGCTTACATCAATTTGTCATCTGTCATATGATTATGCAACCTTGTGGAATTCTAGGATGTCGCAGATATTTGAAAAAGGAATTTAACCCCTGGACAAAATCCTTGAATTATAAAATTTATCATGCTGTATGGCAAAATTCATGGTTCCACAATCTTATTGCTCTCAATTTGTAGCTATAGCAAGTCACGTATTTAATATTATTTTTTTGCATTTTGTCCCCATGGGTTTTAGTATAGATCTCATACAGGAATCCTGTCTATGTGGAATATAATAGATCTTGAAATGTTTCCAGGTGTCAACATAATAAGAAAAGCGTTGCGAGTACCAGCCCTCACAATTGCACAAAATGCAGGTGTAGATTCACATGTTGTGGTCGAGAAAGTGCTTAATTCTTCAGGGGATATTGGTTATGATGCTCTTAATAATGAATATGTTAATCTGATTGAACAAGGAATTATTGACCCAACAAAGGTGAGTGCATTAGATTTTCTATATTAAATTAAGCAGTGCTTCTCACATTTTTAAGTATAGTGGACTGGCAGGAATTTTTCCATATTTTTATGTGCTAATGTTGAAAAATCAACCTATTCTATAGGGTTAGATTTTATGGTTGCAAATGGATTTAAAGATTATTCTATCCTTTCTGGATAACTTTGTGTACTGGCGGCAAACCACCACTTCGAGTAGAATTAGGTATTCTAAATGAAAATTTCAAATTAGAACTACATTCAATGTGAATACTCCCCTCTATAGTGCTTATCTTCATTAGAACAGAACAACAAAAATTATTATTCTAACTGTTATAGTTTAAAAATTATAAAATTTTGAAAATTCCAAAATGGCCGCCACCACTTAGTGTGCAAAAGTGTGTTTTTGACACCCTGTAACTTTTGAAATAACACTTTGGGAGCTTTGAAACTTCTTTACCTAATAGACAACTACACATATAACAAACTCAATTTTTTTCAGGGCAGTGAGAAAATTATATATACAAAATGTATTCAATTCAAAACTAGCAGATGCACAATTTTACAAAAAATGAAAAGGGAGACAAAAAGTCCATTTTTCTTCATTTTTAAAAAATCCAAAAAAAAATAACCAAATAGGTTAGAAATATAAAATTACTATTATCTCAAAGACAATTCAAAGCTCTTTATCAAGAAATTGACAGCCAGATGATAAATTAAAACTAAAATTAACTAGATTTTTTAGAATTGTGTATTGTCATAAAAAAGTAAGAAATTTGAAGAATTTTAAAAAATCACAATAAATTAACCAAGTAAGATATCAAAGCCAAAGTTAGACCATATTATTTTAAATTATAATAATTTTAATAGAAAATGTACAGACTTATTATAAAATGGACTCATAATGTAAGAAAAATTCCAAAAAAAAGGTTACTTTAAAACCTAAATTTTAAATACGAACATGTCAAATTTGGTTATAGAGAGCTGCAATTCAGTACTGACAGTGTAATTTAAAAAAAATTACTTTAACCTTACATGTCAATTAATTAAAAGTCTGATGCCTAATTAGTGTCCTTTAAATCTATACACTGTGTTATTTTAAATGCTGTGCATTCAGAACTCCACATGTAAAAAATGACAACATCTTATCTAAATGAAAAGCAATTGATGCAGCAGCTTCAAAAAAAAAGTTAAATCTATTACTTTTAAAGCTACACCAGTATATGACTTAAAAAGTTTGTGCTGATCCCTCCCTAAACACTGACCATGAATTTGTTCAATATTAGATTCTAGAGACTTTAATTCTGTTTCACATGAGTGGGACATTCCCAATTTGTATTAAAACACTTCACAGTTGCTGCCCTATCAGACATAGTGCTGGTAATCTTACATAACCAATTGTAAGTCTCCTCTGATCTACTATCAGTAAAGGAGTCATAATTAAATGAAAGTTTCCTAAAACAATTAATGGCAATATCTAACAATGTATTAGAATCCTCAGTAGCAACAGGTGTAAAACCTAAATAAGACTTGACTGAGCCAACAGTAAGTTGATGACCAACAATCTTCTTGTGGTCATACGACATTTTGTTCTTATTTCTTATTCAGGCCAGTAAAACAATTTAGCCAGGCAACTATGCTACTTTTACTGAAACTGAAGTCTGGGATTGGGAATTTCTACAAATAACCAAGTCAATTACCAACTCATAACTTGCAATGTACAGCAGGAGGTGTTGTAAAATTAGTGCATGTAATCCCAACAGCAGCACAAGCTTGTGAAATAAAGTTAAAATCCATTTCCTTGGTCAAAAGTAATTCCTCCAAGAGGTCATGAGGCAAACTTGAAAAGGAATTCCGGGCACATGTTATCAGATTCTTGCAATGATTATCCAATACCTTCATGCCTGCAAAAGTTCTGGAATCCATACCTTAGAAATCTGTGAAAGTATAATTATAACTTTACCAAATGTATGTTGCAAGGAAAATCATTTAAAAAGATAATTATATTTCATTATTAAAGAGTTATTACATTAAATTAATTACTGCATGAACATAGCATTTGCTAGTTAAAACATATTATTATGGAATTACAAACCTGTGCCCATGTATGATTTCCTTCCTCCCTAAGAAAGGATAGCTGTACAAGAGGCTTGTTGCTGCTAACAATATCTTAGTCTTAGTATTCTTAGGTAGGCCCTTTGCCTTTGGTCTTCCCTTTCCTTTATGCTGATACCTTGCTTGAAGTGTGACATATGTATTATCCACTGAAATAATATTTTGAATTTTAATAACAGTGCTTAACAGTAAGCTTTAAGTTAACCAGACAATGTAAACATACAAATACAAAATACAATGTTTATATAGTGAAGCTTAAATACGACAACTAATTTTGGACTGTACCATTAATGAAAGGGGACAAAGCCTTATTATGGTATAATTTTTATATTATTTAGATTATTTTAAACAAAATTATGTGCTAATTTTAAATAATAATGTTCTTTCAAAAGCAACCCTTTGAATAAAAGTATAACTATAGATAAACTATTAACACAAGTTACACAAAATCCTACACTAAAAATACAATAGTGAAATCATAACCACTGTGTAAAATAATGCACCAGCCCAGAATCTAAAAATAAAAATGGCTGACATGCGACTTGACTAATCGAGAATTTGCTCACAGTTAAACGATTCAATACAATTTTAAAGGAAATTATACAAAAATAAAATAAATACCATTAAACTCCTTAACATTTCTTTGTATTAAGCGTGCATTCTATTTTTATTATGACTAACTTAAATTAAAAACAGTGGATTTTCAAAACAGGTCATGCACATTTTTTGACATAAAATTAAGAAGCGTGCATTAATTTTCCATAGCCAGGCCCAAAATTTAAAAGAAGTAATGAATAAGTTTATTTGTAACTAAATCGATAGTTCAATAATTTAAAGTAACCATTCAACTTACCTATAGTAGTTTTTAAATCCATGAAAACGAACAATATTATTCACAATCGTTAATCAAACTGACAAGCGAGTGCTTCACTTTCGAAAGAAAAGTCCATGCAGCGGCTCGTAAGGACTTTTTTTTAAAGCAGAAATTATGACCTCGTTTTCGGCTTGGCGGAGAAATTTTATTATATGGGGTGATAGGGAAATTATAACAGTTTCAAAGTAAATTCGATGGCCTTTCTGGATATATAAATTTGAACTCTGTAAAATGATTATTTCATAGAGAAAAATCAATTTTCTTTGAAAAATCGATGATTTTTACTCTTTAATTTCACTTAAAAACAGTAAAATTTGTATCAAATGGTAGAACTACATTTCCCCCCTCTTAATCAACAGGTTTTATATGCGTAAGTATAATAAAAAATTTCCGCGGCAGGTAGGCGCGACGCAACCTCGACAGACGAGATTTTCCGCTAATTTCGCCAGCTCATTTAGAATACCTAGTAGAATTGGAATAGTGTACCTGAAGATATATTTGTAGTTCTATTTATATATTTTGTATTATATCAGTATTGCACTTTTGCCATTTTGATGGGATGTCGTTCCTTTCAAAATTCTCTATGAAGTGCTACATTAATGCAGCTTACCTTTTTCAAGACCAAATACTGTTGGTGGCCTTGACAGAATGGCGTGTAACATTATTTCCCTATTAAAATTGACATGCATATATAACGTACACTGAGCTCATGATTATTTTTACTTTGTTGGCAATTATTCCCTTTTTTTGTCTCAGCAGCTCTTGGGTAATTTATAAAGAGCAATAACATCTTGCTTTCCCTTAAAACATTCCTAATTTCCCTTAAATTTTCAACAATGCTGTATTTGATCAAGGATATTAAATCTTCATTACCTTTTTTTTCCAATTTCAATCCTTGTAATTAGGTCATTTGACTCATTAGCTCCTGATGCGACTAAATGCATCTGGTCAGATAGCGACACACTCTCACATTTTTAGTTAAACATCTTGTTTCACATTCGATTCATGGTGAATTATTTTGACGAGTTTCTATCGAGTATGTATTCACCCGAAGGGCCGAACATCGCGATATCGTCATTATTTCACAGTGCATGCTATATTATTATTAAACTTATTTCATTTCTGGATACATTAATCATTCTATTTTTTAAGATAAATGTCCAATAAAGGGTTTAAAAGCACATGATTTCTTACAATTGTAATCTAATCCTGAAGGATTCTTCTTTCGCATTTGCCAGGAAGATTTATATGCATGACAGTAGCTCAGTCAAAATACTGATTTAATTTGTTGCAACTCGATATTAATTTTTAAAAAGAAACTGTTCCCTTTCCAGTGTTATGTGGAAAGGTACTGTCAGTACAGATATATTCTTTTCAGATCCTCCCAATCTAGCACCTAGCAACAATAGTAATGTGGTAACAACGTTGAGTGATTGTATACAGGCCAATACTGTACATCCTCATAATTAGAATTTTAGTTTTTCATTTTATTGATTAGTTCTTAATGGATTGTTAAATGTATGTATGCTTTCTGTTACATGGTGCACTTTTGCCATTTTGAAAGATAGTCTTTTAAAATTCTCTGTAAGTGCAAAATTATTAGGCAGCTAACCTTTTTCATATCCACTTTTTTGCTGGTTATGACAGAACAGCTTGCTACATTTTTTTGTACTTTGCAAGTTAATTGCCTGTCCTCCTTAGTTGGCAATATTTTGGGAAAACTTTTTCATGCCTACCAGAAGCTACTTAATATTTAAAGGAATATTATTTCTATTTTCAGGTAGTAAGAACAGCACTGGTGGATGCTGCAGGTCTTGCTTCTCTTTTGACAACAGCAGAGGTTGTCATTGTTGATCTTCCAAAAGATGAGAGGGAAGGTGGTATGGGAGGAATGGGTGGTATGGGAGGTATGGGTGGAGGTATGGGAGGCATGATGTAGATATTACCAGGGCTGACCAGAATCCTATTTAATAACCTTTCTCATGTTCAGCAGTAACATAATACAGATAAGGTACATACGATGTTACCTTTTACTTTGCCTCACCCAAAATTTACATTTGCAGACTTTCAGCATTTGTAATTGTGATTTCAAATGTGTGAGGCTAGTTATGTGCATACAAGATTTACTGCCACGTTCATATAATGCAGTTGGCTTTTCAAAACATAAGTTTTATTAGTCTAACTCTAAACAGATAATTTTGAATAGTCATTCATGAGACCAAAATTGGTTTTTGTTACTTTTGTGATTTCATTTCCAGATTTGCATGTTTTTTATAATTTTGTATAGTTGTTGTAAATTAATTGCACAGAGAGAAAGGGGAGAGCATACATCTCATGAATCTGTTGACCAGTTAACTTTGAAAGGTGTTTTTGTTCTGCATTCATTTTAGTGAATCATTCATTAACCTTAGTACTCACTGTTGAGGATTTGTATGATTGAGTTGGGAAAGTAGTTGTATGTGATAATAAAAGTTAATTTTTATATTTCTAGCATTGTATCTGTATTTTTTTATGTGTAGTTTCCTTTTTGTGAGCTGAAAGGTACCAAAATATGCTCATTTTTTTACTGTCTCGTTAAATCTTACATCAAGTGTTAAAAAGTTTTAATATTTTTTAAGATTTATAATTAAGCTTCACCAGATGCAGTGACTAATACTAAACTATTAGTATTAGTGCTTTCAATGAATGGTCATTGTCATTGATTACTGGTTTATAATTACTCCATAGTTCATTTGTCTTTAACCTCCAACCTTTAAAATATAGTACTGGAGTGAGAGCTATATTGTTTCTTACGACTGTTTGCATTATTTACTCTCTTAATATTTTAAAACAATTTTAATTTGAAAGATCCTTGGCAAACGAGTTTTGGCCATGTTAATTGGGGCACCAATCTTTCATATTTGGTAAGAATTTATATATACCCATTACCTTCATATTGAAATCTACAGTGACTACAGATTCCTTCAACTTCAATACATTTTAAGTTCCGTTTAAGGTTATGAGAAGTAATATTTTTTTATGATTTAAAAATATTTATTTGGGAACTGTCCATTTGTGTAGTGTAGGGTCACAATGCGTTAGTCACATGGGCGTTGCTAGGAATTTTTCGGGGGGGGGGCGGCAAAGAAACCCACTTTTTCATTTTAAATGATAATGCCATACAGGTACACTTTTCAATTAAATTTAAGTTCAGTACAAAATAAGGGTCGAAAAGAGACTTAATAAGACTTACAAATTAGTGCTGTAATTATAGCTAAAATACATTTATTAATGCATTTAATTAATTAAACATTTAAGTTCTCACAAGTAAATTGAATTTTGCTGTGAAATAATATACGTGTAGAAACTGCAGGATTACCAAGGAAGGATATCAGAAATTTTTTTACGGGCTAAAAAAAAATCGAAAAGTAGATCAATCGCAGGATTTCGAAATGCCGTTAGAAGTTTTTGGGGCGTCTGCGGGATCTGACTTATCATTGGCATTGAGGTTAACGTTCAACACAGCCAGACGCAACTGTCCCTAATTTGATTGTCGCTGACACTTATACATGCCACATACTTATAGATACGACCTTTCAAATAAGTTGAACTTGCAGCTGATTCGTGATTGTTAGACCCTTGATAGAAATTATGATTTTAGAGCTGACAGTAAGCCAGACTATTCACCGTGGCTTGTATACTCGCAAATAATAGGTGCCTTTTGCCAGTGGCGTCACTAGGGGGGGGCGCCCCGGGTGACACCCGAGCCTAAAATTTTACTGTGTACGATTTTATGTCAGAAAACAAAAGATGACAAATTTTTAAATCTAGAACTAGAAAGAAATACAATGAAATACGTTAAACGCGAAAATTCTTATTAAAAAAAATATCAATTAACTTGCAATAATAAAACAGTCCCAACACACGAACATTAAAACAAATTAGGAAAAAAAGAAATAGTCGCAGCAGAGAGATCAGATCTTTAAAAAGGCTGGAATGAAAGAGGTGTCTTCTGTTTTAAAAGATATAAAGCCATTTTGGCTTGGACGCACCGACAGCATGAACGACTCCCTCCACCACAGTGGGGGGGGGGATACGATATGCATGTTTATATACAGGTAGTCCTCCGGTTACGACGGTCGGTCCCATCCCGACTTACGCTGTTTAGTGCTTACGAACGCTTAAAAACATTGTGATGTGGTCACGGGGCGAACTCACGGATGTCAACAAAAGCCGACGGTACAGATGCTTTTATATAGACTATAGATAAACTTAAAAGTTCAATAATTTAATAACGGTACGTTTGATCGATCTGAAATTTTGATATAATGCATTGTCATCCAAGATCTATCTGTGGTAAAATTTTCAGATCTCTAGGACCACCAGAAGTGGTTCAATTTTACGTTGGCAGATTTGAAAAAATCTTGGACAATCAAACAAACAATGCCCAACGAAAGCGAGTTAATAAAAACGTGGTAAAATAAATAGAAGTAAAAAAAAAGATTTTTAAAAACCACGTTTTTAGAAGCGGACTAAAAATTAAAAAGAAGAAAGTAATTTAAAACTTATTAGTTTAAGTACTTCGATTTAATATGACTAAAAACGTGGGGTGGGTGTTTGGTATAAAAATTAAAGATTTCTAATTTAGAAGGCAAAAGAGAGATCTATAAGTAGTATAAGTGAGAGAATGAGTGAACCGCATATGTTAAACCTCAAGCGCCCGCCCCACGTTTTTAGTCATATTAAATCGTAGTACTTGAACTAATAAGTTTTAAATTATTTTCTTCTTTTTAGTCCGCTTCTAAAAACGTGGTTTTTAAAAATCTTCTTTTTACTTCTATTTATTAAGAGATCTGAAAATTGGACTATTCTGAAGGTAAGCAGTCTTCGAAATCACTCATGAACCTACATGTAGAAGAAAATCAGAAGCCCCGAGCCTAGTGCTCTTTATGGGTCTTCCCGGAAGACCCCCTTAGCCATCTGGCCACCAAAGGGACGTAACAGCTGAGGACCCCCCCCCCTCCCTCAAAAAAGCGGTCGCTTCTGAAGCGGCCACCTGGGCATCCATGGACATACAGTCGAAGATGCCTCCCACTAAGTTGCCCTCACAAGGAGGTGATGGAATTTCCTACTACGACCCGCTACCACTTTGGCGCCATCCCGGCAAAGCACACGGGTCTCCATGGTTAAGACCGCCGCAGACCGGGGGATCATCAAAGACCTACCTAGGGTGCAACCCCCACTGGAAGGTTTCCTCAGAGCTGGCGTCCAATGCGTTCTTCGCGGCTATGGCAGATTAAGAGGGGGGCTGAACGGGCTAAAGCCAGGGCCCCCCGATTATTTAGGGGCCCCCAAATTTAGTATATTTTATAATAAAGGTTGAAATTTGTTTTCATGAATCCCTAAAAATATAATAAATTAATAAAATATTATGTATTAATCTGATCGCTATTCGGACCCGATAGTGAATACTTCTTATAACTTTTAAATTTATAGTCCCATTAAGATCTTGTGGCAGCGTACAGGCGTGTAGTGCTAGCGGTGACGGGTTCGAATCCCAGTGGGGTATAATTTTTTTTTGAAAATTATCTTTTTACACTCAATTTTACGATACCAGCAAACAGTTATATCTTCGTGTTCGTTTTTTTTAATGAATCCGATCCCGTAGTACAGAAACATGAGAAAGGAACCAATGGACTATTTAGTTACGTGTTACAGTTATAGTACTTATAGTCTTATATTATTAGCTGTCAGCAATCATTTTATTTAAAGGGACGCTGGCTGGATAGGGCCCCAGTTTGAATTGCAGCCAAGGGCCCCGTGCAGTCTTAATCCGCCCCTGCTTCGCGGCACTTTTTGCTAATCCGTACTGGCGCTCCGGGCCCTAAACCGGCACCGCTCGATGGCGTTGCTAGTAATAAGTAAATTGAGGGGGACGAAACGGTTGCTTCGGATTTACCCGACCCCTTCTTCGAAATCACTTGAATGTTCTTCCATTCAATTTGGCTGCTGCCCATCGGGTGGCGAAAGTGCTGAGCTCAGTTAAGTTTGTAAAAAAGCCAAATTTCTCATGGATGTATTTATATGCACCTAACCAATGTTGTAGGGCTTAAGAAAGTTTGTCAATGATTACCAGAAATACCTCAATCTTGAATTTTTTTCTCCAGGAGAATACTGTTTTGTTGATGTCCCTTTATCTAACTGATGTTTTCTTTTTTGTTTGATAGTATTGAAGATTGTTTACACTGTTTTTACCACGGACTTTTCCTATCCTTTGTCTTCATAGGAATAAAATTAAGAATGCTATTTTTTAACACACTCAATGAGAGACTTCCTTTCGAAAATTGTTTCCCAAATTTTAAGTAAAATAGCGACTTCCAGTTGTTCAATTTCCTTTAGAAATCCTTCTTCTTCAAGTCGGCAGTCACGTGGCTGATTTTCATTCGTTGCTAATTCTTCCAGTGCTGCGATATTCTCATGGTATGAGCTATTAACAGACCTTACAGCATAATGTCAGGCTGACCATCTTGTGTCAGACAATGCTTTGTTAGCATGTATCAATTTCATATGTTTTTGAAGTACCTGTCAACGATGAGTAGATGCAACAAGTCGGGTATAAAGATTTTGCAGAAGACAAAAAAATCTGACCGCATTAGGACAACCTGCTGCTCTTTTCCCAACCAAATTAAAGGAATGAGCTGTGCACGGCACATAATGAGCTACACTACAATGCACTTCTCACGAAGAATAGTCTGGTTTCCGTTATACTTCCTACTCATTTGCAGCATTGCCGTATGACTGTCCAAGACATTTTCAGGGAATCGTACAAACATAATGGCCTGCATCTTTATTATACACTATAATTCATAAAAAGTTTTGGGGGCCCTTAAATTATTGGGGGCTTTAGCCCGTTCAGCAACCCCCTTTTAATCCGCCATAGTCCACGCATATCGTAAAAAAGGGATGGGGTCTAAGTTTTTGTGACAAAGTATGACGCTGGGGGAGGGTGGGGTAAAAATCGGCAACCTCGCGTGACGTCATTTATGGACGGCCCCTTCAGTCGTGAAGGGGTGATACCATGAGCTACCGCCCCGGGTGACACCAACCCTAGTGACGCCTCTGCCTTTTGCAAATATTGCGTGTTGTTTCTTCAAAAAGTAATTCCATGAGTTCAGTGGGTATTTGTCATCAAACCATGTACAAAATATAAAGATTTCA
The DNA here is from genome assembly GCA_944989445.1 of Ampullaceana balthica. NCBI lineage: Eukaryota > Metazoa > Mollusca > Gastropoda > Lymnaeidae > Ampullaceana > Ampullaceana balthica. The sequence continues at coordinate 1,120,981 of CALYLW010000073.1, read as the reverse complement.
ACGAAGATGCACGTAGCAACCTGCAAAGCATATTATGGCACAAAGGCTCTCATGAAGATGCAAGCAATTTTATTTGCTTTATTGGAAGCCAAAGCAGTTTCTATAGATGAGCCGTTAGACTCATCATTTAGAAGACAAATTCAAGAAAATCGCAACGAACTGGGTCCCATCATTTCTACAATCCTATTTTGCTGCATGCGTGTTTTAGCACTTCGTGGAATAGAATCAAATTCTGGTAATTTGTATGAACTGTTAGAGCTGTTGTATGATCTATGAAGAGTTTCGTGTTGAATCTGGAGATAAAGTTCTTGGTAATCGTTTGTCAATTGGTTCTTGTAGTGCTGCGTATGGTTCACCGACAAAACGGCCCTGGACTAATAGTAAAATTTACAATCAAATATATTCGTATTTGTACTCACCTGTTCAGTGTCAGGTTTAGCTAACAATAATTCAATAATAATAACAGCACAAAAATGAATTAAAAGTGAATTAAAAGTGAATAGCCTTTACGCGAAATGGTACCAATAACGGTTGTTTGTTGACAAGAAACAATATAAATATAATAACATCACAAGAAATAATTTTACCACTTTTTTTAAGGGTGAAAAAGTTTAAAATGCAAAAATAAAAATAAATAATGTTTTTGTTAAAAAATCTTAACAATTTGTCTGGGGCCGTTTTGACGGGTAACCGCTGAGTGTATCTCGGCAACTACGCAAAACACTATAATCGAAATTTGTGGGTCTCTCTTGCGTGAAGACATTGTTCGTGAAGCAAATAATTCAGTTGCATTTTCTATACTTGCCAACGAGACAAATGACATTTTAGGCATTGAGCAGATGTCACTTGGTGTTAGATTTGTCATTAGAATTTTGATTAAATATGACAAAGCTTGTTGGTCAAGGATACTACTAATGTTCTACAATGGCAGGTAAAGAAGGAGGAGTCCAAGCAATAATTCGAAAAAATACCCAAAAGCAGCATTTGTATATTGCAGTTCACATAAACTAAATCTTGTTGTGAACGATTTAAATAATGTGAATGTTGTACGAAACACAAAAGGAACAATTAAGTAAATTATAGTGTTTTTCCGAGAAAGTAATCAGCAAAGAAAACTTATTCTAAATGTTCCTTTGCTATGTGAAACTAGATGGTCACATAAATATAAAAGTAAAAGCTTGCGGATTTTTGCTGAAAATGTTACAGATATTGTTAAACAACTGGAATATATAGAACAATCAGTAATGTAATCATACTTGCAGATATATGCTAATTCTTTTTTTATGTTTGACTAGCAGACCCGTCGTGCGTTGCAACGATATCAGTAAAAAGGAATACATATAGATAAAAAAAGGAATTACATTAAGGGTCACCGGGCCTATCAGTTTTACATATGAAGTTAAAAATCTGTCCATTTCAATCAATTTCATAACAAATATATAAATATATTTATCTATATTTATCAATATTGTGTAAAATTGAATGGAGAATACAATATTAAAAGTTAGTCAAAACACATTTAGGGCCCGCAGCCCCTAGGAAATGGAAATTAGCAGTTCAGTGCCCTACAGTAATTTAATTTAGGCTCTATTAGGATATATTTCTCAAGATCGTTAAAAACTGAGTGGGAAATAATATCTTAGAGTATACAAAAAAGACATTTGGGGCCCCGGCCCTGAACAATTGGACATTAGAAGTGCAGTGCCATTTGTTATTTTAATATGGGCTACAAAGTTTTTATATACAAAGTTTGGTTAAGATCCAATCATTTACTCAGTAGCTAACGCATAAACTAATTTTATATAGCTCAAATTAGCACACAAAAAACGACATTAAGGGCCCCAAGGCCCAATTAGTGCAAGATATCAAGTTCAAAACACCTATTTATTTCAATCAATTTTATAGTGGATATATTTATCTATATTTCTCAAGATCTTTAATAATTGAATTGGGAATCAAATCTTAAACGTTTATGAAAAAAGACATTTTGCGCCCCCAGCCCCGAATAAATGGACATTAGGAAATTAGTGCCCTATAGTATCTTAATATAGGCTATCAAGTTGTTATGTACCAAGTTTCGTCAAGATCCATTCCTTTTCCAAGCAGCTAAGCCTTAAACTAATTTTTATATAGCTCATATATAGCTTATGTAAGAAAAAATTATCATTATGGGCCCCCGGCGCCCCATGAGTGGTAAATTTTGAAAAAAGTAGCCTATTTCCATACCGGGAGCGTACTCAAAAGTCTCCAAAAGTTTAATGGCGATCAGATGAATGGTTTAGTCAGCTATAACAGACATGCATACATACATTGATCTATACTAATAAAAGGCAAAGCCCTGACTCACTCACTCATTCATCACTAATTCTCCAACTTCCCGTGTAGGTAGAAGCATGAAACTTTGGGAAGTTGTTGAGCAGCCTCTTGCGACGAAAATTGGAGTAAGAGAATTTTAAAAATAACACTCATGGGGGCCGGGGGCCCAAAAGCGTTTTTTTCCCTAATATGGCCTATATAAAATTTGAATATCACCAATTCTCCTATTTCCAGAGTAGACAGAAGCATGAAACTTTGTGAAGTTGTTGAGTACAATCCCGCGATGGTCAAGGGTGAACAAATATTTAAATTATCACTTCCTGGGGGCCGGGGGCCCAAATTAAGTTTTTTTCCTTATATGAGCTATATAAAAACTAAAAACCCCAAATTCTCCTATTTCCCGTGTAGGTAGAAGCATGAAACACTGGGTAGTTGATAAGTACACTTCCACGATTGTAGCAGTGAAAAAAAATATTTAAATTATCACCTAATGGGGGCCGGGGGCCCAAATGTAGTTTTTTTTCTTATATAAAAAACTGACTCATCACTAATTCTCCAACTTCCCGTGTAGGTAGAAGCATGAACCTTTGGGAACTTGCTGAGTACACTCTCTCGACGATAACTGGCGAATAAGAATTTTTAAAATTCACACTCTTGGGGGCTGGGGGCCCAAAAACGCGTTTTTCCTTATATGGACAATATAAAATATGAAAATCATTAATTCTCCTATTTCCCGAGTAGGCAGAAGCATGAAACTTTGGGAAGTTGTTGAGTACAAACCAGCGATGGTAACGGGCGAAAAAAAAATATTCACTTCCTGGGGGCCGGGGGCCCAAATGAAGTTTTTTTCCATATATGAGCTATATAAAAACTGAAAATCACAAATTCTCATATTTCCCGTGTAGGTAGAAGCATTAAACACTGGGTAGTTGATAAGTACACTTCCACGATCGTAGCAAGTGAAAAAATATTTAAATTATCACTTCCTGGGGGCCGGGGGCCCAAATAAAGTTTTTTCCTTATATGAGCTTTACAAAAATTGAAAATATCTAATTTTCTTATTTCCCGTGTAGGTAGAAGCGTGAAACACTGGGTAATTGATAAGTATACTTCCACGATCGTAGCAAGTGAAAAAATATTTAAAACTGTCATTCGTGGGGGGCGGGGGCCAAAATGTAGTTTTTTACCATATATATCACTAATCTAAAAACTGAATCATCACTAATTCTCCAACTTTCCGTGTAGGTAGAAGCATGAAACTTTGGGTAGTTGTTAAGTAGCCTCTCGCGGCGATAATTAACGTTAAAGAATTTTAAAATTCACACTAAATGTGGGCCAGGGGCCCAAAAACGTTTTTTTCCCCCTACATGGGTTATATAACAATTGAAAATCACAAATTCTTCAATTTTCCGAGTAGGCAGAGTCATGAAACTTTGGGAAATTATTGAGAACAATTCCGCGATGGTAACATGTGAAAAAATTATTAAAATTATTACTCACTGTGGCCGGCGACCCAAATGATTCAGACTGAAATCTATTGATGTTTAGAATTGGTGTGAAACGGGGTTTCAACGCTTACTAAAATTCTAACTTCCGCAGCGGAGCGCGGGGATTTTGCTAGTTTATATATATATATATATAGAAGAAGATAAATGTAAACTGTCTTCCATGTAATAAACTTTCAGGAAATTTAGTTCAGTTTTATTGTAACAACTTTATGACATTTTTATGACATTTTTTCTCAAATGTAGGGGGGGGGGAGGAATGCCCCCATTACCCCCCTTCCCTACGCCCATGGTTACAGATTAAGTGGTAAAAAGTATCTAAAATATAAAGTTATTAGTTATTAATATAAAACAAGATGTTTCTTCTGTTGATCTCTTGACTGAGAAAAGATGTTGCTTCATTTTTGACAGTTTATTGAAATTGAAGCATTTTGATGTCAGGGCAAGTTGGATGCGTCGATTTATTGGGTCCAATCGATTTCGCAGCATATTTTTAATGTTAAAAGTTCAATTGAGTTGAAAATCGTTGTTCCTTATAGTACGTTGTTGCTAATGTAAAAAGCTGTTGAAGAATTTGACATCCAAAGATCCGAGTCTGCATAACCCCCGAAAATTCCTTTAAAAAAAATTTAAAAAAACCCGAATGAGGTAATTACCCTGTTCGCCGACCCTGCGTTAATAAAGAGAACTTGTAAAGAAGGCAGTGGCACCATCCCATATGGACAGGGCCGGTCTAGTCTTAGTCTTAGGCTACTGCAACCTATGCCGCCGCAGTGGGCCCCACGCTTTTCATAGGCCCCGCCTATCTTAATTTTCACTTACTTATGTTTCATCCATATATTATATTACGTAGGCACAAAATTCGTATTTTAGGGACCCCCTCCCCTGTGCATACGTACAAATTCGCCCCCCCCCCGTAGAAAAATTTAATTTTAAGCCAGAGTCAAAAGCAATTGGTTTTATTCTTTGATTGAAGTCGCCTGTAAATTATAAATGACGTCACGCGCCTAAAAAAGGCTGGGGTCACGCATTTTTGACGAAGTGCGACGAAGAAGGGGTGTTTAAGAAATGTGACGTCACATCAAAATGCGCAATTCTAAATCAAGTTCCACTAAAATATTTGATTGCTGAAATTTATTTAATGACGTTTTCAATGGCTTCTCGCGTGTTACGATATTAGATTGCAGCCTTACACTAAATGCATTCTTAAATGACAATAAAACAAACCCGTAAAAACAAAGTTTTTGACTATAACTCCCTTATATATGAGACATAACTAACAGTATTGATTATGTTCAAACGCGACAAACATTTACATACTGAATCTGTCTTAACTCCCCTTTGCTTTATAGCCGAGGGGAAAGGTCTGGTCACCGATCGCTGGACCGAGCTCAGCGTGACACGTAAAATGTAAACAAAAGCACGCTGGTACATCGACGATGTGGCGTCAACCCGCGAACTGAGCTGTCACATGAAAAAAAAACGTGAAATTGAATTACATATGTCGTATAGAGATAACTAAAAATGCATTAATTTAATTACGGTACGTTCGATCGATCTGAAATTTTGATACGATGCATTGTTAGGTGACACAAGTCTATTTGCCAAATTCCAGATCGATGGCTTCACGGAAAGTGGGTCATTTTTGACTTTTGTTTTTCCGCCTGCCTGCCCGACGTACGAAAAGATGACGACAGACAGAGAGACAAGATTTCGAAGTTAATATAAAGGGATTTAAAAAAAGAAATATGAACCATGCTAATTTTATTTTCAATTAGAAAATACGGCTTTGGGCCGTCCACAAATGACGTCACACGATGTTGGTCGATTTTCACCCCCCCCCCTCTCTTCGCGCGTCGTCACAAGATTTAGAGTCTCCCTCCAATATGACGTCACAGAAATGCACATTAATGCCATTTTTTATTTGAAAATGCGCATGTTTCGCATCAATTTTTTGTCATTTAAGTTTAAGTATGTATTTATTGTAAGGCTGCACTCTTATAACGTAACACGCATGAAGCCCATATAAAACGTCATTTTAAAAATTGTAAACAATCAAAATTGTAAACAATATTTAAATGCAACATTTTAAGTTACGCGTTTTCTTAAACACCCCCGACCCCCACCCTTTCGTCGCAAATGGTCTACCCCCTCTAGGTGCGTGACGTCAGTGATGGACAACCCCTTTGTGACGTCATACTGGAGGGGGGTCTAAGCTTTTATTACGAAGTGAGACCCCGGGGGGGGGGTACAAATCTGTCAAAATCGCGTGACGTCATTCATTGATGGCCCCCATTATAGATTTTTGTAATATTAATATCGTGTTTTTCATGTTGAAATTATTGAAGAAATACAATAGAACTTTCTAATTTTATTGTCTTGAACTTGAACACTGCATAACAAAACTGTTAAAATAGAACAATACAAGCCGTGAAATCGCCGTCCCGTTGTGTATTTATAACGGCTAAGGCACCGGTGGGCGCAAGAGAAACTTCTACTTCTACTAATTTCAAGAAATGGAAATATAAATCAGACGGATATATTTTAGTAATGTGTGAGTGTTTGGTCTGAATAAAATGTTAATTACTTCCAAGTAATTAAAAGTTCAGAATTTCGTTTGCATTATCATTAAATTATTAAAAAAATTAATGCGTATCAGTCTTGACTCGGTCGGTCTCAAATGCCGTTTGCAACCTCAGCGGTTTAGGTTACTAGGAGGCTTAGTATTATGCAAATTAAATTTGTTTTGCGTATGTACACATTCAGTCGAGACCCCCCTCCCCCCGTACGATACGCAAAATGCCGTTAATTTAAGACCCCCCCCCCTTTCCTTGCGTACGTAATATATGGATGGCCCTTACTATCATTATTAATTCCTTATCCCAACCCGGCCAAACTGGACCACGCGTATTCCGTTTCGCATACTAAGCCGCATAGGGCCCCGCAATAGCTAAGACCGGCCCTGCATATGCACTATTTTTGGGCCAAGATGTAGACTATTCTAAATAAAAATTTCAAATTATAACCAAAAAAAAATATATATTTCGAAGTTATAAATTTTTGAAAAATCCGAAATGTCTTCCAAAATTTACAGTGAAAAATTGATTTTGACACCCTGTAACTTTTGAAATAACACTTTAGAAGCTTTCAAACTTCTTTATCTAACAGAAAACTACACATATAACAAACTTATTCATTTTCAGGTCTGTCTGTGTTTTAAATACACATTTTTATTTATTCCAAAATGAGCCGAATCACGATTGGATAATAAATAAATAAATTAACAGGGAGACAGAAAGTCATTTTTTCTTCATTTATAAAAAATCATAAGAAAATTAACCAAAACAGTTATAAATTTTAAATATAAGTTTACTATCATCTAAAAGAAAATTCAAAGCTCTTTATCAACAAATTAACATGCAGATGATAAATTATAACTAAAATAAACTAGAATTTTTAGAAAAAAGGAAGAAATTTGAAATATTTTTTAAAATCACAACAAAAGAAACTAGTGCGATATGATAATCATGTGACCATGTTGTTTCAGATTATATTACATTATTATAGTTTCAAAAGTAAATGTACAGACTTATTTAGAAAATGGACAAATAGTGTTAAAAAAATCCCCAAGAAGGGTTACTTTAATTTTAAGACAAACTTAAACTAACATCAAATGATTTGAATAAGTCTAATGCAGCTCATTTATATGTAAGAATCAAATACATTTTTTTAAAAGAACGCACAAAAATATTTACAAATTCATTTGCTCATGTAGGCCTTACCGTGACTGTTTATTAAATTCTGATAACGCTCACTCTAAAATGCAAAATGATAATAATTTAAAATTGTATTTAAAGAAGAATATCTCACTAAACTTCTTCCTTGAAGCCAACACTGCAAGTGATGTAAGGTTGGTGGGAAAAAAGCCTAACAATCTTAATTAAGTAGAAACTGAAAAAAATATCATAAACCGTTTGACAAGGGGGAACACAGTAGGCAATAAAGATCATTAAGGAGCATGAGTTAAAATACAAATCAAGACTTAACATAATAGTAATAATAGAAGAACAATGCATAATAATTAACAAGATCGAGGGTAACATTGGAAACTTTTAGATGGAAGTTGACATACAGCTCTATCTGTAGCGTCATGAAGGAGACACCAATTTCTTTGATGAAATGCATCTTCTAGAAAATTTTATAACGTCAGCTGAGGAAACACGTGAACTATTCAATTATCAGATCTCTCTCTCTCTCTCTCTCTCTCTCTCTCATCTCTCTCTCTCTCTCTCTCTCTCTCTCTCTCTCTCTCTCTCTCTCTATCTCTCTCTCTCTCTCTCTCTCTCTCTCTCTCTCTCTCTCTCTCTCTCTCTCTCTATCTCTCTCTCTCTCTCTCTCTCTCTCTCTCTCTCTCTCTCTGTCTCTCTCTCTATATATATCCCTCTCTCTCTCTCTGTATCTCACTATCTCTCTCTCTCTATCTCACTATCTCTCTCTCTCTATCTCACTATCTCTCTCTCTATCTCACCATCTCTCTCTCTCTCACTATATCTCTCTATCTCACTATATATATATCTCTCTCTATCTCACTATATCTCTCTCTCTCTATCTCACTATCTCTCTCTCTCGCTCTCTCTCTCTCTCTCGCTCTCTATCTCTCGCTCTCTCTCTCTATCTCACTATCTCTCTCTCTCTCTCGCTCTCTATCTATCTCTCTCTCGCTCTCTATCTATCTCTCTCTCTCTATCTCACTATATATATATATATATCTATCTCACTATATATATATATATATCTATCTCACTATCTCTCTCTCTATCTCACTATCTCTCTCTCTCTCTCTATCTCACTATCTCTCTCTCTCTCTTAAGATAACTTAATACAACCAGAGCCGTATTTACACCATTTTGGGGCCTCGGGCAAAGAAATAGTGTTGGGCCCCTCCCCCGCAGGAATAAAAAATAAATAAACAATATATATACAAATAAACATATTCCCATGGGGCCCTTATGCTCGTGGGCCCCGGGCAAATGCCCAACAGGCCTATGCGTTAAGAAGGCTCTGAATACAACCCTCAGATAGACCAAAGGATAAAACACCTTTATTATTCCGTATGCAAGAACAAACACATACACATTTTCGTTCTTCCCGACCGGAATTCGGGCGCGGAATGGGTTGCCAGAAGAAACCAGGAAAACCAACACTTTATCAACATTTAAATCTCTAATAAAAATGCAGGACTAAACACAAACCATAAATTAGCGTAGGACGCAATAATCTTCCGTAATGAAGGGGCGTCTGTAACAGATAAGATAAGATTTCTGCATGAACATGCACATTGAAAATCGCTGTTGTTATTGTAGAACATTAAGTTTTTTGTCTACATTCTACAAGATTCGACTGCTCTACCAGAAGCTATAAAATCCTATTAAACATCCGCATTTACCATTTACCTTATTTATTCATGTTATTTATTTTTGTGAATGTTTTAATAAACTGTTTTTAAAATTTTGTTTTCAACTACGAATTTTAATGTACGCGCTTTCGCCACCAAAGAAACAAAAAAATACCGGTATCTCTTGGGGTCGGCTTATGAGCGGGTTACACACTTTCTATACTACTCTCTTCGAAAAAGAGGGGGGTCGGCTTATGAACGAACGGGCTATAGAACGAGTATAAACTGTACTTTAAAAAAAAATATGTGAGAGGGAGGGCTATCTTAAGAGAATCTCTGATATTTTTTGTGTGCGGAATAAAATAGTTCGGCAACAAAATATATGACGTCACAAAGCTTTGCGGGCCCGCCCCCCTCACTACAAGCCGTATTTTCTATTTGAAAATCAGCATGTTTTAAGTCACTGCTTTGTCATATAAATATAATAAATGTAGTTAGCGTAAAGCTGCACTCTAATATCATTACACGCGTGAAGCCCATGTAAAACGTCATTAAATAAATTGTAAGCAATCAAATATAAGTGGAACTTTAATTTAAAGTTGTTCGTTGCTCCTAAAAAACTTAAAAATAAACAAAGCTACTGGCCCAGATGATTTGCCTGCAAGATTATTAAAAGAACTAAGCAATGAACTGTCCCCAATCCTTGTAGTTCTCTTTCAAGCCTCTCTAAACCAGGGTAAAGTGCCCCAGGATTGGAAATTAGCTAATGTAAGTCCACTCTTTAAGAAAGGGGATAAATCAGACCCTAGTAATTACAGGCCTGTATCACTTACTAGTATCACCTGTAAATTACTAGAACACATAATATATAGTAGAATAGTTAACCACCTTGACAAATATAATGCCCTATGCCCACATCAACACGGCTTTAGAAAAAACAGATCATGTGAAACACAATTAATAGGTTTAATAGATGAACTATCAAAAGGCTTGGACAAAAATGATCAAATAGATACAATATTACTAGACTTCTCAAAAGCATTTGACAAAGTTCACCACCTTAGTTTACTTAAAAAACTTAACTACTTTGGAATCTCAGGTTCCTTACATCACTGGATCCAAGACTTCCTTTTGGGCAGGGAGCAAACTGTAATAATTAATGGATCTAAATCTGCACCAATAAAGGTTAACTCAGGAGTTCCACAAGGAACTGTGCTAGGTCCCTTACTCTTTTTAATTTATATAAATGATTTACCCAACAACATTTCAACAGGTACAAAAGTTAGGCTATTTGCTGATGATTGTATAATCTATAGAACAATTAAATCAGAACAAGATAGCAAAATTTTACAAAAAGACTTAGATGAATTGATAAAATGGGAAACTAACTGGAGTATGTCTTTCCATCCAGAAAAGTGTCAACTGTTAAGAGTAACAAAGAAAAAGAAACAAATAAATTCAAAATATTACATTCATGGAAAAGAACTGACCCAAACTAAAGATGCAAAATACTTAGGAGTCTTAATAAATGAGAAACTATCATGGAATCCCCATGTCAATGAAGTTATTAAAAAATCAAACAAAACCTTAGGCTTTATAAAAAGGAACTTTAACAAATGTAATAGAGATATAAAACTAAAATGCTACCTCACTTTGGTGAGACCTGCACTAGAATATGCATCTTCTGTATGCGACCCATCCACCAAAGAAAACATTGATAAACTAGAACAAATTCAAAAAAGAGCTGCCAGATTCATTACTGGAGAATATTCGAAACTGACAAGAGTAACACCATTAGTTAAATCATTAAACCTTGAAACACTAGAGGATAGAAGAACCAAGAGCAAAGTAGTAATCATACATAAAGCAATTAATTCTAATTTAGAAATACAACACAAAGATAACTTAATACAACCCTCAGATAGACATAAGGATAAAAACACCTTTCTTATTCCGTATGCAAGAACAAACACATACAAGTTTTCCTTCTTCCCGTCCGGAATTCGGGCGTGGAATGGGTTGCCTGAAGAATCCAGGAAAACCAACACTTTATCAACATTTAAATCTCTAATAAAAATGCAGGACTAAACACAAACCATAGATAAGCGTAGGACGCAATAATCTTCTGTATAGAAGGAGCGTCTGTAAACAGATAAGATAAGATAAGACGTCATCTGATGTGACGTCACAGTTCTTAAACACCCCCCCCCCTCGTCACACATCGTCACATATGTGTGTCCCCCTCTTCCCTACGTGCCCCATGGCTACACGCTGATTAATTTGAAACCGCTTATTGTATTTGAAACTATGATCGCCCTTTGAATCAGCAAGGACACTGGATTGAGTTCTTTTATTCTTCCTCACAAAAGAGACTAATCGAGACATACGTAACTACAAGACAAACATTGATTTCTGGGGCCTAGAAGAAAAAAAAGGCTCCCATGCAGTATACCGTTATAAATACTAAAACCGGATATTGGGGAGGGTGGGGGGTGGTGTAAAGGGGCTAAGGGTGGCATTTCCACCCGAAAGCGATCGAACCGCCAACGTTAATAAAATCCCTGGTCGGACGTGGATTACCGGTCGTTGTTTCTATTCCTCCAGTTGTGTTAATTCACCAAAAGCCTTGGTTTGTAACCAGTGTATACAGTGAAAAATTTCACGGACAAAAACAAATATTTGTTACTTTACAATCGGAAGAACTACTTTTGGTACGTCCAACCCAAATATGTATTAACGTTTCATAAACTTATTTTTTCGACTATATGTATTAATTTTTAAAATAATATGCATAGTAATTTGTATAGATTTGAAGTACACGTAACCTTTTGGGGAAATATTTGTATTTTCTTAAAAGCTTAATATAATATACAGTATGTAATATAATATTTAATATGCATATTCTTTTTATTTGGCTATACTGCTATTTTTATTTTTTTTAAAGAGCCTACTTATTAAGATTAGTTAATTAAATTAGTATGGAAAAGTACAACATCTTTATAAATAATAAATTGAAAAAGTAATTTCCTTGATTTAAATTATTTGTTCATAAACAAAAGTCAATTTTTAATAATTATCCCAAAAGTGTTTTTCGTTGAATCAATTTTTGAAAAAAACAAACTTGCAACAGTTAAAAATGGAATTTTCGGTCTAATAACTTTTCCAGCATGAAACGATGAAATATATTTTTTTTTAAATAATAATATTCTCAGTCCATAATTAAGCGCTAAGAAAATTTGTTGAGACTTTAAATTTTTTTTTGGTTTAAAATAGCCAAACAAGGTGTTGAATTAAATAACGGTGCTCATTTGATTTGATGTGTAGAATTTTAGCCCGAAGGTAGTATTAAATATAATATAAATGTCTCTATTCATAACGTCATCTAATTTCATAACAACACAAGTAAGAACTAAAACGGATAAGTAGGCTAGGTTCTGAATTCAGTCAACACCTAATAAATGTACCGTAGTTTCATAGCTTTACTGGAGGTGATCAGTGATAGAAAGTTCCAGATTACCCCTTTAAAACATTGGTTAAAACAAGTGGTGACCAAAAAAGACCAGTAAAAATTTTTTAAAAAAAAAGTGGTGTTTTCAGAACTAAAATAATCACCCAGCCGTAAGTTGTATTCATTGTTCAACATTCTGATTGTTTTCATGACAAATTATATTCAGTTGGTACATTCTTTTGTTAGGAAATATTAAATGGGGGGGGGGAGATTAAATATGTATTTATGATTTTAATTATAACATTGTCAATTTAAGAAATGTGTTTTCCACACACTTTCAATCGATTAATATTAAAATTATTCATGATTCATAAATGTATTAGTAAGGCTTAGTTTTTTATTTCTTTCTGACACCAGTCCCATTATTCTTGATTTGAGAGTTCAACATGTTAAAAACACGTTTATTGGGGCACAGATCCCGCTACTGACATGTCACACAGGCAACGGCCTCAATTAAAGTCATAAAGGGGTTCACACTCTGAACAATCGGTTCGTATGGGTCAACTATAGGGACGTATAGTCAACTGTAGGGTCTTATCAGTCAACTGTAGGGTCGCATCTGAAGAAAAAAAAAGGAACGTATCAGTCAACTGTAGTGACGTATCAGTCAACTGTAGTGACCTATCAGTTAACTGTAGGGATGAATCAGTCAGCTGTAGGGACGTATCAGTTAACTGTATGGACGTATCAGTTAACTGTATGGACGTATCAGTCAACTGTATGGACGTATCAGTTAACTGTATGGACGTATCAGTTAACTGTAGGGACGTATGATCAACAGTAAGGCCGTATCAGTCAATTGTAAGGACGTATCAGTCAATTGTAGTGACGTATCAGTCAACTGTATGGACGTATCAGTCTACTGTAGTGACGTATCTGTAAAAAATAGGAACGTATCAGTCAACCGTAGTGACCTATCAGTCAAATGTAGGGACGTATCAGTCAACTGTAGTGACCTATCAGTTAACTGTAGGGATGAATCAGTCAGCTGTAGGGACGTATCAGTTAACTGTATGGACGTATCAGTTAACTGTATGGACGTATCAGTCAATTGTAAGGACGTATCAGTCAATTGTAGTGACCTATCAGTCAAATGTAGGGACGTATCAGTCAACTGTAGTGACCTATCAGTTAACTGTAGGGATGAATCAGTCAGCTGTAGGGACGTATCAGTCAACCGTAGGGACGTATCAGTCAACTGTATAGACGTATCAGTTAACTGTATGGACGTAGCAGTTAACTGTATGGACGTATCAGTCAACTGTATGGACGTATCAGTTAACTGTAGGGACGTATGATCAACAGTAAGGACGTATCAGTCAACTGTAGGGACGTATCAGTATCAGACAACTTTAGGGACGTATCACTCAACAGTAGTGATTTATCAGTCAACTGTAGGAACGCATCAGTCTACTGTTGTGACGTATCAGTCAACTGTAGTGACCTATCAGTCAAAAATTGTAGTGACGTATCAGTCAACTGTAGGAACGCATCAGTCTACTGTTGTGACGTATCAGTCAACTGTAGTGACTATCAGTCAACTGTAGTGACGTATCAGTCAACTGTAGGGACGTATCAGTCTACTGTAGTGACGTATCAGTCAACTGTAGTGATCTATAAGTCAACTGTAGGGGCGTATCAGTCAACTGTAGGGGCGTATCAGTCAACTGTAGGGACGTTATATCAGTCAACTGTAGGGACGTATGAGTCTACTGTAGTGACGTATCAGTCAACTGTAGTGATCTATAAGTCAACTGTAGGGACGTTATATCAGTCAACTGTAGGGACGTATGAGTCTACTGTAGTGACGTATCAGTCAACTGTAGTGAAGTATCAGTCAACTGTAGGGACGTATCAGTCAACTTTAGTGACCTATCAGTCAACTGTAGGGCCGTATCAGTCAACTGTAGGGACGTATCAGTCAACTGTAGGAACGCATCAGTCTACTGTTGTGACGTATCAGTCAACTGTAGTGACTATCAGTCAACTTTAGTGACCTATCAGTCAAATGTAGGGCCGTATCAGTCAACTGTAGGGACGTATCAGTCAACTTTAGTGATCTATCAGTCAACTGTAGGGACGTATCAGTCAACTTTAGTGACCTATCAGTCAACTTTAGTGACCTATCAGTCAACTGTAGGGACGTATCAGTCAACTTTAGTGACCTATCAGTCAACTTTAGTGACCTATCAGTCAACTGTATGGGTGTATCATGGATTCTTATATATTTATTTACATTTATAGAATTAAGAGTTACCCCATCCTTAAAGGCAAACCCGGGCCTTGGAAATTCGGGTTGTTTATTTTAGTTTGTTTAAGGACTGCAATATTGAGCGCACTTTATACTTGAAAGAAGAGAGAGAGAGAGAGAAAGAGAGAGAGAGAGAGAGAGAGAGAGAGAGAGAGAGAGAGAGAGAGAGAGAGAGAGAGAGAGAGAGAGAGAGAGAGAGAGAGGTGGAGGGGAGATTTACTTTTTATGAAACGGAATATTCATTTAATTTTTAAGAAATTACAGTGTATGTGTTTATTATTCGAATCTAGGAATTATTATTTTAAAAAATCCTAAAGATGAATTTTCACACAATTGATTATCTTCACATGGCTGGAAAAATCCCACCTATCCGACTACCACACCCCTTTTTTTTTAAAGATATTCTTCTTCATCCAAACGTGGCACCTAGAACCGAGGTTTCGATGAAATTTTGAAAAACGTTAATATCAAATATTTTTTTTTAAAAATATCATTAAAAACAACATAATTGGTTATGATTTGATACGTTTATTTTAAAGGCTCTGATGGTGGTAGATGGATATAAATGCCACGACCTCTGTTTTATACGCGCCTCAGCGTCACCTCTTGTTGGTTTGCAATCTATCTTAATTTTTATCGCATTCCCTCCGTCACACATGCCGAACTACGATTCTCATCTGTTGATAAAAATGTCTGGAATAACAAGTTTTGTCCCCAGGCAGGGCATGTGTTTAATGTCAAAGCGAATGCTCATTTTTCTCCGCATTCAAGCCAGAGAGGATTAGCAGATAATCTAAGATAAGGCAGCGCAATAAGCCATCAAATCCAATTACCCCGCGGCGTTGCCCGATCGCAGTCGTCAATTCATTTCAATCGATAACACGATCGACGACGGCTGTATTCAGAATAAGACAATCTCATGTCCACTCCTGGATTGACAAATTGTCTATTCATAGGTCTCAGTTTGACTGAGCCTATTTCCATTAACGTTTAAGTCTCATCGTTCATTTATCTGATTCAAACTGTAGGCGCTCAATAGGCGCTCGGATGTTGTCAAAGTAAGTCTATACAAAAATACATTTTAGATAACGTCATTTATCATTGTCTGTTGTAAAATAGGTCATTGGCTAGTCCAGGGGTCTCCAAACTACGGCCCGCGGGCCAGATGCGGCACGCGAGGCCCTCTCATCCGGCCCCTGGAGACCTTTTAAATATAAAAAAAAAGATACTATTTTTACCTGTATCTTTAAATAACCACAAAACTGTTTGTAGTCGGAACCCAAAACTGCTGTTTGACAGTTAATGCGGCCCTCCGGCAGACAAGTTTGGAGACCCCTGGGTTAGAGCACTGCATGCAGGGTTTACCAAACAAGTAGAAGGGCACCATTCGGGAAATAATGAAACAAGGGAGGTTGAAGTCAAAAGTTTCATCATTTAAGTCCTAATTTAAATTTAAAGTACTGCAATTGCTATGCTTTCTATTTTAAAAAAATGTATTGCAGGCAAAAGTTAGAGTTAGGGGGAAAATAAACACATGCACACACACACGCACACACACACACGCAGACACACTCACATACACACACACATATATAAGAGAGAGAGTGAGAGTGAGAGAGAAGGGGGAGAGATAGAGATTTTAAAAGACATTTCCTCAATTATAGCAAGATTATGCCATTCCTCAATAATAGCAAGATTCTGTCATTAAAGTGTTGTAAAAACTATTTTTAAAAAATGGATTTAATCTTACTTGCAGTTGGTCCGTGTTGAAAGTATAAATATCAGCATCCAACTTTTGTGGAGTATTTCACAAAATTTTCTGCGAGGTAATTCTAAACTGCTGCGCAGTGCCTGTCAGACATCTGCGCGGCCGCGCAGTTTAAAGGGAATATAGCCCGCAGGCCCTGCGGCGCAGGGATTACATCGTTATTGCTTTATTTTCGTATCGCGTTTTTACTTCAATTCTTTTGCCGAGGACGCTGGATTCTTTTCACTCGATCGCAGTTTTGTAGCGTTTAAAAAAAAAGAATATATATTATTTTTTTACGTATTCTACATAGCCTATTTTATTTTTAAATCCTTTATATTAACTCGTGGTGTCTGTTTGAACCCTTGCTTGCTTGTCTGTCGCCAAATTTTGGATCGATTTTTAACCCACTTCCTCGTAAGCTAGCGATCTGAAATTTTGCAGGCAGACTCGTGCCGATGATAAAAACGATGTTTCAAAATTTCAGATCGATCGCATGTACTGTAATTAAAATTTTGAATTTTTAGATTATTTTATTTATCTCTATGTATCATGTTATTTTTTGAGATAGAGTGTCGTGGTGCGTATTATTATTATATTGAACAACCTTTCTGTCGCGCAATAAGGTGCGTATTTTATTGACAACACTTTTTATAAACATATTCCTGATCGGTGCGCATTATATTAAACATGTTTTGCGACACAACTAAAATTGTGTATTTTTGGATGGTCTTGCGCTGCGTATTATAATGAACATTCTTTTAGTTACTTCTCGTACATAAAGGATTTATAGTCAAAAACGTGGTTTTTTTTACGTTTAAAAAAAAATAATTTATGCCTTAATTGTAATCCCCCCCCCCTCATCCAATTTGAAAAAAAATATGTTTCTGCATAAATCCCTGTATTTCACGCGGTTTCTTTCTCACTTCTCACTCTTTCTCTCACACTCCCCATTCCTCTCCTGCTCCCTCTCGGTACCTTTTCAGCATCTCATCTTCAGCGCTGCTGTCGTCAATCTCACTCTGCTCTCTTTAGACTCGTCAACACACCAAATTTGTTCACTGATGGGATTGTTAAAAATATTGTAGCCCGAGTATTCGGGTACCGCCCATTGTTAAACAATTCTTTAAAAGAGATTTGTCTGTTTCAATACTGGGCAGAGTATTTGAACATTTTTTTTCTTCACTCAGTGTTTCGGCAAAGTGAAGTTTACCGTACTAAAATGGTTCCCGTGCCTTCTAAAACTTTTAACGGGAAAATCATAAATAGCCTACGTTTAGGTCATCCTAGTTTGTTCTATTGGTTTAAGAATGGAATGGATAAAAAGAATTAGTAGAAGGTCGAACCCTTTAGCCTTGCCAAAATGTCAGATAATTAAATTTGCTTAAAAAGTACCCTGATTTCTTTAAATTAGAATAATATTATGTGTGACCTGAAAGTTTCACATTTCATTCAATTTAATGTTCAGCTGATTTTTTTCTTTCTCATTCATGAAAAAATAATTTAAATTCTCCCTTTAAGTAACTAGTTTGGGAATATATTAATTAAATTTAGAACCGTTGACAGCACGCTTTTCTAAAAAATTGCAAAGCCTTCATAAAAAGACGATTCAGCATCAATATTGATATTGCAAACACTTTCACTAGAGGTTTTTCATTATTGCACGGCTGGTCGTTTTGTGTGCTTTGTTCTCATGTTAATTTTATCATTATTTAATGACAAGCGCTGGCTGCCCACCCATGAATTACATGAAAGCGTAGGCGAAGTTCAGTTCGATTCGTTATTCGGCTTTGGGCCCTCCATACCTCTAGATATGAGACGTTAGTGCGAGAGGGAACAACAATAAAGGCTGTTATTTTTTTCTTCTTCTCTAATGGCGAATCCAATTAGATTTAATTTCGATATTTATTTTTCTTTTAATTTTACATTTTTTTAAATTGTTGCTTTAAAAAATTGTATAGGATAATTAATTTAAATTGTTTTAGTTTCAGATAAGCGGTGTAATTAGAAATAAGCTCCAGGTTTATTTTCACATAACATATAATTTATAATTTATATAACATAGAATGTTTGAGTGATATCTGATTTTGTCCAAATTAGCTGTCAACCCCTCGAGTTTGAAAATCAAGTGTAAAAAGAAAAACAATATTGAAAATGGATCCAGATATAATGTCCCCATTAAGCTGCGCGGCCGCGCAGATATCTGACTGACGCCGCGCAGCTGTTTAGAATTAGCGCGCAGTGAATTTTGTAAAAAAAAATTGCACAAAAAATGGCTGCTGTGCAACTTTGCAGACACGTTTTTTTACTTTGCACACGGACCAACGAACCTTAGAGGGAACATTGGTAATGACATACGTTTATACGATTCATTCAAATAAAGATTTGATTTCAGATACTTAAAACGAAAAGTTACTTTTGCGATACCGCCCAAGGTAGGCAGCTTTGATACGTTGAATATTTAGGCAAGGCAAGGGCGGTCACCTACATGGGGAAAAATGGGAGATGGCGGGATTAAAAAAAAAGATAAGACAACAAATGTCACTAAATGTTCAGTCATCATCTAATAAACAGAGTATGTTAAGGCCTGACAAGACGGCACAGAACAGCTAACTTTTCGGAAAAAAAACATATAAAAAAAACAACCTTCCTCAACGAACGAATAGAAAGAAAAAAAGAAAGAAAAAAAAACAACAAACAAACAAACAACAACAACAAATAAAACTAATAAATTGATATGAAAACTTAGCTGCGGTGTATATTAGTGCTGAAAGAGTGATCGGGGGTAGGGTCTAAACGCCCAGTTGACACATAGAACTGGACCCAGAATGCGACCTCTGGCCTCGGGTGAGAACCGCCCTGATGTCAGCTCGTGTTTGAGCAGGGTTCAGTTTATTCCCACCCCACCCCTCACTTGCACACTTTTCTTCTTCTCTCTCTCCCCGCCCACCAATGAAGTAATTGACAGCCGTTAATATTTCGTTACCTGGAAGGGGCGGCATTATTTTCGTGTGCGAGCATGTGTGACGATGACGTGAAGCGGATGGGGTAATATTTGCGTGACGATTCGATATTGAACGACCCGTCGATACAGAACATTTTTCTAATTTTTTTTTCAACACATGTTCTCTTTAACTGCTTACTGCGCTAAGCTTGAGCTTCTTTTAATTTTTCGTCCCATTTTTGCCCACGCTTTCTGTTTGGTTTTACAGTGGAACCCCCGGTATACGTCCTTATTCCGTTCCAGACCCTTGGACATATACCAAATTGGACGCATACCAAACGTATTTTTCAGATAAGAAATAGAGGGAACATGATTAATCCGTTCCCATGAAAAAATATCAAATTGTTATTTACGTATATTATACATTTATTGACGTGGTTGTATAGAATAATTTTAACACTTGATTCATAAATAAAAAGGACTTAGACGAATTTATGTCTGTTTTCCAGTTATCCGGATCAAAAGCAATTTTTCAACATGCTATAGTATCCCTGGTTTTTGTTTAGTAATCGAATTCACCCCCTTAGCAACATTTGCCTATTTAATAAAGTCTTTGCTTTTCACAATCATGGGAATAGTCGATCTCCCCGTTTGGTATGCTGCAAATAATTCCCAGACACGCACGCCATTTCCATCCTTTACAACAATCTCTTTTTTTTCCAAATCCATGGTGATCCTAACCATTTTTTAAAAAAAAGTAGCTTGGCTCCTCTCATTAATTTTCTTAGAACTCATGTGAAGTGGATTTACTCATATCAATATACATAATTCCCGTTGTCTGTATGGATGTAATGCTGTTAGGTGGCGCTGCGATGGATGTAATACTGTTAGGTGGCGCTGCGATCGATTTTGTTTTATAGTGCTAATAATTTTAGAAAGCAGCGCACAAAATTAATGCACCAAAAATAACACTTTTCGAACGTTCCGCATAAAATTGTTCAATATGATGATAAATGAATAAAATAAAAAATAAATTAAATTAATTAAAGTTATGTATTACGTTATTTTTTAATCTGATGTGTATTTATTTTGAAAACTTCCGTCATTTTTGACGGGTGATACACTAGTTACTCATAATTTACGTGAAAAAACACCAAATCACATGATAATTTATTTATTGCGTATGTCGTTCAGCGTATTGTAGCATCTGCCGTAATAACACACATATCGCGCAGTGTGCTGTCATTCCTAAAAGCTACGCATGCGCGATGGGTCATTTTGACTCCTAGGAGCCGTCTATAAATGACGTCACGCACTGGGGGGGGTAGGGGGTCACACATTTGTGACGTTGTGTGACGAGGGGGAGGGAGGTGTTTAAGAAATGTAATGTCACATCAAAATGCGCAACTTTAAGTCAAATTTACACTTAAATATTTGATTGCTTCAATTTATTTAATGACATTTTAAATAGCTTCACGCGTGATGTGATATTAAGCCTTACTTTAAATACAAACTTAAATGACAATAAAGTTATTTGAAACCTGCTCAATTTCAAAAAAGAAGAACTCCTTTTATGGCGACACGACGCAGCTTTGTGACGTCATGTTTGAGGAGAGTCAAACTTTTTGTGACGACGTGCCGAGGAGTGGGGAGGGGGAAATAGGCCGAAATTGCGAGAAGCACGCAGATCGTATTCCAAACACAGGTCGTATACCAAAGCAAAATGCTTCGCTTCCAAACAGGACGTATACCAAGTTGGACTTATTCCAAACAGACGTATACCGAGGTACACTGTATTTAAATGTCCCCTTTTTAATGGATTGTTAAAATATATTTTTTTTGTGTGGAAATTAAGTGTGTTTCCATTTTAAACAAAATTGGCTAGAAAAATGATGTTTTTGTCGTCTTTCTGAGAATGTTCACTTTAGTGGGGAAGCCACCGCGCCTAACTGATTCTCGCGGTGTTTTTTGGAGGTAAGCGCCCTAGTCGCACTAATCCTACAACATTAAATTTTATTCCCCTCCCAGTAGTCTATTGAATAAACGACAATCAATAAAGGTCCCCCACCCCTATAATCAATTAACCAAATCTTCCCATCAGATGAAATCAATTATTGAAATTTCTCCTCCCGTACCATCATTTCCATCCACTCCCCGAGTTCGGCTCATTCATCAGAAGTTCTTCTGTTGCCAACAACAAATACCAATGCAGTGAGACCCAGGTACAATTTCTTTGTACCTAGCAGCGCGGCGTTCTCGACGACGTTTTAGTCCCGATAGATCGAACGTCACCGTTACGCTCTGCATGCTACGGTAGGTAACAATAACTGATTTGAACTTCTGTTATTTAAACTCTTAAACATAACAATCTTTTAAAAATAAAATGGAATCGCGATGAAGCATAAATGCGTAGTGATAGATCAAATATTTTCGGATGATTTTTGAAGTCCCTTTGCCGCTTCTCCTTTGTGCGCCCGCCCATCCCCTTTAATTCAAAATTGATTTTTTTCTTCTTTTAAGATTACAACTTTGGACTCCCTACTTTTCACGACCCCACACACACACTCTTACAGCCGCAGTGGTAGCAGGGCTCAAGCGGTTTTACTCTGGGAGCGAAGCGAATAAATGTAATCCTGGGTTTGTGGAGATCGAGAGGGGCTCTAGGCATGGATCATGAAAGACAACTTATGAAAGACAACTTCCACGTCTTCCATGGAACTTTTGCAAAAGCTGTTATATATTTTTTTTTAAATTAAATTTTTTACTTATTTTTTGTTTTGGAGGGGGCAGTATTCAGATGAAGTAGGAAGCGATGCTAGTTACCCGAGATGTCAAGTGTTTTCCTTCTATTTAAGTAAGGGCAGCGTTTGTATGTGTGTGTGTGTGTGTGTGTGTGTGTGTGTGTGTGCGGCGTGCGTATGTGTGTGTGTGGGGAAAATTCATTTCTTTAACGTGGAAAAGGGTGGCGAAAAATATTGAGGGCAATAACTTATAACCGCTTAACCACAGTAACACGTTTGTGGGGCCCACCTAACACCAAATTATGACGTCATGTTTACCAGAGTCAGCTGAGGCAGCTCAGCCCCGCTAGCTTAATTTAAAATTAATGAAATCAAATAACAATTTGATGACCACTTATGGTAGTAGCTATCACGTGTTTCTTCTCCTCTATCTCATTCTTAGGCTACTATTAAAATATTAATCCATTCGTGAAAACGGAGTTGAAGTAGTACCGTTTTCTGAAATGATCAAAACAATTTTTGGATACCCTCAATCGGTCTCAAGGCGTTGCGCTCATCAAAGGTCGGGAGTTGTTGTTTAAAAGCCTTGTTATATACCATCTATGAAACAGAGGGGGTCAAACAAAATTTAAGAAAATGACAACTAATTTAAAATTATGGAGTGCACTTTGGTGTAGATATCTGTATTAGGTCTTTCTTTCCAGAAATTTTAAACAGGCAGGGTTAACTTCAGTATGGTACATTTATTAAAAGAAAATATTAATTTTTTTTTAAAATCTGAATTCTTTCCCGTTGCGGCGCACCACTGGAAGCGGCGATTTTTTTAGTCTGTTGAGTGGAGAGACCTGCCATGCTCCTCGTTATCTTTTACATGTATTCTGTATCACGTATGATATTATAAGTAAGCATGTAGCCAAATAACTCGAACCCAAACTACAACGCAGTAAAGAATAAACGGATTCGGTTACGTCTCCCGGTTCAACAATGGAGTATTCGCCCTTCGCCTAAATCGTTAACAAAAAGACCCGGAGACAATATAATTGTACTGGGCGCCCGAGCTGGTATGCATTTGTATCTCTGCTATTTTAAGTCGATAATTTATTTCAGGGCAGAAGTGAATACCAAACATAAACATATTTTGACACTCTAAGGGGGGTTATAACTTTGTGTAAACGCCCCTTACAATAACAATACAGTTCTTCTGTTATTAGTATGTTTGACAATTTGATTAGCTTGAGTGAACCTTTTTAAAAATTTTAATCAAGTTAATTAGTTTATAATATTAAAGTTAACATGATAAAAAAAGTCTTGGAACGAATTACACTACAATAACAATTGATTGTACTGATAAAAAGTAGATTGAGCTCACACACATGGAAATAAACTTGGGCATTGTTGGTAAAAAATAATTCTTTACACATTTTCGACATTTGGGATTCTAACACGTTCTTCTAATGTCTAGATTTTATAGAAACTTCACTTGTTCATTGCACAGCAAATAAAAGTAGTAGCTGATAATATCCCAGACCCCCCCCCCAGCTATTTCAAGTAAGGCAATTTTTGTTGCTGGTATCCATAGATAGGCGTAAGACGCAATAAATTTCTGTACGGAAGGAGCGTCTGTGATGTATGAGATAAGATTCGGTACTGTCAGTAGTGTCGCTACCATTCTACCAGTCTATCATTGTTGAACGGTATTACGCCACTGACTAAAGAATCGACCAACAATGGGTGCTGACACCAGAAATCCTCTCTTTTCGTCCCAGATCATTGACAAAAGAAAAATTGAAATCCTTACATTTTAAGTTAAATTGTTGTTGTTGTTGCCAAGTCTAACTCTACATGCCTGGCTTAATTACATTAGCCATAAACTTCAGCAATAGTAGAAGTCAATACCAGTTTACTTAAATTCTATTTAGAGGTAACATTTAAATTCTACATGGAGGTGCCAAACCTTCTGATTTTTATATATTACCCCCGCCCCCATTAGTTTTTCTATAAAACTTTGGACATTGAACATCATGATAAGTACATGGACAAATAACCAAGATTAGTTTTATTGATGTTCTTCATTCTATATCAAAGCGAACACAATAACTTAATTTGACATTTTTCTTCATCCAAAAGTCTTATCAAGTCGCAAAGAGCCATGGAAATCTTTAAGTGGACTACATGAAAACAAGAAAGAGAAAAAAATATATAGAGAGAGATATTGTCACAGTCCACCTAGGGCGGTAGTCCATCAAAGCAAATGATGACACTGTTCGAATCTTCCAATACATTGGCTCAGACGAAAAAGACCCTAACGCACATCTGTGAAGTACGTCAACCCATGGCGCCAGCGACGAGCCTCCAGTTTTTCCGAAAGCGTCAGACGTTCGACGCCCTGGCCTCGGAGCGCCCCCAGAGCCTGCAGTCGGTGTACAACATCGTCAGGGAAGTGGTGTCATCCGTCGAGACCAGGGTACGAAATTTAGAGGCGTCCTTCTACGAGCCGATCGGGACGGTGGAGGCTGACGTTAAACAATGGCAGATACCCTTACAGCTGGTGAGTACTGGAGCCATTTAACAGTGGCAGATGCCATTACAGCTGATGAGTAGTGGAGCCATTTAACAGTGGCAGATGCCATTACAGCTGGTGAGTAGTGGAGCCATTTAACAGTGGCAGATGCCATTACAGCTGGTGAGTAGTGGAGCCATTAACAGTGGCAGATGTCATTACAGCTGGTGAGTAGTGGGGCCATTTAACAGTGGCAGATGCCCTTACAGCTGGTGAGTAGTGGAGCCATTTAACAGTGGCAGATGTCATTACAGTTGGTGAGTAGTGGAGCCATTTAACAGTGGCAGATGCCATTACAGTTGGTGAGTAGTGGAGCCATTTAACAGTGGCAGATGCCATTACAGTTGGTGAGTAGTGGAGCCATTTAACAGTGGCAGATGCCATTACAGTTGGTGAGTAGTGGAGCCATTTAACAGTGGCAGATACCCTTACTGCTGGTGAGTAGTGGAGCCATTTAACAGTGGCAGATGCCATTACAGTTGGTGAGTAGTGGAGCCATTTAACAGTGGCAGATGCCCTTACAGCTGGTGAGTAGTGGAGCCATTTAACAGTGGCAGATGCCATTACAGCTGGTGAGTAGTGGAACTATTTAACAGTGGCAGATGCCATTACAGTTGGTGAGTAGTTGACCCGATATAAAACAATGGCAGGTATCAAATGTTGATCAGTAGCATATCACTGTACGAAAAATGTATTCATGTACACGAAAGGATTGAATTGTACAAGAACCTATTATGAAAACAGAAATAAATTCCGAAAAAAGTTTTTTTTTCTTCTTTCTTTTCAGTTACAAACGGTAAAAGTGGGGGGAAAAGGGGGTGGGTGGGGGGGAGGGACGCCAAGGACTCTCATGTATGTGGGAAAGGGGAGTCCTAAAAACTTTGAGAAATTATAGTTAATTAACACAACAGTCGTAATTTCCAAATAAACACAATACTATGATGCGTAAGATAATCATATGATTTGTCGGTCCAGTTTCCGTCACAATCCATTAACCAGTTCAAATGCGCCAAATTTTTGTTAGCTGAGCAACTATTTTTCCATAAACATGCCTTACAAGGTGTAATTTCCCACCCTCCCAAAATATAGATTATGAAGTATTTTCATCAGTATCGTCATCTTCAATGAAATAGTTTAAAGAACAACGCTGTTAGCGAAGAGAGAGGCTCTGTTATTTTAAATCTAGTGATGATTGTCAGGGGTATGAGAATCACTGTGAGTGAATGGGGTTGACTGTGTGAACACTAGTCACGGGAATAATGTTTTAGTGAACTCCTGGTCACATGGGGGTGTGACCAGAGGAAACGCCAGGGTCAGTTGCGACCAGTTGTGTAGCTCAGACCGGTCTGGCGAGACCGGGTAGCTGCAGAGTTGCAGTAAGACAGAGTTGAGGTTTTAACGTCACCCAGAAGCGGTTGGGTCGGACCGAGAGGACTTAGACGCTTGTGTATACGTAGCTCTTAAGGGGACTTGAGCAGGGGCCCAGGAGCGGTCGCGTCGGACAGCCAGTTTGTGTACAGTGTAAATTACAGTTGAAGTATATAGCATTGTGTCCTTTTTTAGTGTCTTGTATGCAAGCGAAGAGCAAGGCAACAATCCCTATAACATCGAGACCTGACAATGATACTCCATGCAGTGCCGGTCTCAGGCCACTGCAACCTATGCGGCCGCAGTGGGCCCCACGCTTTCATAGGCCCAGCCTATCTTGAATTTCACTTATCATCCTAATTAATTCCTCATCCTTACCCAAACTGGGCCACGCGCAATCTGTTTCACATACTAAGCCGCATAGGGCCCCGTAATTGTTAAGACCGACCCTGACTCCATGCTAAAGAAACCTGAAAAATCATTCGGTACAGAATCTAAACTATCTTGTTGGTTCCTATAAGTTTGAAGTTACGTTTCCAGCAACTAAAGATGTTCCTGGATAAATTAGGGAGATTTTGGCGCTTTTTTCTATAAATGATGTTCAGTACCATTTACCATTACCCATGATGATTTGAGCTCACTGTGGGATTGGGACAAGACTTCGAAACGTGTGTGACTCATGGGGATGCAGTTAGTTCAGCGTTAGTAAAAGGTACCCCCCTCTCCCACCTTCGGCACTTCATGCTGATTGTAAAAAAAAATGATTACGCTATTCAGTCTATCCGAGAGTGACGTTCCATGGATAAATCAATGTTGTGTTTTTTGGATTTTTTTTCCGACATGCCGTTAGTAATGGCCAATTGTCGGCTTATATTCGGCTAGGGGCAATTCAAATGTTGCTTGGAAAGAGATCGGAAATTAAGCGAAGGAATAATTGTATGACGCGTTCCAACACAATAACTAGCAAGATCCCGTATGATTATAACGCTTTCTAATAATCCTTACGGCCTTTTCTTTTTCGATGTCAACTTCCCCGCACACATCATGTGCCTAGGTCCCAGGATCCCAATCCCGCACACATCATGTGCCTCGGTCCCATTATCCTCTTCCCGCACACATCATGTGCCTAGGTCCCAGCATCCTCATCCCTCACACATCATGTGCCTAGGTCCCAGCATCCTCATCCCGCACACATCATGTGCCTAGGTCCCAGCATCCTCATCCCGCACACATCATGTGCCTAGGTCCCAGCATCCTCATCCCGCACACATCATGTGCCTAGGTCCCAGCATCCTCATCCCGCACACATCATGTGCCTAGGTCCCAGCATCCTCATCCCGCACACATCATGTGCCTAGGTCCCTGCATCCTCATCCCGCACACATCATGTGCCTAGGTCCCAGCATCCTCATCCCGCACACATCATGTGCCTAGGTCCCAGCATCCTCATCCCGCACACATCATGTGCCTAGGTCCCTGCATCCTCATCCCGCACACATCATGTGCCTAGGTCCCAGCATCCTCATCCCGCACACATCATGTGCCTAGGTCCGAGCATCCTCATTCCGCACACATCATGTGCCTAGGTCCCAGTATCCTCATCCCGCACACATCATGTGCCTAGGTCCCAGCATCCTCATCCCGCACACATCATGTGCCTAGGTCCCTGCATCCTCATCCCGCACACATCATGTGCCTAGGTCCCAGCATCCTCATCCCGCACACATCATGTGCCTAGGTCCCAGCATCCTCATCCCGCACACATCATGTGCCTAGGTCCCAGCATCCTCATCCCGCACACATCATGTGCCTAGGTCCCTGCATCCTCATCCCGCACACATCATGTGCCTAGGTCCCAGCATCCTAATCCCGCACACATCATGTGCCTAGGTCCATGCATCCTCATCCCGCACACATCATGTGCCTAGGTCCCTGCATCCTCATCCCGCACACATCATGTGCCTAGGTCCCAGCATCCTCATCCCGCACACATCATGTGCCTAGGTCCCTGCATCCTCATCCCGCACACATCATGTGCCTAGGTCCCTGCATCCTCATCCCGCACACATCATGTGCCTAGGTCCCTGCATCCTCATCCCGCACACATCATGTGCCTCGGTCCCATTATCCTCTTCCCGCACACATCATGTGCCTAGGTCCCAGCATCCTCATCCCTCACACATCATGTGCCTAGGTCCCAGCATCCTCATCCCGCACACATCATGTGCCTAGGTCCCAGCATCCTCATCCCGCACACATCATGTGCCTAGGTCCCAGCATCCTCATCCCGCACACATCATGTGCCTAGGTCCCAGCATCCTCATCCCGCACACATCATGTGCCTAGGTCCCAGCATCCTCATCCCGCACACATCATGTGCCTAGGTCCCTGCATCCTCATCCCGCACACATCATGTGCCTAGGTCCCAGCATCCTCATCCCGCACACATCATGTGCCTAGGTCCCAGCATCCTCATCCCGCACACATCATGTGCCTAGGTCCCTGCATCCTCATCCCGCACACATCATGTGCCTAGGTCCCAGCATCCTCATCCCGCACACATCATGTGCCTAGGTCCGAGCATCCTCATTCCGCACACATCATGTGCCTAGGTCCCAGTATCCTCATCCCGCACACATCATGTGCCTAGGTCCCAGCATCCTCATCCCGCACACATCATGTGCCTAGGTCCCTGCATCCTCATCCCGCACACATCATGTGCCTAGGTCCCAGCATCCTCATCCCGCACACATCATGTGCCTAGGTCCCAGCATCCTCATCCCGCACACATCATGTGCCTAGGTCCCAGCATCCTCATCCCGCACACATCATGTGCCTAGGTCCCTGCATCCTCATCCCGCACACATCATGTGCCTAGGTCCCAGCATCCTAATCCCGCACACATCATGTGCCTAGGTCCCTGCATCCTCATCCCGCACACATCATGTGCCTAGGTCCCTGCATCCTCATCCCGCACACATCATGTGCCTAGGTCCCAGCATCCTCATCCCGCACACATCATGTGCCTAGGTCCCTGCATCCTCATCCCGCACACATCATGTGCCTAGGTCCCTGCATCCTCATCCCGCACACATCATGTGCCTAGGTCCCTGCATCCTCATCCCGCACACATCATGTGCCTCGGTCCCATTATCCTCTTCCCGCACACATCATGTGCCTAGGTCCCAGCATCCTCATCCCTCACACATCATGTGCCTAGGTCCCAGCATCCTCATCCCGCACACATCATGTGCCTAGGTCCCAGCATCCTCATCCCGCACACATCATGTGCCTAGGTCCCAGCATCCTCATCCCGCACACATCATGTGCCTAGGTCCCAGCATCCTCATCCCGCACACATCATGTGCCTAGGTCCCTGCATCCTCATCCCGCACACATCATGTGCCTAGGTCCCAGCATCCTCATTCCGCACACATCATGTGCCTAGGTCCCTGCATCCTCATTCCGCACACATCATGTGCCTAGGTCCCAGTATCCTCATCCCGCACACATCATGTGCCTAGGTTCCTGCATCCTCATCCCGCACACATCATGTGCCTCGGTCCCAATATCCTCTTCACGAAAACACATCATGTGCCTAGGTCCCAGCATCCTCATCCCTCACACATCATGTGCCTAGGTCCCAGCATCCTCATCCCGCACACATCATGTGCCTAGGTCCCAGCATCCTCATCCCGCACACATCATGTGCCTAGGTCCCAGCATCCTCATCCCGCACACATCATGTGCCTAGGTCCCAGCATCCTCATCCCGCACACATCATGTGCCTAGGTCCCTGCATCCTCATCCCGCACACATCATGTGCCTAGGTCCCAGCATCCTCATCCCGCACACATCATGTGCCTAGGTCCCAGCATCCTCATCCCGCACACATCATGTGCCTAGGTCCCTGCATCCTCATCCCGCACATATCATGTGCCTAGGTCCCTACATCCTCATCCCGCACACATCATGTGCCTCGGTCCCATTATCCTCTTCCCGCACACATCATGTGCCTAGGTCCCAGCATCCTCATTCCTCACACATCATGTGCCTAGGTCCCAGCATCCTCATCCCGCACACATCATGTGCCTAGGTCCCAGCATCCTCATCCCGCACACATCATGTGCCTAGGTCCCAGCATCCTCATCCCGCACACATCATGTGCCTAGGTCCCAGCATCCTCATCCCGCACACATCATGTGCCTAGGTCCCAGCATCCTCATCCCGCACACATCATGTGCCTAGGTCCCTGCATCCTCATCCCGCACACATCATGTGCCTAGGTCCCAGCATCCTCATCCCGCACACATCATGTGCCTAGGTCCCAGCATCCTCATCTGGCACACATCATGTGCCTAGGTCCCTGCATCCTCATCCCTCACACATCATGTGCCTAGGTCCCAGCATCCTCATCCCGCACACATCATGTGCCTAGGTCCCAGCATCCTCATTCCGCACACATCATGTGCCTAGGTCCCAGTATCCTCATCCCGCACACATCATGTGCCTATGTCCCTGCATCCTCATCCCGCACACATCATGTGCCTAGGTCCCTGCATCCTCATCCCGCACACATCATGTGCCTAGGTCCCAGCATCCACATCCCGCACACATCATGTGCCTAGGTCCCAGCATCCTCATCCCGCACACATCATGTGCCTAGGTCCCAGCATCCTCATCCCGCACACATCATGTGCCTAGGTCCCTGCATCCTCATCCCGCACACATCATGTGCCTAGGTCCCTGCATCCTCATCCCGCACACATCATGTGCCTAGGTCCCAGCATCCTCATCCCGCACACATCATGTGCCTAGGTCCCATCATCCTCATCCCGCACACATCATGTGCCTAGGTCCCAGCATCCTCATCCCGCACACATCATGTGCCTAGGTCCCAGCACCCTCATCCCGCACACATCATGTGCCTAGGTCCCTGCATCCTCATCCCGCACACATCATGTGCCTAGGTCCCAGCATCCTCATCCCGCACACATCATGTGCCTAGGTCCCATCATCCTCATTCCACACACATCATGTGCCTAGGTCCCAGTATCCTCATCCCGCACACATCATGTGCCTAGGTCCCTGCATCCTCATCCCGCACACAATCATGTGCCTAGGTCCCAGCATCCTCATCCCGCACACATCATGTGCCTAGGTCCCTGCATCCCCATCACGCAAACATCATGTGCCTAGGTCCCTGCATCCTCATCCCGCACACATCATGTGCCTAGGTCCCAGCATCCTCATCCCGCACACATCATGTGCCTAGGTCCCAGCATGCTCATCCCGCACACATCATGTGCCTAGGTCCCTGCATCCTCATCCCGCACACATCATGGGCCTAGGTCCCTGCATCCTCATCCCTCACACATCATTTGCCTAGGTCCCAGCATCATCATAACACTGACCCTATTGTTTAAAAAGTAGATGTTTGACTATAAACAAACTCAGTTGGCTTCAACTTTATGCTGCGCGGTGTCTTGAAAAATGACATTCTTTATTTAATTTAGTCTATTCATCTAACTCTAAATTGCAACTCATCGCTTGTAGATCATGTACTGGTCTTAGTATCAGGGTCTTCCAAGCCTTCGGTAATTACCCAGGTTGAATGGGAACAAAACATTAACAACAGCGTTCATGACAATCACTTCTTTTGAGAATAGAAATGAGATGTCGGATAAAATGAAACTTCATACTTATGATTTAAAATGTAGCTCTATGAATAATTCCTGAAAATTTTTAACAAAGAGTTGAAAGCCATATTTGAACACTTACCAACTTACCAACGATGATTCATTATCGGACTATTGCAATATCCACAGGTTCTGCGGCCAGCACGATACTCGGGCCTGGTTTGCATGCACCAGTTGAATGACATAGCTGAGCGGCACGCGGACACCACAGACCCACTAAAAGTGGACGATGGATCCTTGACCTTGGTAACGACTCAATATACAGTATTATAATTGTGTGTGTCTAAGTGTGTGTGTGTGCGTGTGCATGTGTGTGTGTGGGTGGGTGGGTAGGTGGGTATTGTAGCAAGTTGTAGCAATTTAATAAACATTATTTTCCCAGTTAGCTTGATCGTTTTAAATTTTAATTTGAGTTTATAAGGATTCTTTGATTGAAAAATAAATACCTTTTTTTTCTTTCAATGAGTGTAAGTAGTAAGTATTACAAACTAAAAGTTAGAACAAGAATATTTTATAAAATCCTCTTAAAAGTAATTTTTTCGTGGACGCACAAAAAGGCATACTTTAAAAAAAAGTCTCATAATGCGGTATGAAAAGAATGATAATGCAAGAGATTGTTAATAGTATAAATAGAAAATAAAACAAATTTAACTTTGGTCTAAGGGGAATTCAAATTTTAAGGCTACATAAATTGCCAATCTCCATTTCTTGACAGTCTTTCTTAACTTAAGAAATTAAAACTTATCTTCCACATTTTAGTACGTCCATGAACAAAAGAAAGTCTTGAAGTATAATGTTTTTGTTTTTTTTAAATCCCTTATATTAACTTCACCGCCGTCTCTGTCTCTCTGTCTCTCTGTCTCTCTGTCTCTCTCTCTCTCTCTCTCTCTCTCTCTCTCTCTCTCTCTCTCTCTCTCTCTCTCTCTCTGTCTGTCTGTCTTGGGCTCGGCGGGCGGAAAAACAGAAGTCAACAAATGACCCACTTCCCATGATCCGATCGAACTGAAATTTGGCACACGGACCCGTCTGACCTAACAATGCATCGTATCAAAATTTCAGATCGATCGAACGTACCGTAATTAAATTAATGCATTTTTAGTTTATCCTTATATGAGGTATGTAATTCAAAATTCACTGGTTTTTTTTCCCCCCCACTTCCACGTGAGTTTGAGTTGACGCCGACCGTCGTGTTGACGACGACCGTCGTGTCGACACCCCCTCACATCCCACCCCCATTTATTAAAGACAAGGGACATCACTCAGTGTCAGTCTGTAAATGTTTAAAAATAATCACTACTGTTAGTTATGTCTCATATATAAGGGATTTATAGTCAAAAACTTTGTTTTTACGGGTTTGTTTTTTTCAAAAATTCCCACAGGTGCAGAGCCTCGTAAATAAAGTCCTGAAGTCTATCCGTGAGGGGTTTTCAGAGACTATTTTCTTTGTGAAAAAACTCCTTGAATATATGAAGAAATACTGCGTCAGCTTCAGCCCCCATGAAGGTGACGTCTATCTGGAAACGGCTACCAATTACGAAAAACAGAGGCGGGATTTAGAAAAGGCGATCCGCCTGAATCTTGAGGTGAGACCACTTACAGATGTGTAATAATGACCGGTGTGTAAGGGAGTTAGGATGGCATCAGAAGAAAAAGAAACCTGCAGAGTTTTCCCACTGTTTCACGGGATAGACCCCCAATGGTATTATACTAGCATTTCAAGTCATGCCTTAAATTTCAGTGCGATATTAAGAGCCTTAAAAGTGACGAGGAATTCAAGAATTAACCCTCCCCTTTCTCGACACCTTTTGAAATTTATATTATTATCGTAACGTACTATCAGAAGTTGGGTGGGTATCCAGTGATTCCGCTACCCGGTGTTATTAAAACATTTTACTTGATAGTGATCATCTTGGCTCCTATGAAGAGGTGGCGACGTTTCTGTGATTTTGAAGAGGAAACTTAACTGGTCGCAAGGGCTGCTCCACGAGTTTACACAATAATTTGAGATTACAAGGCAAGATGCAAAAGACGCAATCACAAATGTATCAAATAATGTAGCCCAACTGTTCCTTCGGGAAGCTTTTAGCTATTCTCTGACTGTGATTAACAGGAAATGATGCGTTTCTATCATACAATATCGATCGCTAAAAAACCTAAATTTTCAGAATAAGTTATTATCCTTAATCTCTTTCTTCCCATTCTCTATGATTTATGATATACATGTAATGTAATTTAAGAGTTCTTTTTTAAAGTACAAATTAAAAAAATATTTTAAATATATTTATGCTTCTTTTCTTCAAGATAAAAGCACTTTTTAAAATACTTTTTTATGTTGTCTTGTGGCCTTTTAAAATCACATGGCCCCTAAAGTCATAAGGCTCTTTATGGGCATGGGGCTTTTAGGTATTTGCCTCACGTACAGACAGTAAAAACTAGCCCTGTAGACAACTCTTGTTGCTAAATCTCGCCGTTTATCCAGTATGGAGCAGGGTATAATCTTGTGAAGAAAAGAACTTTGTCGAGTTATAACTCTGACAATAGTTATCGATGAGCCCTACATGAAAGAATGATAATATTTTGTGGACTGTTTTTTCTATGTATGACTCCGTGTGGGGGTCAAGTAATGTTCGTAGGGCAAGTAATGTTCGTAGGGCAAGTAATGTTCGTAGGGCAAGTAATGTTCGTAGGGCATGTACTGTTCGTAGGGCAAGTAATCTCAAACAACGATCTTATTTGGACCCTTGCAAGACTTTACAGCTGACATATCTTTAATAGAAACATTGGATTAAAGTAAATATTTTTTTGTTCAGTAACAGTGCTTGCAGAAATTGAACCTTTTAAACTGTTCACATATTAATATACATGTACTTTCAAAGTTGATCAAAGCCGACAAATAATAAGTTACATACACAATGAACTATCCCATTTTAAAAGTTATGTTAAAGACACAACAGAACAAACGCCAGTAAATTTTGAAATTAACTTTCTACCAAGATACTCTGATCTCTAGTGAACCTGAACCCCTTGAAATGATTGAGAGAGCCTCTTTTTTGTATACAAATCTTTACTTGAATCTTATATTATCATAAATCTTATTCATAAAAAAGTATTTAAAATCAATATATGTAAGAAAATAGACAATACTTATAAATGTCCAACATTCACAACATCACTTGATATTCAAGACGCATTAACTCTTTTTCGTCCGTTCACACTTGCTCATTCTGCCAACAGTCGCGTCACGTTCAAAAAGGTCTAGTTCTTCCTTCTGTTGTAGTGGTCAAAGACCACGACACTAATGTAGTCGGTGGCCCTGACCGTGGTGCGGGACGAGTTGTCCCCGGGGGTGTGCAGGGACGGATCGGGGTTGATGATTTTACCGTCTCGTTTGTTGCGGAACACCATCCCGCTGGGGCTTCTGGCGATCACCTGGATGGAGGAGGGAGAAAGGTGGAATAAAAAGTTCGCCTTTATAATGGCATCAGTGGCTGGAGATATCATTAGGCTTATCTTACGGTTGATAGATAGCCACAAGACTGATGGGCTTATCATTAGCTGACAGGTTCAACGAGAGGTAATACTAGGGACCCTGGGGCTGACATGATTATACCATGAGTTTTCATATCCGTAGAGTATTATGTAACTTAAATACAAAACCATGTTTCAAAAGAGTTCGATAATTTATCAATCAAATGTAAGACAGTTTGAGTGCTTTGTTTCCTGTAAATAAATAACTAATTTATTACCCTTTCGTCTTTCAACAAATTAATATTTTAAGAGAGAAAAGCAACATATATTTGCCCATAAAAAATTCAGCCTTAATGAGGCGGAGAAATACTGAAATAAAATACAAAATAATTTTAATTGAGAGAAGCAAATTTCAAAATCAGACAATTGAATTTCCCTGTGATCTGAGTCCGTACCTCGTAATTTGGAGAGCTCCTGCTGCCCACATTCATGGTGTCCCAGTTGAAGAAGCTGAGGTCCGTCTTCTGGGGCAAGAACCTCTTCTCCAGGTTGAATATGGGTCGAAAATCCTCAGTGGCCAGCCGATGGGAGTAGTCAATGTAACCAGAGACTTCCTGTCCTGTGTTGCAGCAAAACAAAACTGGTTTGTGATGTTTTCATGTAAGTTTATATATTGAATTGCTTGAGATGGTCACTGAATGACGTTAACTAAACAATAAGCAAATCTAGAACATTAAATTGAGTTAAACATATCACGCCTTTAAATGAATTTTTAAAAAATAACAATACCCCATGTTGCACATATGTTAAAACATATTTTCAAAATATATATATATATATATATAACCCTTTAATTTTAAAATATATGTTTGCAACATTTCTGTTAACGATATGTCAATTATAATAACTTATACCGTTTTATTTACTGAACGTATAATGACAGTTATTCGTTACAGTAATGTTGCAGCTATCAGTTTCACTTATGGCTTAATTGATTAGTATATTTTATTATAATTTTCAGAGTCATCAGCCATTAAAAAAAAATTTCCATCGAAATATTCTACATTTGAGAAAAAAAATCTTTTTAATAAATCAAAAAACCAAATTATACATGTATGTCTGGCACTATTTTGAATTTGTTGCTTTCTTCAGTCCTCGTTAGACTATCATGTCTCAAAGTCAAAGGTATGCCAATGTTTATGACTAGACAAAGAACTCTACTTTCTGAGGAACACATGGCAACTGACTCTAAGTCTGCCGATTTTTTCACGCGGGGGGCGCAGTTCATGGGTTTGTTGTTTTGTTTAGCTGACCTTTTTCGTTCCTGTCACGAATAAAAAATATGGAGGCGCTCTTCCCCGTCCTGTTTCCTTCTTCTCTCATCTGCATGGCCCGCAGCATGGCACTCTCGTACTCGACCCCTGCACTGAGGAGAGTTTTCTGTGTTTGGGGGAGTAAAAAGTCAAAATATTTGACCATTCAAACTTATGTATGCGGATGCGTGTGATCAGATTACGCACGTTGGCGCTCTTTGTAAACTTAAAATGTTCCGCCACAACATTATATCATAGGCTTCATCAATATGACTACTTAAGATATTTATTTTTAAAAAATAAAAATATGTGTTTTTTCCTCTAGAAAGCATGTAAGTCAGCGTGGCTTTATTATATATAATCAGAATAAAATGACAACATATGGGTGAATTAAAATTCTCAATAAAATTTAAGAAAAAAAATGATTTAAAGACTTCTTTAAAGCACGGTTTTCCATAAAAAACATGTTTTGAAAAAAAATGTCATATCAATGTCCTTAAAAAAAAATAGAGTTTTAAAGAGATTTTTAATTAGTAAATAAATCTCACCTCTTCAAATTTGGATTTTAAAAAAAAACAGCAGATACAAATATTTGAATCATAATTATAGTATGAGCTAAAATTCTTTGCTAATTGTGTCAAAGTAACTTTAGAAACGTGCATGCAACAGAGATATATGAAAGTTTGCGATCACTAAAATGCACATGATGAAAGCCTCATAAAAGTTTATGTGTTAAATTTTTTAAGCTCAATATAACATTAGACGAGGGATCAAAATGGACAAGCACGATAGTGGAGGTCAAAGATTATCCACTGATCATAAAATATATTATGCTCTTGAAGTGTGTATAACAAAATTTATGCTTGGACCTCAGGAAAAGTGAGTGTGTGTAGAAGGGGAGAATTATCTATAATAATTTGAGGTACCAAGTATTCTTCTAATGATACACTGCTGTTTTACTATAGGTCCTGGGAAAGTTAACAATATTCAGCTCTATTTGACATCAGTATGGGCTTCAACTTAAAGATGAAAAATTCCACCACAAAAATGCAAGTTAATTTAAAGCAGTTATACGAAACCCAAGAACAATTGGTGCAAATATTCCGTTTATTAAGAATATACATTTTTTATTTAACAAATTTGATTAATAAAAGGGGGTACATGAGTATAACACTTAATTGCATTCTTATATGGTGTTATTTCTTGGACACAGTTTTATTTACTTAATAATCTGAGAAAAGCAAGATATTGGTTAATTCCTCAGCTGCCAGTATGGCCAACATCGCAATGAACCTACAAAAGCTGGAGGAGGTACATAACTTTAAATACAGTATCTATGAGCAATTATATCCAGAGATGGTACATGTGAAGCTGAAATTTGAGCTAGAATTGGGTCGGCAATGGCCGCAATGACGAAGTTGACCAACATATGGAACAACAAAAACATTAGCATGCCAAAAAAGCTCAGGCTTTACAGAGCTCTCGTTAAAACCATTGTCCTTTACGGATGTGAGACCTTGACACTAATGGCAGCCACTGAAAGCAAGCTGCAGGCATTTGAAAACAAATGCATGAGGAAAATTCTCCAGATATCATACTTAAAACATAAGACCAATGAATATGTCTGGGACAGAATAAACTCTATTGCGGGTCATCAAGAAACCATCATAACAACAATTAAGAGACGCAAGATGGCATGGTTCGGTCATGTACTGCGACATGACACCCTGACAAAAATTACCCTTCAAGGCACCGTAGAAGGGGGCCACGAAGAGGTCGACAACGAAAAAGCTGGCTGGACAACATAAAGGAATGGACTGAGATGAAATTGCATGAATTATTGGTCGCCCCTCAAAATAGGCATATGTGGAGATGGTTATCTGTTGATGTGTCCATACGCTCCCCCCAACAGTCAAGGGACTGATGATGATGAAGTAAATGGGACGTTCGATCATGTTCGCCGCCAAAGTTTAACGGGTTCATTCTGGTCACTTTTGTTAATTTCAAGAAACCTCGTCATATCCTCGAAATTAGACGTAGACGCGCTCTTCACATAAAGAAGTTAATCCCGATTTATGAGAGAAAAACAAAACTGCAAAGTCAAAATCTGCAGGAATTCGTACCCACCGATGCGATTGGAGGCTATAAACACCACCACACAATTTTGTTTTTAAAATGATGAATCGTGGGACCAAGTAGAAAACATACCACGTTAAATATGGCTTTTCTGACTTCGATGGCTGCTTTCATGGCATTGAACTCCTCCTCCGAAAAGCCCTCCCTCGCCCCTCTGTAACCCAGCTCCACTAGCTTCCTGGCGATGTGGATGTCATCCACGTAATCCAGGTCCATCTTTGTCACCTGTGAGGACAGGAAGTCTTCATATCTGAAACGAGGAATGAGGAACTCTTCTCAGTATAGCTCAAACATTGTGTTAAGATAAATTTAAACAAAGGGTAAATACATTCATAAATTTGGTCATCACTACTTAAGAGATACAAAAGGTTTGTTAATCAAGATAATGGTGACAAATTGAAGCTTAATATTCCTCAAGTTCAATTAATAATTTTAAGAAACCCGTAACAACAAAGTTTTTGACTATAAATCGCTTATATATGAGACATAACTCGTGACCCTACATGTGGCAGAAAGTCAGCAGTCCCGAGCCCGACATAACTAAAACTATTGATTATGTTCAATAGAATACGCACCGCACCACGCGACATGAACATATTAAAAAAAGTATGTTCAATATAATACGCACCGCGCGACAGTCTAGCACAAACATGTCTTACATAGAGATTCATAGAGATAATCTAAAAATTCATTAATTTAATTACGGTAATTTGATCGATATGAAATTTTGATATAATGCATTTTTAGTTGACAAAACTTTATGTGCAAAATTTCAGCTCGATAGGATAACGGGAAGTGGGTAAAAAAAAACCAACAAAAACAAAAACCAACCTGGTTTTAAACATTTTAAATTAGGCTTTGATGTCTTTTAGTTACTGTTACTGTTATAAATTAGTTTATATTATAGAAGATTTTTTAAGAAGAATTCATTAATATGCTGAAATGATAATTTAATAAACTTTTTCTGTCATTTTTTTTCTCCGAATATTAATATAATGAAGAGGAAAAACCACACGAGTAAAACGACCTAAACAATAAGTAACAACAATCTTTAAAAATAATTAACCTAAGCCGCAGATAAATGCAGGACTACTTTGATTAAATAATACTAATACTAATGGTAATCATCATTTAAAGGTTATTTTCTTCAGACGCTGATATAGTATAGTATATATTATATAGTATAGTGTATAGTCTATTACTATTAGTAATTACTATTATTAGTCAATAGTCAATAGCTTTTTAACGTACGAAGAGAATTCAGCAATGCTTTTGCCACCAGGAGCAAGAAAGTCTTCTTCCATGATTATAGAGGTTTTTAATCTAGCCTCTTGTGATGATATTTGTACAAATTGAAGCCTACAATTGGGTACTAATATAGTATCAAACCAACAGATAAACAGCAGCGCGTAAATTTTTTTGATAATTTGTTACACAATAGACAAGGTCAACAAAGCAAATTCAGTTTATTCTTGGTACATTTATGTGCTCGGGTCTACAAATGATGCGTATTTGGTTAATTCCGTTTTTAAAGCAACAACATAAATTCTAGTCTTTCGTACCTCAATGTTTACAGAGGGACGAGTTTTCATTGACTTCAATTTTTTGTTCCAGCTGGGCTATTTTACTTCAAACTAAGAGAAACTACTTATCGAAGGTTCTCCTGGATTGTTTCCCATTATGTCATTAACGGCTGTTTCCAAGCAAGTTATTCTGGACTGTTTCCCACAAAATAATTCTTAGCTGTTTCCCCAGCAAGTCATTCTTGGCGCATTAGCTTCCTCTTTCCTTTTTATGTATCGTTGAAAGTGGACGACCCTGTAAAGGCCAACTCTGCTGAAGGGTATAATTTTTAAAAGGCTGCTTTGACTGGCTAGAACGTGTTAGCTGGTTTGTATTGTCTCGCTACGTCATAACTGTTTTGGGGAAAATTCTGACTCTAAGTCCCACCACAGAAAAGCGTTTTGAGTTATGACCATTGTCATATAGACATTCTGAATCACAAAGCTAACATACAGATGACACTTTAACTGTTGGGATTCTGTTGTTAACGCAAATTTGCAGTTGATAGGGGTCTTAATATTTTTATTTGTGCAGCAACTTTTCTTGATCTCAAAACATTTTTCGCATCCCATCCACAAAACTGCAATTTCAAAACTTCCCCCACCTTAGCGATTAAACAATACTGATGGAAATGAATATAAAACTTTGTCCTGTACATTGTTACCCGCTAATCAGTAAGCAAATTGCGTGAAGCGTCGTAGAACCTAGACTCTTCCAATACACCCATCCAGAAGGTTGTTAAGTGATGCGAAGCCGATAGATTGCTCGTGCTTATCACTAAAGTGGCGTTTCAGATCAATGTGACCTGGGTTTAACGGTAAGTTAATGTATTTGAGACTTAACATGCGTTAAACGTTTTGAAGGACTCTGACGTATGGGTGAGTCATAGCTGCGAATGTTTAACCCAAATTCTACGTTAGTTACATTACGTCTGTCTTTCTTTCCCGGAACAGAACATCACTCAGGCGGCAGACAAGTTTGAGAAAGACACCCTCACCATTCACCACTTCGAGCCGGCGGTCAAGGAGATGGCGGAACGACTGAGGATAGAGCACAGCCCCATCGCCCTGGCGTTCACGGCCGCTTGCAGGAGCATGAGGAGCGCGTGCAGGGGACTGGTCATGTGGGTGGATGCCGACACTGTGTACCCCGAGTACCTCCACTACGACATCGTGGAGCTGGAAGAGAAGAAAGAGATCCAGGTATTGTTTTTAAATCCCTTATATTAACTTCACCGCCTTCTCATGGGCGGGCGGAAAAACAAAAGTAAAAAATGACCCACTTCCCGTGAAGCCATCGATCTGGAATTTGGCAAATAGACTTGTGTCACCTAACAATGCATAGTATCAAAATTTCAGATCGATCGAACGTACCGTAATTAAATTAATGCTTTTAGTTTATCTATATAAAACTATATGTAGACGTCGCTGTTGTTTACATTTTTACGGGTCACTTGACTTCACGCCAGCCACCGGTGAACACATCTCGTGTTTTAACCAGGTGTACCGGCGTGCTTTTGCTTACATTTTACGTGTCACGCTGAGCTCGGTCCAGCGATCGGTGACCAGACCTTTCCCCTCTCCCACCCGCCCCCCAGGTGTTATAAAGCTAAGGAAAGTTAAGACAGATTCAGTCTGTACGTGTTTGTCGCGTTTGAACATAATCAATACTTTTAGTTATGTCTCATATATAAGGGATTTATAGTCGAAAATTTTGTTCTTACGGGTTTGTTTTATTTTAATTTAATTTCCACTGTGATTCACACGTTAATCTTTGCCGGACGTTAAAAAAATGTATACATGTAGCTATTACCATTCACACGTTCTTCTTATATGTCCCTACTGACTTATTTCACTTTTTGCGACATCTCCTACTCTCTGTTAAGATCTACTCTTAATCATCAAGTGAAAACGAGACTAATTGAATCCTGCTTTCAAAAAGCCATGGACTGATGATGGAGAGTCATAAGACTGTGTTGGTTGTATTCACGAAGAAAGCAAACATTCCAACGTTTTCTGGAAGCGTTTTTTTTCCTAATCCCAGCGCATGATTGACTTATCTTTTCTTAAGTTTAACAATGGTCTTATGCTCGTGTTTGATGTAATTCCATTTACATTGTTACATGTGATGGAGTAATGAATTATAACTTGGCCGGGTGTATTCATGATACCAATGAGTACAGTCAATGTCTACAAGATCTTGCTGATGGATATAGACTGACCATTAGACTGTTGTGATCCACTTACCGTATATACTCGTTCTAAAGCCGACCCTTTTTTTTGGACAAAATCTAAGGGGAAAAGTTTGGGGGTCGGCTTATGAGCGGTGTTGTTATTGTAGATCATCAAGTCTCAAGGTCATTTTAAACATTCATT
Source organism: Ampullaceana balthica (assembly GCA_944989445.1). Lineage (NCBI taxonomy): Eukaryota > Metazoa > Mollusca > Gastropoda > Lymnaeidae > Ampullaceana > Ampullaceana balthica. Next base: position 1,078,092 of record CALYLW010000073.1, on the reverse strand, counting down.
CTACAAGATTCGACTGCTCGACCAGAAGCTATAATATATTATATTACATCTGCACTTACCTTATTTAATCATTTTTAATGTACGCGCTTTCGCAACTGATTACCAAAGTTTTTTGTTTTTTTTAAATATCGGTAACTCTTGTCTAACAAAGAGCACGCAGACAAAGATAGTCAGTACAAAGTAAACAATCATAATGACCGATTTAGATTTTAGTTTTTGTAAAAATGTGTACCATTATTTTGAGGGGTCGGAATTATTACGGGTGATACACTTTTAATACTTCTCTCTTCCAAAAGAGTGGGGAGGGTCGGCTTATGAGCGAACTGGCTATATAACGAGTAGTATATACGGTATATTATGTTAACTGCAAATTAATAAACCTGTATTTGAGTAAAGACACCGACTGGCTTCTTCAAATCAATAAATGTAAAGGCTTGATGTCGGGAGAAACACTGGCCTAGGGTGGTCAATCCTATTCTCCAGGAGTCCCTGGCCCTTGATGAGTGACCAATCTTACTTCCTCCCCTATAACTGTGCTCTCGCGTCTGATTATTTCAGACCCGCATTTACAGAGACTCCCAAATGAAGGCCAACGTGAGTGAATTCAACGCCAAGGTGCTCAAGAAGTGCGTTCGTGAATGTGAGGAGGAGATGAAGAGACTGAAACCAAAGGAGATATCTTTACAGGCAAGCACGAGTAACAATACCGTGTTGACTATATAATTGATAAAGATGAATGCTTGCACACGGAAGCCATGCGTGACAAATTTCCCGTCACGGTGTCATGAAAGATCAATTTAAAGAAGCTTTAACGTCCAAAATGATAGGGCCATAAAATTATTATGCATAAGAAATAAATACAACAGCGAAATATAATAAGTAAAATATAAAACATCTTGAAACTTGAAGAGTGTGTATGTTACGGCCAAAGCCCGAAATCGGCCACTTCGCGAAATGGCCGGCCAATTCGTGAAGTGGCCAATGTTAGCCGGCCAAGGCCCGAAATTCGGGCTTTGGCCGGCCAGTTCGCGAAATGGCTAGCGTCGATTGGCCAAAGCCCGAAGAAAGAAGTCATGAGCAGATTGAAGGTTGACTAGTAAGATTTCATACTTAAAATTGATTGTTAATTACAAATGATAGCGAAACTAGGGACTGTTCGTTGGCTGGCACATGTTACATAATTACATGTTACGAGGGCTAGACCACGTGACCCCGTGTGATGGCAACACTTATGGGCAAGGTAAATAAAGGGAGTGGGCAGAGAGAATGTGCGTACCTTTATCCGACCACATGGCCTTTCTATTGTCCGATTACATCGGATCGAGATGGGGGTGGCGATGGATAGGATTGGAAGGACTTTCTACCTCAGAAAATGGCGCACATACCACAATCATAAATTCGCATTGAATATTAACAGGTTATCAGTGTATAAACTTTTTTCAGTCAACCTATCATAAATTCAACGTTAAAAATAATTATTCCATACTGTTTTTAATTTTTAATAGATAATTATAGTATATTTCATTATTTTTATACCAAAAATAAATATTTAAAAAAATTATTTACAAAAAAAATAAATAATACAACAATTTTAATGTGTTAAAACAAAAGGGTCGAAGCGTGCTGTGATCGAATCGGCATGGATTTGTTCATCTACTGATTTAGCACTTTCCAGTACAGAAGAACGTGTCGTAGCAAACAATTAATGATAAGTTAATAGCCTCAGTATACTTAGTATTGTGTTATTACACCCCACGACACATGTAATACGTGCCCTATGACTTATCCTTTCAACTGGAAACGTTGATTGGGGCGTTATAAGTACGAGTAATACAGTACTCACACTGAAATAGGGCCGGCTTTAAGCATAAGCAAACTAGGCCTAGGGCCTCCGATTAGTCTCATCATTAGTGGGGGCCTCCCACAAGAATCTTTCCATTATTATTATTCATTTTTCTATTACATTAGGGCCACCAAATTCACTTCGCCTAGGGCCTCCAATTCCCTAAGTCCGGCCCTGACTGAAACCTGTGTGTCAGAAAAATAAGAACTAGTCACAATGTCTGGACCTTCTCCGAAGAGGAAAGACTAACGCAATAATATCGTCACAGCGTGGTACCCTTTTCCAGGCCTGGATTAACCTATAGGCAAACAAGACACGTGCCTTGGGAACCAAGCGTTTGGGGGCACCACAAGTCCTCAAGAAAAATTTGAATATTGTTCATAATAGATCTGACGTTAGCAAATCGCAAATGTAATATTAAATCGCACAGGGACGGATTAAATGGAAGGCTGATTTGGCTAAAGCCAAGGCCCCCCACCCCAATGATTTAAGACTAAATTAAGGGACCCAAACTTATTAAATTGTATAATAAAGTGGCTGGACAGGGCCCCAGGTGGAATTGCAGCCAGTGCAATCTTAATCCAACCCTGAAATCGCTTTTAAAGGACAAATGAAAAATTTGGATCTTTACAAAATTGAATTTTTCTAGGTTTGCTGGAGTTGGTCCGTCAGTTTGATCAACTTTTAGCATCACACATTGCGAAATAAGGAAATTCTGGAAAAGGAAATCCTTCTTATGTATCTCAAACTATATGTGAAGAACTGATTAAAATTATGTCCCCAAAAGTCCATCAAGTAATTATAGATGAAGTAAAGCCTTCCGGTTATTTCAGCTTGTCAATACTCGATATTTTACTTATAGATCAGTTAAGCGTTGTTCTTCGATATGCGGTAGATGGAGAGCCCATTGAACGCTTTTTGACTTTCTTGGAGCTGCAAAGTCACACCGGTGAAGGTATGGCTAAGCGAGAGCTGCAGTACTTAAGTGAAGTTTGCAATATTGATTTTGCAAAATGCAGAGGTCAGTCCCGGATAACGCAGCTAATGTGTCTTGGTATTACAAGGGCATGCAGAACAAAATTCTAGAGGAAAATTAGTTTTCTATGTACATACCCTATGCTACCCATTCACTAAATCTGGTAGGCAGAAGTGCCGTTGACTCTTGTTAAGAGACAGTAAACTTCTTCCATACAGTGCAACTGATCGATACTTTTTCTCAGCTTCAACCAACAGATGGAAGATTCTGAAAGGATGCTTTGTAGATTGAACACTGGTAAACTCTCTTTCCGATACCAGATGGGAAGCACATGCTGTTGGAACTAAAGCTATTCTAAAGTCTCATCCTCATCATGGCCAAAGCCCGAAGTAATTACAACTAACAATTGTAATTCGGGATTTGGCCGGCCAATTCGCGAAGTGGCTGGGTATCCTTGGCCAAAGCCCGAAGTGGTATGGAATAATGCCCGGTTAGCGGCACATCAATCGCTTCTGGTGTGTTGGCGTGTACGGGGTAGGAAAAGGGCAAGGCCGGATTAAGCCATCTTGGTGCCCGAGGCACAAACCCACATGGGTGCCCCCTTCTGCCCCGATCCCCCACTGACCGCTGGTATTTTCAATATTAAGCAAACCAACTAACAAACAAAACAGTTAACACACAGGGGCGTCACAAGGGATGGCGGGAGGTGCGGACCGCACCGGGTTACACCAAAGGGTAAAATTATGTATGCCCCGTTATTTTGCATTGGCATACTCGGAGGAGGTCTATGGGGTAAGTTGTGAGGGGGTGACACCATGACCTACCGAACTGGATGACACCCACCCTAGTGACGCCGCTATTAACACATATGTTTGTACTAGTATCACTCAATAAAACTTACGATAAGTTATTTCTGTATTAAAGTTAATATGTAATTAATTTTGTAATAATAATAGACAAACATACTGTACCTTTTTTAATAGTAATAGATCAGAAAGTCAGAGAAAGCAAACCTTTACATTTAAAATTCTTTATTCTAGATTTACATCTGGCAAAGTACATCATCAAAGTTAATTTTGCGCAAAATGTATGTCTCAATCATCAGCAAAGATAAGGAATCAAGTATCAAGCCTTTCTTATTTCATTATCGATCTACTTTTTGTGTGTGCACGTTTTAACTGAGAAAAAGAGCGCTCAGTTAAAACGTTCGTAAACATTAATATTAAAAATATGCGCACGTCCATTTCTACATTGGAAAAGCAAACTGGATGTTGCCTCTATTACTTTGTATAATTCTGCATGACTCAAAGAGTTGTTTTCAGATTTTGATGCACGAAACTTGTGGCGAATATATGAGTGTAACTTTTATAGTTCAGTATATAAATTATTGTTCGTATCTTCAGGATAGGCATTTATTAGTCCTATATAACACTGAGATGTGTGTGGTACATCGACCAGACAAGAAAATCTAACTGCTATATCATTATATACATATCCTCATCTACCCATCTCTTTCTCAAGTTTGTCAACAATGGCGTAAATAGCAAATATGCGAATTTTGTCTCTGGCTTTCAGAGATACCTCAGGGGCATCACCATCAATGACCACTGTCTTCCATGCAAGTGATCTGCTAGTGAAGAATACAAATCAGCACACGTTTTCAAGTTCACGTGCTCATTTTGTAGAGCTTGACTGAATCTGTGAAAATGTAACACTTCTTCCCAAAAGACAAGCGTGAGAGCAAATTCTAATTCTTGTATATTCTTCGCAATTTTTGTCTGCTTCTCTTCTGGTGTCCCCCTTCTGTGACAGGTCTTATTGTAAACACTCTAGCGCTTCTATAATCTGCAGACACGTCGACCCCTTCGCGAATTGGCCGGCCCATTCGCGAAGTGGCCGGACTTCGGGCTTTGGCCGTAACATATATAATCAATTTCATCCTCTCAATTAGTATACAGTACCAATGTCAACGATTCTCTGCTACTAAGACTCTTTCCATAAATGTTTTGTTTTAGCAAAAAATAAGCCCATCACTAATAATTTCATTTTTGGCATTATGTAATTTGAAATTGCCTTATTTATATAATGAATTTTATTTTGTTTCTCTTACATTCACTGGCGCACACAGGAAGAAGAGAAAAATTTGCGAGCTGCGAGCAAAGACGTATTGGAGGATCTAACCATCAAAGAGTACAGAAAAATGGAAATGAAGCTCAAAGGATTAATTGGCGATCGTGAAAGTCAGGTGTGATGACCAGCAATTGAACATCTAAGTTTTTTAGTGAACGCATCCTTTATTGTTTAGGGTAGAGACCTTTCCACAAAAATGTTCTTTATATTTAACGTGTTGTTCTTTATATTTAACGTGTTGTTCTTTATATTTAACGTGTTGTTCTTTATATTTAACGTGTTGTTCTTTATATTTACCGTGTTGTTCTTTATATTTAACGTGTTGTTCTTTATATTTACCGTGTTGTTCTTTATATTTAACGTGTTGTTCTTTATATTTAACGTGTTGTTCTTTAAACTTCAAGCGTCTCAATGGGTTCGCGGAAAGGGTTTTTATTTCATATTTCAACCCATGAAGCTATTTACATTCCATTACATGTACACACTATACATTTTTAAATATCATTACTATTTATTGTATTTTTAGTAAAGCTTGATGCACTTGCGTTTTCTATCATGATTATTTTTATTGTAGTTTGTTTTCAATTCACGCACGGTTGTGAAGTGCGTCAAAAATGTATGCCCTTTTCATGTTTCTATTTTTTATGATTTTGAAAAATAAATAAATCTTTGACTAATTGCAATCAAGTTGAATATTCCCATGACATAAATAAAATTAAAATAAAAAACAAAAAACAAAAAAACAACAACAACGTATGATTGACAATCCTAGAATACAGTATTTACGACTCGATTTTTTTTCCTTTCATGTCGAAGGAACGTTTCGAACTTCTGCAAAGTGAAATACTAGAACTGAGATCTCGGAAACCCGCCATCGAGAGACGACTAGGTGACCTGGAGAAGCAGCAGGCGTGGATCAGTGGCCGGGAGTCGCACAGACAACAGAAGGAGAAGGAGCTTGAGCGATCTACCCAGGAGCTGAGAAACTGCCGCAGACATGCCAGGAAGGCAGAGGTGGAGCTGCAGCGGGTCGAGGCGTGTCTGGCCAAGTTGAAGGAGATTCACCTGATAAAGACGAGCAATGAGACTTTGAAGAAAATCTTCCATAACATGCCGGTGTATTCCAGATCCGCCAACGCGTCAACTTCAAAGAATAAAAAAGGTTTGCAAAGAATCATGTTTATCACTGGTTTATATATAAAAATAAAAAATAAACGAAAACCCTGCGACGACACGACATTAACCAAAATCGGATATACTGTTAAAAACGACTACAACTAAATCACTTGTTTTACATTCTTTCATTAGAGCTATTGGTATTTCTATTTTAAATGACCCATGGAATTATTGTACAATAATAGAATATATATATTTTAATATCGCCTACATAACCGAATGACTGAATCTCTGTCTGACTAGAACGGTATAATGAGAACCAAATCGCGTTTGGTAATAATATACTTAATATACATACACGCTCTCTAATAAACCCAGATTACAGTTCCCGATATCTGATGAAATAACACATATTCTTAAAAATAACACAAGCTCGTTCGATTCTTAATAAATTTGGTTGCTTGACGGAAAATTAAATTAGTGCATAGTATGTTAATATAGATATCCACCAAAATAATAATGTTTTCCTAGTCTTTAAGAAGTGGTATTCTTGGACAAATTAAATAAAAATAATTCTTGGAAGTGGCGGAAACGATATTGTCTTTCTTGAGTCTCACTCTGGCCCCGCCACTTGGGACAATACCCGATACCCTATAATTTAAAAAAAAATTTTTAGCAATGAAATAGCATTTTTTCATTTCCCCCTAAAATTCTCCCTTAAAATTATGTCCCACCATTTTCAGATCGTCTCCAAACATTATGTGGCCTTGTCGCTGCTGAAATAGACGGGGATTGGACTCGCCTCTACCGCTCCCTTCCATTTTACCCCAGGCGCGGGGACGAAACGGTTTCTGCCGACATCGATGACATCACAAGCCGCTTTCTGAGGAACACGGAGGAGCAGGCGCAACAGGCCCTCTCCAGGTGGCGGCGGTGGCACACGAGGGCGTGCGTCGGTGACCTGAAGGAGGCTTTGGTTGCCGTCAAGCGGAAGGATATCCTCGAAAAGCTCCAACTGCAGGGCAAGAAAGCCGCGCTTAGGAGAGAGAGGACGATGTCTCCGAAGGTGCACAGAGTGGTTCATTTTCCGAAACTGTCGACGGCGGGAATGAAGAGGAAACAAACTTATCTACAATTCTAGTGGCAGTGTTTTTGTGTGTGTTTCATTACTTATTTCAAAAGATCGAATTATATATTTGCTCGCATTTATAAAACCTAAATTAGGATACCGTTTCCTGAAATGAGAGACTGATTCGAGAAAGAAAAAAAATGTTGAAATAAAAGCTGAATAAGAATACCATAATAAAATTGAAATAAACTTTGTTTTTAATAATCATGTCTTAAGAGTTTCGACCTCGAATTAATTTTTGAAATTCTTGAAGTTCCGTCTTATTTGTCACTCACATAAAATTTATGATTTTTTAAAAACCTTCTCTTATTTATTTTTATAGAAAACAAATCTGAGATAGCTCAAAAATTCTCAAACAAACATACATTTAAAATTTAAAACAAAGTCATACAAATTACAAAGCAACAATAAAAAGTGTTGTTTTATTGTTTTAATTGTCTTTTATTTCAAAATGTTTCTACATTTAATTTGATGTTTGTTCTTTTATGGCATGATTGATGTTTGCATTGATTTGAGGAAAAAAAGTTTTTTTAAAAAGATGTACAACTAATAAATGCTGATGTTTTGGTATTTGAAATTAAATGTTTGCGTGCACCTCTTGAAGAGTGCAACTAATATTGATAGCAAATCAAATTTAAACTCGTTTATAATGTAAACAAATATTTATGTTTATACATACAAGTATCTCTGGTCGAATACAATTTAAATAATATAAATATTAAAATTTGTTTAAAATAAAGTGTCTCGATTTTAGTGCAATGTTACAAAATGTTGTTTTTCTGATGTTTACTGATATGAAAATATTTCCACAGAAATACTTGAAGTTTGCAGCGAATGTGAATTGCATTTTTTTATACTGTCGATCTTCTTTGTGAGGTGATCAAAACCTATCGCACTCCCGTTACCACGGCCGCCACAGCTCAAAACTTTCTCCTCCGCCTCTCCAACCAGCGGATCTGCAATCACACATTACATCGGCTGGTTACCCTTTCAAACTGTTTTCCCCCAGCCAACTTTAATACTATCGTCGTGAAACGTTTGGTTTGATTAACCCTCTGATTCCCAAATAGTTGGGGGTTATAGAATTATCTCAAGTCACACGCGAACACAAACACGCACCAGCCGCCTTGAGGACTCGCAGATGAAACTCTGGGATCCTCGGTAGTGGTGTCACCTCCGGTGGAAGTGGTCCATGACGAAGGCTTGGAGATATAAATCGCTGTGCAGCATTGTCTTCGACGAGTTGTCCCCGGGGCTGTACAGGGAAGGGTCGGGGTTGACCATTTTACCATCACGTCTGTTCCTGAAAACCATTCCGCTAAGGTGGCTGGCAATTACCTGTGGGCGGAGAGATATAACTGGGATTAAAAATGCAATAAAAAGTAATTTTTAACAACAACAACAACAACTAAACACCAACACCAACAAACAAAACAATAATTCAAAGTGGTATCCTTTTACCATTTAAACATTGAGAAAAAAATACTTTGATGGAAGTAATGTAAGAATAAAATTACCCGTACTTTTAGTTTTATCATACCTCATAGTTCGGAGAGTTCATTCCTTGAACAATTTTTGACTCCCAGTTAAAGAAACTTAGGTCCGTTGGTTTGGGCATGAGTCGTTTCTCAAGATTAAAAATTGGCCTGAAATCCTCAGTGGCAAGTCTGTGAGCATAATCGATGTAACCGGACACTTCCTGGCCTTTAGATAAAAGATAAACACGTTTTAAAAATGTTTTATTATCAATGGCGCTTAAACTCATTAGGGGCCGTCCATAAATGACGTCACGCGATTTTGGCCGATTTTTTACCCCCTCCCCCCCCCCTCGTCACGCGTCGTCACAAAAAGTTAGACCCCCCCCTCTAAAAATACGTCACAAAGCTTTGACCCCCCCCCCTTCCAAAAAAAAACAACCTTATTTTCTATTTGAAAATAAGTATGTTTCAAATCACTTTTATTGTCATTTAAGTATTTATTATTTATTTAGTGAAGAAGATCTACATTGTAATATCGTAACCCGCGTGAAGCATTTTTTTCAAAACGTTTAACCGGCCTTCAAAAAACGAACTGTGTTAACATCCTTAGATTATATTTTATTTTAATGAATACAAATTAAACATTGACTATTAATCATCACGGTTAACGTCTTTGTTTAGAAAAAAAATATTTTAAAATAATATTTTTAAAATGTATTTTTTAAAAAATCCCTCAATTGACTGACGGGCATCCCGTAAGAAAGAGGTCGGCGAACAGGGGTAAATAAACTCATCTGGGGTCAAAAAGGAATTCTTGGGGGTAATGCAGACTCATTTGGGACACATAACATCCACTACAATCCACTACATATATTAAAATACGTCATGTGTACGTGAACGCTTGGAATATATGCCCATTATTGAACCGGTTCCTTCCAGAAAATGCATTTTTTAAAAATATGACAACTATGTAGATTTCTTACCTACGTACTATAGGAAGACACCTAAATCCACCCTACTTTCATTTATATTGACACGAGTGACAATAATCTTAATCCACGTGATTGACTGTATCAAGTATCCTTTCTGTGATATTTAAAATTAATGCCTTCAAAACTGAGCTAAGAAGAAAAGTTGTTTTGTGCTCATCTCGAATTGCAATGTCAAGAATTTGATGCATTAAATAAAGTTAATGAATACTTGACAACTTTAAAATGGGCTCATTTATCATTATATCTAGAATGGCCAGGGGTGTTTGACCAAAAACCAACCGAACAATTATATCAAACTTAAAACGTTTATAATTCTATCAAATAGATTCCACCCCCTCCCATTTTTTTAAAAAGAAAAAGGATATTCCGTGACGTTTTGACTTAAAATATCTACACATAATCCTATTCTGATCATTTTTAGACACTTGTCATGCTTGTAAAACTCACCGATAGCATTTTTTTTGGCTAACAACGATCCCCCATATCCCCGAGTCATGTGAGCAGTACCTAGAGTCTGGGGGTGGGGGGGGGGTAACGCACACATAAACTTGTATTATTTGGGATAACGGGCAAAAAAGTTCGCCGACGGAGCTGCGGTTACATCACAAATGCTTTGATGTCAACATCAAACGACACAGTGTAACAATTTCATTCGTTATCTTGTGAGTTCTCAAACTTAAGGATTATAATTAGATTTCATTTTCGTCTCTTGATAGCTTACGCCAACCAGCATCTGATGGCCTACCGACCGGCACATTGAGAAGCCCTGATTTTAAAAAAAATAATAAAAAATTCATTAAATAAATTGTAAGCCACCAAATATTTCAGTGGAAGTTTTATTTAAAGTTACCCTTTTGATGTGACGTCACATTTCTTCAACCCCCCTCCCTCCCCCTCGTCACGCATCGTCACAAAAGTGTGACCCCCTCCCCCCCCCCTAGGAGCGTGACGTCATTTATGGACGGCCCCTTACAGACTCCATACAGTGGCGTAGCGAGGGGGGGGGGCAAACGCCCCGGGCGGCACTTTGCCAGGGGTGGCAAATTCCTAGTCGTTAATCAGTTTCTAAAAATAAAATTTCATAAGAAAGTGAAGATGTTTTTATCGAAATAAAAGAAAAGCCAAATAAGAATTTAATAAAAGAAATAAGTACGATCCTAAGGCATGTGAACGTTTCAACTGTCAAAACGTCAAACTCATAATTGGATATAAATTCTTCTGGTACTACTGCTACTGTACCGAAGAGTACTTAAGTAGTATGAGGACGTAACACTAATGTGGTGGAAGCTTAAATAAATTCTTACAATTAGACAGACGCTCCTGTTGTAAAAGCAAAACTTACTGTACATGAAACATGAGCCAATCGAAAGCTCGGAGCGGCACATTGTGTGTGTTCGTGCAAATTCCTCGTTAATTAACTTCATCAATGAAAAGCGTTAAAATAAAGTTTAATAAAATAAAAGCCAAGATAAAAAAAAATTCAAAGAAATGAAAAAACTATAATAAAATACGTGAACGTTTCTAATGCCAAAACTTCAAATTCCATTATGAAACTAAAGTCTTCTGATACTAATGCTACTGAACTGAAAAACATAGGGCTAGGGGCTGAAGTAAGTAGAGTACGAACATGACAATATTGTTCTGATACATAAGATTGATTCAAGTTTGATTTTAGCTTAAGGAAACTACTGGGAAAAAATTGTTGGCGTACTTATATTGTTTATTCTCCCAAAGCATCATTATTTTTATTTTAATCTTTGTTTTGTGGCATAAACAAAATAATGAACACAATTGCTTATTTAATGGAATTACAACTTTGCACGCATATATCCAAAATTAGCCACTCATGAACCATTGCTCATCTTTTCCAAAGTTTTATTTTTCAATAGGAAAGAACCAGAAATCGGATGAAAAAAGACATTATTAAATCCTGGCAAAAATGAATGGGGTATTTTTGCGTTGACAGAGAGGACAAAACTGTTGCAAATAAAGGCAATATTCTGGAACGATGCATTTGCTTGCAAAGTAGGATTGAGCACTCCGAAAGTGTGAAAAACTGTTTACTAAAAATTGTCATCTAAAATTCAAACTGAGCTCTTGGCAATTTTAAGAGATACAGTTCGCGAAAAATCATCTTTCTTCAAGAACAAGAAAGTAAAGTAAGTCCCATGACCGATGGTCGTAGGGGATACCTAATGTTTCCATTAGAGCTTACTCGGGGCTTGTTTATACCTGGTGGGTACCCCAATTCCCTTCCAGAGGTATGCGGAGGACTTTCTTAGCGTATCATTTATATTGTGGCTTTGCATGGACTCGATCCCACGCCCCTCAGCTTTGTGAGGCGAGCGCACTACTGACTTCGCTATACAGAACAAGAAACCAAATATTATTTCATTGTATTCAATAGCTCTTCATATATTTCAAATCATCATCGAAGAAGTCCAGTTGTGTGATGTGTAACAAATGAAAATAAAAAAGTAGACGCAGAATCTTTCAAAGATTTCATCGGAGCAAAAGTGAATCGGCTTACGACATTTCTGAAATGATTTTAATAAACGACGATGGAAAGTATGCAGGAGTTTAAGAAAGACGCAAAAACATAAAATCTCAATGTCAAATCTCGTTCAAACAGTTCATTAATCCTAATTTGTTTACATGATTTTTAAATGAAACGAATTATCTAACTATATTTTAGTACACTAGAACGTTGTTACGCATTATTATTCTTGCCCATACACCGTTTGGAATATCTAATTGCTTCTACAAGCAAGGCACTAACAGACTTGAGGATACAAAATAGTGAATATACCATGGAGCCATTTTGAGATTATTTTGAAAACTATAGAAGAACTGAGAGAAGCAGACCAACAGACGCAGGAACTTTGCTAGTCACAATGAAATCTGTTTTATTTTCTAAGTTATGTCAAAGATGCCCGAAATTATATACAAACGTATAGTGCTAGAAACAGAGAAACTAATGGAAATGGAATACTTAAAGGATGCTTTGGCATTTGATTAAATTTTATGTGCAGACCTCATCCTTTTAATCGAATCTTCCAGTCAAAGTACGTGAGAGCAAATTTATGGTGATCAAAGCGAATATATATCCATGTTATGTAGAAAAACAGTTGAGAAGAAAGTTCTTCATAAGATGAGGTTACTGTAGAAATTCGTGTGAGGTTTTGGACTTGAGAAAACATATATAATTTTCTTACACCAGACAATCTACTGAAATTTTGCCTTCAAATTAGAGTATTCAAATGACATTGTCATGCAAAGAATATTTAACCCCAAGGGTAAAAAAGGAGTAATCAATTCAAGACCAGTTGATTTATTAAAGTTTATTAAGATATTAAGGCTTGAAGTTACCCTGCCTAAAACAATATAATTAATTTGAACATTGCTTACAACTGTCTTAAGTAAAAAGGGTTTTTAAAAAGCTCATATAAAATTAAGTTAATGAAAAATTAATTACGATCAATAGCGAAACGAATACGCCAAAATTGTCTAATCTATTGCTATTTTATTTTTGGCTATTTAGTATGGCAAGGCTGAAAACATTGATCCACGAAAGATTGTGCCATCAGGAAAGACAGAAAACTTCAATTTATTAAAGAACTGAAGCTTTTCTTTTTATTTCTAACATACACATTTATAATCTCATTATTATTTTCTTTTAAATACAATGTTTACTTTACAGCGTTAACATATTTTTTCGTGGGGGGGGGGCAGCAAATTTTGGTTCTGCCCCGGGCGGCACATACCCCCGCTACGCCGCTGACTCCACCCCCCTTGCACATTTTCGCACTCCACCTATTTCCGCAATTAACTCTGATATAGAGATGTATCATTAAAATACTCGCTTATCTTAGATACATTTTTGTAAAAACAAATTTATTTAATTTTTTTATTTTTTAAACTGCCATCTTCCTCTCTTGGTAAACATCCTAATAAGTACTCGCCCTTTTGGTTGAGCGTTCTAATGAAAATGATGGATGCGTTTTTCCCGCTTCTGTTACTCTCTTCTCTCATCTGCAAGACCCGGACGAAGTTATCTTCGTAAGTTCTGCCTGCACCAAGTACTGTTTTCTGAGATTTAAATGAAAAAACACATATTACTGTGGATACTATTTTAAAGATATTTTTGTTTTTGGCTATCCCTAAAAGATTGTAAAATGTAATAATATTAAGAAAAAATATAAAATTAAAAAAAAATATTGTTAAAATCCTTTAAAAATAATGCCTTTGTTGTATCAAAGACAAACTTAAAAGAAGACCATCATTTAAAAATTCTTTACATTCATTGTGCAAAGAATTTTTTTTCCAGAACTGTACATAAGCAATCTATTTGGCAAAAGGGTTTGAAATGAAGATATTATAAAATTCAAAGTTTAAAAAAAAAGTTTTATTCAGGTACAACATTTTCTCCACGGCATTTTAAAAATACTTAAAGTAAAGTAAAGTATTTACTTTTTAAACAACTATTTGCAATAGAAATTCACGTTAATGCCTTTTACTAAGTGATAGATAACAGCACATAAAATTCTGAAACGACAGAGAATATTGACGCAATTGAAGTGTGAGAAGACTGAATGTTTAAAAAAAAAGAAAGGCGAGACGTTTTAAAACTTAGATCCAAGCCACCGACAAGTCATCACTTGTACAGAGTCTAACAGCTCTCTTTTTCACAGAGTCTCTAGTGTCCTTACACTCACCACACACTGGGCAGCTTTGTTTACTTCAAAAGTTGCTTTCAAAGCGTTGAATTCTTCTTCTGAGAATCCTTCAGTTGGGCCTCTGAACCCAAGCTGCACAAGTTTCCTGGCAACGTGGATATCCTCGAGCAAATCGAGGTCGTAAGATGTAACCTGGCTGGACAGGTAGTCGTCATACCTTCACCATTAGAGAATAGAATAGCGATGCGTGAGTACAGAAGCACCTATAAGCAGCTCATTTTTATCAGGTCTATCACGAATGTTAATTTTTTTTTAAAGTGTAAGTCTTTCAAATTCAATTTTAAATATGTATCATATCTTATTCGATCAACTGGGTTGTAATGTGCTCTCCAGTCTTTATTCCAGCAGCACATCTAGGGACGTGCCAAGATGTGGAGAGAAGCGGGCACTTTTGCCCCCAAAGCATCAACATCAATGAGGGGCACCAGAGTTGTCTCTGGGTAGGAATTCAACTTAGTAGTGAATTAAAAGCTAAAATCCTATACGTTTAATAAAGACAGAATTAATAGTTTGACATTTTCTCTCCATGGTGGAGCTTTTCCCTATTTGATTGGCAAAATTTTTAGCCTTTCCCCGTCTCGCGTTTTCTCAGCATGGCCGTGTTCATATCAATATCAACTACTGTCATGTGATCTAAATCGTAATTTGGGAAATCTAAAGTGTACTTTAAAAAAAAACCCGTCCTGGATTTTGAAATAGCAAAATAATATTATTGATTTTTGGGGGGAAAATAAAAAGTCTCGCAGTCACGGGTGATTACACTTTCACTAATTGTCAAAGAAATGTGCAAGTTGACAAGATCAAGTAACCTTTTTGCAATGTTTTGTTATACTCACAAAGCAATTAATTCTAATTTAGAAATACAACACAAAGATAACTTAATACAACCCTCAGATATACATAAGGATAAAAACACCTTTCTTGTTCCGTATGCAAGAACAAACACATACAAGTTTTCCTTCTTCCCGTCCGGAATTCGGGCGTGGAATGGGTTGCCTGAAGATTCCAGGAAAACCAACACTTTATCAACATTTAAATCTCTAATAAAAATGCAGGACTAAACACAAACCATAGATAAGCGTAGGACGCAATAATCTTCTGTATAGAAGGAGCGTCTGTAAACAGATAAGATAAGATAAGATACTCACGAGGCGAATTCCACAATACTCCTGCCTCCAGGTGTCATAAATTGATCAGTGTCCATTGTGGTCGTAAGATGCAGATGCTTTACGAATTAGGAAAACAAGAAAGACGGGTTAGCTTGAAAAGAGAGCACCAGGCCTAGAATCTGTTGATTAGTAAATCAATTGATGTTACCCAAGAGCCCGAAAGCGGCTTTTCTGGGGTGATGGCAGTGATTCACAGTGTGGCATCTATTTGAACGGTGCAAATATATATTTTCTCATCTTTGTGTTCGGGAAATACGTTTTAAATCATTGAAGCCGGCCTGCGGTATCGTTTATGGCAAAAGTCTATATTTAAATTATTTATATAATGTTTTCACTATGTGATAAGAGTAATGTTATTGGTGCGTTCTTTAATTTTAAAAAAAAATGTAACAAAATAAATAAATAAATAAATGAAAATTTAAAACTTTAATATTATATTAAGGCTGAAATCATGAGGGTTTTTGGCACTGTCTAAAATTCTCTCGTTTTATATGATTTTTAAATCTAAATGCAACTAAGCTATTCATTAATTTAAATCAGTGGTTCCCAAACTTTTTTGGCCTACCGCCCACTTTCCAGAAAAAATATGCCTCAGCGCCCCCCGGATTAAATTTTTTAAAATTCAACACAGGGATGGCATACTACGGTCCGCGGGTTAAATGCGGCCAGTCAGCATATATTATGCGGCCCGTAGGCATGTACATGTGGCGATCTTATATCATGTTAATTTTCTTTGCTTAGAATTTTTAAATATATTTTTTCAAATTTTATTCTCAGAACTTGATTCTAATCTAGAGATATATAATCGGTTTTATGGCTCCAGAATCATTAGTCATTAATTGATAACATACCTATTTGAAACTACATTTCAGTTCAACCGGAATAGCTTTGTTTATGATTTACATTTCGAACAGTTTTGAAAATTTGTAATTTAAAAGCTAATAGATGTTGATTTAACAATGAGTGCTACCGAAGAAAGTAAGATTGTGGACGAATCCCTTTTATTAAATGACGAATTAACTGTTAAATATTGCTTCACGATCTTTGGGAGAAAAGCAGTCTTTAAGCAAATCCTTTATGTACGAGAAGTAACTAAAAGAATTTTCATTATAATACGCTGCGCAAGACCATCCAAAAATACAAAATTGTAGTTGTGTCGTAAAACATGTTATAATATAATGCGCACCGATCAGGAATATGTTTATAAAAAGTGTTGTCAATAAAATACGCACCTTATTGCGCAACAGAAAGGTTGTTCAATATAATGCGCACCCTTACACTCTATCTAATAAAATAACATGATATATAGGGATAAATAAAATAATCTAAAAAATAAATAATTTAATTACGGTAGATGCGATCGATCTGAAATTTTGATACATAGTTTTTATCATCGGTACGAAACTGCCTGCAAAAATTCAGCTCGCTAGCTTACGAGGAAGTGGGTTAAAAATCGATCCAAAGTTTTGGCGACAGACAAGCAATCAAGCAAACAAGCAATCAAGCAAGCAAGCAACCAGACACTAAGGATTTAAAAATAAGGGACTTCGAATGTGTCTTGAAATTTTAGTGTATTTCCTTTTTAGTTAAAATAAAAAATAAAGTATTTAAAATATGCTACTTTTAAGATTAAAAAAAAATGTTTTTTGCCCTCTAAACTTTGAAAAAGCTGAATCAAAGACAAAAGTGTTGTAAATAAATTCTTAAGATTAATATTTTCCTAGAAAAGGATCACCAATGTTTTTAACAGTTGCAGCATATTTTAGAGTAGCATCCCTTAGAAACTTCTTTCTTGACATCCGGTAAGTTATAAACAGAATTTGAGAGACAATTGCATACAAGAGTGTAGTAAACATTCTAAAATGTCTCTAGGTCTTGTGGCGTATGGTGCCAGTGATGATAGTGATGAAAGTGAAACAGAAATGGAAGCTTCAATCAGCAAAGTAGAGAGTCAGCAGAAGGGCACTCATGCAATCGGGCATATTAGCGACGAAGATGAATTTGAAACAGTTAGCTCAACTTCGGCTTCTTCAGCAACTCAACAAACTTCATTGATTTCAGCTGCCCCCTCATCAATAAATTTGGATACATCTGACACTGCTAATGCATTTGGCTCATCACCTTTTGTATTGGAAAGTCATGATAATACAGTCAATTCAACATCTCTTACATCTTTAGACGGTAGGTACTAGACTATCAATGGCCAATGGATAGTGACAATTCAGTTTGTATTGACAGTATTGTACAGTTACAGTACAGTAGTACAGTGACTATGACTGAAAAAAATGAGTACTATGACTAAGTTAATAAAGTGACATAAATTCATGACTGAAATGAAAAAGTCTTTACTTGTATGTATTATTATGCCTGTCAACTTGGCTCAAACTATTACTAAGGTCACTAAGGAGTAAATAGTGATAAGTGAATTACTAATTAATAGGATAAATAATGTCTTTTTTTTTCAATTGTAACCTCGCCTATAGTGTATTTAAATTGAAAGTTCATGGTCATTTTAAGTTTTACAAAAACAAAAAAAAAGAACTCAGCGTTAAATATGGATGAATTGAAGCTATGGTTAACCGATCCATGTAAATCAGGACTGGTCCTGCTCTTAGGACAGGTTTACTGTTAACCTTAGTAATGTCTAAGTACAGTAATATAGAATTTTTGAACCCAATTTTTTAACACAAATTTGCCTGAAGTTGACTCCAAAGTATCAACTATCATGGCCATAGGACTTGCAAACCCTGTAAATATTATAGTAAGAGTTTTGCTCATGATAAGCCTAGGACACAATAATCTTCTGTATAGAAGGAGCGTCTGTAACAGATAAGATAAAAAGAATTGGACAGGATCTGAGTCACTTAATGTTTTTTCTCTTTGTTCACCATGCTTTTACATTTCAGGTATAGATTTTGTTTTGTTTTGATCATGGTACATGATTTGATGATGCTTAATAAAATGTCAATTATCTTAGCTAGAAAACTCTCAACAATTTTAACATTATCATCTCAAAGATCTTCCTGCACCTCAATCACTATCAAGTGGTTTAAATGATGAAACTGTCGAAGAAGAGCTTGAGGACGCTGTCAAACCAAAAGCAGCAGAAATTGCAAGTGCCCCTCACCCGCCAGCTGCAAAGAAAAAGCAACCAGTGAGGATAACGATTCCTTCCCTTCAAGAGGTAATACGCTTAAAAATATTATAAATGATGATAGGAGGATATGTTGGAAAACGGTTTTGAGAAGTAGATATATTTCTAAATTAATTATTGCTCAAAGAATGACTATCTTTTTAAAATGAAAAACCCTTTTGTGTTTTTATGTTTATTAGCAAATTAAACAAAAAATTAATAAAGCAGAACCTGAAGGAATCCAAAACTGTATCCACCTTATTAAGTTTAACTTAATTTTTGTTTATATATGCTGTAAAACATTTAATATTAAACTACTGTTATTTTGCAATTGAATGAAATGTTGAAGCTTAAAGCTTAAGAGTTATGGTCAATTTTTGTACACTTTATTTAAAAACTGTTTCACCACAAATTGTTTAATGTCATTTCAGACACAATTGGAAGAGGAAACTGGCATAAGCAAACATTTAGAACCTTCAACAGTAAGGAAAAATATAACCTTTATTTTAAAAAAATTTGAAAATTATGTATCTCAATTTCTTAACACCTTCCTCAAAAACTAATTCAAAGTAGGGGTCTACCGATATATCGGCTGGCCGATATATCGGCACCGATATCTGGATATCGGCAATATCGGTATCGGTAGCATGTAAAGGTCCCGATATTGACGTCACCGATATTTCATAATAAGTGACATTTTGACAAAAAAAAACGGAAACAAAAAAACTATCATTTAGATTTACAATATCTCGACAAATTAATATATCGACCCCGATACCGGTATTGAAATAGTCAAAAGAGTCCTAGTATTAATATGTGCAGCCACGATACAGTGTGCCATGTCCTTTGATATTGTTTAGGTATCGGCCGATTTTCGTATACTCAGAAATCCTGTGTAAATACATTATTGCCGATGCCAAGTATACCGTAATTGCTCTAATAAATGTATAACATGTAAACATTATGTTCACGTAATTGCTCTAATAGCAAAGATGCACGCAGAATCGCAGATGTCTAAAACATTTCGTTTCGTATGGAATAACAAAATGTACCGTGTGAAGACTTGTTGTCATTGGCAACCATTCAAGCTTCAGCCTCATTTTCACTCTATTACTGTTGTACTTTGTTCTCATTGTTTCATTCATAAAAGGTGGCCGTGTGCAAAACCCATTAAACTATTGGTTAGAATTAATAATTATGAGTCAAGGTTGAAGTTTCAAAAGGAGTACCTAATATGCTTCTACATTTTTATAAAGGACGGTTCGTTTTGTTATGAGTCCTATGTAGGTCATGAACTGGAACTTGTAAACACATCGGAAACTTCGTTTCGGGGAAAAAAAATCGTAATTTCGGCAAAACTGGATATCGGTAGACCCCTTAATTATAAAATATAAATAATTACGAGTGATAAATTTAAGAATGACGTCATCAAATATGACCGCTGCTATTTTTGTCCTAACAAATACTCATATCTGCACTCATATCGGAAAAAAAATCGGTAATAGGGGGCCTATCGGCAAAAATGCTTATCGGTAGACCCCTAATATAAAATATAAATAATTAGGAGTGATGAATTTAAAAATGATGTCATCAAATAAGACCGCTGGTTTTTGTCCTAACAAATACCCTATCGGCACTCATATCGGGAAAAAATATCGGTAATATCGGCAAAAATGCGTATCGGTAGTCCCCTAATATTAAAGATAAATAATTACGAGTGATAAATTTAAGAATGACGTCATCAAATATGACCGCTGGTTTTTGTCCTAACAAATACTCATATCGGCAAAAAAAATATCGGTAATATCGGTATCGGCAATATCGGCAAAAAGGCATATCGGTAGACCCCTAATTCAAAGACCTACGTTACTTAGCAAATTTTAGTTAAATTAATTTTTTTGGCCTGATTTTCTGCTAAATATTTTAACTTTCAAACAGTACATTAATTAAAAGAAAGAATACAAGATCTTTTTCCCCCAAGTAACCATGTATTCTTGTTTTTATTCAATAGCAAAAGTCTGGTTTGTTCTCCTTGCTGCCTGCACCAATGCATTCTGTTAAGAAAGAAATTAACAGACCACTCATCCCTTACAGTCTCAACAAAAAACCTGTGGCAGCCAAGAGTGATGACAAAAAGAATTTATCAACAAGTGTTCCAGCTCCCAGCACATTGGGGACATCTCAGTCTGCAGATATTTCATCAAAGCGGATGACCCCTTTTAATGCACTCACAGGATTCGACAGTGACAGTGATGAGGATGATGATTTCAAAGGCAGTTCCACAAACTTTTTCTCTTTGCACTCAACTTCTGAGGCCTCTGACAACACTAAAACTCCCCCAACACAAGAGAGGCTTCAGAGTGAAGAAGTGTCCAGCTCAGAGTCAGACTTGAATCCATCAGCAAAGGATAATAATGCCAATGAGAGCGCTGCTGGAGCTGAAGAAGCTGTTGTCGAAGGGCAACCCACTCCAGAGGAACCGGTGCAGGGACCGGAACCCGGGGCTGTCAATGACGCACCCCTTAATTTTAGGAGTGTCAACCGACTGAGTTCGTGGTCTGGTTCCTCTTATGGTTTCCTTGGCCCCGTGGGACTTTCAGGCCCCATAGCCACGCCATCATCCTTTAGCAGTTATGAGACTTCTTTCTCTGTGCCTTCTAATTCCCAGTATAACTTGGCTAATGCTGAGGTATGAAATTTTATTTATCTAATTTATGTTATTTTAATTGGGGCTATTCACTTACATAACATTTAATTTTTTAAAATTAATATTTTTTGTTTGTTTATTATTTTTTTGTTGAGTCCTTCAATTTTGAAAAAAATATATTTTTTATGTTAAAGGGTCCTGATGAAATGGGTGATGCAGATCAGGAGATGGTTACTGATGATGACCTCAAGAAATTTATGAGTGATAAAGAGGTAGTGTGAATTTATGGTGATTTGAATGGCTACTGGCTCTACTAAGCATGTAAATTATGTTTGCATGAAATATCTCAGTTTTTAAAAAAAGTATGATCTTTCTTTGATTTAAACAAAAATTAATTATCAAATAACCATGGAAATTAGCAAAACAATATCTTTTAAGCTTCTCAATATTGCCACTTGGAATGCATTTCATACACATTTTAATCTAGGTTTTCCTACTTGAATTAAGATTATGGGCCTTATTATATATTTCTAGCCACTGAACTAATATCACTGATGGAAATTAGACCTCTACATTACCACCCATTGGGAAATTTTGTCTTTGTAGGTAAAAATGAATCATCTGTGCGGCTAGTTTTGAAAATCTTGATTTTTATCAAGGCTGCAGTTAGGGACTGCTTTACAATTTTTTAAAGGGATAATTGATGAATTTGTCCATCTTTCAGTTCCAGAAATTACAAGGGAAACGCAAAAGAGGCTTAGAGGAAGCCATCAACTTTGTTGATGCCAATGTTGATGACTATGTTGACCCATCTGAAGTGTCCAAGCACCTAACAGAAGAGACAGAATATGTCTCGCATAAGAGCAAGGATAATTTACCAACTGCACAGCAGAGGCGCAAGAAGCAGATCACCTATTTGGCTTATCAGGTAAAAACTTGCCTGATTTATTACCACTAAAAGTTTTATTTCTTTATGCAATCAAGAAGACAAGTTGCTTCAGACTTTTGGAGGCCAATAGTTTTGCGACAAATTATAATTATGCTTTGCTGTAGATTACTGGTGCAAAGATTTAATAAATTATTTTCTATGAAACTAATCAATGTAGATTTAAAATAAAATTAGATTAATAATTATGATTCTAAATGAAATTTAAAAAAAGGAAAATTATAATGAAAATCTTACGCCTCTATTCTTACATCAAATTTAAACTCAAATTCCTCACTGTAAATTTTATGTAGCCCAGTTTTATAAAAATGTTCAAAGTTTAAGAAACTTCTTGCATTGATTTTTAAAAAATGTAAAAATTAAGATTTGCACTCAATACCACATCCCTTATAAAGTATTTCCATAAAATAAAATGTAAATATGTCTGTTGTCTGGGACATGCATGATCTGTACGTTTTTTCATAGGGTTTTCAACATTTTAAAATTTTTTTTTAATCTCTTACAATAATTTTTTGTGTGTGTCTGCAGGCCAAGGAACGGGAACTTGAACTCAAGAATGCCTGGGCCCAGAACAGACTGACAAAGAAACAAACACAGTCTAAATATGGATTTTGAGTATTCATTCAATAATTTATACTATTTGGTTTTTCTGAACACCTTTCAAGCCAACTCCATAAACAGTTATTCTGATGATCTTCTTATGCAAGACTGAGTGCATCATTTTGTGTTTGTGGTCTTTTTTTAATCACTAGTCATCTCTCTGAGTTGTGGTTAGTGTAATATAATGAGATTGAATCCTAATTCTCTCAAGGTTTCTGGATGCTTACGTTTTTTTTTATCACACTATGCTTAAAGGAAAGGGTAGCCAACAAAAGAAGTGTGTTCATACAATTGCATCTTAAGGCTGGTCAAGTTTGGAGTATCATCATAGAGAGAAAATATATACATTTGAAATGTGCAAATAGAATATATCTTTTTTAAAAGTCAATTTGAATTTAAAGGATGAATTTTGCTTGATATTTACAGTTTCTATTGTACCCAATTTTTGGGTGATTAGCATCATGCAAAATAAAGTTTGATTTGAAAGTGTATTCACATACCACCCATAAGCATCAATTGCTAGTTCCAGAAAAAACGCAGGCCATTGTATACATTGTGGAACATTGCTGGCGGAGCGATAAAAATTAACACTAGCTTGAATGACCCAAAAAGCTGTCACGAAACAGTTAACAATTTAAGCCCAGCCCCAATTAGTTATCGGTGAAAGTAAAACATTTTTTCTGTTTGACTATTTTTACATAATTCAGATGCTACATCATATTTTGATACTTTGTGAGACTATTTAAACAAACTGACATTTATGCCCAGTGCTTATCTCATGTTAACAAAAAATATTTTTAAAAGCCTAGTGTACGGGGTTATTTATTACTCTAGTATTTTGAGTAGTTTATACCAATTTAATCATCAGATTTCTGTATATATAGAAATAAAGTCTCATTAGTAAGATAGTATTGCATAGCAAATAAATATATAGACTACGCTACATAAGGTAATGACAATGATAGACTGTAAATGATTCTACCTCTAGGGCTGTCAATTTTGTTGCAAAAAGCTGCCCGGGTACCTGAAAATATCAAACGGGTACCCGGGTTACCCATTCTAAACGTCGTATAATTTTCCCCGTCATGACCGCTATACAATGGAACCTAGCCACCATCCATGCACCTCATTTCACACAGTAGTAGTAGCCAACGGCTTGCTTCCAGTAACATTCTATTACTAATGCACTACAATTAACTACAATGCACTAATTTTTTTTTATTCAATTCCTGCTGTAAATGCATTCGTCATACTCATAAACTAAAACTAGAGTAAACTGAATATGCAAACAAAATGTCAACAGAATGACGTAACGTTCAATGTCATACCTTGAATGTTAATATGCACTTGGCGTCGGTAGTCAATGCTAAGGGCGATGACGTATGCTATACTGCGGTAAATTTCAAGTGATCGTGCTTTGGTCAGTGGTACTGCTTTTGTTGACACCAACAAGTTTCTGATATTGGTGGGTCAGTGTTTTTTTTATCAATATCAATTTTATGAATAGCGTTCAGATGGCGTTTTGTCGCACTGGGTTGCCACCCTTCGCAGACACAATTTCATTACAATGCTGCATTTTGCAGTGTCACTGTCAACTCGCTTGGCATGATTCCACACGGCCGACGTCTTACCCATCTTATTAACCATAAAAGCTGACAACTTTAGGTGTATATCAATTTTTGGGCTTGGCAAACACGTGTTAATGAACCCAAGAAACACACGCGAATGGAAGAGTGTGGGTTATAGCAGTGCTTCTCAAAGTGGTGGTCCGCGGAAGTTATCAAGAAAGGAGAGAGAAATATAATTATAATCCTCCAATTGCTACCAATAATACTAACCCTATAGAATTTGTTATTTTTGACAATAAGCTAATAAATGAAAGAAATAAAGGAAATAAAATAAATTTCGCTTCCATGTAAGTACAGGGAAAATAGTGCACAGGGTCCTGGTGCAATGGAAAAAATTCCTGCCCGTCCGCCATACTAAAAAGTTTGAGAAGCACTGGGTTATAGGATTGAAGAGAGAAATGGGGGGGGGAGGGTAGAAAAACGACATTAGATAGTATCAATCGGTGTCCCACTGTCGGCTATTTCAAAGCAAAGTTAGTTTCAAAGCAAGGGTGTTTTTATGAGTAAAAAAAACAACAGACACGGCATCTTTCATCTATATGCAGTCCATCCTCACAGCTGACGTCTTACCCATCCTACACTGTTAGTAACTATTTAATTTATTAAATTTAAATACTGACGACCTTGTAATCATTATTAACATCTGCTTTTCTAGGTTAGCACGTGTTAATGAACACAAGAAGTACAAGCTAATGAAAGGGTGTGGGTTATAGGAGTGAAGGGAGGAGAGGGGGGAGGGTTAAATAAACAACATTAGCTAGTATCAATCGGCGTATTTCAAAGCAAAGTTAGTGAAAGCAGGGGTGTTTTTTTATTAACAAACAGCGTCTTTCATCTCTAAGCAGTCCATCCTTTTTTGGCAGAGGACTTTTGTTGTCTTTATATGATTCTTTTAAAGAACCATAACTTTTTTGTGTTGTGCGGTTTCTGTTTCACGTTGAGAGAAAAAAGATGTATCCAAATACATTGTAGTTTGCAGTGACCGTTGACAGATATTTCTCCTTAGATGTACTTCTAATCATATTTTGGAAACAAAAATTTTCATTTGATAAATTGTTTCGTGAGCCACAATGTAAACACAAAAAAGCCGCATGGGAGCCGAAGTTTGGCCTACGGTTAATATAGCCTATAGACCTTCAAGCCACATTTTCACGGGTACCCCAGCGGAATTTTATTACCCGGGTTATCACACGGCAACGGGTACCCGGGTCCCCGTTGACAGGCCTATCTACCACACTGCATATTTATGTGGTTCTCATGTTAACATTTCCTTTTTTTTTAAAAGAGCTAATGAAATTGCTTGGTAATTTGCTTTCAAAATATTTAATTTATTATACGTCTGGCGGGAATCAGTTACTTGCCTGATTGTGTTTATGTTTGTATTGCCGAGAATATGTTCTAATTTCTGTTGTTTTGCTTGTCCTTGAATTTCACTTTAATTTTTCCACCACATCCTACTCCAAGACTTGTTTGAACTCAAGATGCAGTTGTATGTTTCATGCCCTTATTCTTTTCAACGGCATGCATTCATAAGCTGCCGATACACCACCACTTTCAGCATATTTTGTGATCCATCCATTACTTTTGAGGTTAAAGTTATTCCTGAATGTTTCTGTCTCAATCAACACCCCATGTAATCTTACTACATTTTATTTAGTGTTTACCAGAATGTAGGAACGAGAAAGGAAGATTTTTTTTGGTTATTTCTAGGATTGTAAATATTTTCTCAACTTCTGTCTAGTAAAGAAAGTCAAGTAAAGTTTAATTTCCCTGACATTTTCCGATATGGAAGTCAAGATTAAAATGTCATTACCCAGATGTAGACCTTTCAGAGTCTATGTAAACAGGTGATGTTTTAATCCTATGGTTTGTAAATATATATTTAGAAATGCAGTAATATATATTTAGTGAGAGAGAACATTGTTCTTGCTCTGTTGTAAAAAAAATAAATTTGAAAGAAGTTGTATTACTCCGATGGGTGTAGTCTGCCAAAGCTGCTTTACATAACAAGTTTGAGCTTAAAGAATTTATAGCCCATGTTTATATTTTCTTGTAGTTTTTAAATTTATGCAAATAAATTTTGATTTAAATTCACAAACCAAAATGTTGTCATTTGAAATGTGAATGGACAGGAAGACAAACAAGCTATTTAGAAACAGGTTTGGGGTTTAGTGTAATTTAAGTAATTAGCTGGAGAGGAAAAACAAAAGCCTTCACAGGGTAATGGGTCAGGTGCGATGCAGAAAATGTTGAATAAAGTCTTGTCAGATGCGTTGAAAGTATGTCCAAAAATAACACACAGATGTAGCACACCAGGCAGCAAATAGGTTCAGAATTGTACAAAAATAACATAAAAAGTTACATTTCATGTCTTCATTTGCTTTAATCTGTCTGTAAATTTACAGGCAGGAATACTTTTTTTTCAATATGCCATTCATGATACCTGTACTTTCAAAGTATTAAGTAATTTAAAGGCGGCATTCATTGATTTAAATGCAAAAAAAAACCAATAATGTAAAGTCAAGTACATAAAATTAAGTGTATAAGTAAATAACTATTTATGGACATGTATTTATATACATATTCATATACATACATATAGACATGCTCATGCCTCCCCTTTGCTATTATGAAATTTTTTAAATGAAAAGCGAAAGAATCTTTTAAATCTTTCACCAAAACAATTTAAGCCTAAATTAACTTTAATAAGTGCTGCCTATTATGAATAATAACTTGATAATTATCAAGCTCAATCTTTGGCTGCTTACAACATTTAATACTAAAAGGGAAAATTTGATATAAACCCTAACTTTTATAGTCAATAATGGATTTATTATCACTATTTAACACTCAATGAAAATTATAATTTCATTCATATTTTTAAACCAGGTAATAGATTATGTTAAAATTAAATTAATTCACTTGAAACTTCTAGATTTTGAAACTTGTTGAAGCAAGGATTTAAATTGGGGCTGCTGAAGCCACTACTGTGAAGCCACGTCAACAGCTGCTGGACAAAAGGGGCCTATTTGAATATTTTATTATCAGATTTGGGCTAGTTAGAAAATTTATGAGATTGAAATTAAATGTGGGGCCAAAACAGAAAAAATAGTTATGACCCTATACTTGTAAGTATAAGGAACAATGCTTCTCAATTTCCACCATCCTCTGTTGATTAAATGGATGTGCTATTTAATATTAAAAAGTTTTTTTTTGTGTAAGGGTTTACAGGTGATGGGAGGCTGGGTTAAATAATAGGATGGCCTGAGTTGTAAGGGTGGTAGGTCAGTTGATGAAGATGAAAGAGACAACATCAGAGTAGGATTAGGTGCCACACCGTGATAAACGACTTGTCCTTATCTAGCATGCACATAAAATGAGTTATCTACAAAAGAAGACGGTTTATATTGACAAAGGCTTAAAGATTTTTCCAATACTCAGAATGAGGGTTTTAAATTTTAGCTGATTGGTCAATATTTAAAAATAATACCATCAAACTACATGTTCTAAAATGGAAATCATAAATTATCTCTTAAGTCAGGTCGCAAAGAAAAATAAATAAATCAAAAATGAATATTTCAATGCAAAAGATAAATGGTATTTTTAATGTTAGCTATAGACATGAAAGACATCTTGATGAAAACGTGCATTACATTTAATAAAAAGTTAAGGTATACCCAGTTAAGGGGACAGTGGTATGTACAATGAAAAGTTTATAAAGAAATTTTTTTAACAATAGCACAATAAAGCAAATGATTAAAAAAATTTAATTCAATGGTGATTTAATATATAATAAATTGATTTAATGCATCATGTGAAAATCTATTCTATCTTTTTAAATAGGTATTGGAAACTTGAAAGATAAAACTTAAATTTCTAAAAATGCCATGTAGTGACTCATTTAATAAAGGAATGTATTGTGCTGGGTACAAAATTTGTTTTATAAATAAATCTTGGGGGTGGTGGTAAAAAAAGGTGGATACCAGTAATTTATATAATAATGACTTGAATGGTTTTTTTTTATATAACAAACACTATCACAACCAATTTTCTCATAAATACATGTACACATTTTTGTGCTGTATTTTAAGTCAAAAATAAGTTTAAATGTAAACTTCATAAAATGCTAACAAGGACATACTAAATACTAGCTGAGACGTATTTTAAATAATTATCATACACAACTAATGGCCTTTTTGAGCTGCTGCAATTTTAAAGTGGTGCTTAAAAAAAACTGCACTCAATTAATTTATTTTTGTAAAGCTAATTTCTTCAGCACTTATGGTCACAAAATGATTCATTATAAAATCACAATTTGAAAGTTTTATATAGCTCATTGTGCTAGACGAATTTATGTATCTGTTGATTTTCTTTTAAAGGCATATTTTAAAAAAACCAACATAAGTTACAACCTATTTCATTAAATGCTTCAGTTACCTAAGAATTAACAAACAAAAATTATGTATTTGGCATTGGTCTTTTTTAACGCAGTGGTTCTCAAAGAAGTACTCAACAAAAGGTAAAAAAAAAGAGAACATTAAAGGTAGAAATTTTTTTTGGCACTAATTGCTGCAGATTAGTCTATGTTTGACTAGTTTGAGACACACTGTTGTCTACGACCCTGAGATAGGTGTTCTTTACATTCATACAAGTATTGAACACATAAATGCAAATATAACAGCATATAGAACTCTCATGAGCAAATTAAACAAATATTCTTGTTATATTTTTTCAGACAAAACAGCATAACACAGATCATTCCGAAACATACATGCTAGCTTTTAGAACACACAGTATAATAAATAACAGTGCATACTTCTCAAAGAACTAAAAGCCTAAAACAATATTTAACAAGTATTTAAGGCTGAAAGTTATTTCAATTCACATGCAGTCGAGTTCAGTTTGTTTTGCAACACAGCCTGGGGTCAGGCACTAGGCGTTCTCTGTGTAATATCTCAAATCTGCGGGTGGTGTGTTGACATGTGATCGACGTAACAGTGGTTTCCTCTCTTGCCTGTAGTCTGTGTCATTGTTGGCTTCATCATCATCGCTGCTGTATTTGTCAGCGACCTGGTTGTAGGGGTTGAAATCAGGCTGAATACCACAAGTTGAGCATGTGCTTGGTGGTGTGTAGAAATTCCCACAGGAGCACTGGTGCGTGATATGCCCACTGCCACTAGCTCTTGAATCTGACCTAACAGGATTTTCCATCACTTTGACTAAAATGAAAGAAGAAAAAAAAGTAAATTATTTTCATTAAGAAATTCTCCACAATGAAAAAAATAAAGCAAGAAATTAGAATTGACGTGAAAATATCAAAAACTTTATTTAATGGAGGTGCGGCTCTCCTCTATATCAAACAAATAAAAAAAAAGAGGCTTCAGTTCAAGGCTTAACTTAGGCATACAAAACAATAAATTTTGTTTTACATAAAAAAAGAAATGTACTGATTTTTAATATTCTTTTATGTCAAAGAGACCAACCAACCATGTCTAAAAAATAATAAAAACATTAGACCACGATTGAGTATTTGATAAAAACTCTAAAAAGTCTAAGTTCTAAAGATGTGTTTTTTGTTAAAAAATTTTATTGTAGAAAACTAGGGAACAATATTCACAACAGGTGACAATAAAAATTGGACAAGTCGACCGGTCCAGCTTTAAAATATGAGATACACAAAATAATTGTGTGATTAAAACAATAAATTAAAGCTTTATTTATGGACTAATACATGAATAAACATTTCTGTTAATGCCTTCATCAGTACAAGTAAATAAAATATTTAAATTAAATTTACATTGTATGTATATTACAGACTACACCATGGAAAAATATTAATAAAGTAGAGAATTTAAAATAATAAAAATAAAAAATTTTTTTTATATTTCTGATGCGATATTCTTTTATGTCACAGTGACCGGACCATGTTTAAAAAATAAATAAATCCCATTTTCTTTTAAGCTCTTCTTCTACCTGTATTTTTTGTGAAGTACTTGTGCCCATCTTTCTTCTTTTCACTTCTCTTTTTAATCTCTACTTAATTATTAATATTTTTACCATGGTATAGTCTGTAATAACGCACTAGGACTGACAGATCGTGGAAAATAGGGGGAAAAAAAAGGTGTATCACTAAAGAATGATGTGCACAATGATCTTGCAAGAAAAGTAGCTTGATTTGCAATGAGTTGAAGCTCTGGTCATTGTGGTGGTGAATAAATGAATGATTTTTTTTAAAAATGAGCAAATAATGGAACTTTTAAAATCTTAATATGCCATCTGCACAACTACAGAAAATAAAGTTCAAGATCTTACTCCTCACTGCAGAACTATGAAAACAAAACCATTTAAGAATGAAAAAAAAACAGTGCCATGTAATCAAAATAAATCTCCATATATTTTGATTAATACAGTTAACTCATAGCTTACTTCATAAAGAAAACTGAAATGACTTTTATAAGTCACTAACGACAACCCCTCCCCAGAGAAATAAAAATAGTTCTTCTGAAAAATAACCTTTTTAAAATATAAAATGTGTTCAGTCCAACAGTTTAAATTTTAAGTAAGGTTTACCTGATACTGCTTTTTCTCTGTGTCCAATGTTCTGTGGTATGAGTATTAATAGCGCAATAAACCCGATTACCAGGGCCCCACCAGGAATAAAAACCTGGACGTTTCTGTAGTATGGCTCACATGCAGGACAGCATCCACTGCCGAATGAATATTTGCAAACAAATGTCTCAAATATGGCTCACACACAGGACAGAAAATGAATTATAAACTAGTTTTTCACAGTTTGATCATTATATCAATGACATATTCAAAGTTAATCTAATTGCTTTCTAATAAAATTACGCTGGTATTACAACAAATGAATTGGAGTTCTTAAGATGACTTTTACTCTTTCACAGAATTACTTCAACTACCTTTTAAAAAAAAAGTAACAGTATTATATAAAAGTACTTTTTAGCATTATAAGACACTCACAGACAAGGGTGAAAATTTTGAATCAACATAACTGCAACCCCATTGGTCAATTTATCGGTGAAACTCATTGCACCAAACACAAATGCACCACTTTCCTGTGGGGAAAAATATGGTAATGCAATAATGCTTTGGGAATTAAATCATATAATTTTTCAACAATGCTAATTAAAGGTCTGTAGAAAATGAAAAACATTTTTATAAAATTTTAAAGAATCATTTATAATGAAAATAGTACAAAAAGGTGTTTAACAGAAGATCATTTATGACAATAATTTTTTACTAATAAACTTTTCCAAATAACTACACTTAAATAGTGTTTGTGAATTTATTTTTCTTTAGTTTGGGTAATTAATAATTAATGTTATTGAGTTGTAATGATTTGTTTTCAAACGACAATTTTCCATTAAAATCATATGAGTAAAACTTTAATCCAATGGTGAAAAATCATGAATTAATCTTGGATGCTATTTTTGTGTTCTGGAATGGCTTCACGTTATATGCCATTTGCAAAATGAATTTATTTTTAAAAAATTAATTTTCAATAAATATTCTTCAAGAAGATAGTTAACACATCACCTTTCTTTTGATTTTCAGATACCAGTAAAACAAAATTCTTCCAGTAACAATACTTACAGTGTTTGAGGCTATGAGGTCAGAAGTCATTGAAAGTGAGGTGATCAGAAGCAATGACCCAGCAAATCCCATGAAAAATGCAGCTCCAAAGACATCATTACTCTTCTCCCCAATAAAATACATCCACACGCAGGAGCTGGCCCCCAAGGCCACACCAATGACATAACTTATCTGGGGAGATCAATTCACATAAATCATGGATAAGCATAGGACGCAATAATCTTCTGTATAGAAGGAATGTCTTGTAATATGCAAGACAAGATAAGATGAAAAATAAAGAAAAATTAATAGAAACAACAGCATGGAATTAAAAATAAGACATTTCTAAAACCTTTATATATAATTATTATTATCTTTTCATTCTTTTTATTATTAACTGTTTGATGAAAGGAAACAAATTATGAGCCATGATCTAGAATAGCTCTATGGGGATTAAACCTGGAAGTAAAACTGACTGATCTGGGCAGCTTATCTAATAGAAAAATTCTTACACATAAAGAGGGGAGGGAATGATAGTTTAAAATAAAAAACAACTGAAACATTAACTTTTTTTAATAACTATTAATTAAAATGCAACAATGCAGGCTATATGACTAATTGAGGCTATCCCTCATTTTATTTGTTAATTGGATCAGTGCAGTTTGCTGTAGTAAAAAAAGAATAATGTCTAACCTTTCTCCCACAGAATCTGTTAACATAGGGAGACATCAAGGACATTAAAAAACTGCTGAGGTAGGTCACAAACGGCAGGAGAGCAATGTTATACTGGAAAAAGAAATTTATGAAAATTAAAATATTGCAAGGCAGATTTTTCAAAAAAAAGAGCCTGTGAATTAATTAGGTTCTTGCATGAAGATTTCCTTTTCATAAACAGATTTCAGATTATTTAAAAATACTTCAACAAAAAGTTTTGAAAATTAAAGCGCAAGTGAGCATGCTGGACTAGCAAGAATATAAGAAATCATCAACAAATTTTTATTCAAAACTTTCCTTCAAAGCTGGCATTTACAAAACTTTTGCAGTCTGAATGTTCGGTGTCATGGGCGTGAGACACAGTTAGAAGAATGGTCAAAGGACAGAAGAGTTATTACTAAAGAAATGACATTACAATCTTAAAATAAATTATGAATGCAAAATGAAATTAAACCCATTTGTCAGCATTGCCAGGCTCAATAATTTTGTTGTTGTTGCTGACAAGACTGATTTTAAAGGTTATTGTTTTCCTCCTATTCAGACCTGATTTAATTAAAGTATGAAATTTCAATAAGAAACACTAATGGGGCTTGAAATATGGATGACACAGACAGCCCCTGCTTTGCTTCAAATCACAAAAAACCCAATATAAAGAATGTAAATTTCGCATGGATGCAATTGAAAAGGAAGGCAAAGGACCAAAATGAATAGGGTTTTCTGTAGGATGCTCCAGAAGGGGTTAATAGATGGTACTAATATTTAAAGTTTGTCTTGAAGATTGAATTGTGTATATGTAATATTTTATAACAAATGTTTTTGAAAAAAAATTAACCAATAGTTATTAAAAGCTAGGGATTGGTGACAACAACAATGGGTTAAATGTATAATAATTACTGATTTCATTTTCTTTTATATGAAAGAGATTGATCAAGTTTAAAGAAAAAAAACAACAACCCTTCCACCTAAAACAAGATTGGGTACAGTATTTGATAAAATTCTACAAAGACTGACTGATCCATTTAAAACACGTGTTTCAGATGAGAAAACATTAATAGTGATATCTCATTGTCTTAAAACAGCATGACTTCCCTGATATCCCGCAATGGCCCCATTTACATCATCCACAATCAGCATTCGTGTCCTAATTAAGTCATGTGGGGCACACAGTGAAGAGCACATGGTATCTGACCTTCTTATCACTGTCATCTTATCTAACACGTACTAATCAGCAGGTCATTTTAAATAAGCTGCACTCAAGGACTACTTGATGGACACAGAAGTGATTATTTAAATTCGTTGAAGCATTGAATTCTTTGTTCAGTTAGGAGACGCTATTAATTATGGAAGGTTGCAGTCAGGGCAGTCTTAACACATAGGCCCGTTGGGCATTTGCCTGGGGGCCCACGAGCATAGGGGCCCCATGGGAATATGTTTATTTATATATATTATGTATATTTATTTTTTTATTCCTGCGGGGAAGGGGCCCAACACTATTACTTTGCCCGGGGGCCCAAATGGTGTAAAGACGGCTCTGGTTGCAGTATATTTTGACTCTATTGAAAATTAATAATTATTAACAAACTTGAAATTTTTAAAAAATAATGTTTTTTAATTGTTCATATCACTTTGTATATTTTTAATTTATCTCTCTTCAATACTCTACATGCAATAATGTTTAAATTATTGTCAGTATTTTAAAACTCTGGAGGTATGTGGTTTTGAAACATGTGTATTTCATTTTTTGATAATGAAATATATAATCTTGTATGCAATACTTGAATGGGGAAAAAAAAAGTATGATAATTTGAAATTTTTTAACATAGATGGGTTCTCATAACAGGTGTATGGTAGCAAAAAGCTCTAAAAATACTTTTTTTGCTTTAGAAATGGATGTTTTCATAAACATTCTTAGCACTCAATCATTTGGTTTTTATCCTTTCCCCCACCGAACAACATCCTTCTTCCCCCAAGCCAGGTGATCATGTATAAATTTATACTACAGAGGACTTTGATCGCTCAGTTGCTGTAACAGTTACAATTATAAAAAAAACAAACCAAGCCCCAAAATAATCGAATGCTGAAATAGTTCAGTGGCCTTGGGCGATATCTCTATTTTCACATCACATAATTAGGTTATCAGCATCACAAGACTGACACAAACAAAGTGTTACAGACTGGCGAAGATTCAGTGAAAACAATGAAGCTAGCTAGCACTCCCATTTAGATTATTTGAGTGCAGTATTAAAAACAGCCAGCATCACTTATGCCCACACCGATACAAAGTGAAGGTGGACTTGTGCAAAAAAAAGAACAATTAGAAGAAATCTATGTTTCATTAACTGGATTTAGTTTTTGTACTAATAAATAAATAATCAATAAAATCAACATACCTTACTGAGTTGTATGGTTTCCGTGAGGTACATTGGGAAATAAACTTGACTCACATTTATGTACAACCGTGTTGCCATGTACAGAAGGGCAACCTAGAACATTATAATCAATACAGTTTTAGTTTGGGGTTTTTTGGTTTCAATCATACTTATCTAACAGATCACAGGTAGTATCAGTAGATGGTTGTATCTCTCACAAAGCTGACTTGCTTTATGGTGTGCCTCAGGGTTCTGTTTTGGGTCCGGTACTTTTTGTACTGTATACAAGACCGCTACTTCTACTGCTTGAAAAGCATTCAGTTAAAAGCCAATCATTTGCAGATGATACTCAACTATATATTCACACTGATCCCTCTAATATGGACTCCGGTGTCCAATTGTTGCAGGAGTGCATTGGTGAAGTGAAGTCTTGGATGACGTTAAGCAAACTCAAGCTGAATGATGACAAGACTGAAGCACTTCTATTTTGCAACAATAAATCACGCAGTACTTTGTCTCTTCCGAAGTCAATTCACGTAGCCAGTTCGGATATTCTGTTCACAACATCGACTAGGAATCTTGGCTACATTATTTCTGACAACATGTCTATTAACAACTTCATCAATCACATCTGTCGCTCTGCCTACACTGCCATTCGTCAGATCAGCTCAATCCGTCATTACTTAACAGTTAGTGCCACAAAAACACTAGTCTGTGCTCTTGTACTGGCTCGTATGGATTACTGCAATTCTCTTCTGTCAGGTGTGCCAAAACAATGCATTGAAAGACTACAGAAAGTTCAAAATTCAGCTGCCAGACTGGTGCTCAATGCAAAAAAACATGACCATGTTACTCCACTTCTTCGCTCACTTCATTGGCTGCCTATACAAGCCCGTATTGATTACAAACTGGCCGTTCTCTGTCACAATTTCTTTTCGGACTCAAGCCCATCGTATCTTACTGAACTTTTGTCGGTCTACTCACCCACTCGCAAGCTAAGATCTTCTGCAGACACACGCGTTCTCTCTGTTCCTACGACACGCACCAAAACGTTTGGTGAAAGGTCGTTCTCTTTTTGTGCAGCCAAACAATGGAATTCTCTACCATTACACATACGTGGTATTCAAACAACCAAGTCCTTCAAGACTGCACTTAAGACACATCTTTTCAAAATTTATTTTTAAAATTGATGAAACAACATTTCTTGTAAATGATTAACGTAGCTTATGTATAATGTATTGTAATTGTGTGTGTTTGTTGTGATATGAATGTTAATTTAATACTTATAAGTATGTTATTTCTTTCATGTAAAGCGCTGTGAGCCCAGTTCCTTACTGGGATACAACGCTATATAAATAATCAATTTATTATTATTATTATTATTATTAAGGCCAAATTCAAGAACATGATCAAAATTTAATGTTGCCTGCATTCAGAGATATTTTTGGAGCTGCATTATCAAAAAAATAAAAAAGAATATTGGGAAACATTATTAATATTAAAAGGGCCCTAAGCAATTGATAATGACTTAAAGAGTTAAGTAGAATAGCAAAGAAAGGGTTGTGATTAAAATTTAAATTAAAAAAAAACTAAGTCACAGATCCTCAAACATAAAGCTAATCTCACTGCAGTTTAAGTTTTATGATTAGAAAAAAAACAAAAACAACCTGTTAATTCAAGGATGGTTCTAAACATTTAAAAACACGACAGAATTGGAAAATATTTGAAGCATAAAATTGTAGCTCTCCAGAAATACAGCTTTCTCGAATTCAACCCTTGTAACAATTCACAGTGTTTTTTAAAATATCTAAATACTACCCATCATACATGCACACAAAGAAGAAAAAATATATGCACACATATCCGATAGTCTGTCACAACTTCCAAGTTGTGAGTACCTCATTTATAGCTGTCTATCACATTACTGGTGCTGGCTGACTATCAGATATCCTTCATTTATCCCCCACCCCGGACTTAGGCTTTGAACTGCTCCGTGGATAGGTAAAAAATTGCGCCCCTTCGTAAATACGATTTTCGTATTCTTAAAAAAAAGATATATGGCTTTTAAAATCTATTTTAGCGAATGTCAGAACTCTGTAACTCTTTAATTAACACAAATACTTGTAATAACTTTTACTTAAAATACTTCATTGAAAAACAGTTGACATGAGCATAATTGTTTTGTTTTTTTATTGGATTTTTTTTTGTTGAATATTATTTTACGAGTGTTTAGTTCAGAGAATTCTCTAATTAATTTAGGAACATCTAAACTAATGAGATAAATGAATTCTCGACCCCAAAAGTCTATGAGTACCAACAGGTCAATTGTATTTTTAGGATACCAAGCCCAGACAAAATGAATCAAACGAAAATAATTGCTTAACCCAAAACAATTGCTCTTATCGCATCTGTGACACGTTCCAATGCCCGTCTGAGATGCATTGCTTTGTTCAGAATTAAAGAAAGTCTGCACATTAATCAAGCCAATGTTTTTACCACATTTAAAACTGACGCTTTGAAATGAAACCAATCTACTAAATTGTAAAGCAGGCGAAAGAACAGTAAACCAGATGTTGTTTTGAAATTCCTGTAATAGATTGCGATGCGATTTACAAATCACTCTTATTTTGACCCCTGGAAACTGAGTGCATTACAAATAGATTATGAATATAGTACGTCTCTTATAAATATATATTAAGGATTTTATCAATGTTGTTTTGTTTTATCATATATATGTATATGTTTAATTTTTTCAGTTTTCTCAAATGTTAGACAATAGAATTTAAAGATTATTTTTAAATTATCTATCGAAAAAAGTCCATAATATTTTTTTGCTTTCAGTGGTCTAGGTCATGGTTTCCCAACCTATGGGTCGCAAACCCCAAGGGGGGCGCGTTGGGTTTTCTAAGTAAACTTAAAAAATAGCCACTACATGTATAATGAAAATTTTATTATTAATGGTGGCTTGAGTTGATATGCAGTGAATCATGCCTATAGTGATGTTACAGTTGAGAAAATCTTGGTTGCGAATACTTGATTGCAGTGTCAACAGGGGTAAAAGAATTCAGTTTTTTGTTTTTCCTGTGCATCGATTATGGGTTCATCCATATTTTCATCCAATTGTCTATTTCTCCTATGAACACGATGTTTAGGTATTGAGTCAAAGTTTTTATCTGCATCTATTTCGGATACCATTTCCCAAGTGATTGACGAATCTCAAATTCTTTTTTTAAAAAAAAGATTGAAACTTTCTGAAAATGTTATTGCCTGTGCGCCAATTTTATAATTTGTTATAGTTAAATGCACTAAATATCTTAGTTACATAATTGGCGCCGGAGGCCGAAAGGTAAAACATCTCGTTATGAAACTCACTGCGGCCCTGGTTTAAAACAAATTTTTTACCTATTATATAATATTTATAATTCGTATATTCTTGAAAAAGGATAATTTTATACAATAAATTATTTAATAAAATGATTTATGGACTCATTTATTGGGAATTATTTTTGAAATTCATTTTTCGGAACGTTCCTCCGCAGTTTCATAAAATGAATATTGCGCCCCTCGATTTTTTTACTCCGTGTCAGTGCACAGACTAACAGAATGTTTTCCCCTCCTTGTTCCCGGGGTCTCAGGACCAATGTTCCCTATAAGCTGCGCGGCCACGCAGATATCTGACTGATGCCGAGCAGCAGTTAAGAATTGCCATGCAGCTAATTTTGTTAAAAATTGCACCAAAAAATACATGCTGTGCAACTTTGCATACAAGTTTTTTTAACCTTAGAGGGAACATTGCTCAGAACTACATAAAAAATAAAATTATTTGCCCTGTTACAAATTAAGTAAATGGTAAAACACCTTACCTCATAAAACTGCTTATTCTTAAACCAGTCTTTCCATCTCATTTTTGAACGATTCACTGTTGACTGTTCTATGGAGCTGTCTCCCACCCTCAGCTGATCCCTGTTTTTCACCGAGACCTTATCCCTGTCTGTTCTTTCTTTTGTGCCCAGATAAAAAATAACATTGAAAATGGTTCCCAAACCAACGCTTATGAAAGCCAATTGCTGTGGACGGAAAAATAATATTTCTGAAATCGCCAGGTCTGTCATTTTCCAAATGTTATTTACACACCTGTTTAATTTACATGTATTTATATCGGATCTACCAAACAGCTTTTTTAAGTAAGACTAAGTAAGAGCGAACCACTCATGAGAACTCAACAAATCTAGAGCCCGTTCACGTCACAGGAGGCACCCTAAAGGAAATAGAGACCTCCACTTAATGGAGAAGCACCATAGACATAAATGGTGGAACCAAAGATGTCAGGGTTAGAATTGGAAGACTCAGTTTGCTCAGAAAATAAGGGAGTTTAAGGAGTTGACTTCTAAAATAAAAGTTAGTATCTTTCACAAAGTTATTTTTTTAAAATCTTCCTGTATGGGCCAAAACTTGAAAAAAAAAGAGCATTATGAGACAAGTTCAGACCTTTGTAGACATTTGCAAAGAAAGATCTTGACATAAATATGGCTAAATTGCATCACCGTAGATGACATACTGGAAGGGAGATTCCTAAAGACTATTGCTGAATACATCATAAGAAAAAGAGGGTAAGGAAGTTAACAAAGTTTTATTAGTCATTTAACTAGTTTATTTTAAATATTATGATAATTCAGAGGATTTTGACACATTTTGTTAAAGAAATACATGTAAATATTAATTTACTTAATTATTTATTTTTTATCCAAAATCTTGTGGAACTAGATAAAAAAATCTTATTAGAAGTGGACATAAGCTTTTTTTAAAACCAAAAGTTAGGGGTTTGCTTGGTACAGAGATCTTATAATACAAACTAGTGTGCTGAGCAGTTCAGGAATATAATTTGATGCAGAAATGTGTATATTCTTTTTCTAAGATACATTCACAACTGACCTGCAAACCTAATGGATTTACTGTTTTTAAATATTCATTTGGCACGTCTAGATTGTACTTAATTCTGAAGTAAAGAAAAGTAGGAGTGAAAATTTTTAAGAGATCTAACCTGAAATTTTGGAGCATCTGCTTCACCCAGTTCATCCGTAGCAGATCCTGCTTCACTGCCCCCTGCTGTGCCCTCTAACAAAAACAATGCCAAAAAAATGCCGTACACTGACAAGTTGGATATAACTGTAAATAAATTTCTGGGGAGGGGGGATATATATAGAATTGAGATATAAACATTAAATACATAATTACTATAAAAGCCACTAATAGAGTGACATTAACTTTTGTCAGTCACACAGGTGCATACTGCATTGTCATCAAGTTGAGACTCACCAGGATTAATAAATTACACTACTAAATCAAAGTTACATTTTATGAATACTATGCAAATTTGAACAATTATTTATTAAAAATATCCATAAGACTTAGTGCAGAAAAAAAAATTGCCAGGTTTAAATTTAAGATAAGAAACTATAAACTGACCTTATGGACTGAAGAGTAACACGATCATGTCCATTAGGTGAGAGGTCAGATGAGAAAGATAAGTGGCTAATTTGAGTTGCAGCCCACCCAAATTGAAATATGACGACGAATGGGGCATAGTAAACAAACTGGGCAATGTTTGGGGCATGCGAACATGTGATGCACTTGGAAAACAGGAATGGGAAACTAGCCATCACACAGAGGGTACCTAATATACAAAAAAGGAGAGGAGAACACACCTTACTTTCATATCAGATTATTAAAGTTTTTTTTATAAAAACAAATAACGAAATTTATTAAGAAATTTTAGTTTAATACATACAGCTTCTTTACGTTAGCTTTTCCATATTATAACTTCAACAATTAATACGATTCTATTAACATGTAAATAACATAGCTTCCAATAAGATTCAAGCTTTTTCTATTCTGAAGATCAAATTTGATTTAAATCATGCCATGTCAATTTAGACAAAGATTATTTTATTTGGTCCTTGTCACAGTTAACAATAAAGCCAAGTCTAAAGCACTCATCCACATAACTCCCCTCCTCAAAAAAAAGTGTGTGTGTGTGTGTTGGGGATTAGAATATACTCCTGGGTGAGATTGTCTGTCTAAGAGAAGTCTGATATGTTTGTAATTGTGTAGAGTATTAATAATTTTTAAAGCCCTAT
This sequence comes from Ampullaceana balthica, assembly GCA_944989445.1. Lineage (NCBI taxonomy): Eukaryota > Metazoa > Mollusca > Gastropoda > Lymnaeidae > Ampullaceana > Ampullaceana balthica. The sequence continues at coordinate 1,036,753 of CALYLW010000073.1, read as the reverse complement.
ACATAGGGTGTGTGTGTGTATATGTGTGGGGGTGGTCATTTTTAAAAGGGGCCGTGTGGTAATGACTTTTTTAGGATGTCTGCTTGGATAGGACCTTTTTGACTGGGGCCTTTTGTAGAGGGCTGAATTGACTGAGAGATTTTTCAGGGAATTTTAATCCTGGGCTGAATTGACAGTGCTGCCGCTTTATTTTCTTTAGTTATCTTGGGTACCCATCGGAGCTGAGTGGACTCAGGGGTACCATTATTATTACCAGATAAAATTTTAACAGTAGGTTACTAGTAGGAGGCCTTAATATGTTCCCAAACATTTTTTATATTACGTACCTATTAGATGCCAGGTTTTCCTTCGTCCTAATTTCCATATTCCAGATGTTCGATCTGACTCTAAACCAATGAATGGTGTAAATAAGGCATCACTGACTTGGCCAATTAACATTAAATTACCAGCTAGAATGTTGTGAAAGTTGTTGACCTGAAACATAAGAGAGAAACTCTTACAAAATAAAGTTTTAAAAAATGAAAAGGAAAGCAAGATTTTCAACTGATGATCATTAACTAATTATTTTTAAGGTGAAATCTTTTCATAAGCCGTTTACACCAAGGAAGAAATTTAAAAAAAATATATAATACTAAAAAGTCAACTTAAGGTTCTTACAAATAACAGAACATACAAAATTTGATTATAAAAGATTATCCATCCACCTTTCAAATCTAATTTTTAAGTATGCTTAATGTTAGAATCAAGTAACATTTCCCCTCACAGCCTTCAATTTAACTTACCTGATGTAGGAACACAAGCAGATAACTGAACCACATAGATGCTGTAAGATCATTTAGAACATGGCCTACACCATAGGAAAATTTGTTGCAATGAGATAATACAGGTTGATCTTGTTTGTTACATGCCTCTTCATCACCATGCTTGCCTTCTGCAGATGCTTGATGTTTGCCCTCTGGAGTTTTTGTTGCCATTTTAACTTTTCTTTTTCTTTTGGAAATAATTTTTTTTTAAACATTTAAAAACCATGAGGTTGAACTTAGATTATTCTTTTTACATTTTATAAAAATTAATTATGTTTTTGTCAGGTTAAAAAAAAAGGTTTCGTTAAAATATATTAAAATTATAAAAGTTGAAAACCAGACCAAAACTCTCTTGGTTGGTTTTGAACTTGAACATTCCTTTTCGATAGTTGACATAAGCCCTCAAGCTTAAGTTGATTAGGAGTCTAGCTGAGAAACATTGGAGAAGAAGTGGTCAAGAAACTCACAGATAGAAATTTTTTAAGGCAAGAAACAAGTATTTGCAAGAAGTCAGACAGGCTAAATCTGAGTATGTGCAGTCTCTTCTTAAAGCTGCAGGTACTAACTTTCATAAGATGTTCTCAGTGGTAAATGACCTTCTTGGGAAGAGATCAACTTCACCAGTTTTACCTGATATGAGAGGTGAGTAACCAGCAGCAAAACTGGGAAAGTTCTTTATGGAGAAAATTGAAACTATCAGGAAGAACTTTGGGGAACAAAGTGATTTGCATGCCTTGGAGAATGTGGTTTAGAGTCTCCCCTCTAGCAGAGTTCCTCCAATTTCAGGTGAACAGCTGAGGTGCATCATTATAGCTTCTGAACCAACGCCTTCCATTGTTGACTTCATCCAAAGTCTTGCTTCCAGTTTGGTTACAATTATTGATAGTAGCCTTCAGTCCACCACAGTTCCAAATCACTACAAAGCAGGGGTTATTAAACCTTTCCTAATGTAAATAGGCATGGATCCAAATGGTTGCAACAATTTGCTTCCAGTTTCCAACCTGCCCTTTGTACCAAAACTTCTTGAGAGTGTAGTGTCACAGCAGCTTGTGCAGCATATAAATATTTAAGACTTACTTGACAAGTTTCAATCTGCCCATTGACCTCATCATAGTTGCAAGACAGCAATGCTCTGTGTCATGGATGATGTTTTTGTAGTGCTGACCGTGGTGATCTGACCATCTTGGTCATGTTGGACCTCAGTGTTACTTTTGATGTGATAGACCATGAAGTTCTGCTGTCAAGATCTTTGAATGATGTTGGCATCTCTGGAACTGCACTTTGTGGTTTACATCTTACCTGACTGAACACAGCGTATGTTGGTGAATGAGAGATCTTCTAACTAAACTGTCTTAGCCTATTCTTTTTTCCATCTACATGCGCCAGCTACGCAGAATCATTGAAGATCGTGGTAATCTCGCAAATTATTAGCCGATCACACACAGCTTTACAAGAGTTTTCACGCAGATCCTTTGAGCTGTGTTGCCACTGTTCTCGCTGTCAAAAAAGACTGGGGTCTTGTTTTAAAATCATGGATGACATCAAAGAGATTGAAGTTGAATGATGATAAGACAGAAGCAATTATTTGTGGGTCTGACCCCAATGTTTGGAAAATAGCCATTGCATCTATAAAAGTTGGCACTTCTGATATCCCCTTGTAAAACACCATCAGAGATCTTGGCATTTACATTGACAGTAAACTCACTCTAAGGCCCTATATTAGTTCAAAGGTCAAGGTTGTTTTTTTTTCATTTATGTGGCCCGGGTCAGTTGTGTCCTCAACTGAATAACAGCAAATGCCGTAGCAGTTTCCTTAAAACAATCGAGCCTGGATTATTGCAGCAGTAGACTGTGGGGATTTTCTCAACACTAACTGCAGAGACTCTGAAAAGTACAAAACACAGCAGCGTGCATTGTATTCTATAAGAGGAAGTATGACCACATCAAACTGGCTATTAAGGATCTACACTGGCTTCTTGTAGCCGAGCAAATGCTTCACAAAATTCTGTGATTGTTGCACAGACTGATCAGCACGGCAGCATTTAAAGGAATTAACATCAAAACATTTATCTCCAAAGGGGCTGCGTTTCTCTATGCAGTCCTTTCTGAAAATTCACGAGTGGATGGACACAGGAAGAAGTATCTTGGTGTGCGCTACTTTGAATCAGCTTCAGAAAACTTATGGAAAGACATTAGACATTTTTGAAAAACTCTGAGACCAGGGGCAAATTTAAGAAAAAATTTGAAGACTCTTTTATTTGAGAGAGCTTTTGAACAACAGAGTGCAACAAGCATGCTGGACTAGCATGGGCAGTTGGCGCTATTGAATAAAGCCATCATCATCATCAATTACCGTGTATACTCGTTCGCAAGCCGACCTTTTTTTGGACAAAATCTAAGGGGAAACGTTTGGGGCGTCGGCTTACGAGCGGGTCATTAACGTATTTCTGCCTGGATATTGAATATTGGTGTTGTTATTGTAGATGATCAAAGTCCTTTTCTACATTCTAAAAGATTTGACTGCTCTAACAGAAGCTATAATATATTATTAAACATCTGCACTTACTTATTTAATCATTTTATTTATTTTTGTGAACGTTTTAATAAATTGTTTTACAATTTTTTTTTCAACAACGAATATTAATGTACGTGCTTTTATCACTGTTTACCAAAGATTTTTATTAAAAAAATACCAGTAACTCTTGCCAAACGAAGAGCACAAAGACAAAGATAGGCAGTACAAAGTAAACAATCATAATGACCGATTTAGCTTGAAGTTTAAAAAAAAATGTGTACCATTTCGTTTAAGCTGTCCTATTATTTTTGGGGGGTCGGCTTGCGAGCGGGTTATACACTTTTAATACTTTTCTCTTCCACTGCTTACAAACGAATGGGCTATAGAACGAGTATATACGGTAGTTTATGGCACTTGAAATTTGTAAATTAAACTTGAAATTCTCATTCATTCAAGTTTTGAATATATTTTAATATACAAAATATTAACAATGAATATATACATACTACTGTTATACATTATAATTATATTATACCTTGAAAATAGTATGCCCTGAAACTGTTGGCATATGCCTTTTGTATTAAATTTTATTAGTTTTATAGGCCTGAATCATAAATTTGAATAAAATGTTTTACAGTTTAAGTTTTAAAAATTATTTTAACTTGGGCTGGTACTGATTAAAAAATTGTGTTAGATTAATCAGGGGAAAATTTAATCGATTAATTTTGATTAATTATATTTTTATAACGCATATATAGATCCCGTTAAGTCGCGATTCATTATTTCGCCAAGTCTGTTAAATCGCGGTTATTCCATGGCTTCCAAATATTGTGGCATAGCACAGCAAATTCGTTCTGCTATGCAATAAGTCAATAAGGAAGAAAAACCTTTTTGTTTACTAATGTTTATGTGAATTGTATGCTCGTCTAAATAAATAATAATAATACAAGGGAGAAGTATGTAAATATAAAAATTAATTATTAATAAATTGGAAAACAAAAAGAAATAGGAGTTAATTTTAAGCAATTAAAATTTTTAACGATTAATTTAATTGTTTTGTTAATCTCCGCTGCCCTAATTTTAACTACTAAATTTACTTAAATAGGCTAGCCTATAACTATAACAACTATAATTTATGTATACTACACTACTACTACAACTACCACACTACATTCTAGATACTTACTTATTATTTAGTCTTAGTTTGGCCTTGCAAGTTATTACTTTACTGTTACAATTTTATTAAAATAATCTACTTTTCGCGTTGATTGAGCTCGAGATTCATTTTTGACTTGATTCAAATGAATTTACAATTTGAAATTACAATGATTGTTGAATTATTTCAATAATTTCAGTGATAATTTACTGAATTTAGTTCTAATGCATTTTCATTTATGATTTATGATTATGCACATGACTCGACATGAGTCAATGTTATTAAAACTTATTAGTATGACATTACTCATTACGGCTACGGCATTACACTCCACTCGAAACAAAAAAAGTTTTTCCAAATAACACGGGAAAAGTGCATACATAAATGATATCACCATAAATTAACAGTTAAATTTTAAATGAGATTCTAAAGTACAAAAAAAAACTCATTGTTTACGCAAAACTAAGAGTAAGAGTTGGTATTTATATAAATAGAAAATAAAAGCCTTAAATCATCATGTGACTATCACATGACTTACAAATTTCCGGTGTGTAGTTCAATAGAGTAACCCGGAAAAAATGTGTCTATCAGTGGAGAAAATTTTGTCATAATACTTGACTTGAGGAGCCTGATCATCATTGCGTATGTTGTCTCATTTAAAAAAAAATTAAAGAGCCTTCTGAGTTAAAAAAAACAAACAAAATAACAACAACAAAATACAGAGTTCAATATGCTGATTTCTTTTTGTGATGGGTTTTTAAGAAACTCACTTCGAAAGTAGGCCCTTAAATTAAACTTTGAAAAAAAAGTCTATTGAGATTTAACACAATATCCTCATATCTATCACAAACAGTACGACACTCACATATTCAAAAGCCACACATGCTGTTTTTTTGGAATGCTACTGTCATTTATACTGTTTCACTAATGGAAATACTGCCTTTATTTTAAGGAAAAAATAATCTTTAGGAATAACTTGAATAAGTCAACGAAGTCAATGCCGGAGAGGGGAGGGGCAGGGGCGGATTAAGACTGCACGGGGCCCCTGGCTGCAATTCAAACTGGGGCCCTATCCAGCCAGTGTACCTTTAGATAAAATGATTGCTAGCAGCTAATATAAGACTGTAACTTGTAAATATTCATCCAAAATGATTATTCATGAAGAAACCGAATTCGAAGAAATAACTTTTTGTCGGTATCATAAAATTGAGTGTAAAAGACAATTAATAAAATTAAAAAACACATGAAAAAAAAACTCACACCCCACCCGGGGTATGAACCCGCCACCGCTTGCACCACAAGACTTAGTACTTCACATTCGGCCACGAGAGCTCATTTAAGATTGTCAAGTTAAAATATATATATAATATTCTTTAATAATTTCTGTTATTGAGCCTATCAAATCAGGTTTTTTGACTGCTAAGACTATCGTGTGGGAAAAGAGATCATTTTAATAGATGAGATTTTATTAATTTATCATATTTTCAGCAATTCATGTATACATTTGTCCACATTTATTATAAAATATGCTAAGTTTGGGGGCCCTAAATCATCGGGGGCCCCTGGCTTTAGCCCGTTCAGCCCCCCCCCCTTAATCCGCCATAGGGGAGGGGTCCATGAATTTGATTTTGATACGTTATGGGATAAATTTGTATCAGAATGGTTATAAAAATATGGGCCCGGGGGCGGTGTGACGCTATGGGTAGACCTCCCGCTCCATACCCCATAGTCTTTATAAATTATTATTTCTTTTACGTGGAAAGTAAAAGTGAAAGTCTCGTAACGCACTTGTTGATACTGCTACGCCACTGATATAACGTATTGAAAGAAAAAAAAAGAAAATCTTATTAATTAATGAAACAAAACAAATTATATAGAAGATGAACTCGTGTTAATGAGGTTTTGAAGAAACAAAACCAGTTATGTCGTCATTTATTAGCTGATTTCTTCTCCTATTTATTCTTTCCTCACCCCTCTTCTTATGTCAACTTACAGACCCTTACTTCCTTTAACATTAGAGGCCAGCCATAAAAATAAATGACGTCACGCAACTGGGTTTTTTTTTGGGGGGGGGAGGGGGGGAGGGTTCACACATTTGTGGCGATGTGTGACGAGGGGGAGGGGGTGTTTAAGAACTGTGACATCACTTCAAAACACCCCACTTTAAATAAAAGTTCCCCTTAAATATTTGATTGCTTATAATAATTTTAATTTGTTTAATGACGTTTTAAATCGGTTCAAGCGTGTTACGATATTAGAGTGCAGCCTTACACTAAATACAGACTTAAATGACAATAAAGTGAGTCCAAACATACTCATTTTCAAATAGGAAATACGAATTTTATCATGTGGGGGGGGGGCAACAAAAGCTTAATGACGTCATATTTGAGAGGAGGGGGCTTACCTTTTTTTACGACGTATGACGAGGTGGAAAAAGGGGGGGGGGAATCGGGCTAAATCGCGTGACGTCATTTATGGACGGCCCTGAAACGTCTGTTGGTAGCCTAGTTATGAACACCTGTTTTAAATAGTGCAGGCAGTGGGAAAAGTGGTGTAACAAGAGTTTGTTCCAACCGAGCTGGTAATTTTTCCTTACTGGTGGAAAAAGTTACAATTATTTAACAGATTAAAGCAAGAGTATTCACCATTCAGGCGGTTTTACCGCGAATTACCAAATTAATTGCAACGACCATTATTCATAGTGTCGTGTGCAAAATTAGACCAGCAGACAGCTGTTTACGAAACGAATCACGAGTGTGCGATTGACCTTCAATCTCTAGGTGGGACACGTGGTAGTTTGACATAGCATTTTTGGACATTATAAAACAGTGATTTCTTGTTAGTCGCACACAAATTAGCTACGGGATCAAGAGTGAAGGAGACAGTAAGTAAGAAGGAGACACACAGAGAGAGAGAGAGGGGGGAGAGAGAGAGGGGGGAAGAGAGAGAGGGAGAGAGAAGGGTGGGAGAGCGAGAACTGCTTTCTAACGAGAGGAGGCATGCTTGGAGTTAAAAGTTGCATATGCTACCCGCAGAAGGTCTCTCAAAAAAGGTATTCGAGGTTTATTGATGATCAGCACATTAAAATGATACGGAAACGTTACTTTTTATTGGGTGGGTGTGCATTTAAAGAATTATAGTCCACTAGGAAATGAAGATAGGGGCCGTCCATATATTACGTAGCACAAAATTCGTATTTTTGTACCCCCCCCCCGTTGCATCCCATACATTTTCGGGACCCCCCCCCCATGCGTACGTACAAATTCGCTCACCCCCCCCCTTTTGAAAAAATTAAATTGTAAGCCGGAGTCAGAAGATATTGGTTTTACTATTTGAAGCCGTCCATAAATGACGTCACACGCCTAAAAAGGGGGCGTAGGAATTTGAATTTGAAAATTAGCATGTTTCAAATCACTTTTTGCCATTTATGGTTAAGTGTGTATTTAGTGTAAGGCTGCACTTTAATATCGTAACACGCACGAAGCCCATGTATAACGTCATTAAATAAATTGTAAACAAACAAATATTTAAGTACAACTTTTATTTTAAGATTATAAGTTACGCGTGTTGATGTGACGTGACATTTCGTAAACTATTCCTCTCCTTCGTCACAAATGGTCGACCCCCTCCCCCCTCTAGGTGCGTAACGTCATTTTGGCAGATTTTTCACTCCCCCTCCCCCCTCGTCACGCGTCATCACAAAAACTTAGACCACCCCCTCCAATATGACGTCACAAAGCTCTGCAAAACCCCCCCCCATAAAAGCTGTATTTTCTATTGGAAAAAGAGCATGTTTAAAATCACTTTTTGTCATTTTAGTATTTATTTAGTGTAGGCCTGCATCTAATATCGTAACACGTGTGAAGTCATGTAAAACACCACTAATAAATCAAAAATTTAAGTGGCACTTTTATTTAAAGTTGCTAATTTTGATGCGACGTCACATTTCTCTAACAACCCCCTCCCCCGCGTCACACATCGTCACAAATATGTAGAGACCCTCCCCCCCCCCTTTTTTTTTACCCCCTAGGTGTGTGAAATCGCCGACTCGGTGTGTGTTTATAACGGCTAAGGCACCGGTGGGTGAAAGAGAAACTTGATCTAATTTCAAGAAAAGGAAATATAAATCCAATGGATATATTTTAATAATGTGTAAACGTTTGGTCTGAATCAAATGTTAATTACTTTCAAGTAATTCAACAGATAAAGAAATTTATTTCAATTCATTCATTAAAAACGTAATTTTAAAAATACATTAAAATTTAATTTTTAAAAAAGTACATGTAATTTATGTATCACTTATGCCCCCGGCCCCGAAGAAATGGACATTATAAGTTCAGTGCACTGCGGTATTTTAATAAAGGCTCTCATTTACTTATATACCAAGTTTGGTCAAGAATCATTCATTTACACAGTAGCTAACGCTCAACCTAATCTTTATATAGCCCATATAAGCAAAAAAGAAACATAATGGGACCCCTTACCCCTTGGGGTGGTCACCTGGGGTTGAAACATAGCTTATGACCTGTCCCGGGTCAAATAAGGGTCCAATGCAAAATTTCAGCACCCTGGGTCTAACGGTGTGGAATTCTATGGATAACAGACAAACAAACAAACTTTCATCTTTATATATTAGATTATTGCATATCAGTCTTGACTCAGTCGGTCTCTAATGCCGTTTGCAGCCAGAGCGGTTTACGTTACTATGCTTAGTATTATGCAAATTAAATTTGTAGTGCACACGTACACATTCAGTAGAGAACCCCCCTCCCCCCGTACGCATGCATACGCAAAATGCCGAAAATCTAAGACCCCTCCCCCCTCCTTCTGTACGTAATATATGGATGGCCCATGGGCGCCCGCAGAAAATTTTCTAGGGGGGGGGGCAAAATATTTTTAGTAATGTTTTAATGTAGTTTTAATTTACTGTAGCGTATATGTATTGTAAACGAACGGACTGGGCACTGTAGTAATGAAGGGCATACATTAGTACCAAAGTTGTTATTTACACAATGTATGCAAGTATATAACGAAACATAATTTTAAAATAAAATTTATTCTTTAAACAAGAACTGGAGTCGTCTGTTATCCCTGCCAAACATATCTACAATTTTGTCCATAAAGTCTTTTTTGTTGCCGTTCACTTTGTCTCTGTGTACGCTTAACATGCACAACCCAGACAGACGTTCATCTGACATTGTAGATCTAAGCCATGTTTTTACACGACGTAATGTGCTGAACGACCGCTCCACAGTACATGTTGTTGCTGGTAAAGTTAGCAAAACTAGTAAGGCATACCTGACAGCCGGATAAAACTTTGTAAACGGTAACAAGTCGAGGAAATCTTGGCTACTTTTGTATTCTCGCGTTTTCCAAAAATCAAACCATGCAACTCAAGGCTTCACTTTCAAAATTATCAATGTGGTATACCTGATTAATAGTAGACATTGTATCCTTAAACTGTTGACGATTCAATTTGTACAATTTCGAAGGGTGTAGCAACGTTAAGTTAAATTGTGCACTGTTGGCGTCACAAAATCGACTCTCAATTGAGCTAATTAGAGAATCCAAGTATGGAATGTAAACTGTTTGTCTGAAGTACTCCTCAACACTTGTGGTTTCTGGATTACTTCGATGCTTTTGTCTTCCACACTGTCTTGGGATAATCAGTTCAATATCCACCTTCTGTGCGATTTGTACTGTTTTCTCAAAAATATCCCTGAAATAGTTATCGGAATCACCTCGGTGAAGTTTTATTACACTGAGCAGGTTTTGAACTTGCAGTTGGACTTCTGGAAGATCAACTTGAACAGCTTGAAGAGCCTGAGTAACTGGTTCCAGTATGGCAGAGTACTGCGAAATAATATTGAGACAAAATAAAAACGTGCTGGACTTTGATGAACAATATAATTGATGTGCAGCCTGTCGTGTATTTCCATTTGCATGCAATGAAAATTCTTCCAGTTGACAATAAATATCTTCAAATTTACTAGAAAAAATCCGAATACTTTTATACTTGCTTGTCCATCTTGTCTCACACAGCAGAGGAATATTTGGAACAGAGGACCTCCTTTTTGGACTTTCACGAAAAAATGTAATAATTGCTTTGATAGTACCAATAGTATTTCGTATCACTGCAACATTATTAAGATCATTTACTACGAGATTCAGTCTATGCGAGGCACAGTGAACAAAGGCAGCCTTGGGGTAAATTCTTCGAATTTTTGCCTGAACACCATTTTCTTTCCCGGCCATTGTAGAGCATCCATCATAACCTTGACCCAGCAGATTATTAAGGAGAAGACCAAATGTTTTGCAATGTTCAATAATACAATCAGATATCGTGGCGGCGTCCATATCTTTCAGAGGAGAAAATCCAAGGAATTCCTCACGAATCATAGCCTGCTCACTAGACGTATCTACAAACCGGACTCCCAGTGATAATTGTTCTGTTCCTGAGATATCTGCTGTTTCATCGGCTATGATCGAGAATCCAACAGCATTGTTGGCAGCTTTTACAATGTCTTCTCGCAGAGCTTGTTCAGACATGTTGATCAAATCATTCTGAGTTCGGTGTGATGTGTAACGTGCATTTTCAGCAGCTGTATCAAAATGGTTTTTTAAAATACTGTCTCCTCCCTCAATTCGATAAGCATAAAGTTGTTCGGCATTTCCTTTGGTGCTATTTTTCCCCACGAATTGCCAAATCGTTTGTTCCACAAAATAAGATTGTTGAAATAATAGGATACAGTTTCTTTCTGTTTTCTTCAATAATTCGTTTTACTGAATTATCAACCTGACAAATAATAACCTTATTTGGATCTCTAATGGTTGACGTGAAGTGTTCAGCATCTTGTTGAGACCCACGATGCCATGCTGAGCTGATATGGTTTCTTGCACATTCATTAAAATCTTTGTGCTTTGTGCAAGGAGTAGTAATAAAGGCACCTTGAATTCCTCTTTGAACTGGTTGCGGAAATAAAACACAGAAAATGCAAAAGGCACCTTTTAACCTTGGTGAATATGATAACCATGGACTATACTTTGTCAGCCAAGATTCCCTGAAACAACGTTTTCCACTTCCAGATATGTCACCTTCAAAATCATATGACTGTTGAGGCTTGTATGGATCAGTTAGCAAACGATACTTAAGATCGACAGCAATCTTCGTAGTAGATTTTACATAGTTTCCAATGTCATATGTTAACATAGTATCTCTACTTTCAAGCTTGTCAGGGTCTGGTTCTGGTGGTAGCGTTGCTGCTCCAGATGAACAAGCAACAGTGTCCGTTTTCCGTTTTTTGCAGACAGGAGTTAACGTTATGTCTTCTACATCTGGAATCGATTGCTGTGGCTGTGTGAGAGGTTTTAAAAATTTCCGGATATCCATGACGCCTAAAAGTAAACTGTTTATTGCAATAACTTCTTTGCTTTGGTACACACAGTTATTGATGTATAAGTTCTTGAACTAACACAGGAAACATATTATACAGTTATGCTACCGTCTATGCCCTACTGACGACTATCTCTACAGCACTGTCCTAATTGTCTTACATGTCGCACCTAAATGCTGTCTCTAAAATGTTCTCCCTAAATGTTCTCTTCCTTATATAGTCGGCGAGCCGTAAGGTGTTTGATCCGGTCCAGCAGTATTGTCATATACTCTAATCTGTATAAGTCATTTCCGGTCATTGTTAGGAGGAATTCGGAAGGCCTCACATCCGGCAGCCAAATACACAACATTGTGCTGGGCTGGGGGCGGTATTGTTTAGAGAACCGATAATTTTCACCTCTGCCCGACGCATTCCAAGCTCCACCACAATAGTGTGGTGGGCTGCAGGGGGGATGGCTGTGGAAGCTTTTACTTCCGAGTCCAATAAATTTCTGGAGCCGGATGTCCTCACTTCCGAATTCCTGTCAGTCATCAGTAATCCAACACCCCAGGTACCGTCACCGGGAGTGAACAGAGGGCCCTTTGTTGCATGCGTGAGAAAGGGGGAGGGGAGCACAGTGGCTGGCGCTCCCCATGTATGTTTTTGGGGGCACACGGCCACATCCATAATAAAAATACTTATGTTCAAAACAACGTTTGACTCACAACATACGGTTGTACATAAAATAATTAATATTGTAGAGAACCTGTTGGTATGTGGGTGTATTGGGCCTCATTACTACTGGTTGGACTAAACTCTCTGCTTTCACTCAATTCAAACACCAAGACTGTAAGACTACATGAAGACTTATTATTTCCTCTTTATTGCCTCACTCCTTGATTCCGCTGCTGTCTCAATTCCGAAGCGGACGGCTGACCTTTAGATAACAGAGTCTACATTAAGCACCTCTGGGCGTCTGGACGCGGTTCGGTCTATTCATCTATCCAAGCTACCGCATGGGGCAGTTCACACATCTTGGTCAGTCCTGACCAGACTAAAAGTCCTTGCCAGCAACAGCAATCTTTGATTTAAAGACCGTTTAACTGCCCTAATTCTCTACAATATAGAAAATATAAACATAATTACCCAGTAAAACGAAATCAGCATCAGCTTAGATACTTTCTGTTTATTTTCTCTTTACTTTAATAAATTTGTTGTCTATTATTGTCAATTTTTTTTTAAATCCATCAATCCAGGGGGGGGCGGCAAGCGCCCCCCCTTGCCCCCCCCCTGCGGGCGCCCATGCCCGGATGGCCCCATACTAAGAAAAGGGTTAAAGTTAAGAGACGCCAATATTACTTCACAGAGCCGCGCGCGACTTCGGATCCGGGCACTTCGTTAGCGCTACAACCACTGCCGAATGCACGCAGCGCAGCGACTGACGTCTATGGGGAAACACAGAAAAAGTTATTTCGTTTCCTTGTTTCCATCAGTTATGGAGAGTTGATAGGAAATCACGCCCGACTGCAAGTGAAAGGCATATCTCGATGGTTCTCAAAGTGGTGGGTTCCTCCCAAAGACACATTATGGATTCATACAAGAGCAATAAAAGGATTGACACTAAAAAAATAATCGATGCCTCTGAAAATATTTTTACGAATCCATTTTTTTAAAATTAAAAAATGGAATTATACATTTTTAATAAAAAAGATGATATAACCATATTTTTCTACAGACATAAAAAATTAATTAATTAATTTAAATGAAGCTATTCGGATTTAAAAAAAAACAAAAACAACAACCGTAACAGCAAATAGTGAAGACCTTTTTTAAATCCTTTATATTAACTCGTGGTGTCTGCGGCCGACCGACCTTGCTTGCTTGCTTGTCGCCAAAACTTTTGATCGATTTTTAACCCACTTGCTCGCAAGATAGCGAGCTGAAATTTTGCAGGCAGTTTCGTCCCGATGATAAAAACAATGTATCAAAATTTCAGATCGATCGCATGTACCGTAATTAAATTATTGATTTTTTAGATTATTTTTTTTATTCCTATGTATCATGCTATTTTTTGAGATAGAGCGTCGCGGTGCGTATTATATTGAACAACCTTTCTGTCGCGCAATAAGGTGCGTATTTTATTGACAGCTCTTTTTATAAACATATTCCTGATCGGTGCGCATTATATTAAACATGTTTTACGACACAACTGCAATTTTGTATTTCTGGATGGTCTGGCGCTGCGTGTTATAATGTACATTCTTTTAAATTCTTCTCGTACATAAAGGATTTATAGTCAAAAATTTGGTTTTTTACGGGTTTTTCTTATTAAATCCTTTATATTAACTCGTGGTGTCTGCGGCCGACCGACCTTGCTTGCTTGCTTGTCGCCAAAACTTTTGATCGATTTTTAACCCACTTGCTCGCAAGATAGCGAGCTGAAATTTTGCAGGCAGTTTCGTACCGATGATAAAAACAATGTATCAAACTTTCAGATCGATCGCATGTACCGTAATTAAATTATTGATTTTTTAGATTATTTTATTTATTCCTATGTATCATGCTATTTTTTGAGATAGAGCGTCGCGGTGCGTATTATATTGAACAACCTTTCTGTCGCGCAATAAGGTGCGTATTTTACTGACAACACTTTTTATAAACCTATTCCTGATCGGTGCGCATTATATTAAACACGTTTTACGACACAACTGCAATTTTGTATTTTTGGATGGTCTTGCGCTGCGTGTTATAATGAACATTCTTCTAGTTACGTCTCATACGTAAAGGATTTATAGTCAAAAACTTGGTTTTTTACGGGTTGTTTTTATTTATTATTTACTTTCGGATGACAAGGGAAGTGAAGATTTGGAGACAATACAAAGCAATAATAACTATATATATATATATATATATATATATATATATATATATATATATATATATATATATATATATATATATATAATATATATATATATATATATATATATATATATATTTATTTATTTATATATATATATATATATATATATATATATATATATATATATATATATTTATTTATATATATATATATATATATATATATATAAAAGCAGCAATAACATGTACTATATTTCATATCAAATGAAACCATTTCAAAACACAAAACATAGCCTGCCCCCCTTCATGTATCTGAATTCAGGCAATACTATTTTATGAAAAAAATGCTTGCCACAAACAAAATGGCAGCAACATTTTAAAACGACTTATAAGCACACGGTTCTGAAGCATACGTCAATAGAAGCCATTAAGTTATTATGTTTTCCCCTTTTGAAAACTCTTTGAATATTTCTTTGACAATTTCCGGATCCATACGTTTCTTACGGCTCCAGCTGCCTTGCTTCCACCCTCCACAATGTAAGGAACAGATGTATCACAATATATAATTTACGTATCCTTTATAATTTTTAATGACCAAGATGTCACAACTTACCAACAAAAACATTATCACATACCAGAATTATAAGGAATACAAGAAGTGTAAGTGTAAGTCAAGGTGTTGGGGGGGGCGGTGGCCGTAATAGTTGTTTTGAGAAACACTGATTGCCATAGATCGTCACTCAGCGGGGCTGACGCACACTTCACGAGCGAGGACCCTGAAATAGGTCAAGGTTCTGTGTTAGGTAAATAATTTCTTTTTCAAACTTATGACCAGAGTCGTCACTAGGGGGTGCGAAGGGGGGGATGAAGACCGCGTCACTAGGACTGAAACCTAAGTGTAAAATTCTTTATACGTCAGTTATTATGCACTGGCAGACACAAAAAAAGTTCGATGGGGTGAGACCAACTCTAGTGACGCCTCTGTGAGTAACCTTTCGCAATGGAAAATTTTATGTTTAATAATTTAAACGAGAAGTAAAGCAACAACAAATAACAACTCTTGAGATGGATAGATACTTTCATGTTATAATATAAAATAAAATTAATTTGAAATAAAATAACAGTATTACTTAGGGGCCGGCCATAAAGTACGTCACGCTTCAGAGGGGGGTTTGGGGTTGTAAGAAAGTGTGACAGATTGTGACAGGGGGGAGGGGATCCGGCCATGTGTGACGTCACGATGTAACATACTAAATTTTAACTACATTATTTTGTTAATTAAACAAATTTTTTTTTCGAAAGTGTGACGTACTTGAGAGGGGGGGGTCTGAAATTTGTGACAGTTTGTGACAGGGGGGAGGGGAGGAGTTAAAATGGTAAAAAAATAGCGTGACGTACTTTATGGACGACCCCTTAAATGCTACATGTTTTTGCAAACGAACATAATTTTGTCTCCTTTTGAATGATTAGGGCCAAAGTGTGGTTTTTCTTGCTATTTCATTGTATCATTCACAAGAACTTATCTGCTAGGATAAGTGCACTATAGCGCCATCTTTGCCGGCGTGTGAAGTGTGGCTAAAGAAGGAAACAGTGCGCACGCGCTAATTATGTGTGTGAGCATGTGCGTGCGTGCGTGTGTGTGTGTGTGTGTGCGCGCGCATGGGCGTGCGTGTCTGTGTGTGTATGTGTGTGTGAGCGTGTGAGGAGGAGAGGGAGTTGTTATGTCTAAAACCGAGGCCAGTAAATGGGAGTAAAAATAAGCCAAGAGGAGGGAAAATGGAAAGAATAAGGTAAGAGGACATCCATATAAAGCGATGTCGATTAAATGACGTTTTCGTAGACTACGCGTTTGTGTGATGGAAGGAGAAAGTGGCAAGGGTTGCATCTCGACCAAGAGATTTAAATCCTACACTCCTGGTACAGGAATACTTACAAAATATCAAGCAATGTTTTGTAGAGAGTTATCAGCATAAAGTGATGCTCTGTGTGTTCACAAGTGAAGTCGTTGGATGTCCTTGAGAACTGTCTCAGTGAAGAAAATACAGTTGCTGCGACAGTTGTATTGTAGCTAAACTTAATTATCAATGTTGTTGATATGTATAAAAAAAAATTTAAATTAAAAAAAAACAAAAAAAACTCAAGTTTTGAAGAGAGTTGGAGGGTGGAGGTAACTTTCTGAGAATTTTTTTTAAAAAATCCTTAAAGTTTGGCAGGGAAGGCGAGGCTAGAGGCCATCCATATATTACGTACGCACAAAATTCGTATTTTTGTACCCCCCCGTTGCATCCCGTACATTTTTGGGACAACCCCCTATGCGTACGTAAAAATTCGCTCACCCCCCCCCAACCTTTTGAAAAAAATAAATTTTAAGCTGGAGTCAGAAGAAATAATTGGTTTCACTCTTTCAAGCCGTTCGTAAATGACGTCACACGCCCAAAAAGGGGGCGGGGGAGAGTTCCACGCATTTGTTACGAGGGGGGGGGGTGTTAAAGAAATTTGACGTCACATCAAAATGCGCACTAAAATATTTGAAAATGCGGCTTTTAAAAAAAAATAATTTTTTTTTGGGGGGGGGGTCAAAGCTTTGGGGCCGTCCATTAATGACGTCTCGCGATTATGGCCGATTTTTCGTCCCCCCCCCCACGTCACACGTCGTCACTAAAAGTTAGACCCCCCCCTCTTTTCTAATATTACGTCACAAAAATGCACCTTGCATTTTTTTTTAAATTTGAAAATTAGCATGTTTCAAATCACTTTTTGTCATTTAAGTTTAAGTATGTATTTAGTGTAAGGCTGCAGTTTAATATCGTAACACGTGCGAAGCCCATGTAAAACGTCTTTAAAAAAATTGTAAACAAACAAATATTTAAGTACAACTTTTATTTTAAGTTACGCGTTTTTGATGTGACGTGAAATTTTTAAACTACCCCTCCCTTTCATAACAAATGGTCGACCCCCTCACCTCTAGGTGGGTAACGTCATTTATGGGGCCGTCCATAAATGACGTCACACGATTTTGGCAGATTTTTCACTCCCCCCCCCCTCGTCACGCATCGCCACCAAAACTTAGACCCTCCTCCAATATGACGTTACAAAGCTTGCGCCCCCCCCCCAAAATAACAGCTGTATTTCTAATATTTCTATTTGAAAAAAGCATGTTTAAAATCACTTTTGTGTCATTTTAGTTTAGTACGAGCAACAAAGCCCGTCCAAGGACGTTCCGCCACCGTTCGGTGGCATGTTTTAACTCCCCTCCAACAGCCGTCTCGACCGGCATTACATGTGCATCGCGTCAAAAACACTATTCATTATAGTTAAAATAAATAACTCGTAAAAACAGAGATTTTTGCTATAAATTCCAACGGGCATAACTCAAAATAAAGTCTTGGAAGAAATACTGCACCAAAAATAACTCGTTTTGAACGTCCGCGTAAATGGCGTAAACGTGTTTAATATGATTGGCTGTAGGAGTCATATGTGTTTGAGGGACCAATCGCCGGGCAGAACGGACAGAAAGAACAGAAACTTGCCTTTTAGTATAAAGGATTTATTTAGTGTAGGCCTGCATTCTAATATCGTAACACGTGTGAAGTCATGTAAAACACCATGTAACAAATCAAATATTTAAGTTGAACTTTTATTTAAAGTTGCGAGTTTTGATGTGACGTCACATTTCTCTAACACCCCCTTCCCCCACGTCACACTTCATCACAAATATGTAGACACCCCTCACCCCCCCCCTTTTCCCCCCTAAGTGCGTGAAATCGCCGTCCCGTTGTGTGTTTATAAGGCTAAGGCACCGGTGGGCAAAAGAGAAACTTCATCTAATTTCAAGAAATGGAGATACATGTATAAACCCGACGGATATATTTTAATAATGTGTAAACGTTGGTCTGAATCAAATGTTAATTACTTCCGAGTAATTAAATGTTCAAAATTTCGTTTGCAATAAATTATAAAACATTATTGCATATCAGTCTTGACTCAGTCGGTCTCGAATGTCGTTTGCAGCCAATGTGGTTACGTTACTATGCTTAGTATTATGCAAATTAATTTGTTGTGCGTACGTACACATTCAGGCGAGACCCCCCCTCCCCGTACGCATGCATACGAAAAATGCCGTAAATTTAAGACCCCGAACCCCCTCCCTGCGTACGTAATATATGGATGGCCCCCTTTTAAAGGTAGATAACCGAATTTTATTTGTGAAAATTTGGGTTGAAAATTAATGCACTTGTATGGGTGGGTTTTGGTGGTACGTGTATTTAGTGCTGTTTTTTGGGGGGCGTCCCGTATTCATCTGGCATTTTAACTCCCCGCACATGCTAATAAAAAAAATATTTGCTGAGTTATTGTTGCTTCAAGTCTCTGACTCCATGCTGATTAATCGTTAAAATTTTTGATCGATTAAAATTAATTTGATCGATTAAAATTCGATTGAAATTTAAGAAAATATTTCTATTTTTTTCTAATTTATTAATAATTTATATTTTTTGTTACTTAATACTTTTTCGGCGTATATTATTTATTTATTTATTTAGACGTGCATGTGTAAACAAAAATGTTTTCTTCCTTATTTCTTGCAATGTAGAACGAATTTGCTGTGTTACGTCACAAAATTTGGGAGTCATGGAATTACCGCGACTTAACCAATTACGCAAATAATGAATTGCAACTTCACGGGATCTATAAATGCGTAATAAAAATATAATTAATAGAAATTAATCGATTAATTTTCCCCCGCTTAATCGAACAAAATTTCTTTAATCTGTACCAGCCGTAATTTTTTTATTTTGTTTTGTTTGTTGTTGATTTTTGTTTGTCTTTTTTTTGTTAAAAAATAATATGAATGCTTTGGTATTTTGGGTTACGAACGTAATTCGTCTCATAACTGGGTTTGTAACATTGTAGCCTTCAAAGTTCGTAGCCCAAAAAGCTAAAATTAATGAACGTCTTCTTCACACTTTATTGGGATGCCAGATTTGGTCATTTTAAAAATCTTTTATTTAAAAAAAATAATCTTCAAGATACATCATTTAACATGCTAATGAAAGCATCAAGTTTAAGACCAATTTTGGTTTCAATGAAGGAATTTATTGATCTATATAGTATACAGTATAAAAGTGTAAATCTCAGAAATAGAAAAACAATAATTCAAAAAGTTGAATACAGGAAAATAAGTTGAAATCATTTGTATTTTGTGGACGTTTTTTTTTATTGCTGTGTAGCGATTATTTTGAAAACAAAGGACAACAATATGAGAACACCACAGTAAGAAATGCAAACCTCCCCTTTTCTTAAAGTCTATACGGATAATTAGAGGTTTGGGAAATACAATACTTTTACAATAAATAAATCAGATTTAATCTGTCAATAAACACACATAAAAGATCCCTTTAAAATTTAGTACATTTTCATGATTTAAATGATTAATTATTTTAAAATTTTCAATTGATAATGAATTTTAATAGTTTCCAGAACATAGTTTAATACTGAGAGGCAAATTTAAATTTAATATTCTCACAACTCGGTTGGACCGATCAACAAAAAATCATCGTTTTTCTGGGTAAATATTATATATATATATTTGAAACACTATTACTATAAATATATTTTAGTCCCCAGGCAAGTGTGATTCCGTGTTAAAAAGTTCTTGTCTTATCTATACAGACGCTCCTTCTATGCAGAAGATAATTGCGTCCACAGAACATGACAGATGATCTGTTTGCAAGTGATGCAGCTTTGTGGGTTCCACGCATTACCCACTAACTACTGCTAGGTACCAATTCGTTGCTGTGTGACTGTGTGACTCAGGGACGCCTTCACATGGATTCGAACCTGTGACCATCGGTACGACTGCCGAGCGCGCTGCCACTCGACCACCGCGTCCCCTGAGTAAGAAGAGTATGGACGTAGTGTAAACGGATGTGGCTCAATACATGACTACTAGACGTGAAACAAACCCACAGAGCCACCAATGAAAATGTTGATCACAATCGTAGAGACAGATAGGAGCACAATTAACCAAAAAGATCACAACGACCAATCGCTAATGAGGACCTGAATACGCTTTTCTGCCTAAGTTTATGTAACTTGGAATTAAAGTACAGTGTATTCATCTAAAGCGAATATTTCCTTTGAAATGCTCTTCACAAATTTTCCACTGTCATCAAAACTGAAACCAAGTAGTCAATACCTGCTAATTTGGCCATAAGGATACAATTTATTGAAGTTTTAAAAAAATAATATATCACGCTATCGAAAAGGATACATATCTAAATATTTCTCCAAAAAGTTCATTATCCTCGAAAAAGATATGGTCTCTAAATAAATGATTA
The DNA here is from genome assembly GCA_944989445.1 of Ampullaceana balthica. NCBI lineage: Eukaryota > Metazoa > Mollusca > Gastropoda > Lymnaeidae > Ampullaceana > Ampullaceana balthica. Next base: position 1,015,706 of record CALYLW010000073.1, on the reverse strand, counting down.
TTTCTCGTTGCTATTCATTGTTAAAAAATAAATTTAGAGTTCAAACTTACACTTTAAAAGAAATTATATTCACACATAAATTGATTAATGAACTGAATGTGACTCAAAATGAAACTTGAGAGATTACACACTTCTCCACTGTTTTTTTGTGGTAAATGCATGCAAGTTGCCATGGCTAGGAAAATAAATCAGTGCTATAAATAAGTTGCGTTTATAGAATTTTAATCACCCACATTGCAAGGCAATGATAACGAGTATAAACTAACCAGCACTGGGGTGAAATGGGTTCAATCAGACGTTATCTAATGTGCAAACACACAAACAGATTTCTTGCAACACTAACAAAACAACAATCATTATGATATGAAATGCTAATTGATCAAGACAACAGACTTTCTCAACCTTTTTTCCCTCTAAGGCAGAGTGGATTAAAAAAAATTGTAAATATTACTTGAGGGCGTGGATATCTGCTGACAAGTTTAATAAGCACTATCTTTAATGTTCATCACTTAGAATGTAACCGTTTGAATCGTTGTTAAAATATGAGAACAATTTTGATTTTCTAAAGTGTATTGGTTTAGATTATTTTAATTGTTCACAGTTAAATGTCTGAAGTTATATAAAATGTTTATTCTTCAATTCATTGAAAGAAAATTCATTATAATTTATATTACACAAGCTCCGAAGCAATCATTAAAGTTGTGAAATGCATTCAATAAATTATATGTGTGAATATACTTGTAAATATTGTCTTTGTTTACATTCCGGTTAGCGACACAATTCAAACATAAATTTTGGTCTACATCCATGTCTAGCGTGATATCTTGAATCTCTTAAGTAAACAGATTCTTACTGCATCATGTGTGTATAATTAACGTTGTATAATTTTAAATGTAAAGCTTGTTTTATTAAGACTTCAAAAATATGCTGTTAAATAAGGTGCGCTAAAAACCTGCGCGGAACAAGTGCTGAAGCGTAGTTGATATTTTTTATTTTGATTAAAAAGAAAACAGACACGTTTAATTTATGTTGTTACAATTTTTGGGGTTACGTTCACAGGGGCTGTTGATAATTTGCTAGAGTTATTTTTATAAAGCAAATTATGGCTTGACATTGTTAACACTTAAATAAATCAGTATATAACTGTAAATTATTTTTTTTTCTTGTCAGCATTAAAAAGCGAATATGTTTTTTTAAACTGAAACAGTATTTAAAAAAAAAGAATGTGGTAAAGGGAATAATTATGATAGTTAAAAAAATATATATATAAAACAGATATACACAAATATCGTAATAAAATAATACGAGATAAAAATAGACTTTCAGACGCAAAATCTAAAATAATAATAATATTCACACCAGTTTATACTCTAAAATTGCTGTCTCTATAATCCGGTCTTTTCATACAAAAATTATAATGATTTTTAAAAAGTACAAGCACTTCTCATTGTGTTTACTATCATAACAGTCTCTTACAAATGCAATATGCTAGCGTCATACCACATTTTAGCCTCTAACACAATTTCAGGTGATTAATCTCTAATATAATTAACCTTCTACGCCGAATATTTCAACTAACTACAATTTCCCCAAAACATCAACTATCCTACTCACTTTTATTCCCAACACATTTTAACATTCAGGCCGCACATTGCTTTTTTCCCTACTTTCATTTCTACGGCACACACAAACTTAACCATTTCATTTAATTAAATACATGTATTAAGATTCATTGTAGTGACATTCTCATTTTTCAAAAAAAGAAAAGAAAACAAAAACAAAGTAGCGCAAGAGAAGATAACCACGTCAGCACATTTTAGTGGGAGTTAGACGAACTTCCCCTCTTACGAGACGACGAGTCGCGTTGCTCGTCTGATTAGAAGGCAGAGGACGATCGTCACAGCCATCCCGATGCCCTGTTGAGTGGCAGAAACAAACAGAACAATGTTTTGTATTATAAAACGAAGAAACACAATCAACGTTGTAAAATAATAAGGTTAATATTCAATGACTCTCCTCGTAAGAGATATCCCCCCCCCATCATTTTCAGTAATTCCTAATGCAATGTTTTCTAAATTGTATCTCATTCTTCATTCTAATTCTTAATTAATATTCATTCTAATTATATACTTTTCATTTCCTATTTTCTGCTACTGTTATACTAGATTCTTTGTTTTCTCTTTTTTTTTAAAATCCGGGTTTTAGCTTACTTTCTTTTCTTTCTCTCTCTCTCTCTTTCGCTCTCTCTCTCTGTCTCTCTATTTCTTTCGTTCTCTGTATCTTGTTTTGTTTGTTCTGTAATCTATTTTATCCCGTTATACTTTTATTACTCGTTATTCTTCGTTATTCTTTGCTCTACACTACACTATTCCATTTGTATTTTTGTTGTATTTTTGTTGTAGAACACTTTTGAGATTTAATTTCCCTCATTCATATCTTCTTTCTTTACGTGTCCCGGATTTTTATGTTTTTATTTTATCATTACTTCAACCTCAATTTTTACAATTTTCAGCAGATTATCTTTTCATTCTCACCCTCTCCTCACTAGATACACACACTTGGCCGAGTTGGACAACATCTTTTCACAAACGTTACTATGAAATGAACAAACTCAACTTCAAAACAGCAAACCCAACCCTATACTTATCGAAAAGAAACATACGCCATAACTTACCAAACAAAAACAAAAGAAAACAACAACCCCTTAATTACCAAACAGAAACCCAACCCCTTACTTACCAAACAGAAACCCAACCCTTTACTTTCCAAACAGAAACCTAACACTTTACTTACCAAACAGAAGCCGACGGAGAAAGAAACTGCAGACAGGATGGTGTAGCGCTTTTCCAGAAATTTCTGGATCTCCTCCCCAACGTAGTAATTGTAGTAGTAATCGCAAGCCTGGGGCGGGGCGGGACAACATAGTCGTAATTTGAATACAATAACAAGACACAAAAACATCAAAATTTACATGTTGATTGTGGTACACCAAATAACTGTGGGTGATACAATTAAGAAAAACGATATTTACATAAGACTCTACTATTTTCAAAACATTTGTTTTTAAATAGCTGGTGTAAAAAATAAATAAACGTATAACAATTATTTTGTTTGAATTGTCTACATTATAAATACTTTTTTTTTCGCAATTCATTTTTGTTTTATTCTATTACAGACTGCAAATAAGCTGAATTAAAAACAACAACAACAAATATCTTTAACAAATCAGTTACTCTAGTATCGTATAAAGTTGTTGTTTTTTAAAAGGGGAAGATCCACACATACAATTCAAATATATGGATATCAGATGAGAGCGGGGAAAAAGGAGGGGGGGGGGTTCAAACTATTTGCCATACCCTTCCACGGAGAGTCTATTCTTTTGAAATTGGTATCAACACTAATTTCAGGTGGAGCTAAATCAGGGGTCGGGAAACTTTTTGTCTGAGAGAGCCATGAACACAACTTATTTTAAATAGTAATTCTGCGAGAGCCATAATTATTTTTAAAACTAAAAATTCAAGTAAATGTGTGCATTTTGTGTAATTTTAACACTAAAAGAACTATAATTATGTCTTTGAATTCTTTAAAATAACATTGTTTTTCTGTTTTTATATGCAACTAATTTAGTAACTAATATGTAGATCGAAGAAGTCTGAATAAACGTTTTTTTAAATTAAAAATAATCGAACATTTGTCTGAGAGCCAGATGCAGCCATCAAACGCGAGCTGTGGTTTCCCGACCCCTGAGCTAAATAATGGAGAGAAAAAAATGGTGGCGAGAAATAAACCATGCAAACCATTGCGGCAGCGGCGGCGAGGAGGAAACCTCTACTAAACATAATAAACTTCAAGTGAAGTAATGTTTACGTTTCAATCGTTGATGACGTACCCCTTGCAGAAATGCCACCACACACTTTTGTGAAGCCCATCAGCTATATTTATATTTTCATATCCCACTACTATTCCTATTACATTTATTGCGCCACATATTTGTTACAATAATCAACAACAATGTAACAAAGAAACAGAAGATAAGATGATATGGATCAAACATTTTTTGAGTTATTTATTAGCTTACGCTCCAAACGCGTCAGGGTCATTCATAGGGCGTTACGGATTCTGTGAGGCAGTGATAAGAGTGTTAATTTATGGCGTCAAATAAAAATGATCTTAGTCAGCCTTGACGTTGATCTTAATCAGCATTGACATTAATCTTAATCAGCCTTGACATTGATCGTAATCAGCCTTGACATTGATCTTAGTCAGCCTTGACATTGATCTTAATCAGCCTTGACACTGATCTTAGTCAGCCTTGACATTAATCTTAATCAGCCTTGACATTGATCTTAATCAGCCTTGACATTGATTTTAATCAGCCTTGAAATTGATCTTAATCAGCCTTGACATTGATCTTAATCAGCCTTTACATTGATCTTAATCAGCCTTGACATTGATCTTAATCAGCCTTGACATTGATCTTAATCAGCCTTGACATTGATCTTAGTCAACATTGACATTAATCTTAATCAGCCTTGACACTGATCTTAGTCAGCCTTGACATTAATCTTAATCAGCCTTGACACTGATCTTAGTCAACCTTGACATTAATCTTAATCAGCCTTGACACTGATCTTATTCAACCTTGACATTGATCTTAATCAGCCTTGACACTGATCTTAATCAGCCTTGACACTGATCTTAGTCAGCCTTGACATTTATCTTAATCAGCCTTGACACTGATCTTAGTCAACCTTGACATTAATCTTAATCAGCCTTGACACTGATCTTATTCAACCTTGACATTGATCTTAATCAGCCTTGACACTGATCTTAATCAGCCTTGACACTGATCTTAGTCAGCCTTGACATTAATCTTAATCAGCCTTGACACTGATCTTAATCAGCCTTGACATTGATCTTAATCAGCCTTGACATTGATCTTAGTCAGCATTGACATTAATCTTAATCAGCCTTGACACTGATCTTAGTCAGCCTTGACATTAATCTTAATCAGCCTTGACACTGATCTTATTCAACCTTGACATTGATCTTAATCAGCCTTGACACTGATCTTAATCAGCCTTGACACTGATCTTAGTCAGCCTTGACATTAATCTTAATCAGCCTTGACACTGATCTTAATCAGCCTTGACATTGATCTTAATCAGCCTTGACATTGATCTTAGTCAGCATTGACATTAATCTTAATCAGCCTTGACACTGATCTTAGTCAGCCTTGACATTAATCTTAATCAGCCTTGACACTGATCTTATTCAACCTTGACATTGATCTTAATCAGCCTTGACACTGATCTTAATCAGCCTTGACACTGATCTTAGTCAGCCTTGACATTAATCTTAATCAGCCTTGACACTGATCTTAGTCAACCTTGACATTAATCTTAATCAGCCTTGACACTGATCTTATTCAACCTTGACATTGATCTTAATCAGCCTTGACACTGATCTTAATCAGCCTTGACACTGATCTTAGTCAGCCTTGACATTAATCTTAATCAGCCTTGACACTGATCTTAGTCAACCTTGACATTAATCTTAATCAGCCTTGACACTGATCTTATTCAACCTTGACATTGATCTTAATCAGCCTTGACACTGATCTTAATCAGCCTTGACACTGATCTTAGTCAGCCTTGACATTAATCTTAATCAGCCTTGACACTGATCTTAGTCAGCCTTGACGTTGATCTTTACCAGCCTTGACACTGATCTTAGTCAGCCTTGACATTAATCTTAATCAGCCTTGACACTGATCTTAGTCAACCTTGACATTAATCTTAATCAGCCTTGACACTGATCTTATTCAACCTTGACATTGATCTTAATCAGCCTTGACACTGATCTTAATCAGCCTTGACACTGATCTTAGTCAGCCTTGACATTAATCTTAATCAGCCTTGACACTGATCTTAGTCAGCCTTGACGTTGATCTTTACCAGCCTTGACATTGATCTTAGTCAGCCTTGACATTAATCTTAATCAGCTTTGATATGGTCTTAACCAACCTTAACTTTGACCTTAATCAGCATGGATATGTTTAGCGTTTGAAATTGTTTTATGCCCCCCCCTCTCTCTTTTCCCACCCTACCCAGAAACGCACACGAATTTCAGGAGGAGGACCTACCCTGTACTCGTTATTCTTCGTTACCCGCTCACACGTTGAAGGGATTCGCCTCGGTGGGTAGTCTCTTTCTGCCTCGGTGGCTCCGCAGCACCTGAACTGTGAGGATGAAAACAAACACTGGTTATGACAATTTCCCGTATGCATGCGAGCTCGGTTATTACGTGTGTTTAAACGTAATTTTTGGTTTAAAATTTATTTATTAAAAAAGAAGAAAAAAGTGAATGGACTGATTGTTATAATTCAGTTTTTTTAAAAAATTTAATAGGGGCCGTCCATAAATGACGCCACGCAACAAGCGGAGGGGGTCAAACATGTGTGACGAGGGTGATGGGGGGGGGTGAAAAATCGGCCAAAATCGCGTGGCGTCATTTATGGACGGCCCCATAATAATCTTTTCATATCCTAATCCGTGCCAATATTTTGTGTGGATGCCATTGGGTGAAGCCATTGCTAGAACTTAAAATGGCCACACGGCCTTAAAACATTATAACTATCAGGGGGGGGGAATTTAAGACAAAGGGGCCGTCCTTAATTTACGTCAAGTGCCAATATTTTGTGTGGAGGCCATTAGGTAAAATCATTTCTAGAACTTAAATTTTTTTTTAAATAATAATTTTCTTTTCTTTTTAGATGTTTAGGTTTTTGTGTGTTTGCGATTGGATCATCCAGTTTAAAAAATAATAATTATTAGTTACGTACCTATAAAATTAACTCTTTTCATATTTAAAAGAAAAGGAGCTGTCCATAAAGTGCGTCACGCTATTTTTGACCATTTTTAACTCCCCCCTTTCCACCCTGTCACAAATCTTGGAAACCAACCCCTTAAAGTACGTCACACTTTCGAACACAATTTTTTTTAATTAACAAAATAATTAAAATTTAATGTAAAACAGCGTGAAGTCACACATGGCTGGACCCCCCTCCCCCTGTCACAAACTGTCACACTTTCTTACACCCCCTTCCCCCCTCCCCTCTGGAGCGTGACGTACTTTATGGACGGCTCCAAACAAAACATATTATTAACGCATTTTTTTGTTGTTTACCCTTTCTTGCACTTTGTCCATGAACTCTTTGGAGGTTGGATCGGAGTAGTACTGGGAAGCACCCTTTTTGAGATTTTGGTCTGTTCTCAATTTGAGCTCATCCTGCACATATAGGTAGTAGCATATTAAAACAGCGGTCGTAAGCTTCTTCCCATAAAATGAAAAACTCCACTCCCCCAAAAAGACAGACAGGAAGATATATTTCTATAGGTAAACAGTGCTTCTGTAGGTGGGTAAGCCGGTAGGTCGATAGGTAGATAGATTGTTTGATGACTAGGTAGGTAGGTAGGTAGGTTGGCTAGTAGGTTCTGTAGATGCTGGTTAAAGTAAGGAGGCGAGTCGTTATGCAGGCGAGTAAGCATTTAGGTCAATTTGTGAGTAGACAAGAAGGCTGGTGAGTAGCTTGAGAGAATATAGTTAGGTAGATGGATAGGTGAGAAGTTTGGTAGAGTGATGAATACGGCAAGAAGATTGGTGAGTTTTACATTACATAGGGTAGACAGGTTTTTTGGGTTAGGAAGAAATATGGATGTTTTTTTAAAAATTTTTATAGGTGATTGGATTGTTTACAAGGTAGACTGAATAATGGGACGTTAGCTTGTTTGATAAGTAAATGAGAAATGAGTTGTTTGTTAGGTAGATAGGGGGATGGTGTCACGGTCAGATGTTGTGGTGTGAGGATGACTGGGCGAAAATGTGTAAACAATCCATGAACACCAGTTCACGTGGACAGGGTGTGTGACTCGGGCGGTACAGACCGGTCGGGCGAGACGGGGAGCTATATAGCTAGGGACAGTGTGAAGACAAGGAGAGAGAGAGTTCTGGGTTGACCGAGATGGTCATGTAAAGGGTTGAGTGTAGCTATACACATTGAGAGAGACGGACTGGGGTGGTCATGAAAAGGTTGAGTGTAGTTATACACATTGAGAGAGACGGACTGAGGTGGTCATGAAAAGGTCGAGTGTAGCTATACACATTGAGAGAGACGGACTGAGGTGGTCATGAAAAGGTTGAGTGTAGCTATACACATTGAGAGAGACGGACTGAGGTGGTCATGAAAAGGTTGAGTGTAGCTATACACATTGAGAGAGACGGACTGGGGTGGTCATGAAAAGGTTGAGTGTAGTTATACACATTGAGAGAGACGGACTGAGGTGGTCATGAAAAGGTTGAGTGTAGCTATACGCTGCAGAAGATAATTGCGTCCACAGACCATGACAGATGATCTGTTGGCAAGTGATGCAGCGTTCACAGGCCACGGCTTTGTGGGTTCCACGCATTACCCAGCCGCCTAACTAGTGGTAGGTACCACTTCGGAGCTGGGTGACTCAGGGACGCCCTAGGCCCCGGGAACAAATCCTTTCCTTGACATGGATTCGAACCCGTGACCATCGGTACGCCAGTCGAGCGCGCTGCCACTCGACCACCGCGTCCCCCAGGTTGTTTGTTAGGTAGATGGGGAGATGGGCTGTTTGGTAGGTAGATAGGGAGATGGGTTTTTTGGTAAGTAGTTAGGGAGATGGGTTGTTTGGTAGGTAGATAGGGAGATGGGTTGTTTGCAAGGTGGACAGATACGAGTAGATGGGACGTTATTTAGTTTGATAGGTAAATGAGAAACGGGAGAGATTTATGCAGGGGAAATAAACGGAACGATTCACTTACGGTCCTGGCATCAACTTTTTTCTTCCTGATGTGGGCCCAGGACCCGACGCCTATCAAGGCCACCATCAACAGGAAGAGACACACAGCGAACTGGAAGAGAAATTTAATTACATATTCCTTCATTTCATATTTGGAATCATTGGATAGAATGAACGGTGAGTGTTTAAAAGAATGGTCACAATAATTTTTTTATCAGGATTTTTAAAAAAGAAGCAGTCTGTTTTTCACTCGTCTACTTTTCCAGTTACTTGGGCCATACGCTCATTAAACGCTTTTGATACAGCGGTGAACGCCTTGCCAAGTCGACAAGCGTAACAATATTTATTGTTAAATGTCTTCAGATGTATAAAAAAAAACTTAAATGTCTGCAACATTAAGATATTTTTAAAAAAATGAAAATAATTGATTTATGATGGAAAGTTAACTCACTGCAATCAGAAGGCAGGTGTTCTCCCTTACAGCGCCGCAGCAGCCTATGAAGGTGACGACGATGAGCACGATGCCAAAGACGATGAGAAGGTACGAGATGGTTACAGACATGTCCGAGTAACCGGTGGCACTGAAAGATATCATTAGATGCCTAGAGCAGGGGGGTTGGGCGATAATAGGGGACGTGTGGGAGATGGGGTAGGTATAAGATGATTAGGGACAAGTCCCACTAGAAATTGTACAGATAAGTCTTAAACCGCAACAGGAGTAAATCAACTGATCAATTGACCAATATTATGTAAGTCAATTGATCTACATTGAGTAAGATTATACATAAAGTATTCTTTTTTTCCCTTTCTGCGAGCCTGTTTTCAGTTTTGCTTTTCCTTTGTGTGGTGTAATCGTGTGTACATGACAGCGATGGATTTAGCACTGCTGTGCCGGATAGCTGTCGCACAGAATTTTTCTAAGTATTGAGATAACGTCGTTAACAGTCAATGGAACGATTTGTGAAGTTATGACTATAATCCGGTATGACTTTGTAAATAACGAACTCTGCCATTCACATCCTAGAGCTGTGTATTTTGTTATGTCAATTTCGTGCGACAGCAAACGACAGTGATTGGTTAGGTCCTAGATCGCGGTGAAGTCATACGAACAGCGAAGGGACATGGGCTGCAAATTATTGATTATAATATAAATGCGATTCAAACATCCAAGCTACAATGATGGAGACAATTATGCGACTCCGCAATTTCTTTACACCAGTTCGAAATCGTGTTCATATACGCGAAGTGTCATGAGATGTCGAACGTACTGCTGTCCGTGTCAGGACCGCCTGAATCCACTCAAAAGTCTTCACATCCCAGGGCACGACCGTTTGGCAAGCTGTTTGACAGCTGGTAACAAATGCCAGGTCATGTTGCAGCATTACGTTTCCCTGGCACTTTGTTTCTCTCTGTCTGCCCCCTCCCCCTCTCTGTCCCCCTCCCCCACTTACTCTCATCTATCTGTATCCATCGATGAATATACTGATGCATACATGACCATTCTGTAGTTCATCTTTTTCTTTCATGTCATGGAAGATTCCGGGATTCATGAAGACGTATCTATTACATCTTAAAGTTCTCATATTTTTATTATCTCTCTGTAACTCCTATCCCCTCCCCCCCCCCTTTTTTTTAAAAATTCCCGTGATTACTGTCTATACGTCCCCCCTCTCTTTTTCTCTCCATATGTCGCAATGGATTTATTTCCAGTTAACCTATAACGCAATTAGCAATACACTTGCTTCTCTTTTGCTCTTTCTTACCTATCTCCCATAAACTTTCTCCATTATACACACACGAATTCACGCACCGCTCGCGCGCAATATCAGAAGATTTGTAATTTGTTATCTTAGGGACTTCAAAAGGAACATTACCATATGAAATATGGCATGCTTATATTGTACGCACTGAAAATCTCCCCTTCCCCAATACAGGGAGTCCTCGGGTTACGCCGGTCCCGACTTACGCTGTGTCGTGGTTACGAATGCGCCCCCATAAAAAAATATTTTTTAAAAAATCCCGCGTCATCCATCTTTTTTAATTAAAAAAGAAAAAATTATGTGGTAAGGAATTGTTTTCTATTTTTAAAATAATTTTTATGTCATTAACTCTTACATTTTCATAGCACTGTACGTACAGTACTTAACAATATATTTTATTATTTTTGTAATGTTCCGACTGTCACTGACTTTCTGGTGACGACGATTCTTAGGAACGGATCAACGTCGTAAACCGAGGACAACATGTACTGTATTTTATCTGCCAAACCAGATTGTCACCCCCACATAACGCTTAACTGAACAACAATGTTCCCTTTAAGCTGCGCGGCAGTGCAGATGTCTGACCGACGCCGTGCAGCAGTTTAGTGTTACCGCGGGGATGGGTGTACAATTTTGCACACAAAAATGGATGCGGTGCAAACTTTGCGCAAGAGTTTGCTATTTTGCACATGAACCAACGAACATCAGAGGAAATATTGCTGAACAATATTTTAAAAATGTAGTTTTTAATGTCGATTTTTTTCTAACTTTAATTTTAAATGTATACTATGAAATAATTAAACACTATGTCCATTGTTGGAAATAACAGTATATAAACTATATATCGTGTTACTGTATTGCCTATCAAAGAGATATCAACTGTTTCAATTTTTTGTATGATCAAGTAAGTTGAAAACAAACAGGAAAGTAAAACAGTGAAACATTTTTATTGGCAAAACGCTTCTTACGTTCTTTAAACTGACATTTTTTAAATATTTAAGATCGGTCCTAAAAATTTACAGGTACGCAAGGTACACGCATTCACACAATTTGTCACCACCAAACCCCATTACGACCTGCCACCACCAATGACACCATAGTGGCCTTTTCCCAGCAAACAACAGTTAGAGCCTGTCACCACCTAATACATGCAGGCATTAGTGCCTCTCATCACCAAACATGCACAGAACGTGTTACCACAAAAGATACCATACAGACAATGCCCCAACAAAGCCCATTTAGAACCTGCCACCACCAAAGACACGATACAGAACATGTTCCAACAAAGCCCATTTAGAACCTGCCACCACCAAAGACACCATACAGAACATGTCCCAATAAACACCATTTAGAACCTGCCACCACCAAAGACACTATACAGAACATGTCTCAACAAACCACCATTTAGAACCTGCCACCACGAAAGACGCCATACAGAACATGAGAACATGTCCCAACAAAACACCATTTAGAACCTGTCACCACCAAAGACACCATACAGACAATGCCCCAACAAAGCCCATTTAGAACCTGTCACCACCAAAGACGCCATACAGAACATGTCCCAACAAAGCCCATTTAGAACCTGCCACCACCAAAGACACCATACAGAACATGCCCCAACAAAGCCCATTTAGAACCGTTCACCACCAAAGACGCCATACAGAACATGTCCCAACAACCAACATTTAGAACCTGCCACCACCAAAGACACCATACAGAACATGTCCCAACAAAGCCCATTTAGAACCTGCCACCACCAGACACCATACAGAACATGTCCCAACAAACCGCCATTTAGAACCTGCCACCACCAAAGACACCATACAGAACATGCCCCCCAACAAACAACACGCAGAGCTTCTCACGTGTAACTGATCTGATATTCCTCGTCAACCTTCTCCGTCATCCTCTGCACGTAGTGCTCTGAGCTGGAGTCCATCTTCATCCAAATTCCCACGGACAGGAGGGCGCATCCTAACAGCTGAAAGAGAAAATTGAAGAGCGAATGAGAGAAAGTAACACCGGTTGGAAACAGCATTGATTTTTGAGGCTACCTATCATCACAAAAGTAAACCCAATCAATTACAAACAGCAGTTATCAATGGAGAAGAAGACTCGGTCTTCTCTCATGACATATCGAACTGTTACCAGAAAATTTGATTTTCTGAGGAAATTTTCACACCCCGGGTAAATTCGAGCATTCGCGGTTACACATTTTAAGGATCCAATGTTTATTGGTTTTAGTATAATACAGGCATGAAGCATCAAATTGTCACACGTTGTCACTGTGTGAGAGAACTTAAACAATGAAGCTAACATCACAGAATCGCTCGGCTGGGTAGCCATAGTAAACAGTTTCTTATAGTTTTCAGGTCAAGATAACATTCTTATAGAAACAAAATGAGTTTTTAAAAAAAATAGAATTCATTCTCGGAAAGGAATTACATTTATCATATCTTAACTATAGTATCAAATACAGCGTTTTTCCACTGAGTCAAAAGACATTGATCGAATAATTTGTGTATTCAAAAGCATTTTTAATGTATTAACTTTGACTATAATACAATCTGAAATGCTAATTTTATTCATTTTAAGTGTTAACAGTACATTTCTCTTTGAGGAACGGGCAGAGGGGTTGCGGGAGGTGCGCACCGCACCGAGTGACACCATCACATCGGGAGACACAAATATTACAATCTGTATGTTCCCTTTATATGGCACTGACAGACTCGGGGGAGGCCTATGGGGTAAATCGTGAGGGGGTGACACCACGAGCTACCGCACCGGGTGACACCAACCTTAGTGACGTCTCTGCAAACAGGTGAAGCGGGGTGAATCTAATAATAAAATCTTTTTAAAAATCTTTTTTTTTAAAAAAGGACACGCTTTTATTTACACATAGATAGTGCACTAAAAAGAAGAAAATAAATTTTTTTTATGATAACAGGTGAAATCGCTGAACCTATCCACTGCACATAATAGCGTGGTGCGCATTATATTGACACATCATTGGTGTGATGTATCGTGAGGGGATATGCCGTCATTTTTAAATCCTTTATATTAACTCGTGGTGTCTGCGGCCGACCGACCTTGCTTGCTTGTCGCCAAAACTTTTGATCGATATTTAACCCACTTGCTCGCAAGATAGCGAGCTGAAATTTTGCAGGCAGTTTCGTACCGATGATAAAAACAATGTATCAAAATTTCAGATCGATCGCATGTACCGTAATTAAATTATTGATTTTTTAGATTATTTTATTTATTCCTATGTATCATGCTATTTTTTGAGATAGAGCGTCGCGGTGCGTATTATATTGAACAACCTTTCCGTCGCGCAATAATGTGCGTATTTTATTGACAGCTCTTTTTATAAACATATTCCTGATCGGTGCGCATTATATTAAACATATTTTACGACACAACTGCAATTTTGTATTTCTGGATGGTCTGGCGCTTTGTATTATAATGAACATTCTTTTAGTTACGTCTCATACGTAAAGGATTTATAGTCAAAAACTTGGTTTTTTACGGGTTTTTCTTATTAAATCCTTTATATTAACTCGTGGTGTCTGCGGCGGACCTTGCTTGCTTGCTTGCTTGTCGCCAAAACTTTTGATCGATTTTTAACCCACTTGCTCGCAAGATAGCGAGCTGAAATTTTGCAGGCAGTTTCGTACCGATGATAAAAACAATGTATCAAAATTTCAGATCGATCGCATGTACCGTAATTAAATTATTGATTTTTTAGATTATTTTTTTATTCCTATGTCTCATGCTATTTTTTGAGATAGAGCGTCGCGGTGCGTATTATATTGAACAACCTTTCTGTCGCGCAATAAGGTGCGTATTTTATTGACAGCTCTTTTTATAAACATATTCCTGATCGGTGCGCATTATATTAAACATGTTTTACGACACAACTGAAATTTTGTATTTCTGGATGGTCTGGCGCTGCGTATTATAATGAACATTCTTTTAAATTCTTCTCGTACATAAAGGATTTATAGTCAAAAACTTGGTTTTTTACGGGTTTTTCTTATTTGTTTACTTTCAGAATTACTGATTTGAAATGACTTAGATCTATATTGTAATCTAGAACGATTTCCCTTGATTAAAAAAATAAGAAATTCTTTGTTGGAAATTGCGTTTAAATACTCATTCGAGTTTTTATTACTTGTTTTACTATAAATCCTTTATTTGAGAAATAACTACAATTTTGGATTGTCGTGCGAGGCGTATTATAATGAACATTCTTTTAGTTATGCCTCGTAAATAAAGGATTTAAAGTCCAAAACCTTGTTTTTTTTAACGTTTTCAAAAAATAAATGTGTACTTTAATTTATAAACAATGCACCGTGTACTATATTTGTATACATATTGTTTAAATTTTTGGGGGGATAATAACTAGTTATAATTATGTTTATTATTATTATTACTAATAATAATGATAAAGATAATTATTACTAGTCTATTATTTTTATTATTATTATTGATTCTTGTGTTGAATACGACACCCCATTTTCTTTGACTTAATTAATTTTCATATCGATCTGACTGGACAGACTGCAAATGTGACACGTTGTATTCCTTGGGCCGTGCAACATGCCACGAATCATCTCTGTGGTTCAAATTAAAACCCAACTCTAATTTTATAGCAAAATGCCACTCTTAGTACACCTCCTCTCAGTTTACTCCAAACTACCTCAGATACACCACTCTGACGCCTCGGCTCCACTTAAATCACCTGCTGTTACTTAACAACATCCCAGCAGCGGCGCCAAAACTCGAATTCGGTCCCGTATTTATTACATTTCAGGCCCAAAGTTCATTTCTCTATTTTAGGGCTTATCTGTCACGTGGGCGGCAGGGCGTGGCGATGTGTTGGTTTTTGGTGACCTCAGACGTTCGAATGTGCGCGTGAGTCAAAAACTGCTAACGCCATGGAGAGAACGTTCGCGCCGGTGTGTAATGATGCAATGTTTTAACGTGCGAGTGTTGGCCCCTTGTGTGAGTAATGACGCGGGGACTTTGAACAGTGATTTTGTGGACGTTAACGCAAGGGTTTTGGGTTAAGGGAGAGGGGGGGGGGCGCTACTGTGAAACTACGATTAACGCCAAGATTGCCATAGAAATGATATCACGTTTGAGCCATACCATTGAGTTTTCTTATTATCTGTGTCTCTCGGCCACTATGTGCTTTAACAAACATTTAAACTTCGACTGAATAAGATAATGAGAAACACGATTGGAAATCTCAATTAAAAGTGAATAACGCGTGACTAATTTCGTTTAATTTTTAATTATTTTTTTTTATATGTTCAGTAAGCCTCAATTAGTAATTTTTGTCGTGCGTAACCTTTGTGATTCAAGCAAACGTCCATCATCTTTGTTTAAAAACTCAAAAAATAACCTCTGTCGTAGTTTATAAATTTTAATAACACCATTAGTAACAGTATTGAAGCACGTTTAAATATATATCAATTAGTTCGATAGAGCATAGAAAATCTCAAATTAAAGTTTAAAACTTATTGGTAACATTAATAACTTATAGTTAGAAACAACTGTAAATTAATGTTATAATTCAGTGGTCCCCAACCTTTTTAACGCCGCGGACCACTAAAAGTTTGATAATTTTACCGCGGCCCACTAACCGTAATGGGTGGGGGTGATGTGGGGAGTGTAGGGTTTGCTGCTGCGTTGATTGTATATAAAGGTATTTAAGATTGTTTATTTTTTATAGTTTTAATTTAATTGTACTTAAACATGCCTTCAAAATATTATACAGTTGCACAAAAAGTGAATTAAACATTATTTAATATTTTAATTTACTAGAATGTAAATCAATGAGAACCCTTAGTTTGTTTCTCTGCAACGAGACAGTTCCATCTGGGGGTAATGGGAGACAATGACACCCGAAGTGTGCTGCTCATGTCCATTTTATTCCATTGCTTTGTCTCCGTTGCTGTCACTGCAGAAAACCCCGCTTCACACAGATAGGATTTCGGAGATGGCAATAGGGTTTTAATTGCTTTGGTGGCAATCTCAGTATATTCCGCCATGACTTTAATCGAGAAGACTGGAAGAGTTGTTTTCTCGAACGTAGTTTTAAGGCCACCGTCATTTGCAATCTCGAGCAGTTCAACCTCTTCTTGCACAGTCATGCTAGATTCGCCTGGTTTGTTCACAAATGGGGTCACGAACCCATTCCCTACCAGTTCTTGGGTCTTTTGTGGTTGGGAAGTAGCGCTCAAACTCTTTTAAAAGCAGACAGGTGATCGTGCACCAACTGGGACAAAGACAGGTGATCGTGCACCAACTGGGACAAAGACAGGTGATCGTGCACCAACTGGGACAAAGACAGGTGATCGTGCACCAACTGGGACAAAGACAGGTGATCGTGCACCAACTGGGACAAAGACAGGTGATCGTGCACCAACTGGGACAAAGACAGGTGATCGTGCACCAACTGGGACAAAGACAGGTGATCGTGCACCAACTGGGACAAAGACAGGTGATCGTGCACCAACTGGGACAAAGACAGGTGATCGTGCACCAACTGGGACAAAGACAGGTGATCGTGCACCAACTGGGACAAAGACAGGTGATCGTGCACCAACTGGGACAAAGACAGGTGATCGTGCACCAACTGGGACAAAGACAGGTGATCGTGCACCAACTGGGACAAAGACAGGTGATCGTGCACCAACTGGGACAAAGACAGGTGATCGTGCACCAACTGGGACAAAGACAGGTGATCGTGCACCAACTGGGACAAAGACAGGTGATCGTGCACCAACTGGGACAAAGACAGGTGATCGTGCACCAACTGGGACAAAGACAGGTGATCGTGCACCAACTGGGACAAAGACAGGTGATCGTGCACCAACTGGGACAAAGACAGGTGATCGTGCACCAACTGGGACAAAGACAGGTGATCGTGCACCAACTGGGACAAAGACAGGTGATCGTGCACCAACTGGGACAAAGACAGGTGATCGTGCACCAACTGGGACAAAGAATGTTCAGGCTCAGTCTCGACTAGAATCCCCGCTAATGTTTGAAACATATAAAAAAATTCCTTTGTTCACGCCCCGTTCCCACCATGGTGTTTTTAAACATTGTTCTTCTTAACATGTGACTTTTATTGCCGCTATAAGTCTAAGCATTTATTTAAAATTATAAGCATACAAACAAATGAATTAAATAATTTAAACTTACTTTATAGCTGTTTTTGACACAAGTAACACTCTTGGAATAATTGGGATAACGTCACCAGAAGACACTTTCGAATCCCGTCGTTGATGAGATTTCAATGAAATTTAGTAACACAAAAACGAAATAGGAAAAAAAGCGGAAATAGAAGTAGTAAAGTAGTTCAGCTTGCCAACATGGGTGAGCCATCAAAATGGCGCGCAACAAAAGAGCGCCTACATAAAAGCGCCGTGATAAGAAAGCGACAGAAGAACGCAAAAACAGAGCGCAAAGATTGATTGTAGGCGGTTGTCCGCTCTGCGCTATGTGTCATTGATGTTCTTTGGACGTGGTGCCGCCAAAATGGGTAACAAGCTTTTCCATCGTGTGTATGGAAAGACGCACAATCCCTAGAGAAATACACCACAGTAAATTTTTTTAATAATAATTTAATGTTCCTTTGCCCGCGGACCACCAGGCACATCTCCGCGGACCACTAGTGGTCCGCGGACCCCAGGTTGGGGACCACTGTTATAATTAATAGTTTGTAGAATGAAAAGAAATTTATTAACACACTTTACTTCAAATGTCTTTTTTTTAACTCTCTCCCTTGAAAATTCTTTCTTTGAAAATTCTTTTTTAAAAAGTATATCATTAGAATCGATTGAGATCGTGGCAAAGCGCCTGGTTTGAGAGTAAATACGCGTAATGAGACAGGTTGGGGGTGTGGGGTGGTGGAGTATGGGACGGTTTTAAAAGAAAGTCATTACCCTCTCATTGGGGAAGATAATAAATCACTGTGAGGCAATAGGTAACGAGGTTAATAAAATTATAGGCTGGAAATAACATGGATCTACCGTGTATTTATTCATTACTTTTATTGCAGATGGTTTGATGAAGAGGTTCTCAAAATTATGATGGTAACGAAAATGTTCGCAAAGTTTTTTTTAGAAACGGTTTCAAAGGCATTGTAAAAGAAACAAAAATAAATTAAATAAATAAAAAGATAAAAGATTTCTTAATATTTTCACTAACACTTTATGCAGAACTGACATCGTTAAACCTGTCCCCCCACAAGAATCTAAACTCAAGACCCTCTCATTTTATGTCACCTTCAAACACTACCTCCCACCCCCACCCCCCCCCCAAGACTCTAGATGCTAGGCCAGTGATGGCGAACCTATGTCACTCGTGCCACAGTCGGCACGCAGACGACCCACATCAGCCGGCACGTGATTAAAATCTTACTTCCTTTCCGCTAGGTCTTTGGCAACTAAGCCTAACCTCCCATTTTCGGGTTTCATTGGAAGTGTTGGTACTTTTCTATAAGTAAGTGCTTTTTGTTTCAATTTTGGGCACGCGGCCACAAAAAGGGCTCGCCACCCCTATTCTAGGCCCGCGCATTTTATGTAACCGTCAAACAATAAACAAG
Organism: Ampullaceana balthica; assembly: GCA_944989445.1. Classification (NCBI taxonomy): domain Eukaryota; kingdom Metazoa; phylum Mollusca; class Gastropoda; family Lymnaeidae; genus Ampullaceana; species Ampullaceana balthica. Next base: position 996,492 of record CALYLW010000073.1, on the reverse strand, counting down.
ACTCAAGATTCTAGGCCCTCGCATTTGATGTCACCGTTAAAATCAAACATAAGGTTGAGACTGACATCTGGGCCAGTATAAAAACAACACCCTGGGAAGCACGAGGATGGACGCAACAAAACAGAGCGCATGTGTCGGCAAGACGCCTTCTGCAGTGAACGAATACTTTAAAAACTAGCTGCGATGCAATATCCTAGGGGACAGCAAGCATAGAGTAATTTTAAATGAACATTTTGTTGTATTACTTATCTTTAAACAAATAGTTATCATGTTTTTTTTTATTTACTCCAAAAAAAAAGGAATTCTTAGCAGTTGAACCAAGAATTAATGATGTGGAAACGGACCTACAACAGTTGGGGGTTCTGGCATGGAGAAGGAAAGCCATCGATCTGCCTGAATGGAAGGATGTGGTGGAGCAGGCCAGGGCCCTACATGGGCTGTAGCGCCACTGATGATGATGATGAACCAAGAATGAAGAATCACCTCAGTAACCAAACACAGGCATAGGTGTTGACTATTGTATTGTCATCAAAAAGTGACCAAACACATTAAAGGCACGAAGCGTGGTGGGGAGAGTGGTGTGCCATTTGTGAGAAAATTATTCAGAAGAAAGTTCCTACACACAGGAGTTTTACAGTAATGATATCTTAAATTTTGACATTTTCAAAAATGCCTTTGAAAACAAAATATTAATGCTGTAAATATCTCTCTTAATGTTTAGTCAAAATTATTGTCACAATCTTGTCATAAAGTAAGATACGATAAATACAACATGGTTCTGGCACTATTCAGCAGCAGTTGTAGTAGTACAATAATATTTAGTATGACCAGATTGTGTGACGTATACTTTTTTTGTTGGTTCCGCCAGTGGTCCCTAGATTGCTTCGGTATTCAGCGCCTATGCCAAATTTAGATTTTTTACATTTCCATTTTGGAAATAATTTCAGGGCCCATTTGGCGAACGTTTAGAACACACAAGCAGATTTAATTAAATAAATAAACACAAATAAATAAGGACCATATCACCTTTCTCAAGAGATAATCTCCAGGTCTTAAGGGCAAAAGAGGTCTTTTAAAATAAAACAAACCCGTAAAAACAAAGTTTTTGACTATAAATCCCTTATATATGAGATATAACTAACAGTATTGATTATTTTCAAACATTTACAGACTGAATCTGTCTTAACTCAACTTTGCATCATAACCCTAGTGGGGGGGGAGGGTGGGTGGGGGGGAGAGGGGAAAAGTCTGGTCACCGATTCGCTTGACCGAGCTCAGAGTGACACGTAAAATGTAAACAAAAGCGCCCGTCGCTTCGTTGGGTCGCCTCAATGCGTCAGCTCAAAATTTCACGTGGCAAAAAAACAATAACAAATCGTGAATTTAAATTACATACCTCATATAAGGATAACATAAAAATGCCTTAATTTAATTACGGTACGTTCGATCGATCTGCAATTTTGATACGATGCATTGTTAGGTTAGTCGGGCCCGTGTGCCAAATTTCAGTTCGATCGGATCATGGGAAGTGGGTCATTTTTGACTTCTGTTTTTCCGCCCGCCGAGCCCAAGACAGAGACGGCCGCGAAGTTAATATAAGGGATTTAATAAAACAAACCCGTAATAAAACAAACCCGTAAAAACAAAGTTTTTGACTATAAATCCCTTATATATGAGACATAACTAACAGTATTGATTATTTTCAAACATTTACAGACTGAATCTGTCTTAACACAAGTTTGCTTCATAACCCTAGGGGGGAGGGGTGGGTGGGAGGGGGAGAGGGGAAAAGTCTGGTCACCGATTCGCTTGACCGAGCTCAGAGTGACACGTAAAATGTAAACAAAAGCGCACCGTCGTTTCGTTGGGTCGCCTCAATGCTCAAACTTTCACGTGGCAAAAAAACAATAACAAATCGTGAATTAAAATTACATACCTCATATAAGGATAAACTAAAAATGCATTAATTTAATTACGGTACGTTCGATCGATCTGAAATTTTGATACGATGCATTGTTAGGTAAGACGGGTCCGTGTGCCAAATTTCAGTTCGATCGGATCATTGGAAGTGGGTCATTTTCGACTTTTGTTTTTCCGCCCGCCGAGCCCATGAGATGATGAGAGAGAGACAGAGAGACAGAGAGACAGAGACGCCGGTGAAGTTAATATAAGGGATTTAAAAACAAAGTTTTTGACTATAAATCCCTTATATATGAGACATAACTAACAGTAGTGATTATTTTTAAACATTTACAGACTGACACTGAGTGATGTCCCTTGTCTTTAATAAATGGGGGTGGGATGTGAGGGGGTGTCGGCACGACGGTCGTCGTCAACACGACGGTCGGCGTCAACTCAAACTCACGTGGAACTAAGATTAAAAAAAAACACAGTGAATTTTGAATTACATACCTCATATAAGGATAAACTAAAAATGCATTAATTTAATTACGGTACGTTCGATCGATCTGAAATTTTGATACGATGCATTGTTAGGTCAGACGGGTCCGTGTGCCAAATTTCAGTTTGATCGGATCATGGGAAGTGGGTCATTTTTGACTTCTGTTTTTCCGCCCGCCGAGCCCAAGACAGAGAGAGAGAGACGGCCGCGAAGTTAATATAAGGGATTTAAAAATTGCATAACATGTTCCTTTCCACCCTGTTCAGAGGTAACGTAACCCCATTAAAGAAAACATTTTTTCATCAATGAAAGAATTTGCTGACAAAACCTTTTCTTTTAAACATAGTGTTGGATAAATGCTAAGATTTGTTTGGGGAGGAACACCTCGAACTGCGGCTTTCATCTGATAAGTGTTGTGTCTTTTTATTTGTGCGTTATGTATTTGTTTATTTTTACCTTTTTTTTTGGTCCTGGTTAAAACAAACATTTGTTTTGCTCAAGACCTCTTTCTTCGCTTTTTCTTATTGTATTATTTCGTGTTTTACATTCATCTGCAACGTGTTGTGTTCATTGTGTTTCAAAAAGGCGTGAGGGTGATTTACTGAACACTAACGTCATGAATTTGCTTTTTGAAACTACACACCAAAATGAACCACCGAACGCATTAGAGTGACATACGGAGCTCCCACTGTTCAATTATCTAATAGAGTAAATTAGCTCGTTGGTACTTGTTATCAATGAGTTTTTTTAATTGTATGAATGTATATGTATATGGGGTGTCCCTGGAAGGGGTAGCACCTCTGGACGGGGAGCAGTCGTACTCCTCTTGGGGTAGTTCGCCACCTTTGGTCCCGTCCCCACCTGGCACCCAACTCTCACCTGTGGCTCCAAGTAGCTGTAGCATGCACAGCGACCACACCCCGGTAACGGTCTCGACTGACCGGCTAAACAAGGTGAGGTTAACCGGTGGGATACAAACCTCGGTGAAGTGAGAGTAGTCTACCCAGCATGTGAAGACTGGTTTCGGCTGTCTGCGCGCTGGATCTTCTATGAGCCAACGGGCAAGAGGCGATTCACAGCAATGCATTGTGGAGTGCTAAGAGCTTGACGAGGCACATAGGACGTCCTGGTCATCCACTCCACCCAACCCCATCCCCAGCCGTCTCGACAACGTCTTGCTGCTGGATCAGATGGTTTTGGGCGAGAGAGTGAGGTCGACGTGTTGCGCGATTCTTCCTCACTTTAAATAATTCATAGCGCAAGTCGCTCTCATTTATATATTTATATAAGTATATAAACGGGTTATGAAGAAATAGATACGCTGAAGTCGCAAGGTTGGTCTTCTCATTCCATAAGTCATCAAGTTCTTTCCCCTCAAATTCTGTTGTTGCAACAAAGTAGGACATGATTGATAGTGTCGTTAATTGTTTTCGGAATGATATATACTTTAACAGTCACTGTGCAACGGTATAAAGCAGTGTGGGGGGGGGGTAGCTAGAGAGTGGGCTTTAAGCGTGCGTATTTTGGGGAAAGGGGCGTGGCTGGCATTTCGTAAATTGTACGGAGTAGCTGATTCTGAAGAAGAAGCACTGTTTCATGAAGAAGAATTGCAAGAATGAACTATTGGAAACAAATTCTTCACAATGTGTAACGCCACAACAGCGTTGACATCAGCTCAAATTGGCTTGACTCAATCCTAAAGGGTTGAAGGCCAAAACAGGCGCAGCCGAAAAAAAATAGCCATACAAATTACATATGATAAAAATATTGTCTTACGTTATGCCACAGAAAAAGATGTGAATGACAATAACTAATTTAAGCATGAAATGATTGAAATGACATTTATTAGGGTCACTGTTGGAGCAATAAAAAAAAAGATAGAAAATAAAAATGAAACATAATGAATTAATGAACATTTTGGGGCTAGTCATCATGAATGTTCCCTCTAAGGTTCGTTGGTCCGTTTGCAAAGTGAAAAAAAAACCTCGTGTGCAAAGTTGCACAGCATCCATTTTTGGTGCAAAATTTTTTTATGTTTATTTTATTTTATTTTTTTTACAAAATTTGCTGAGCGGTAATTCTAAACTGCTGCGCGGCGTCGGTCAGATATCCGCGCGGCTGCGCAGCTTAAAGGGAACATTGGTCATCATCATCTGTCGTGCAACAGCCCTTGTAGGCCCATGACCTGCCCAGTGCCATTATTTTTTTCCAATCAAACCGATACAGGGTCTTAGACCTCCTTTCTCGGACTCGAAGCTGCTCTAGGTCCTTCTCCGCCTCGTTGGTCCATCTTGGTCGAGGTCGACCTGTCAGACTCCCGACTCCTTTCTCGGACTCGAAGCTGCTCTAGGTCCTTCTCCGCCTCGTTGGTCCATCTTGGTCGAGGTCGACCTGTCAGACTCCCGACTCCTTTCTCGGACTCGAAGCTGCTCTAGGTCCTTCTCCACCTCGTTGGTCCATCTTGGTCGAGGTCGACCTGTCAGACTCCCGACTCCATTCTCGGACTCGAAGCTGCTCTAGGTCCTTCTCCGCCTCGTTGGTCCATCTTGGTCGAGGTCGACCTGTCAGACTCCCGACTGCTTTCTCGGACTCGAAGCTGCTCTAGGTCCTTCTCCGCCTCGTTGGTCCCTCTTGGTCGAGGTCGACCTGTCAGACTCCCGACTCCTTTCTCGGACTCGAAGCTGCTCTAGGTCCTTCTCCGCCTCGTTGGTCCATCTTGGTCGAGGTCGACCTGTCAGACTCCCGACTCCTTTCTCGGACTCGAAGCTGCTCTAGGTCCTTCTCCGCCTCGTTGGTCCATCTTGGTCGAGGTCGACCTGTCAGACTCCCGACTCCTTTCTCGGACTCGAAGCTGCTCTAGGTCCTTCTCCACCTCGTTGGTCCATCTTGGTCGAGGTCGACCTGTCAGACTCCCGACTCCTTTCTCGGACTCGAAGCTGCTCTAGGTCCTTCTCCGCCTCGTTGGTCCATCTTGGTCGAGGTCGACCTGTCAGACTCCCGACTCCTTTCTCGGACTCGAAGCTGCTCTAGGTCCTTCTCCGCCTCGTTGGTCCATCTTGGTCGAGGTCGACCTGTCAGACTCCCGACTCCTTTCTCGGACTCGAAGCTGCTCTAGGTCCTTCTCCGCCTCGTTGGTCCATCTTGGTCGAGGTCGACCTGTCAGACTCCCGACTACTTTCTCGGACTCGAAGCTGCTCTAGGTCCTTCTCCGCCTCGTTGGTCCATCTTGGTCGAGGTCGACCTGTCAGACTCCCGACTCATTTCTCGGACTCGAAGCTGTTCTAGGTCCTTCTCCGCCTCGTTGGTCCATCTTGGTCGAGGTCGACCTGTCAGACTCCCGACTCCTTTGTCGGACTCGAAGCTGCTCTAGGTCCTTCTCCGCCTCGTTGGTCCATCTTGGTCGAGGTCGACCTGTCAGACTCCCGGCTTTTGTAAATGGATTATATTTCCTATTCCCTTTACATAAAACCATTCTTTCTAGGTAACTTCCCATCACAGTCCGCCATGTTAAATCCTTACCTTGGACCTAGTAATGAAGAAATTAATATGATCGCTTGATCCAAATACTGTTTTTAAACTGCAATCTCAGTGAAATGGAAAAAAATTATGTCAACAAACAAATTAAACGAATTCGTCTTGGTGGCTTATGAGGATGTTTGGGGGGGGGCGGGGAGGATATATTTGATGGAGGGTCTAAAGAAAAAGAAATGGGGCAGACAAAAAAGTGTGGGGGAGGGGAGGCAGGGGAGGGGACCATTACGATTTGATTACGTTCCTGTAATAGGACTCCAAATATGTCGACAACATTGGCAGTGGTATCGTAATCACCAGCCAGCGTGTGGCAACTCCCACGGTGTGAATGGTGTTTTCTTAATAGTTTCGGGGGGGGGGAGGATTTCGAGAAGAGAGAATCAAAAGATTACGTGTGGTTCTTCGGAGCCTCCTTCCTCCCACCGCCACCCTCCCCCCTTCTCAGGTTGAGCTAAACAAACCAGGTAGAAACCAAGTTCTGGCAAGGTATACACCACAACAAAAAGCGACGTCTTTAATGTAATCCCCCCCCCCGTACTATTTTCACACTCAAAGCGCTAATGCAACACATTGATATATTATGGGGAAGGTGTTTGTTTTTGTTCGGACACACTCACAATGTTTACTGCTTTTCTTTTCCCTTCTCAAATTATAATATTAATAATATTGTGTTGTCTTTAAAAAAAATAACAGCATTTATCCCCCCCCCCACAACAATAGTTGTTATTGAGCTTGTTTACAGCAGTAAACTCTTTGTCCTTGAGGAAGTAGCAGACGTTAAGAAGCAGGAGATCATCCATATTTCTTCGACAGTGAAACGTATTGGGATTTCTTGTGTTTTCAATTATATCCCACAGACAAACAAAAACAAAACTATTTTAAAAATCAACAACAACAACAAAATATCACGTAAGGCGTTGGACTAACTGAACTCCAATTAAACGGTGTATACACACGCATAAAAAGTTGTTTCTTTGGCCAGTCCGTTAAACGATTTGTTTCCTTTGACTGTCAGACACTTCATTTCACTTTGCGGTTGTAATCAAGACCTCATGACATCATGACACAACGAATCCTCTCTTTTACCTTCACGGTACAAATTTAACCCGTCGACTTTTCTGCGGAGTCAGCAGATTTTTATTTTATTTTTTTCCGACTCTTCTGCAATCCATTAATTGTGATCTTAACATCAGTGGTCCCCAAAGGGTGATGCGCGGAAACCAGCATAGATATACGGTTAAGTTCGTTAATTCGTGGGGTATCGTGAGGCATTGTTAGATATATTTTAACATACGAATTAAAATTAAAACATCCACCCGCTGCTCGTTTTTCATTTGTGTGTTTCTTTCTTCTTTTGTTTTATTGTTTGTTTGTCCCTCAAAGCTATGCCGCAGTCAGACCCCGGATGTTACAAGCATTATCTTTATAAGTACTGAGAAGTCTTCCCATTCTTTTTATTTAAGGTCCAGAACTTCTTAAATGATATGTTTTTTTTTAATGATCTATTTTCGCTGTGAATGCATTTTCATTTCATCAAGAAATAACGGTTATTTATGATAGAATGATTAATCAACATGGTTTTCCAGTCAAATGCGACGCTGTACATATGAGACTTGTGTATTGAAAACAAAAGTGGAGGCATTAAATACACATTTTGTATCTCCATCTCGTAAAGTATTTATGAAAGTAAAATATAAAACTGAATCTCTAATGTATCCCACACATATATGTCATGTCTCGCTTGCAACCATTGTAAGAACAGACTGCAACATTAAGTCTCAAAACTTGAGATCCCATGGAGTTGGTAGGTCAATAAAAATCAAGTTAACTATACCTCTATCATCAAAGACCGCGCGGAAAGTTTCAATTGTGTTATGTCTACAATTTAAAAAAAAAGCCAACGATGAAGTTCAGAATTCCAGTAGACTGGGTTGATCCACTTCGTATATAGTTTTCTAACTGATTAAGAAGAAAAAAAACAGTGTATATACACACACGCCCGCGCACTTACCTAAACACGCGGCGGAACGCGTTAAAAAAAGGGCACACGCATGTTTGCGCTCATAAACTTTTTACCACGTATAATATCATCCCAGGATTGCTAGGTAACGAAATAACCAACAATATGTACATTGCGCTTGTTTTATACCAATTGTTTTTTTTATTACTGACAATCAACGTTTGTTTTTAATTACAAAATCAACGATCTTCTAATACTAATAAATCGAAGTTTATTTTAAACTATAAAATTAACGATAGTTTAAAGTTTAAACAATAAATCGACTCTTAAAAAAAATTACTATAACTTAAATTTCCTCTACCATAAAATCAATGATATTTTTTATACTATACTAATCAATCGACGTAAAAGTTGTATACCAATAAAGAAACATTTTTTAAAAGAAAAATATCAATTTTGATTTCTAATGTAAAATCAACGATTTTTTTATGCTTCAAAATTGACGCTGGTTTATGCAAATACGTCGCTCATTAATTTTGTGTGTGTTAGTTTTGCCCTTTTATTTAGAACTGCCCCCCCCCCTATTTTAACACACCGTCCCTCCTCCGCTCATCTCGATGAGCAGAGACCTGGTCAAAAGGATAAAGCCAAGGGTTTAGTACGACGATGCCAAGAGTCGACAGTGTAAGGGGCCGTCCATAAAGTACGTTACGCTCCAGAGGGGGGAGGGGGTGTAAAAAGTATGACAGTTTGTGACTGGGGGAGGGGGGGGGTCCAGCCATGTGTGACGTCACGGTGTTTTATATTAAATTTTAACTATTTTGATAATAAAAAACAACATTTTTGTTCGAAAGTGTGACGTACTTTAGGGGGGGGGGAGGGGGGGGTTCCGAGATTTGTGACAGTTTGTGACAGGGGGGAGGAGGGAGTTAAAATGGTCACAAATAGCGTGACGTACTTTATGGACGGCCCCTAATAGTGTTGGTGTTAAGAAAATGTTTGCTTAGGTATAGACAATTCCAGCCGTCAGTTTTAAGACGAACAGCCGATGGCCTCACAAATAAAACTCATTCCACCGAAGCCCATGCCAGGACTGTAAACTGGTAATTTATGCAGTGAAGAGATGAGGAGGTGACATTTTATTTATTTGATATTTTGTGGGGATTAGTTTTATAATTATTTTTTAATGCTGTTTCTGTCGCTTTTTTCCCCCTCACCCTCTCCCTCCCTCACTGCCTCCCGCGCTTTCTCTTTCTGTGAGTGTGTGAAGGTGGTATACATTTATTTCGTTTTGAGGAGCACTCTGTAGGTTTTTCTTGGAACCTATTCTCACTCTGCTAAAGCTACATCATGCTACGCCATTGCACTTTTCCAGTTTCCCCCTCCCTAGCCCCAACCCCCCCCCACCCCAAAAAGGTTGAGAAATTGAACATTTAAAAAAAACTGCAACAATAAAATCTTTAAATTTATTTTCGGAATTATGTGTTTGAAATCCTCATATGTTTAGTCAGGACCGCAGTAGGTGTCGTGAGTCGTGTATGTTACAAAGTGACGTAGACGTAGCATTCAAACTTCAGACTTAACCCAGCCTAGTCCCCTAACCACCAATGGGTAATCCCTTATTTCAGCGCATTTTAAATTTTTAGAACAAAATAAATAAAATAACTTACTTTTACTAATTAAAACACTTAAATCAGAAATAAAAAAAGTATTTATTGCTTTACAATTAGTTTTTCGTGTGTTTTGTTGAGTTTAAAGGGGTTTTTTAACTTAGAAAAAGGTTTTTTAAAAGCAGACTTCCAACAACAACAATGGCGGCGTTAGTCACAGAAGATTGTGAAATATACAAATTTTTATTTCGTACAAATCGTAAAATAGTAATTTTATTTCAACAAAAAAAAAGTTTTAATTTTAAAATAGATTTCATAATAATAATTAATGAAGTAAGTTTGAAAAAATGTTTTTTTTGATGACTTGAAATATAAAATACGCTGAAATATGGGATTACCCCATGCACCAATGAATAACGAATGCCAAAAAATGTGATTAAATATGTAAATGGTTTTAAGTATGCCTTTTAAGGTAAATAAAACGTGCACCTCCTCTCAATGTTCACTCTACGTTTCGTTGGTGTGTGTGTAAAATATCAAACTCGTGTTCAAAGTTGCGCACCATCCATTTTTGTAGAACATTTCACTCCACCAACACATGCCATTATCCTTATCAATATTCGATGCGCGGTAATTCTAAACTGCTGCACGCCGTCGGTCAGAGATATCTGCGCGGCGCGCAGCTTTAAGGGAACATTGCCTCATCCCCCACACGCACACGAGTAAAAGAAAACCCATTTAACCCGCTTCGGGCCGTGAAGCTACAACTACGACTGAAAGACTTAACTACAACTTAAAGACTTATCATAACACTTAATGATTTGTATCACCAGAAACATTTTGACCAGAAACAGGCGCCCATGACACGCCATTCCATTTTACGTGACTCCCTAATGATATCGCGATTACCGCAGAGCTGCAATGTGGATGGATCACCGCTAGGAGGCCGTTTGGGCGTTTCCCACCGACATTTTTCATGACGCAACGCGTCTCTCGAATTACCCGCAGCAAGCAGAAACAATGGTGCGTGCCTTGGCGTCAACCCCCAGATTTCTCTCTTTCCCTTTTCCACCAAACTACTTTTTTTCCCCGTCCAAAACTACATTCACATCCTCCCATTCCTTCCACCCGGCTGAAACAAAACAAGGGAAACAACCTCAGCTACCGTTTTAAAGCTTGTTTTTGCACCAACTGTAGCCCGTCAAACATGACAGTGTACGGGAAAAGGGAATCGAGTACAGAACAGTAACTCAACTTTTATTTTCAACGACTAATATAATACTTTTTGAAATTTAACATGCATTTTAATGATATTTAAACACCAGGTATCAGTTTTGAAAATTAACTTTCAGCTTGGACTACTGCGCTTCAAATTAGATAACAATTAATGTAAAAATAATATTTTTAAGAAAATAAAAATTAACAGATGGACGAAAAATAAAGAGTTTTTTTTAACGCAATTTCCTTATGGCAATAATTGCGTTTATATATTTGAAATGTCTGTGCTGTCTGTTCGAGCTTGATCGTGCAACTTCTCCTGAACCATACCAGATAGAGGGTTCGGATCTTTTGCAAATATGTTAAGGAGGTCTAAAGGATGTGCACGGGCCAAAAAAAAATACCGAAAAGGTTTTCTGGATTTCCTGGAAAATCCATAAAAGAAAAAAAAAGAAAAGAAACAATATCAGTATTTTGTCAATTTCTCAATTTCTCGCCAACCGTCGGGTTGAAACAAACGCCAAACGATGGCTAATAATATTTAGAACAATGTTGGAGAAGGAATTTTTGAAAAATCACTTTTCGTTCGACTCCCGTAATTTTAGCATCAATTTGTTAGTAGCAATTGTTTTGTTTAGTTTCAGAATTATTGATTTGAAATGACTTTTTATATAATCTAGAATGATTTCCCTTGAATAAAAAACGGAAATTCTTTGTTGGAAATTGCGTTTAAATACTCATTCGAGTTTTTATTACTTGTTTTAATTTACAATACTTTAACCCTACAGCTGTGTGTATTTGTTACGCGTCGTCGTCTCCTCTTCACAAAATCACGTTCGAACGTCTTCTGCCGAAAGAAGCTCCAAATTGACTAAATCGTAGAAACCCTTCTTTTCTTACGATTGCTGCGTGTGCAATGCCCACTATACTACCACTCGATTGCGCAATACACGCTGCAACATTGCACCGTTACCATGCTTTGTACCAACACGCGGTGCTATTCCGCTGTACCAATACACATCACCGGTACTATGTGCCAAAAAAATACCCGGTCTCAGGGAACCTGTGTCAATCGCTTTTGCATCACCACACATCACTGTTGCGCACCGCGCCCACTAGTTGTACCAATCCACAGTACAGACAGCGCCGTACCTGAAGGTGTGCACAATTTACCGGCACCAGCCATGGAACAAAAGGAAAACCAAGGAAGGATTCTCCTCATCTGATTGTTATCCTTGTTTTCCCGATGATCTAACCTTCATGACCCCCCCCCTTTTCCCCCAAACCCTGCGCCTGTTTCCCGTCCCCACATACGAACATGCACACGCACGCATACGCACACATACGCGCACAAATTACACACGCGCGCAAAAATCTCCGCCTTCGGGAGCTTACGGAAACCGCGCATGTGCTAAACACACGCTCTCCCTGACCGACTTAAACAGGTTTTCAGCGAGACCAAAAACTGCAGTGTTGCTGAAGTTAGCGGGCTTTTTTTTATACTCTCTGCATTTATAATTATTTTGTATCACATAATATAATATTATTCTATATTATATTATTATAATATAATCAGTATTTCCATTTAGTTTCGAGGATCATCAAGCATTATTTAAACCCTGGGTTCTTGGCTTTAAATAGAGATCACCACATCCCAAGGTATAGGAAACATTGCCACATTGCGCAATACGAAACAAAAAAATCAAGGCTATTAGCACTTTTATTGTGATTTCTTTTCGTAAGAGGTTCGTAAATTATATTTGAAAGTCCTCATGAAGCCTGCCTGCTAAGTTGTGACATCAATAAAGCGGAGTGAGCTCCCTTAAACTTTCTCTTATATTCGTATATAGCCGTCTGTAAGTGCTAGGATGGCTCTTCTAGTGGAGTAAATTACCACAATACCGGTTACCTGGAATTGCTCAAAAGTTGACAGACACCTACGTGCAGGATCTAATACTTGTATATGCAAAAAACATCGTCCACATAACTGAAACAGTACTCAAGCTATCGTGTTCTTTCACACACAGACGCACACAACCATACACACATGCATACAAGATTGCATAATTGTTTTTTTCCGACTTAGGAAGGTGTAAAATATCCATATTTGTCAAAATCTCGATTTCAATGTTATTGAACGACTCCAATGCTTCCCCTTATACTTATACTCCGTATAAGAGAAAATATAAAGAGGTGTAAACCCTTTTTAAAAAATTTGGTAAAGAGATTAGGCGTTTCTGGTGGTTTGGTCAATGGCACAAGTTCAGGTGAAATCATGATTTTCACTTCGCAGTCCTCTTCTACATGATACTTTAATTTCACGTTATATTGGTATAGATTCTACTTTCAATGACAAGCAAAACAACGTTCCATCAAGTTTTTGGAGAAAGAGGCATTGTCTGCCCTTTCTGAACTGACAGTAACGTATCGCTTCTACGGCAAAAATGGTGTCCGAAAACTCACTTATTTACCGGCCCACCCGCACCCCCCCAATCCCCCACCTTTCCCACCTAACTCGAAACCTGATCTCAAACCACTTAATTAAGCATTGCATTGTGCTTAGTGCAGCTTGACTCGCCTAGCATCCAAGTAATGTTATTTAGTAGACTTTAAGATACCAGTCACGGCCGCAATAGACGCATGATGCCATCTACAATGGAGAAAATACTTTTGAGTAAATGGGAATGAATCTGGTTTTGGACACAGCTTTTAATAATGAAATTATATATTGGACCAGGTTGTTTTTTTTTGGTGGGTATTTGGATTGCCAGTACGCGATTACTGAACACCCATCCCCCTAACCACCCCCATCCCCTGAGTGAGAAGCAGTTTGGAGCTGTAAATGCTCTTAATTATGTTCGCGATAGCTCGGAATATTGATAACGAACTGATAGTAAAAATGAACTTGGTTTGTAAATATACAATTATTTAACGCCCACAAACGTCAAAAGAATCTTGTGCCAGTAAGATAAGAAAGCAAAGCATGCGATTGCTTAACAGGTTCGTAACAATAAAATGATACATTTCTTGGTGCTGTCTTTTTTTTTCAAAAGTAGCACGGTATAGATATGTCTCCTGAAAAAAGAGCCCTCGTCATTAAGGCCCCCAACGAAATCATCCAATACGCGCGGGCTCTTTTGTCGAAAGCTAAAGTATCAAGGGCTCAGTTGTTCTGGACAAAAAGGGGCTGGTCTTGAGTCCTTGCTGTTTTGGTGGGGCGCTTTTTTTTTGTCGGAGATGATTTGTCAGGTCCTTATCGTCAAGGACATATTTTCAGAACGACCTTTATGGAACAATTACGCCGCTTAATCTTTTTTGCCCCCACTTTTTGAATTACAATATGTCTCATTTTAGTTATTTTTTCTAGATAGAATTTTTAAAAATAAATATAACCTATATCAAACAAGGAAGCACTTTTTTTTTGCTTTCTCCCCTATAATTTCCAGTTATTTTTTAAAATTTATTAAACTTTTTATTATTATTTTTTTATTTGCCATACCTTATCATTTCGGCCTTGCCTACCCTGGGAATTACGGATTTGTCTCCCTTGACAGTTTCTCCTTGCTTCCGGTCCCATTGTTTGCTTCACATCCCATGACATAACTACGCGAATTTAACATTACTTTCATTTTGAAATGCATTTTAGGTTTTAACTAAAAAATCTGAAGGAAAAAAATTCCATTAATTACATCATCAAGTCAAGGTGATGTTATTAGAGAGAGTGGTTTAGCTTTGTAACTAGATTGATCTTAACGTTTGTTATCTTATGATGAGTCTTTGAGACACAACAGGGAGTTCATTATTAGCTAAGTTTGAGTGGATATAGGTTAGAGAGAGAGAGAGAGAGAGAGACAGAGACAGAGAGACAGACAGACAAAGAGAGAGAGAGAGAGAGAGAGAGAGAGAGAGAGAGAGAGAGAGAGAGAGAGAGAGAGAGTGAGAGAGAGACATCATTGCATAAGATGTAATATTAATTATACGTTTAATTACTGTTTATTGCCTGTGACGTATTCTACGGGTATTTAAATTAGTTTCGTTATATTGAAGCCTTTATTTTTTTTTATATACCATTGTAAGGTGGCTGCAAAATTCAAATGATAGTAATAATATAAATAATTCCAGATGTCGGGCAGGATTCACTGCATGTAATATACACGTGTTGAATGTTGAAGACACAGATCACATGCAAAAAGTATAGCACTCATTAAACTTACCCATAGGAGAAAGTTGAAAATAAATAGAATGTACTTGACACAACCCAGACACTGACCCATCTTGACGTCGTCGTATCGCAGTCAAAGATGTAATTTCAAGAACCAGCTTTTGGCCTTGTGACTTTGGCAGCTTGATGGCCCTTCGGAGAAGGGAATTTTGTTTTTAAACGTATCTGGAAAAAAAATTGAAAGTTTTTTTTTCAAGAGCGTACTAGGCATATAATTTTATCAAATGGAGTACATTTTGAAATAAAATCTTAATGAAGCTGTTTCGGAGCAATAAAAGTTGAATTCATCATCAGTCCCGAATAATTGACGGAAGCAACATTGTAAATGTAACTGGACAATTTTTGACCGAGACGTTAAGGATTTCAATGAAGGATGTAAACAGCTGCAACACTGAGGGGAGAATATGGGAATGAAGAGTTTATTTCCTCGGAAAGTTGTAAACCCAAAACAGTTTGCACTCGTGTCTCGTTCCCATTACGGTACTCAACTTGCTTAGGAAATTATATATATATATATATATATATATATATAATATATATATATATATATATATATCTGTTATCTATTAATTTAAATTTAATCGTTAACTTTTGAAAAATTATAGATTAATTAATCGATAATTTCGATTAAAGCCAAAAGTAAAAATTTATGACGTCATTAAACTGAACATTTCTCACGGACATCGAAAATTAAGAATATTTTGAACTAAATTTTATAACAATGTGTTGATACTTGATCGGATGTTTGTGCTGAAGGTGGTAAGTCAGCGATGTATTTGATCCTTTAAAAGAGAATTGTTTATGGCAGTGAACACAGTAAACTTTTTCACCATCTTCGACTTTGCCATCCGCAGTTAGCTTAAAAACAAAATTTTTGCTCAACTTTCTAGTTATATTTTTAAATTTAACTGCGCTGATGCTGTCAGCCATTTTTTAGTTGATGTCTGCCGGTCCACATAAAGTAATAAAATAAATAATAATATGTACGTAAAAATATATATAAATTATTATTAATTATTAATAACTAATTATTTATTAATAAAATTTAAAAAAAATATTATACATATTTTCTTTAATTTTAATCGAATTTTTATCGATTAAAATAATTTTAATCAATAAAAAAATTTAACGATTAATCGAGAAATTAATCGTTAATTTCCGCAGCCCTAATATATATATATATATATATATATATATAATATATATATATATATATATATATATATATATATATATAGGTTACGATGTCCAGAAAACCAAGGGAGAAATCAGGTATAGTGTACAAGAAACAACTCAAGTATACTGTACAAGAAACAACTCAGGTATAGTGTCCAAGAAACAACCCAGGTATAGTGACAAGAAACAACTCAGGTACAGTGCCCCAGAAACAACTCAGGTATGGTGTACAAGAAACAACTCAGGTTCATTTTCCAAAGGACAACTAAGCTATAGTAGTAAACAAGGCTCAACTCAGGTATATTGTCCAAGAAACAACTCACGTATAGTGACCGAGAAACAACCGAAGTATAGTGACCAAGAAACAACCCAGGTATAGTTTCCAATCAATAACTCAGGTATAGTGTCGAAGGAAGAACTTAGGTATAGTGTCCAAGGGACAAATAAGTTTCCAAGAAGGAACTCGACTGCTTAGATTGATTTTGGAAATTTATAAATTAACGGCTGTATTTGTAAATAAATATTTTTTTTGAAGATACAGGTAGCTTTAAGCTATTATTATAATCTTAGTTGTGAGTCTTTGACACACATGTGCTGAATCACCCGCAATCGTCAGCCATTGGCAGCCGTGCTGTGGGCGTTATTTACGTGTCCAAAACAGACACGGAAAGCTAGTGGATAACGTCGTGAGCGGCGATCGCCTTACAGTGAGCAGTCTCCGTTGCCTATGGACCACAGAGCTAAGGGACCCTAAGGCGATATGAAAGAAAGGTCAAAGCCTACGAAGACAAAGATGTTGTGTTTTTTTTTCCCTCTTCTCCCTTTCTAGGTCACGTGGTTTGTAGGCCTTGCGAGACGAGAACAGTCAGAAATAAATCTACCTGCTGCAGATTGAATCAATCATGCAACCGGAATCTCCGGGAGGGTTGAGGTATGGTGCCACAAGGCGAAGTCAGTCTTGGTAACTTACACGACGATGCTTCTCAAACCTCCTCAATGGAATGAACCATTGAGGAATAATCCACATTGTAAGGGGTAAATTTTGTACATTGTATTGAATTTTATTCTTTTTCGATCTTTTAGTATATATGCCAATGTGCCAAAAAAATAAATGATGGATCGAAATTATTTACTTTGAGAACCACTGACTTAAAGAACGGTGGTTTTAAAGAAAAAAGTTGGAAGACTTGTATAGAAAAATACCGTAGGGCAAATAAACCTCTACCCGGAGTCTCAAAATAACATTATGTGGCCTAAACCCTTCCGTATTTTGTGTGTGTTGAAAATCTTTAATTCGTGTTGGCGTTATTTTACTGTAGTTTCTTGTCAATTTTAAAAATAGATAAACAAAAGAATTTGAACAGAAGCCATTTTTAAATAGCATTTTATAATAAGTTGTATTCGGAACATTTTTATGGTAATCGTGTCCATAAGACACAGAGTCATTAACAAAAATACTTTATCAATGGCGGAAAAAGTTGCCATGCTCAGCACTAGAAGAGAGAATTGAGGAGCATCTAGTTGATTCGCTTTTTTTTGTGGTTTTTTTTGGTTTGCTTGTTTCTTTCTCTCTCTCTCTCTCTCTCTCTCTCTTTCTCTCTCTTTCTCTCTCTCTCTTTCTCTCTCTCTCTCTCTCTCTCTCTCTCTCTCTCTCTCTCTCTCTCTCTCTCTCTTGGGTGGTGTGTGTGTGTGTCATCTGACTGTCAATTTTTTCAAGTGACTTGCAGTACAAAGGCGATTATAGATCGGTGTTGAGGAGATCATGCAACCCGGGCGGGAAGGCGCCCTGATGAACACATTTCAACACCAGATTGGATATTCCATTTTTAAATAAAAAGCTTTCTGAAAGTTTCTAATAAAATTCTACATCAGTATTTATTTATTGTCGCTGAGATATCGCTGAAAGCAGTCGAAGGAAGATAAGATCCTGACAATGACCCCTATCTCTCCACTCACCAACCCCCGCCCCACCTCACCCCCACCCCAACCCCCTCCAAGCTTCTCCTAATAAACAATTGCTGTTTTAATGGAACGTGTCATCAGACATTATACTTGGCAGCTCTTAGATGATGGTACTTTTACCACAGGATGAAGATCAATTATAGTTGTGTGTGTGTGTGTGTGTATGTGTGTGTGTGTGTCTTTTTTGCAGATGGTGACAAAAGATGTTCTATAACGTTAAGGTCAGTAAGCCTCACACCCCCCCCCACCTAAGTAATAGCCTGTTATGTTACGTGGATTTACAACCAAAAAAAAAGTAATTTACAACCCGCAATATTCTGAGAATCATTGCATTTTGAATGCGTGGGCTGTTTATTTTGAACTTGCTGTAATCTTTAGATAGACACACTACTTCTTAACAATTAAAATAAAAAAAAACAATACGACATCAACTAGATTTTACATATAGAATATAGACTGTATTGTAACGTGTTGTAGTAAATGAGTACATGAACTTACGGTAATTGTTTTCCTCTTTTGCGAGGCAAGGGATCAACTATTCTCACTTTGCAATGGAAATGTGCATGGTGGGTCTGTAGAAAGGGAGGCCCCCCCCCACCCCTTCCAAAAGATCACGCGACAACTCTTTAGGAAATGTATGGTGAGTTCAGTTGTTGGTTCTAAAATATTGTTTCGATGCTGGTGTTGTGGAGAACTGAGTTTTAGCATTGTCCTATACTCACAGTTAATCGATGCCAGAAACCATGATAAAAAGGCGTTTAAGGAAGCATCATCAACAGGTAGTTTCTCCTGTTTGATCCTGTGCCCGAATGTGTTTTGATGGGAGAGCGAGTGGGTTGAAATGCTCTCACAGTCGAGTTAAACGTGTGGGTGAGTGGGGGGGGGGCTGCAAAACAAACAACTGCGGATGCATCGTTTGTCTTTAATCTTGAGCCATGAATCACCTTAACTGAGTTTAAGTTTGAGTAAGGGGCCGCTGACAAATGCACGCACACGGTACTTACTTTCTGCTAATTTCTTTTTCTTAAATTAGAAGAGAGTTAGACATCTTTATAATGCAAAGCGAACTGTCTTTTGGTATTGAGAGAGCTGTACTCAAAGGAGCAAACGCAGTGCTGGATTTACCTATTTGCTAAACAAGCTATGGCTTAGGGCCCTCGCCTTCTTGGGGCCCCCAATATTTTTTTCATATTTGGCACTGACATAGAATATCTAAACTTCAAAAGGACCCTCATATCTCAAATAGCTTAGGGCCCCATCAAGTCTAAATCCGGCCCTGAAAAAACGTGGTTTCGTTTGCGCAAATACGTGACGCTGTAGCAGTGATAAGTGATAAGGCACACAAATATTAAACTAAATTTTAGTATTAATTATACATTTAACATTATGTAACGCATATGTAGTATATAGGCGATATTATTTGTTGATCAAAATCAAATTCTAATTTTTTTTTGTCGTTTAAATAAATAAAATTTTAAATTTTACATATTCACTTTCAGCACACAATTTAACTTAAGTTTTTCAGGATGGTAAAAAGTGGGAATAAACATTTAGCTTTTTATTTTTCTTTAAATGATATTAAAATGAAATAGGTTTAGTTTGTGCGTTGTTCCAGAGGTTTAACTACAATGTATAAGGATATTTTTCGCCCGGGGACAAATCATAATAGTGACGCCCCCTAACCACGTTAAAAGAATATCTCACCTCTGTTCACTTATTATAATGTGACGTTGTGAGCCTCATTTTGGCACCCCAGTACATTGGCGCCCGAGGACGTATGCAAACCCGCCCTCCTTCCCCTGAAACGCCTCTGTGATGTTCTTCTGGTGTCTTGATTATTAAATTGCCCGTCTATGCCTCATCGGTAGAGCTTATTTGTAAGATTTAAAAAAGACTCATGTTAAGTTTTTTTATAGAGCTCAAAGTACCATCAGTGAGATGAGAGAATCGTTGTCCAAAGGTGATCTCGGAATCTTCTCAAAAATAATATTTAAACATCTCAAGTAATTTAAGAGCGATAACTTCCAAGAAGTATTGCAAATGGCGCTTATTCGCTCCGCGCGTTTTCATAAAGGTGCGTCAGAATAACTTCCCTCCTCATTGCACAAACAATCTTCAAGTCGTATCTTTGTGCTTTTAATACTTTATTAACAGCTCAGTGGTGGTATCGGTCGTAGCCAAACCAATTTGTCCTTAAAAAATTAAGATACCTAAAATGTTCTTTTTTTCTTCTTCTCCCCGTTATGTTGATGTTTTTATAAGTCAGAAACCTGATGTCACAGGTTATCCGAAATGTTGCAAAGTTGCAAGAAAGTCATCTCTCAAAGAATTAATTACCGACAGGTGATTGCTGCGGATCTTACAACTTCAGTTGCTGTGCACACAGCGATGGGTAAGTCTAATATCAAATGTTGCCTTTAGTTTCAGACCACCCAGAGACTCGGGGCATTCAATAAACAACAAATCGCTATTTGATTTCAGATAATTCGTCAGTCATAGCAACGCCATTTTGAAACAGCGTGAGATCTGAGATTTTAAAGACAAACCATTTAAACATCATGTGGTTATTTTTCCCCCCTCATCTTAAAAGGGAATCTTTAAAAAAAACAACCGATTTTTCATAAGATTAAAATTATGAAATATAATAATTATAAAATAAAAATTAATATATCTATTTAAATTAGTTTAAAATTTAGTTGTTCCTATAAGAGATTTTCCTCTCTTGCCGCTGTTAAATTTTATTTTTAAAAAATACATTAGAAAGCTATTTAAAAATATACATTAACAATAAATAAAATACATGAAAATGTAATAAACTTATTTTTATGAAAGACATCACAATCTTTACTAAAATGATTTGTTAATTTTTATTTTCATTAAAATTTGCGTGATTTTTTTCTTTCATATTAAACACATTATTGTATTCCATTAACAAACCTCATTTGACGTTTTGTGTTTTAAATCCGCTCTCAAACGAGCGATTCCAAAATGAAAGTAAAACTGCAATGCAAATTCTTGCCGCAAGAGCAACGCAGCTAAAATATACATGAATTATGATGAATGCTGCTTTAAGCATGGGCGTCCACAGATGGTCGGGGCGTTGGAGGTACAACTGCCTCCAACCTGATGAGAGAGAGAGAGACAAAGAGAGAGAAAAAGTGAGTGAGAGACATAGAGAGAGAAAGAGAGAGAGAGAGAGAGAGAGAGTGTGTGAGAGAGTGAGAGACAGAGAGAGAGTGAGAGACACACACACAGAGAGAGTGAGAGTGAGAGACAGAGAGAGAGAGAGAGAGAGAGAGAGAGAGTGAGAGACAGAGAGAGAGAGAGAGAGAGAGAGTGAGACAGAGAGAGAGAGAGAGAGAGAGTGAGAGACAGAGAGAGAGAGAGAGAGAGAGAGAGAGAGAGAGAGAGAGAGAGAGAGAGAGAGAGAGAGAGCGAGAGAGAGAGTGAGAGACAGAGAAAGAGAGAGAGAGACAGACAGAGAGAGTGAGAGAGAGAGAGAGAGAGAGAGAGAGAGAGAGAGAGAGAGAGAGAGAGAGAGAGAGAGACGACTCAGACTTTTATGAGCAATAACATGAACGGAGAAGTAATCGAGAAAAAGAAATAAAAAGAAACTCAAAGCTACAGTACACATAACATATTAAAAAAAAATTAATTTGAGCGAATCAGCACTTCTTGGGAAATGTAATGGGTTTTAAGGAATCCTTAATCTAGTGATGTCATCCAGTAATTCAGGGGCTCTCAAAAAAGGCTATCGGTGTACCACAACGTGTGTGAGATTGTGTGTTTGCGTTGCTGATGTAAGACTCCGAAAATGAAATGACTTTTATTTTCATCTGTATAGTTATATTCGTTGATCACTAGAGGTGGGAGAATATATATATATAAAGAAAAGGAAAAACCCTTGGAAATTTGAAGAACACCTGAACGAAATACGCCCGTGAGTCAACACGAAAGTGAGTTAGTAAGGCGGCAACAACTCCCGCATGGACATACAAATCAGAAAACAGACTGATGATTCAATCAATTCAAAAACATGATCATAAGATCTTTTTTAAAAAAAAGATTTTCTTACCTAGAATCCAAAACCACTTTAAAAAAATTAATAAAGTAACCGAACAAGATCCTTCACCAATGACACGCACGCAGCTCAAATCCGAAGAGATGACGGCCGGGCGCGGGAAAACTGAGAGCAGGATCGGGGGCCACCGAACATGAAATAAGGGGAAGCAATTCGTTATGACTCCAACTACCTACTCACTCAGAGCGGCACTTGTTGTTGCCGTGAAATGAGATGACAACTCGGCTGTTTCTCAAGCGGTTGTAACATGACCTCGGTATGAAATCACTTTTGGATGACGACTAGAGATTTACTGTGTACGTAGCAGGGGCTACTTCCTCTTGTGGGGCGGGGGGGGCGTGCATTTTTTTTGTCGCCCTCTTTACACTAAATTATAAGACACAAAATTGTTATAAAATACTTTATCTTTATGCAAAGAAAACGTGCTAAGGGAGCTCTTCTGGAAGCAGCTAGCAGACGGCTACACATGCTACATAGAGATACACAGAGATAAATTTAAAAATTCCTTAATGTAATTACGATACATTCCATCTATCTGAAATTTTGATACAATGCGTTTTTAGGTGACACAAGTCAATGTGCAAAATTTCAGCTTGATGGGATCAAGGGAAGGGGGTAATTTTCGACTTTTGTTTTTTCCGCGGACGGGCGGGCGGGACCACGACAAGGCGGTGAAGTTAATATAAGGGATTTTAATTTTTTTTTATATCAGTCCTCTTTTCTAGAATTAAAAAAAAATTATATATATATTCAACCCGCGGGTGCCATTGGGAAAAATATTTTTAGCTATCGAAATATTTCCTTTATTTACTATTATTCTTTTTTGGTGTTTCTTATTTCTTATTTAATTGCTCGTTTCAACTTTCGAAAACATTTCTCCACAAACATTTTTCTAAAACGTTTTTTCCCCCCGCTCCCACAGAACTCAGCCTATTTCAAAATTATTCTATATAACAGAGTTTGTATGAGGGAGAAAAAAATCCGCAATTTTAATATGAGCAATAATGTTCAGAGTATTGTTCGTGGGCTCTTATGAAATAGAAAGGGAAGGATAAAAATTAAAATAATGAAAATTGATCATTTCGGGTGGCCGTAATTAGGTCTATAAAACATGTGCTAGATTTTGTGCATTTTGACGAAGAGTTCGATGAAAATATACTTACAAATAAACAAAATCCTGTTTTTGAAAAACGCCTTCTAAATCACAATCCGAGTAGTTCCGTGTAATTTTTTGTTTGTAGTAATCCAGTGTTAACCGAATATAAATTTTTCAACCTGCCTTAAATTCTATGCAAGTAATATTTTAATTCGCGAAACTCTCAAAACAAAAGAGAAATTCTGCTAATTTACTCGTTTGGCAAAGACTTAGGTTTGGAGAGTTCCACCTTTATATGATGCAGCGAGTATCATTCAGCTTGGTCTATTATTAGCGCGTGTTATTTTTAGTTACAGTCGGTTCGAATCTCGGGAGGAGGTGAGACATTGACAACAGTGAGCCCTAATGTTTGCAAAGAGCACGGCCCCCTAAAAGTGAGTCACCGCAGCGAATATTCCCGGTTTCTGCCCGAGCGCTGCTGCCGCCAAGCGTCACGTGTGTTCACCTATTTACAACGACAGTTTATTGTAGAGAATTATTTCCAACCAGGAGGTGCTAAATTAGTTGTTAATTAACGTCTAAAGTTGAAAAAAACACACACTATATTGTTGAATTAGTTTAATCAACTTTGTGGCTCTTAGCAACGCAATGAAGATTATAAATGGTGTGTGTATTATGTTGCTATTTAAAGGCATAATTGTAAATTAAAATAATAATATATATTTTTAAAAAAAAGAATAAATAAAAAAGCAATTGTTTTTGTAAAACTTGTAATTAAGTGTTTGTCTTCAAGTGAAATAATTCAATATTTACCCCCCCCCACCCTCAACTTTTAAATTCATTGTCTATTTATAAAATACCATTAGAGCGCATTTTGGTGCATCCCCACCACACCCGGTTCGTTTTCCCCTCTCTGGTTTCATTGTCTACACTTATGAGATTGAAATTTTAGTTATAGAAGAGCAGTTACAATTTTGTCACCTTCAAAATGAAATAAATAGTATATGTTTCGTCACACACAAACACACACACACACCACACACACACACACACACACACACACACACACACACACACACACAATGCAAAAATAAGTCTGGGGGAAAAAAGAGGGGGTTGGGGGTTGTAGTAAATCCATTCACTTTGATTCTCAGTGAAAATAAATAGACCCTGGGGAAGTGGGCTAGGAATCAGGAGCTTTTCGGACGTAGCTAAATCCCACAGTGGCTCTTTTGGATATGAGCTGGTTGAAAACTACAGACGAGAGAAAGAATACAGGAGAAACTTAGAGAATATGGGGTAGCTAGCTGTTCGGTCAACTAATGTCAGAGAGAATGGGAAGGAAATAGAGAGGGAGAAAGAGAAGACAAGAGAAGTTGTGATAAAACATATACAGGTATCTGATGTGGGGGGACGGGTATAGGGGGGACGGGTACAGGGAGGAAGAATTTGAAAGAGATATGTGCGAAGAGAGTGGAGGGAAGAGGAAGATAAAGAGGGATGAACGGAGGTTTTGGTAAAAGGCCTTTGAGGGATGTCCAAAAAGGATGAGGGGAGAGACATAGAGAGACGAGGGCGACTTAGAAGAAAAGCGGCTAGGAGCGGAAAGAGCGAAGACTAAAAATAATATACAAAACTTAACTAAAATATTATTAACTGATATTAGAAATAACGTAGCATTTGTGGTCACTAAAAGATGACCCAATTACATAGCTCAAAACTGCTTGGTGCGTGGGCCCGCCATTTTGGAAGGGAGATAACCATACTACGATCCACGCCACGTGACGTTCTTGATCCTCGAGGATTTTTTTTTAAATGCCAACGTGAACTTCTCAAACTTTCCCCCGCCAAATTTGCAAACGTACAAATGTGAGTCCTGGGTGAGCGGTTCACATGACATATGATGTCATTATTACCAGATAAAAAATTTTTCTTGTTCACACAAAAATTGATGCACAGCAACAAATAGTCGGGGCGAAATAAATGTCTATTTTTGAAACGTATTGTCGTTGCCCTAGTCTAGTGAAATGAGGTCAAATCATCGCCATTCCTGGTGTGTGTGTCTATCGCATTTGCTAAATGTGAGAACCAGTGACCCAGTTATTCAGCTACTCAACTAGGTCTGGTACGCCCCGCTCCCCCCTCTCCCATTCCCCCCAGAGCCGACAACGTGCCTTTTCTGTAGATGTCAGCACCAGAGTGAACGGGCGGAAAAAGATCGCGGGGCGTACGGTGTTGTTTGAACACCCGCGGTGGCAGATTAGGTTGTTGTTGTTCTTTAATGGGCGGGGTGGTGGCGGAAAAAGAAGGGGAGGATTTTGACGTCAGAAAAAAGAAAACACCGTGGCGCATTTGCAAGACATTTTGCGGAGAAATCTGCGGTAACTTACTTTTTCTGTCCAAAGGGACCTAAATCATCATGTGTACATTCACACGGTAATGGTGCAGTCTCTCCAACAGCAATATGTGCTGCTATGTTACCATCTCTGTCTGAAGACGAAGGGGTGCAGTCGGATGGGGGAGGGTACAACCCACGCAGAATGTTTACTTGTGTACAGATATTTTTAAATACTTGTAAGGCCTATATGATTGGGGTTTTTTGTTATTGTATTTTGGTCCTTTGACTTTAAAGGAAGTAGCAATCTAGACGTTACAAACTCTGGCTTCTATACTTATGTAAATGATAAGGGATATATTAATGCCCAACTCTTTTGTGCTGGTATCCATTTCAAACGAATGCTCATAGCGTATAAACAAAAACGAAAGAAGAGAAAGGCAGAGAAAGACATGGTTGAAGAGAGGGGAAAAATGTTTAGGCAGGAGTGAGTGTAGTGAAATGCTTAACAAAAAGTCAAATTCAATAGGAAATTCAATCTGCATTGACCAAATTAGTCTTCAGTCAATTTTTTGTTAAATTCTGAAAAGTGTCTAATTTTTTAGGTATATCTATTAATTTCTTTAAAATAAAAAATCCAGTCGTCAAATTTATGTATCAATAAATTACTTAAAACTTAAAACCAATTTATTAATTAATTTTAAGCCTTGCCAATATTGTTAATGAAATCAAAATAATTTCTTTTTAAAAAGTTATTTCATAAAGAGATACAATTTAAGTTAATTTTTTTCTTTTTTTTTAATTTTTAAATTTTAAATCTTTAAATATATTTTTTTTCAAATGAAGCCATTGTAAAAAATTAAACAAAAATTGTGCAAAAGCATTTCATTTATCTCTTTATTCTTCCAACCTTCTCTGTTTTCTCTTTTCATCTCTCTCTTTCTCTCTCTATCTCTCTTTCTCTCTCTCTCTCTCTCTCTCTCTCTCTCTCTCTCTATATATATATATATATATATATATATATATATATATATAATATATATATATATATATATATATATATATATATATATTTCTCTCTCTCGCAAATTCGCTTTCCCACGTTAATACTTTGTTTTTAAAAAAATCTAATAAACTATTACTTGGGACATATTCGGAAATTGTCTGTTCCTTTGTATTCTTTAGTTCAAATAAATTGTAGATATTTGTCAGGAATATTTTGACCCACACTAAACTTTTTTTTTATTCTGTTGCTCTTATTTATCTTGACTAGACGTTCTTCAAAAAACTAAAAATTAAATGTTCTAATCTTCAGGTAGACGGTTTGCAGGTAAGCGAAAACACAATTTCCTAAAAGAATGAAATATTTTTCGATGTATTGTACATCATCGATTTAATATGTCATTTTCTCTCCCACTTGCAAACTGTTAACATTTTTTGGTAGAAACTGTCAAAATAAGTAAACATTCAGAAATGTTGTTCCTTGGTAACATTTGTAATTTCTGTAGACTCGGCAACAAGAGGACAATTCATTTGTGCAAACTCAAATTTTCAATGAACATAAATTTTTAATATATTTATAATGAATTTTTGATTTGCGATTAAAAGTGAATAACTTTGATGTGCATTTTTATTTTAAATTGTTTTTGCTTTTTAGATTAATGTATCTTAACTATTTTGTAATTGATTATTTAATAAAATAGAAAGAAAATAATATTTTGTTTTAATTTCTCAGGGATAGTGCAAAATATTCAACAATTCCTAAACCACCTATTGCACTCAATTGTAAAAAGAAAAATATTAACCCAAAAATTTTTACTTTCAACATTGGAATACTTTTTTTAAAAAAATCAATTTTATTTGAGAAATTCACTAAAAAGTCGTTGCTGTTTTTTAGCGCAATTTCCCCATGGGACAAATTGGGTTTATATATTTGAAAAGTCTGTCCTGTATGGATATCTGTTCGAGATTGCATAAACAACTACTCCTGAACCATACCAGATAGAGGATTCGGATCTTGTGCAAATATGTTAAGGAGGTCCCAAGGATGTGTACGGGCCAAAAAATTCCCGAAAAGGTTTACTGGATTACCTGAAAATTATTTTTTTTTAACCCGAAAAAATATCAGTATATTGCCAATTTCTCGCCAACCATAATATCTATCGGGTTGAAACAAACGCCAAACGATAGCTAATAATATTTAGAACAATGTTGGAGAAGGAATTTTTGAAAAATCTCTTTTCGTTCGACTCCCGTAATTTTAGCAGCAATTTTTAGATAGCAATTGTTTTGTATACGTTCAGAATTACTGATTTGAAATGACATTTAATGTAATCTAGAATGATTTCCCTTGAAACAAAAAAAGTTGGAAATTGTGCTTAAATACTCATTCGAGTTTTTATTACTTGTTTTGTTTTTTAAAAAAAAAGATTCACGCTTAACAATACTTGGATATTTTCAATTTCAAATTTGATCAGAAAACATAATAATAAAAGCAGCGTTAGCGCGTAATGAATGTCAAAGTTAATCCCCACCACCACTCCCCACTTACACGGTTCCCCCACTCCCATTAGAGAGGCATTTAAATGTTCCATTTTCTTTCGATCTGCACATCGGCATTACAAGAGTTAAGTTTTCGGGAATACCAACCCCGCCTCGCTCCTCATTCATCTCTACGGACTCTGTGAGCAAGAAATGGGTTGGTTAAAATTATGTGACTAAGTGGAGCAATAGCGGGAATGAGAGAGTGACGAGGTGTGACGTCAGATGACCTCATGCATAATAAAGAACCCTTTCATAAACAACAAGAAAACAAAATGTAACCCACAAAACAAAAGAAAATTATAAAAAATGCCACCCCCCCCCTTTTCTAATATACAATTTTCATTGATTGCTTTGTTATTTACAATTCTAGTTTTTTCAATTTAAAAGCAACATTAATATTTTTGTTCAAAAAAGTTTATCTATAAGTTTTCATGTTTAGCCTGAGTAGAATGTTATACCCACACCCTGTTGTCGATGAAGAACAACGCGTATTTTAATAAGTTTTCACATGTATCCATCTTATTTAAATAGTTTTGCCTTTTAGTAATTGGAAATCAATTTGGTGTAAACGCGGCGGAGTTAAAATTAATGAAATACCCCCACACCCTGCCCCACCACACCAAAAAAAAAGAAGTAATAAAAATCGTGGGTAAAAAAAAAGGCTATATTTAACATATTTTTACGCGGAAGGTCCCATAGACTGGTACCATAGACTTTTAGGCTGGTTATGGTAGGGCCGTTTTAACGCATAGTGAAAACTGTGCATTTGAGCAGGTTCCTCCGACTTTTAAGGACATCCGATGAGAGAAATTAAAAACAAAATTGTTAAAGATGTTTTGTTCCAATGTTCTTAACACGGCCAACGGCTTAGTTTTAGCGTTCATTAAAGGGACACTAGAAATCTCTTTAAAATATTTTTCAGCTAGTAATTTTACACTTACTCTATTACTATTACCAAAGCTCCCTCTCTCTCACCCGCTCCCTCCAATTTTATAAACTTGGTGTTTTCCCAGACATGTCATTAAACGGTCTATTTTAAACATCGACTCACCAATAGTCACCTGCGCGGCTATAAATAGCAATTTGCTGTTTGAATCTTTGGGCGTGGTCGACGACGGGGGCTGGCCCAGGACATGTGGCCGTTGCGTGAGTAAATTGTCAAGTGGGCTTTCTGAAAGGTTAGACCTCATGTCTTTAAGAGAGAGAGAGAGAGAAAACCCCAATTCTCACTCCTTTATTTTTATTTCTTTATAAATGCGACCTTCCCATGCAATATTGGTTGCAGTAGCAGCTATAAAACGTGGTTTTCGTTAACACGGCCAATAGCTTAAGGCAGTGCTGTCCAACCTTTTTGACCCCGCGGGCCGAATCCCCCCCCCCATGAGGCCGGGGGCCACAATTAACGTCTTAAGAAAATTATGAACTGTATAAATACTTCCTACCTTATGTAACTTTGTCTCCTCATCAATACAACAAATAATTTGAATAAAATCTGTAACACATCTCTAATGCAATATTTGGCTTTGAAATGTATTTGCAATTTTCTTAATTTGGGGTTAGTTTTCAGTAACTCCTGCTCTTATTAAGTTTTCCAAATGCTCATCAGTCAAAGCATATCGTTTTTTAGATCTTATGTTATTCATGATGGAGAATCCTGCTTCACAGACGTAAGTGCTCCCAAGCATGCATGGTTAATATTTTTCTACAACTTTTCGATAGTTTCGGAAATTTGTCTACAGAAACATACGTCATCCAGAATTCAGTTGGCGACGAATTCTTATGTTTATCACGAAGCGGCGTGCTATGCTGAATCTCGAGGATTTCAACCTGCACTACACCTTCGTCTGCTCCTAATAATGTCATTTTCGATGCTACATTACAGACATCACTAGTAAATCGATTTTCTACAAAAAGCAAAACAGGTGTAAGATTTCGAATACCTTTAAATCGATCTGTGAAATCCAGTTTTAACTTTTCTAATAAAAGATAGAATCGCTCATTTGTGACAAGCTCTGGAAGTTGTTGAGCAGCCTTGGCAAGAGCTGGGAAGTGAGTAAAATTTGAACGATTTAGTTGGGTGATGAAAAAATCGAGATTGGATTAAATAAATAGAAGTAAAAATAAGATTTTAAAAAAAACACGTTTTTATAAGTGAACTAAAAAGAAGAAAATAATTTAAAACTTATAAGTTCAAGTACTTTGATTTAATATGACTAAAAACGTGGGGCGGGCGCTTATGAGGTTTAACATATGCGGTTCACTCATTCTCTCACTTATGGATCTCCCTTTTGCCTTCTAATTCTAGATTAGAAATCTTTAATTTTTATACCAAATTATCTATACTAATAAAAGGGAAAGCCCTCACTCACTCACTCACTCACTCACTGATTCATCACTAATTCTCCAACTTCCCGTGTAGGTAGAAGAATGAAACTTTGGGAAGTTGTCAAGTACCCTCTCACGACGAAAATTGGCAAAAAAGAATTTTAAAATTCCCGCTCATTTTGGGCCGGGGGCCCAAAAACGTTTTTTTTCCTTCTATGGCCTATATAAAATTTGAATATCACTTATTCTCCTATTTCCCTAGTAGGCAGAAGCATGAAACTTTGGGACGTTGTTGAGTACAATCCCGCGATGGTACGGGAGAAAAATTATTTAAATCATCACTTTCTGGGGGCCGGGGGCCCAAATAATTTTTTTCCCTTATATGAGCTATATAAAAGCTGAAAATCACAAATTCTCCTATTTCCCGTGTAGGTAGAAGCATGAAACTCTGAGTAGTTGATAAGTACACTTACGCGATGGTAACAGGTGAAAAAATATTTAAATTAACACTTACTGGGGGCCGGGGGGCCCAGATGTAGTTTTTTTTCTAATATTTAAAACTGAATCATCACTAATGCTTCAACTTCACGTGTAGATAGAAGCATAAAACTTTGGGAAGTTGTTGAATATCCTCTCACGGCGATAATTAGAATAAAAGAATTTTAAAATTCAATTTCATTGGGGCCGGGGGCCCAAAAAAGTTATTTTTCCTAATGTGGGCTATATAAAATTTGAATATCACTAATTCTCCTATTTCCCGAGTAGGCAGAAGCATGAAACTTTGGGAAGTTGTTGAGTACAAACCCGCGATGGTAACGGGCGAAAAAGTATTTAAATTATCACTTCCAGGGGGCCGGGGGCCCAAATGAAGTTTTTCCTTAAATGAGCTATATAAAAACAGAAAATCACAAATTCTCATATTTCCCGTGTAGGTAGAAGCATGAAACTCTGAGTAGTTGATAAGTACACTTCCGTGATTGTAACAGGTCAAAAGAATATTTAAATTAACACTTACTGGGGGCCGGGGGCCCAAAAGAAGTTTTTTTCTAATATTAAAAACTGAATCATCATGAATTCTCCTATTTCACGTGTAGGTAGAAGCATGAAACTTTGGAAAGTTGTTGAGTAGCCTCTCGCGATTCAAAGTGGCGTAAAATAATTTTAAAATTCACTCTCGTGGGGGCCGGGGGCCCAAAAGCGTTTTTTCCTTATACTGAAAATTGCCTTATTCTCCACTTTCCCGAATAGGTAGAAACACGAAACTTTGGTAATTTGTTGGGTCAACTCCCTCGATGGTAGCATGCAAAAAAAAATGTTTAAATTATCACTCACTGGGGGCCGGGGGCCCAAATTTTCTTTTTCTTATATAAAAACTGACTCAAATCTAATTCTCGGATTTCCCGTGTAGGTAAAAGCATGAAACTTTTGGAAATTATTGAGTACACACCCGCGACGGTAACAGGCCAAAAAATATTTAAATTTTCACTCACAAGGGGCCGGGGGCCCAATTTATTTTCTTATATAAAAAGTTAATCATCACAGATTCTCCATTTTCCCGTGTAGTTAGAAGCATGAAATTTTGGGAAGTTGTTGAGTACACTCCCGGGATGGTAACAGGCGAATTTTTTTGGTTTAATTATCACTCACTGGGCGCCCGGGACACAAAAGTAATATTTTTAACTTATATGAGCTAAATTACAAATAAAAAAACTTTGGATACTGTGTAAATGTAATTTTACAAAACTTCGAAGATAAAAACTTGATGGCCTATATTAAAATTCGTTAGGTCATTAAAATTATATATTTTCAATATTTTTTAGCCGAGGGCCCCTAATCTCTTTTTTGTAAACGTTTAAGACATTTTAACCATTTGATTTCACTCAATTTAAAAAAAAATGTTTACTAACAAATATATTCATTATAATCCAAATTGAAATAAGCTGTTGTTTTGAACTATACATATTAATCCGATAGGGCCTACGGCCCTTATTTTAGTTTTTTTTAAAAAGACGTATTATTTGTAAATGTATTTTATTCATCCCACGGCCATTAAACTTTAGGTAGTTTTTGGGTACGCTCCATCGAAGGTTTCTGGCATTAAAAGTAAAAGTTTTAAAAACACCGCTTATTCCGGGCTAGGGGCCCGTATGCCATATTTTAACATTAGTTATATAAAAGGTAATTTAAAATGTGGCTACTAGGTAAATGGATGAACTATGGCCAAATTTGATTTTAAAAATAAAATAAAATTATATAGGGTAATGAACTTCTAACGTCTGTTCCTTTGGGGCCGGGACCCAAAATATTTTTTTTCGTAAACATTTAAAGCTTTGTTACCTTAAAAATAATTTAAATAAATATAGTCACATTTCTCTATCATGACCTAGATTGAAATCCTCAGACCTTATGAGATATGCACATCCTGCATCCATTTTGCACGGGGGCCCGTTATGTCATTTAATTTTACACGTCTTTGACAAATATTGACAAACAAGTATATCGATCATGATTCAGACTGAAATCTATTGGTGTTTTGAATTGGTGTGAAACGGGTTTTCAACGATTACTATATTTCTAACTTCCGCAGCAGAGCGCGGGGATTTTGCTAGTCTAATATATAAAGCTCAGTTGTTTGTATCTCTGTCGGTATGTTTCACTTTTCAACTTTCTGTTCGTTACACAGCCACGGAAAAACCAAATGACGGACGGGGACCAAATTTGGCAGGACGGTTCCTTTTACCCCGGAGATGGTTTTAAGTTATTTTTTGTAATTGTCCCTTTTGCCCGAATGCCGTAAATTAAATAATCAGAAAATGCAGAGACAAAGAATGAAAAAATTTAACCTCATTTCTATATTGAACAACTTTACGCGGACGTTCAAATTCCGTTCAAAGCGAGTTATTTTTGGTGAAGTTTTTTTTCCCCCAATACTTTATTTTCAGCGGTGCGCATTCAAAAAATATTATATTGTCTAATTACGGTGCGCACATTTTCGTGTACGCTTCTTTTCAAAAAATAAAATATAAGCATAAAACAATGACGTAATTTAATATTTCTATACAATCCATACAGACCACGGGAATCAATATACATAATTAACAAAAGTGACTTATCCGTGTTTGATAAATACGAAATATTAAACTTGCTGAAATGTACACAAAGTATTTCATAATAATTATAAATCCTCAAATCCTATTTTTACATCGTTGCCTTTTCAAAAATTAAAATATAAGCATAAAACAATGACGTCATTTAATATTTTTATACAAAATCATATTGTCTAATTACGGTGCGCACATTTTCGTGTACGCTTCTTAATTTGAGCTGTGCAGTACAAAGAATTGTCATTTTCTTTACTGTTACTTTCTATATATTATAGACACGTCAACATATTTAATTACAACTGCCACACGATGCATTAGGTTTAATTGTTTACATGTTTAAATTTAATTGCGAATTTGTTTTAATTATTTTCTGTTCCATTACTCGACATTTAATAAAAACCTATTTATGTAATAATTGTGTCAGTATTTTTTTTCAAGGCTTCATTTTTAGCGGTGCGCGTTCTAAAATCTTTTATCGCCTGACTACTGTGCGCACATTTTCGTGTACGCATCTTAAATTTAGCTGTGTCCTATTAATATAACATTTATATTTTGTTTGTCTTTTACATAAGCTATACACTTATACAATTTAAACTTAGGCTACTGGACCTATTTACATCGTAGATTAAACTAAATAAAGTGATCCTGAGAAACGCTTAATTATTTTTTTTTGCGAATTGAATTTGTTATGTTCATTCCTTTGTAGTTGGATTAACATAGGTCATTTTTAAAAGTAACTATTGACATTGTTTCACATTCGTTTTTTAACAGACATTTGATTTGTTTTTGTTTTTTTATTTTTTAAATGTGGAAGATAATTTCTTTATTTTTTTAGAAACAAAATCTGTTGTTTGGGCAATGAAAGTGACTCAAAAAAGAATTTCATTCCTTTATGATATTATACCAATTGCATACAGCAGTAAATTTTAATCGTAAATGTAGACACAAATATATAACAATTCAAATATTATTTCCATGCTAGAACAACTATAAATAGATTACAAAAGTATAGTTATTTTTGGTCCAGTTGTTATGAGCAGACTTTTTATTAAGCCAGAATATTTCTATAACCATTTATTATTATTGTCTAAATCCGGTGCGCACATTTTCTTGAATTCCTTTTAATACGACTGCTTTAGTTTCTTTCAAGTATTTTATAATTTAATTTATTGGCGCTATATGTCAATAAACTTACACTTTTAAAAAAGTTTACATAAGCTATAGCCTACATATATACACACTATAATTTATAAACTTTCGCTACCGAACGTATTAACAGAAGTTGACTAAATTTAATAGAGCGATCCTGAAAATCGCTTAATTAATATGAATTGCGAATTGAACATATTATGTTAATTTCTTTGTAGTCGGAATAACATAGGCCATTTCTAAAGTTGCTTTTTAATCAATTTTTCAGATGTGCATATTAAACAGACAGTTTAATCTTTTTTTTAAATGTGGATATATATATATATATTTTTTCAGAAACAAAATCTGGTGTGTGTGTATTGAATATAATTATCAAAATATGATGCCTTATCAGAAATAGGGAACACAAAAAAAAACAATTCCTTTTTGAAATTATACACATTGCATTAAAAAACCGTAATTATAAATCGTACAATTTAGAGTAAAAAAATTCTATAAAATATTATTTCCCTGTTACAAGTATGAATAAGTTAAAAGGAAGAGTTATTGTGGTCCAGTACATTTACGTTATAACAAGACTTTATTTTATGCGGCCAGCTTTCTATAATCTTTTATTGTCTGAATATGGTGTGCACATTTCTTAATATCATTTTAAATTTTAATACGACGGTTTTTATTAAAAAAGTATTTTAGAAAGTACATTTTTAATTTTGTTTATTGGCGCTATGAGGTATGTAGCCTTTGCCTTTTTAAGGGATAACGCCATATGTTCTTTATGTCATAGACGCGGTTACAAATATTGTATTATTTACAATTGTTCCTTGGTTGCTCGTATATATATATATATATTCTTAAAGACTTCTAGACCTTAAATATGATTTTTAGAAACAGTGTAACAGACTTATTTTTAAATAACTCATTTAGTAACTTGAATTGAATGTTAGTTCAATCAAACATGTGCTTACAACATGCATAAAAACAAAAAAACAACATAACACGTTGCATCTTTTCGTGTTAATGTTTATTAGCTACCGGTAAAAAACGAAAATTAAAAGAAATATTAAATAAAACCAGCAAAAACGTCTAATCATAGAATCCATTTTTATTAAATCTTTACAACAAAGAATTCATTGATAGGGAGAATGCATGTAACACAATAGACAGGGCGGGTTAAAAAAAAATATTAGGGGGTGGGGGGGGGGCGGGCAGGGGTGGAAAAAAACAAAATGAAAGCAGAATTGGTAAAATGTTTACAACTTCTTTTTTAAAAGAATCTTGAACAATTAACGAGAAACACAATATACATGAACAAAATAATGGTAGCATTGATTATATGATATATATGTATATCTCCTAATTAATTAAAATTTAAAAAGTAAAATATGAATATGCAGGATGTGAGAATAGTGATATACAGTAGCTATAAGTGGCATAAAATTGGGAGATTGAAAGAAACCAAAAAACAACAACCTAATGAAATCAAAGCCCAACACTTTTGAGGAGTGGAGAATATTGTCACAAGCAACGTTAACACAAATGCCGGTTCCAAAGAACAAGCAACTAGACTGAAATGAAGAAGGAAAAATCCAGTGTTTTAGGATTAATACACTAACAAACAATCCTATGAAAACTGATAAAGACTAGCTATCTGCATGTGTGTGTGTGTTGTATATACAATTTTACGCTCTAATGAAATCAAAGCCCAACACTTTTGAGGAGTGGAGAATATTTTCACAAGCAACGTTAACACAAATGCCGGTTCCAAAGAACAAGCAACTAGACTGAAATGAAGAAGAAAAAATCCAGTGTTTTAGGATTAATACACTAACAAACAATCCTATGAAAACTGATAAAGACTAGCTATCTGCATGTGTGTGTGTGTTGTATATACAATTTTACGCTCTAAATTTCTTTTAAAACCTAAACCGACATGCCAACATAAAGACTAAAAAATTTTATTTGTATTTTACATATTTACAGTTAACTTTAGACAGTCATCTACACAACTTAAACACACAACAACAAAATGACTTGTCTCATAATTGTCTTGGAATTAAACAGTATGAAATAAAACCACCAAATTGAACACTTTTTTATGTTATTATATAAGGTTATGCCACGTTCATTGAAGAATTTAAATAAAAAAACAACTAACAAACAGTTGCTGCCTCTTCAAAATAAAGCTTTTCCATCGTTGGGAAATTAAGTCTTATTTCTTGTGGGCATTATAGCCGATGATGAGTTTGTGAATTAAATAAGATGAAAAGGAAAAGACAGGAGTTCAGTAAAATCTTAGCTGCAAAAAAAAACAACAAAAAAACTTGTGAACACAAAAAAAAATGCTTTCCAGAAAAATACCCCCCTTATAAAACATTGACAAGAATTTACCAAAGACTGAGTATAAATAAAATCCATTTTTTTTTACATAATCTAACAGTATGTAGATGAATCATAAGTCTTCATAAATATAGTCGGCCCTCGTTAAGTCAAACTTCCCTAGGTCGAAAACCTCCCTATATCAAATTGTTAGGTCCCGGCCGAATTCCATAAGACTAATATATTTTAGATCATCATAACTTGAAGATTTTTGGCTTCCAATCTCTCTTACTCGAATTTTCCAAGGCGTTTGCTGCATGATGTTACTCTTTTTTAAAAGAAAAATCTTACTTCCCCCATCCCACTGTGGAAGGAGTAAAATGGGGGAGGGGAGGGAAGGTGTCTCCTCTCACGGGCTGGTGTCAGTATGTCAAAGAAAGTTGGCTTCCTTTCATATGAAACATCTCTTTCCTGTCAAGCCTTCTAGCCAGTATGGCTGTTCCCCCCGCAATATCAACATTGTCTTCGATTAATCTGTGCCTATTACGCCATTTTCCCTAACTCGAAAACTCCGTAAGTCGAATTTTTTTTTGGGTCCCTTTGAGTTTGACTTAGAGAGGTCCGAATGTCTTTCATTTTGAGACCTACAATTGCATTAAAAAAATTTGAATAGCAAACACCAATGCCAATAAACAGATCAATCCACCGACGACGCTCATCACATATAAATAGACATTTTTTAAAAATAAAAAAATGATAAAATAGCCACAAGAGCTAATTGTTCAATTGAAATGTAGAGCAATTATTTCTTGATAACTGGACTGTTTAGTCTGCAAGCAACCAATCACAAGGCACAATGTATCCCAGGCAAGCTTACTTCATAGTACAATTTATTGAACTTTTAAAATGGATTCCCTCCCTCTCTGTGTCATCCGTGTCTAGGTCATTCTTCTGAACAAAAATGAACACACATTATCTGGGTCATACATCAGAATAAAAAATGAAACATGCATCATCTGGGTCATGTGTCTAATACGTGAACAAAATGAGCCAGTAACATTTATAAGTGACACTCATTAAAAAATATTTTAAAATCAGATCTGCACTTTCATGTGCACTGCCAGTCTTAACAATTTTTGCTACCTTTCAAATATTTCCACAGGGAAATCAAAATATATTAAGAGCCCCGCAAAAATTGAGGAAAAAAAATTCATACGTATTGCAAACAAAAATAATGCAATAATTCAATGCTTAACTGATGTTATAAATGAATGGCATGAGGATGACGTGAGTCGGTATGAAATTGTAATTTACTTGATATGCAATCATGAACTGTTCATTAATGTCTTAATGCTGAAAAATAAAATAGTTTTTTTAAAAAAAGAAAGGCGGATTCCTTACAAAACAAAATTCAAGCAATATAGCTTACACAAACACATTTTTCTTTCTGTCTGTGTGCAAACGCTGACTGGAACCAAACTGATCTTTAGAACCAAAGTCAATGTTTTATAACGTGACATTCAGATTTTCTTAAAGTTGAAGTTTGAAAGCAATCCAAAAATTCATATTGTTTTATGGGTGTTTTATGCATTGATTTAAGGTCATAGACTCAGGACAACAAAATTAATTTCTGTTTCAAAGCTAACAAAGAGTCTTAAGATTCCCTTAGAAAAATATTCCTCCACATGGCATTCAGACAACCCCACCCCTGTTAAATGCATACATAAACACTTTCTTTATCATTTTTGGATAAAGTCACACTTTCTCCTGTAATCTGATGGCTAGACAGCTTTCAAACATTTCTCAGTTCATGAGGACTAGATATGAGTAATAAATTTAGTAGTTATTTATTATGGCACCAAGTTCAATTCACATAATAAAACCCAACTGAAATAGCCCTGTTACTGAAACCTAGCATTTTTACACTTTTCATACAAAAATGAAAATAATCTTTAATTTTTTTTTACTTCTTCAAGGACAATAAGCCTATGACTTTAATGTGTGCCAACTAAATCAACTCTTAGAATTTTATATTCCATTTAAACACAGAACAAATATACAAGATATACTGAACTGGGTGAAATCGTATCTGGTCTGTTGATTCTTGGCATTTTAACACTGGCAACAAGATCCTTTTAAACTACGGATTCCAGCTTTGAGTATGCACTGACTGCTTATCGACCTTTAGTGAATTCAAGCTTCTATCTCCATCTGTTCCCACGTGTCAGATCAAAAGTTTGTTAAAAGAAAATAAACTAGGTTAATTTTTATCCATGAGTTGCATCATCTTCCACAAAGTCTTCGGCTTCCTCTCTGGTGACACACTCCACGTGGCTAACCTAGTTGACATAGAATGTAGAAAGATTTTCTTTAAATAAATGTACAACAGGTCAAAAAAATTTGTCAAACATTTCTGTTTTAAACTTGAATGCAACAATTTGTTAAAACATTCTGCTATTAAGCGCTTCTCTTACAAACATG
This sequence comes from Ampullaceana balthica, assembly GCA_944989445.1. Taxonomy (NCBI): domain Eukaryota; kingdom Metazoa; phylum Mollusca; class Gastropoda; family Lymnaeidae; genus Ampullaceana; species Ampullaceana balthica. The sequence continues at coordinate 956,981 of CALYLW010000073.1, read as the reverse complement.
TCACACCATCAAAATGATGTCAATAAACACAATTTTAAAAAAAACACAAACAATATTTTGGTGTATACCTTATTTCTGAATTTAACACCATAAAACTTGTCAGCGTGTTCTAGCAACTCAGGCCTGAAGGTTGTGGTGATAAACTGAGCCTCTTGAGCAAGCTCATGAATCATATCTGAGGGTGAATTATGAAACAGTTTGAATATTTACAACAGATCATTAAAATTTTCAACAATCAGCATGGAATTACTAAAATGTTACAGAAATTAAACTGCAGCCTACAATGTCTCCATAGTTGTATGCTTCCTAGTGGCAGGGAACCGACAACCCACCTTTGCCACACAAAAGGACCTCCATTAAAATTATGTGTGTGAAATGGGGCTTATAGATTCAAAAGTAGTGAAATAGCATCATTTAAGGTAATGGACTAAGGACTCCAAAATAAGAAAGTTAACTTCTGTTTTAAAGCCAAAAGGGAGCCCCAAGAAAAGTATTCCTCCACATTCAATTACACGCATTCTGTCTGCCTTATGGGAGTTTAAGTTGGAGCTCAGTGGCATTGGATCTGAGGTGGGCTAGCCCTCAATACTTTCCATTGGACATTTAAGACAAAGACCTGCATTAATTTTGTCAAACTTATTTTTCACAATTTAATGACTATGTTACATAAGCACAAGCTGTAATGGGTACGCCCGTTAATTTCTTAATACAAAAACCTGAGAAAAAAATTATTTCCTACCAGCAACTGCTTTCCTGTGAGACGAGTCCAGGGCTTGATCAATCTCATCAAAGAGGTAAAAGGGAGCAGGATCACATTTTTGGATGGCAAAAATTAGTGTGAGGGCTACAAGGGATTTCTGTCCACCAGAGAGCTGCTGCATGTCTCGCATCTCTGCTTGAATTCCAGTGAAGGATACCTGGAAAGTAAAAAACAAATTTTTGCAGCTGACAGCTAAAATGACACAATATTTTTAAATAAATAATGTATTATGTACATATTATGTAATCTGATGACAAAAAGTACTGTAAATTACAAATACTAACACTTTCAGCCTTACAATAAATTTTTTTTTAATTTGAAAGCTGCTGTACTATTTGAATAAATATGTGGCAGGAAGAAATATTCATTAAAATATGTCCTTATCAAGCTCTCGGCAAATTTGATGAATTTTTCACTCACCTTTATACCTACTCCTGTAAACTGTTCAACCAGTGGTATTTCTGTGCCTGCCCCCTAAATGAGAAATTTCAACCTTGTACAAACTCTTGTGTAACTCTTGTAGAGTTTATCTCTACTTATTGAATAATCAGCATTACAATAGTTGACCTTATATATTGTTTACTAATCAATTAATTTTAAATTATTCTAAAGAAAGCCAGTGGGTGCGCAATTTGGCTGTAAAGTAGAATAGCACTTACATCTCCTTCAACTTCTCCTTTTTTCATTACAAGTTGACCTTGACCTTGTGGGACAAGCTTCTTAAAGATTTCAGAAAAGTAGCGAGACACCTAGAGGAAATTAAAATAAAATAAACACATATTGATAAGTTTAACAAACACAGAGACTATCTCTTGTTGAAAATTAAAAAAACATAAGCCTCAATATAAAATCCTTTCACTGTTAAATGTAAAAGAAAACCACACAGAAGACTTATTTGACTGGTGATAGCATTTTGTAATACTAAAGCAACTGGAAGTTCAAATAATTTTGAATTGAGAAAATATTTCCAAGTTTTAAAAAACCTGGACATTATTTAGATTCTAATAGTATTGTAGCTTTAACTTCTGTTTAAAATAAATAAATTATTGGAACTAACAGTTGAAAAGAATTACGGTATATACTCTTTCGCAAGCCGACCTTTTCTGACAAAATCTAGGGGGAAAAGTTGGGTGGCGGCTTACGAGAGGGTCATTAACGTATTTCTGCATGGATATTGAATATCGGTGTTGTTATTGTAGATCATCAAGGTCCTTTTCTACATTCATCAAGATTCGACTGCTCTACCAGAAGCAATAATATATTATTAAACATCTGCACTTACCGTATTTATTCGTGTATAGCGCGCACTCGTGTATAACGCGCACTCGTGTATAACGCGCACCCTAATTTTTTTGGTTGAATATTGGTATTAATTTTTTTTTCACTTTCTCCCAGCTCAGACAGATGATTTTCAGTGACAAATGTTGAAAACGTGTGACAAAATATTTATTGACAACATACCATGGTAAAGTAAACTACCAGCATTCGGCTATTACAACAAAACTGACCAATCAGTGCTCCGCTTTCAAGAGGGCTTCGTCTCGGATGTAAACAAACATGGCGGACCAAAATTTCATCTTCAAATTTTAAATATTTATGGAGCCTGTGTAAGACCTCGTGTATATTGCGCATCTACCATTTTGGTAGTTGTTTTCTGTATAAAATTTTGCACGCTAAACACGAATAAATACGGTACCTTATTTAATCATTTTATTTATTTTTTTGAATTTTTAATAAATTGTTTTTCAGATTTTGTTTTCAACAACGAATTTTAATGTATGCGCTTTCGTCACTGTTTACCAAAGATTTTTTTTTAAAATGCCGGTAACTCTTGCCTAACAAAGAGCACAAAGACAAAGACAGGCAGTAGAAAGTAAACCATCATAATGACCGATTTAGCTTGTAGTTTAAAAAAAATGTGTACCATTTTGTTTAAGCTGTCCTATTATTGGGGGGGAGGTCCGGCTTGCGAGCGGGTCATACACTTTTAATACTTTTCTCTTCCAAAAAAAAGGGGGGGGGGTCGGCTAATGAACGAAGGGGCTATAGAACGAGTATATACGGTAATTATTTTTTGGGGCACATCATTATTTGACTTGAATGGCAGTTAATTTTAAACAATAAATCATAAAGAGATCAACTTACTGAAATGCCTGCACTAAAATAAGATAGCATTAAAAAATCGTTACCTGTTTAAATGTGAGCTGAATGGCTTCATACTTCCTATGATCCAGTGCTGTCATTAGTTCTAAGATTGACTTGATGTTAAGAAAAAAAAAGCATTAAAACAATACAAAGTTGCAGTTAATCAAACAAATTTTAATGTAATAATTCACTGTTGTTATTGTTAGAGTGTTTCATTTCATTTGTTTGATATTATTTCTTGAACTAATTGTATCTAAGTAAATATTTCCCATACCGCAAACAAGAGAAATCTTGAGATAAGTTATCATTTGTATCTAATATTTGTAAATGGTATTGGTATTAAAAACAATGTACCCTATAAATCAATAAAAACATATTAAAAATGAAACTACCTGCTGTGCACTGTCCAATTCTTCTTTCCTTTTCATTAGTTTCTCCTTCTGATCTGAGAAGTTTACAAACTGATCCAAAGCCTTCTTGTTGACGTGGCTGTAGCGTTTCAATTGGGAGTTACAACTCTCCAGCTTTTTGAATAACTGGAAAAAGAACAAGTTTCTGTCACTTACATCTCCAGATTTTTTAATTTTTTTTCAAAACAGAGTTAAATGGGAAATTTATTTAGGACACCAAGACATATATGTAGAACACACCTGTTTTAAATTCATGCCCTGGTATTTTTCAAATGCATCCGATGGTAAGGATCCCAATTCTCGAATCTTCTTCATGCAATCATCTTTCTGAAAAAATAAAATAATAATTATAAATAAAATAAAAAAAGAAATATTGTAAAAGGAGACAGGAAAGTAAAAACATTCATTAAAAAAAAATCTCTTTAAGTAATGATGATGGCTAAGCTCACTCAATCAAAATTTACTGAACTAGACACAAATTATTATGCAATATTTTGAAGAATGGCCCAACAAACCTTTTTTATAAGCAAACTCTGTTTCTGTGATATCTTATCCAGCTCTTTGGCGTCTTCTCCAATTTTGTCTTGTATATCTCTTTCTTTACCCTTTTAAATATTAATAAATAAATAATCTTTATGAACTTAACATATTTTAAAAATAAACCATTAAAAAAAAACAATGACTTTAATAATATAAGGGACTGGACATTATTTTTTAAAAAGTATTATTATAACCTAATAGCAATTGTTATCTTTTTATATTAATTAAAAATGATATCAAAATAAGCAGCCATGCATTTTAAAAAAAAATCTTTACCCTCCAAAGCTCTAGTTGTGTCTGTAGTTGTTTTTGTTCTTTATTTAATTTTTCTACATTGCTTTCAGTTTCTGAAAATAAAATATAGTATCAAGTTATTATTTCATAAATTTTTATATTATCTAAAAAAATTTAAATGAATTTTACTGAAAATAAATGTTACTTAGGAATCAAAGAAAGTTTTTTTTTAAATGTAGATTTAGGTCAATTATATATTTCATTTTTATACTTAATGAAATGAGAATGTGCATGAAAGAAGGTATTATGTTAATTTAAAAAAAAATTATTTAGGCTGTTAGTTTTTAATATTTTGAGGCAATTTTAACATGTCCTTTCTTTAAACAACATCAATCGAGTTTATGGAAAGAACTGTGCTAATAGATATGAGCTAAATTAAATATGATGTTACTCACCAGTAATGAGTTTCTCAAGCTGCTCCATACGCTTTTCAACAACAATCTTTTCTGCCCTGAAGCCACTTAGCCGTTTATCCTGCTCCTCCATGCTGACCTCCCTTAAATCCTGCTGCAACCTTTCCCGTTTTTTGGTCAGGTTATTATTTAGAATATTTTCAAGCTTATTTTTTTCAGTCTCCAGCTGCAGAAAATAATGTTTAAAAAGAAATAAATAATCTATTTAATAATCATTTGGGTCATCACGTAAAATTGGAAGATGTTAAAAGGCTAAAGACATTGAAATATATATTTTATACTACCCAACTTGCACATATTGAGATTTTAAAAAAAAAGCTAGCTGTTGTTTTCAATAATGACTTCTAAAATCATAGATTTGCGCATAATATAATAATCAAACAAATGTTTAATATTTTCAAATTCCTCTTTCTCACAAATTACATTAAGAAAATATATTTTAAAATATTCAACAAACATCAAATATTAAAACACAAGTAAATCAGATCATTAGTAAAAAAAAATTCTACCTGTCAAATTGTTAAGAACACAATTTAGTAGATGCAAAACCTAGTAATTTTTTTTCTGCATACTACATGGACATAGGATGAATTATTTAGCTTGCAGTAAGACCTCATAAAACCCTGTGTAAAAACATGAACATAAAAGTTACTAAAAAAGCAAATATTACTTTGATCCTCTCTTGCCAAGCTTGCATATTCTCTTGAGTGAGCCTTTTGATTTGATCATTGAGAAAGTCCACCTGTCGCTGGTCCTCCACACTGAGCTGTGACTGAAGTTCTGTTCCCAACTCTTCCTTCAGAGCTTCTGCCTGGCCCTTCATAGCCTGCAGGCTGCTTTCAAGGCTTGCTACACTTTTGAACTATAAAACATAAAAAAAATTATCTTAAGCTTTAGATTCATATTGTGGAATTTTCTAATCCTATTTCTTTGTCTCTAAACTGCAACATATCTTGATTGTTTCAAATAATCAAAAGCAATGCTTTAAATTAATCGAAGTAAACCTTTATTTCTTTAAAGTTGAACAAAGAAAGTTTTTTAAATTTAAAATATTTCTTATAATTTGACAAATGCTTGACAAGTATCTATTTTTTTCATTACCCTGGAAGGCTGTGTATTCTGTAAACTTGCTAATTCCTCCTTTTTTAATCGCAGATCTCCTTGGACTTTTTCATAAGCATCTCTGAAATTTAATGAATAATAAATACTATTAGAAAAAGTGTGATTTCATTTGAATTTTATTCTTTCTTTAGCATAAATTAAAATGAAAATTTATTTAATTCAGACATATGCACTTATTCGAATCAGATAGAAACTTTAATGAAGAATTTACTTGTTTTTGCTGTTTTTGGTCTCAAGTTTTTGCATCTCTGACAACAGGTTGGTGATATACTGCTCAACTTTCTCCAGCTCCACCCGGTGACTCTGGTACTCCATTTCCTGGGTTTGTTTGGCTTCAGTCAACTCAACTTTGCTCTTCTGGAGGTCAAGCCTGCTTCGTCTAGTATCATTGTAGCCTCCTGTTAGAGTGCCCCTACGACTAACAATGTCTCCTGGAAATAAAAGACAAGAAAGGGTAGAAAGTAATTGCAACACAGCGGCTGCTGATGCAAGCACTGCATTTTTATCTTAACACACTTAAGTTAAAAAGGTGTAGGAATATAATAGGCTAGATATAAGTTAGCGAGTGAGGCACAAACCTTCTAGCGTGATGTAATCTAGATTTTGGGAGCGTGCATTTTGTGTTCCAACTTCCATGTTTCTGGATATCATTGTTTTTCCAAATACATGCTTCATGGCTGGGTCAAATATTGGATCATAATTTAAATTTTTTATCATTGGTACTGCGTCCTGTAAGAGAATATAATTTTACTCATGTTAAATAAGTCAAAAAGTTTTTGGTAACATTACACTAAATAACAAATTGGTGAATAAAAATATCTTAAAATCGATGGATGGTAACAGATTTTCTGTAAATCCATACAATTTATTGATTCTTCCCCCTAAAATAAAATAAAAAATAGATTTGAATGATGCTTACTGGATTATTTGGATAATAAGTATCCCTGTTTTCAAGCCTGTTTAAAGGCATGAAAGTTACTTCTCCAGCCAGATGGAGTCTGTTCATCTCTTTTAACAATATAGTACCTGTACGATCGGTATCTACTATATGATGAAACAAACTATAAAAAAAAAGAAATGACAAAATTTTTGAAATTACATTTTTGGTAAAGGCAGGAAATATTATTAAAAAATTATTAGTATTTAATAATCAAATTGAACTATGGCACTACTACAATTGCTAGTACATATACAGTCGGACCTTGCTAAGTCGAACTTCCCTAAGTCAAAAACCTCCCTATATCGAATTAATTGTTAGGTCCCGGCCAAATTCTATAAGACTAAATGTATTTTAGATCTCCTTAACTCAAAGATTTTTTACTTCCATATTCCCTGAGTCGAATTTTCCAAGGCGTCTGGGTCTATGGCGGATTAAGGGGGGTACTGATTGGGCTAAAGCCAGGGGCCCTCAATGATTTAAGGGTCCCAAACATATTAAATTGTATAATAAAGATGGCTGGACCGGGCCCAGGTGGAATTGCAGCCAGGGGCCCCGTGCAATCTTGTCCCGCCCTGGTCTGGGTTATTATTCTGTGGTGACATTTCAGAAGACGTGTTACGTAGAGCTACGTAAACAGACGCAAATTCATATCTTAGTGCATTCCACAAGGGATTAAGCGACTCTTGAAAGTACCAAAAATGACCAAGACCAGAAAAAGGAGTGGTTGCAAGAAGGGTAACTAATTCGCGTCCCTTTGTTGCATGCTGTGACTCTTTTTAAAAAGAAAAATCCTACTTCCCCCATCCCACTGTGGAGGGAGTAAAGTGGGGGAGAGGATGGTAGGTGTCTCCTCTCACGGGCTTGTGTGGGTATGTCAAAGCTTCTAGCCGGTATGGCTGTCCCCCACTTCTTACATATTAACATTGTCCTTGATTAATCTGCGCCTACTACGCCATTTTCCCTAAGTTGAAAACTCTGTAAGTTGAAAAATTTTTAGGGTCCCTTTGAGTTCAATTTAGAGAGGTCCGGCTGTATATTAACTATTTAGAATACTTGACAGTTACAGGATTACAGAACTTCATGGTCATGCAAATACTCAACTATAAGATATTGAGAAATAAAAGGGACTCTCATCATGTTCACTCACCGAGAACCAGCAGTGACTTCCACACATGTGTAGTAAACTTTTTCACATTCAAAGGCTTCAATAAGGAGGCCGTGAAAACCCTCTATAACTTCTGGGTACTTGTTTTGTTCCCTAAATGACTGAAGCACTTTTTGTATACTGTCAATACCATTCAACAGGCCCTGCAGGAAAATAAATTAATTAATGGCAGTTTCAATAAATATGCTCCTGTCTTTTTTTTAAAAAAAAGTGAAATTATGCTTTCTTATATTTCCCTTCTTTTTTAAAATCTATATTAATATGTAGATAGTGATGATAATATGGGATTTAAAAAAAAATAATTCCATTTTATTTTACAATTATTAACTCACTGAAATTACCACATTTCCTGGCATATAAGACCACCCCTCTTCCAACAATGCACACCAAATAAAAAACATCAGATTTGATATCGCTATTGTAATTTTATTGAACAGCTTTTGACGTGCAGGTATTTAGCAGATAAATTGCCACTTAAAAAAGTCAGCTTGAATTTGAGAACAGGTTAACATTAGTACGAAGTCTTTCCTGTGTTGAGCAAATGACTCTTGTAATACTTAAAGTAACACTCATGGTGTTGTCTTTTGTTTACATCAAAGGGATTGTGAGTTAGCTCTCGTACTATGCCTCAACAACTCAGTCAAACGCGACTAAGAGTGATGACGTGCGATTTTTAAATGTATATATTTTTTAATATACTGGAATATAATAAAGGCGCTTTGATGTCATCGTCGCTTGCTTGTAAACTTTCCTACACTGTCCTGCATTTAACCATCATCAACCCACTGAATACCAGCTAATAAGATGAGATACCAGCTAATAAGATGAGACACAAAAAACTGAACTCTGGGTAATATGCTAATACGGACTAATTGAAGTTACAGTAAACTGATCCAGGTTTAAGAGGCCTAGTCAACCTGATAACCACAAAAACCTTAATCAGTACAATGAATTTGTTTGTAAAGCAGGACTCAGTCAAAGAAGTCCTAACGAGGAAGTGATGATCTTACTATTACACCAATTAAAAAACAGCATTTACTTCAAAATCAACATGACAACAAGATGTAACTGACAGCAAATTACTATTTACCTTTCCAGTAAGTGACCGCAGACCTTGTATTCTTTTATTGAGTTCTTCTGTTGTTGTTTGGACCTGTTGTTGAAGTGTGTTTTCTTGGCGCCACAGAGTGCTACAAGTTTAAAACAATAACATCAGTAGAAAAAATATAAATGGTCAGTTATCTTTAGTCCGGAAGGTGCAAGAACAAGTTGTCAGGCGAATTTATAGCCTCACATGACTAATTATTTGTTTTTAACACAAAAACGTTATATAAAAAAACAAATACACCTTGTTTATATTTTATGTAAGATATAACTTGGATACCATTAAATGTTAAGTACACAACATACGGTAAAAATTGTATATATATAGTCGGACCTCTGAAAGTTGAACTCAAGGGCCCGAAAAAAAATCCGACTTATGGAGTTTTTGAGTTAGGGGAAAATGGTGTAATAGGTGCAGATTAATCAAGGACAATGTTGATATTGAGAGAGGGGGGGGAACAGCCATACCGGCTAGAAGGCTTGACATGAAAGAGAGGCGGTGTCTGATGTTTCATCTGAATGGAAGCCAACTTTCTTTGACATACCCACACAAGCCCATGAGAGGAGACACCTTCCCTCCCCTACTTTACTCCCTCCACAGTGGGATGGGGGAAGTAAGATTTTTCTTTTAAAAAAGAGTCACTGCATGCAACAAAGGTATGCGAATTAGTTACCAATACTAACAGATACGCTGAACAGCGGCAAACGGCCAAGGGTAAGAAAGACACCAAGTAGAAGGAGGTAACTAATGAGGACATATGTAAATTCCTCTACATAAATATCATGTTTGGACTTCACAAGTTACAAACAACTAAATTGTATTGGTCAGTGGATAAGATGTGGAGAGTCCCTGCAGTTGCGGATGTGATGGGTCGTACTCGTTATGAAAAAATACTGCAGTATTTTCACCTCTCCAATAGTGAGCGCATTCCAGCAAGGAACAGCGCTAATTATGATCCACTATACAAAGTAAGGCCACTACTGGATCATGTTAGGAATGTAAGCCAAACAGCATACAAACCTCAACGACAGCTGTCTGTTGACGAGGCAATGGTTGGTTTCCGTGGGCGCTTGTCGTTCAAGCAATATTTGAGTAACAAACCAACCCAATGGGGGATCAAGATATGGTGTTGTGCGGAGGCTAAAAGTGGATATGTCCTCAACTTTTAGATTTACACTGGCAAGAGCAAAACAACAGATCATGGTTTAGGATATAATGTGGTTATGAACATGCTGGAACCATATTTAGATAGATACCAAGAGGTATTTTTCGACAACTTTTTTCTCTCCCCTAAACTCGCAGGGGACCTCTTACAGCGTAAAACATACAGCTATGCTACAATAAGGCCCAACAGAAAAGGCTGGCCTCTGCCAAAATCAAAGCAGAAGAGGGGGAGTTTAAAAATGAAGCAGAAAGGCCTACTGTTTGCCACACAATGGACTGACAAAAGGCAGGTCAATATTATCTCGACCAATGCTGACCCTGTGGTCACCACTGTTCAACGTCGATCGAAAGAAGGGATGGTGGACATCGAAATCCCAATGCCTGTCATGACCTACAATTCTGGCATGTTTGGGGTTGACTTAGCAGACCAGCATCGTGCCTACTATCCTGTTGGCAGATCAAGTAACAAGTGGTGGAGGTATATATTTTGGTACCTCATAGATCTCTCCATGATCAACAGCTTTCTGTTGATGAAAAGTGCTAGGCCAAATGGATCAGACTCTCCTGCACAAAATCATCTTATGTTTAGGAAGGCTGTTTTAGACCAGCTTTTGTCTGGAGCTACAAAATCCAGGCAACCTGACACACCAAGTTTCTCTGGGAGATCCAGCCCATACAACAGCCAGCGTATGTTGAGCCCCATGTCAGGACGTAAACGTCGCTGCTATCAGTGCTCCACTGATGGCAATAAGATGGGCAGTGGTAGAACCAGAGAAACAACAACAGGCTGTCATCTATGCTTGGTCCACCTACACAAGGGCTACTGTTTCTCAAAATTTCATGAGACCATGAAACAATAATAAATAACAGACAACGGAGGTCAAAACCCTAAAATTACTATGTAAATTTTCAAAAAAAATTTTTCCAGGATTTTTATAAAATATATTTGTAAATTAAAGTGCATCAACCCATACATTTTTGGAAAGCTTATCTAATTCTCTATTTCTTTATGCATATTTTGTAATTTTAAATTTTCATTTAGGTGTTTAAAAATATTTTTAATTAACATGGGGTTTCAAGTTTTTTGAGAGTGATCTCCCTTTGCTTAGTATCTCAGGGGGTGTTTTGGGTTTTGTGCTTAGTAGCAAATGAGTTAAGGAGATCTAAAATACATTAGTCTTATGGAATTTGGCCGGGACTTAACAATTAATTCAATATAGGGAGGTTTTCGACTTAGGAAAGTTCCACTTAGCGAGGTCCGACTGTAACTCACTTTCTGATGTTTTGTTGTGCATCTTTGTCAGCTTTCATTTCAGCAAATTTACGGTTATTATCCTCAATGCCTTGCTTCCTGTTCTCTAAATCTTTTTCAAGATCCTTGAATATGAAATGAAAACAAGGTCATTTAAATCTTTCAGTATGTCAATTAAAATATAAGTTACAAATTGATATTATGTGGTAATGATTAGGATAAATAAACAATGGGGTAAAACAAATTTTTAAAAATTAAAATTAAACAGCCTACAGCAATTTCTTTTTGCAAGTTTGTTGTCTGTCCTTGACCTTGTTGTTGAGCATCTCGTAGTCTGTTTATCTATAGAATGAAACCATATGTAATATTTAGTATAAAATCCTATGAAACCAAACTTCATGTATTTAAGATTGCAATCCTATAAATTTCTATTATTTTGAGTAAGCAATTTTATTGCAACATCAATAGGTACTCAATGAAAGTCAAATATTTCAACCAAATAACTTTCTCATGTTTGATAAATAAATTAGATTTCTTTTTAAAGCACCTGTTCTTCTTTGTCTTTGATGGCCTTGTTTAAAGATTTGAGTTCCTTTTTAATCCAATTGTCTCTGTCTTCTCGGGATTGAAAGTGGCTTCCTCTGCCTTGCTTGGCATACAATTCTTTCCTTTTCTGATCAGCCTCAGCCAACCTATATTGAAATTTTAAAAAAATATATACAATATTTATCGACATATTTAAAAATAAATAAATTCAAAAGCAATATGTCTATATATTTATATGTTGACATCAGTTTTCTAAAACCCAACTAGCCAAATTAATTTATATATTTATTTGTTAATTAATTAGGCTAGTTGGGTTTTAGAAAACTGATTTTGCCATTATATGAAAGAATATAAAATAATAAGAGCCTTTAAGTGTATTTACCTTGTGGAGCATATTTCTTCATTATCAAGTTTATTTTGATACTCCTGGCACACAGCATCATACTGTGCTTGTGTCTTTATAATTTTTTCATTGACCTTGGCCAGTTCTGCTTCAGCTTTAGCCTAAAAGGAAACAGTACATTTTAAATATGAATTTTTTTTTAAAACACCATGCATAGACTGGTTGTCCACAGTTCAATTATAATAAAGAAGTGCATCCTGGGATGGATATGGCAGTGTGCCCCCCAGGACAGTGCAAAGTAGTGTGTGTGCCTGACTGAGGTAGTCTTCTTAGAAGATTAAATAAGTATGGAATAATTTTTGAAATACCTTTGTTGTCTGATTTCCCTTTTGGTCATCTACGATATCAGAAATGCTAAGCTCCAGATTTGAGCTTTTCTTGGTCAACTCATGATACTCTGCAGATAGACTGTCTTTCTCTTCTAGAGCTGCCTGCATACGTGCTTTCAGCTCTTTCAAGTCTTTATTTATGGTCTGATAAAAAAAAATAATTTAATATGAAGCAGTTATTTACGTTTGTATTAATATTTGTTTTATTATGCACATTAAATAAAACATCAACAAGGGATTCATGAACTTACCTTGACTTTATCATTAGCTGCAGTTAGCTCATCTCTCAGAGCAGTTGAGTTGGCTCCACTGTTGTCCCGCTTATTCTGGAGCTGTTTCGAGAATTTGAAAATTAAATATTTTTGTTCATTTCTTAAACACATTTTCATCAATATAAAAAACAAAATTCCCATGGAATGTTTATCTGTCTGACAATCTATTATTTTATTACTAAAATATATTTTGTAAAATTTGAACATTGGTTTTTTTTCCATTAAAAAAATAGTTCACTTTCATTTTGATATCAATGTGTCACAATAATATTATACAATCTATTTAGTTTTTAGTAATCAATGAATAATATAATTTGTATTTTAACAAGTCAACTATGTATATATCGCAGTAGTGTTATAAATATAAAGTCATTTTAAAAAAATATATATATAAATCAAAGATAGAAAATGTTTATATAATATAAATTCAAATGAGTACCTCATCAAGTTTTTTTCTGGTATCTTTTAACTCATGATCATGTATTGTGTATTCTAAGGACCTGAAATCCATCAAAAGTACTCAAATATAAATTTTTACTTCTTAATCAAATCAAGAAATTATTTAAGACAATAATTAATATAATGTTAACATGCAAAAGATATAGTTATTAAATATAAATTCAAATTGAAGACCACATTTAAAAAAAAACTTAGAATAATATATAATAAAAAATATAAAAAAGACACGGGTAAATAAATATATTATGTTATATTCTTACCTCCGCATTTTATCCCACTTCTGGTATTCTTTAAGTTCCTCTTTTTCTCCTTCTAGGGTGTTGAGGCGCTCTTCAATGTACTTGAGAAGATCATTTATTTTCTCACGCTTGCCATCTGAAAAAATAAGGATGTTCACAATTACGCAGGGTTCCAACTTTTTTTCAGCAAAAAAATTCAAGACTATTTCAAGACCATAATAGAAAAATTCAAGACTAAAAACCTCGACGTCGCGGCATTTTTAAAAGACAGAAATTACTTATTAAATAATGATATATGCTATGTTTTTTTTTAGGTCTTTATTCAATGTTTCATCAAACATCAATACATAATGCGGATTTTTTGTTAATTTTTCCAACAGAGATGAAAAATATAGGGCAAGCCCAAAAAATGTCATATAAGTCATCTTTGTTTCTCCAAGTCCAAGGCTTATTGTTTTGGCTAATGTGCATGTTGGAAACATCTTTTTAAAAATGTGCACCACATCGGATTGATAATTAAATGAATAATTGGAACAAATGCACCTAGTGCCCATAAGAGTTCTGCGTTCAATGTATCATTTGTGGACAAAAAATTGATTATTGTTGGCTGTATGTTTGAACATGTTGCTGTATCAATTAGTTTCTCCTGGACAGATGAATCTGATGTATTCTTTGCAGCAACATCATATTCTTGAACTTTCTTTAAAAATATTTATTTTTGCTGACTGAGTCTCTTTAATTTTATCAGCATATTTCTTTCCTTTCATGTGGGACACAAGTGCTGACTTTCTCATTGCAGTTACTTCAGTTAGGCAAAGTTGAATATTTCTGAAAAATTAAAATTTAGAAAAAAAGTGTAAATTTTGTGTCTGCCTAAATAATACTAATGACCAATAAAAATTGTAATTGACACTATTAGCGTCTTTAATCATTATTAATGTCAGGTTGCAATTATTTAGATATTTAGCAGTCAATTTGAACAATTACTAGTAATAGGCGTATACTTACACCTATTTAGTTCTCAAAATTATTATTTATAGATGCAAAGGAATTTATAACTTGTTTTTTTTTACTACAAGCGCATACACAGGCCAAGGATGGGCTCGTCGCTTAGTTTAGCGTTAGTTACCGATTAATTAAATTAAATAACTTAGACTTAAAAAATTACAATTATAATAATTTTTTTTTATTATTAAAGAAATGCAAATGTATTTAATTAAAGTATACATTCTTTAATTCCTTTAAAAAATCGTCATCGTCGTTAAAGTTAAAAATATATACATGTATTTTTTTAATTAATAATAATTTATTAGAGTATAGATAATAATAGATATAGAGCACTATATTTAAATAAATACAGCTATCAAGGCTAATATAGGCCGCCATCTACACCTCAAAAACTTTTGCAGAAATTCAAAGTCTATGTGATGTCTTTCATGTTAAATCTTGGTAAGCTTCATCATGTGTGCCAATTTTTATTGAGCTAGGACAAGTCAGCATTTTTTATTTATAATTTTCCCTAGCACTGACCATTGATTCAATTCATATCATTCATGATTATGAAGTGACACGCCCCTTTATTAATGACGTAAGTCCTCTAAGTCCCTGATGCTTTTAAAATATTCAATTATTTTGCCTTTTACAATAAAATATTTGATAATTGAACTTTAAAGATTATCTAATATGGAATTAGTTCAATAATATACTTCATTTAGACGGCTAAACCATGCCATGCAGAGTTATTTTTATAAATTTTCATTATGTACCGTGTGCAGATTCAGATAAGTTGTCCTTGGCAACCATTACCATACAATCAAACATTTTTACTCTACTACATGTTTTCAATAGCTTCATTCATTAGATGTTGCTGTGTGCAAAAACTATTAAACCATTGGTCAGGGTTAAATTAATTAGTCGTGAGCTAAAGTTGAAGGTTCAAAGGGAGTTCATAATTTTAATTGTACTTGTTTATTAAGAGGACAATCATGAGTCATTATGTCAATAGTTTTAAATAGTCTTAACTTAAATATTAGTCATATGTAATTACATAATATTAATTTGACATATTAAAATAAATACTTACCACAAAGGCTGCAGAAGATTTTAAATTAACTAAAATCTTGATTTGTAAATCACGAAGAACAAATTCGAAAATAGTCGAGCATAGTCCATTAGAATTAGGTCGAGGAAAAAATGTGGCAGAACGAAGTATGGAGCTTTCCAAATGCCGCCAGAAGCGGAAGAAACAAGAATTTTAATGCATGCGCAGACAATTAAAACTATTTAAAGTAATCAAACATGACAGAGCGATAACTATAATCGAAGAATCTTACTTTGGTTATTTTATTGTTTTTTAAAATATATTTAATTTTTTTTCCCGACTGGTCCAAAGATTTCCCGACTTTCAAGACCGGGAAAATTAATTTTAAAATTCCCGACTTTTTCCTGATTTCCCGACTGCGTGGGAACCCTGATTACTAGAAATAGTGATTCAACGAGAAATAACATTGATCAAATAACAGAAGTTTTATACAATTTATTACAATTAAAAAATGTTAAAATACAAACCTGTCTCAGTTAAAATTCCATTACTTTCTTCTTTACGCTCATCATAAACTTTAGTGCCAGCTACTTCTCTCAAAAGCTTGAGTCTTTGAGAATCTGGAGCAGTTGCCATCTGGTTAATCTAGTTTTAAATAATTTTAAAAAATATGATTTAAAGAATCTAAGAAAAGAATAAATTGAGGGAAATAAAATTATTTAATCAATTTTCGACTTATAAAACAGTCAAAAGAAACATTATCAAGATGTAAAACTTACCTTTCCTTGTTTGACAATATAATAGGGGTTACTCCGTGAAAACCCAGCACTTTCAAGTAGATTCATGACATCAGATTTACTAATAAAAAATTTCAATTATAGCATTTAAGAAATATTTTTTTTAAAATAAAATAATTTAAGAGGTAAAATTTAATTTTAATAGAAAATAATATTTTTTAAAGGTAACTGGTTGCTTAGACATTTAATTTATTCAAGTAAATCCAATTAGTTCTCCCATCACAAACAATGTTCAATAAAGACAAAATGTTAGAAATTTATATATTTTTTTGTGGTGGGGAAGGGGGGGGGTTGTTGCATTTCCATTAACACCTTTAATAAAAAAAAATGTAAAGGGCAATATCCTAATGAGAATATGAAGGTTACCCCCATAATCATCTAAAATATTTTTTAAAATATCACTGTATTTATAAATGAAATTTTTTAACTGTAGTTAAAACAAATTAGTCATAAAGAATTTGAATTGCATTTTGAGAAAACCAAGATCATTGTTTTCTTAGGGTACTAATGAAAGCAGACTTTAAAAAAAAATATTAAAAAATAATACTGACTGATTGTGGCATCTTAGTCATTAATAAAAAAAACTTACGTGACCATTTTTTTATCAAGAAAGTATTGATCTTTTTTGGACCCAATGACTCTTCTTAATACAACTTCATCCTTCTCAATCTGAAGAAAATACAATGTAAAATATAAATAACTGTTACAAATAAATTCTAAAGAAGATGCAGTTTTTTTAAACATGAAGATGTATCAATCACCATCTGAATGTTAAGTGTAATTTCAAAGATTTTTATAGAGTTCTAGTATAGTAATTTTATAAAAATTAATCTCTAATAGTGTAACATTAGGATTTCCTTTATTCAAGTTACAATTATTAAATTTTTAATGAATAAACATTGTTTTCGATTTACACTAATAAATGCTATATTTATATTGTTTTAAAAGTAACTGAAATGTTGTTTAAAAATTGATTATTGAACAGGTTATGAGTGAGTCTGAAAAAGTGCCACAAAAAAACCAACAGCGAACAAAAACAACAACAAAAAAAGTACAAAAGATAATTTTACTTGAAACACAAGTTGAAATCTGATTTATATTTTAAAAAATAAAGCACAAAATACTTTTAAAAAACCATTTTGAAACAAAAAGCTTATTTCTTGTATTCATTAAATGTAAGACTCACTGGGATTCTGTTGTCTGAATTATCAAAAATAATTTCAACAAAAGCACTTATAACTCGTGGTCCAGTGCCTTCATGCAATAGAGCCTGCCTCTGATCTGGACGCATGTGGCTAAACTCATCAGACAAAACAAACTGGATAGCTGTAAAAAATTAAACAGGGTCTTAGAAAATACATATTTTCAAACAGCTGAATAAATAACTATTATGATAATGACCATGTTTCACAAATAATTTCTTAATATTTTTCAAGAGATGCACTGATGAATCACTTACCATAGAAGAAATTACTTTTTCCTGAACCATTTCTGCCAACTGAAATTAAGAAACCAAATTTTCTAATAAATATTTAAAATCGCAAATAAATTTCTAGCCAGTGTATGATTTTTAGAAGGGAAACAATAAATATTTATTTTAAAACGTATTTTCAATATAGGAGTGTTAATTTTAAAATAGCTATATTTATGTAAAGTATTTATTAATTTAGAATTGAATTAATGTTTCATGAAGCCCCCATTGTAAATTTTTTTCTTCAATTTAAATTTTATAGTTACCTATGACATTATGCTTTGGACTGAAAGGCTCTACAACAGTTTGATCTCTATAACTTCGGAAGCCTTGAATAATGACCTTTCAAAAAGAGAATTAAAGATTAAATTTTCTTTTAAAAAGCTAGGCATTTGAATATTGAAGATTTTAAAAGAGAATTAGACACCAGGTATGCACAAAGTAAAAAACACAAAAAAAAACAAAGCCAAACCATTAACTTATAAATATAATAAATGACACTACAATCTTATCTCGATTTTCAAAAGTGGTCCCTAAATAATAATCAATTTTACGGAGAGTAACAGCTATAGAAAGCATTAAGATTTTTTAATTTTTTTATACCGCAGGGCAGCATTAAACATCCACTAATCAAGAGTTTTGGGGACAGAGATAGATTATTTAAAAACTATTGGCTAATGTAAAGAATTGCATAATTCTGGCATAAATAAAGTTAAATCAGTGCATTTCATAATTAGGTTAATGCATTTTTCACTAATGATGTACCCAGACCATAAACGATGATTTTGCTAGGTATAACCATGATGTACGCTAAGTATAAACACTTTCTAATTACATGTAATAATAGTAATGGACTATATGCCTAGACCAGGGGTGGCCAAACTACGGCCCGCCAGAGTATATTATGCAGCCCGTAGGCATGTAAATGTTGCGATCTTATGTCGATGTTAATTTTCTTTGTTTAGAATTTTTGCTATATTTTAAATTTTTTATTCCGAGTACTTGATTCAAATCTAGGGACATTAAATTGATTTTATGACTCCAGAATTGATTACTGATCATTAGTAATTAATTGTTAACATCTTTATTCGAAACTGAATTTCAGCTCAAATCGAAGTGGCCTTTGTTTACTATTTACATATCGGCGGTTTTGTGAAAATTTTAATTTAATAGCTAACAGACCCTGATTTAACCATGCGTGCTGCCAAATGAGGATGAATGTTCTGTTTTTAATGACGAAAGGACTGCAAAATACTGCTTCACATGCGTTGGCAGCAAGGCAGTCTGCTTGCTGTGCCGTCATTTTGTGAGTATCTTTAAGGAGTAAAACTTAAAAAGACACCACCAAACAAAACATTTGGATTTCCGACAAAATTTAACGAAAGAAAATAGAGAAAGATATTGCCAGGAGTTGGTTAATAATTTAAAGAAGCAGCAAAATGTTTTTACCAAACAGTCTTTAATACTAGATTCTGCAACCGAAGCCAGTTTGGTGCTGTCCCATAAGATCGTAAAACGGAAAAAGTCTTTTTTTCTGACATTGAGTTCATCAAGAAATGCTTGTCAGATGCAGCAAGCAATATTTGTCCAGAAAAGAAAACAAAATTTTTTAGCATTTCTTTATCAAGGAGAAATGTATTCAGGCATGCTGAAAAAAGTTAGTGACAATTTATTGCACAAAATTCGAGATGCAAGAAAACACTTTTTTGGCACTATCTTGTGTTGGACAAAAGTACCGATGTACAGGACTCATCACAAATGTTGGTATTTATACGGGGAATAAACACTCGTTTTGAGCTTACCGAAGAATTACTTAGTGTTGAGCCACTCAAAGATACAATTACAGGCCAGGATTTATTCAATGCTGTTGAGAATTGTGTTAAAAGAACTGGGTTGGTGTGGAGCAAGATAACAAGGGTAACAACCGATGGAACGCGTGCTTTGACTGGAAAGAAACAAGCAGGTGAAAACAGGTTTTGCCATCTTCCTTTGCTGAAACAGAAAACCATTTCTGGTGAAACGGCTGACAAGTATAAGGATGCCTTGACTGTCAAATTTGAAAGGAGATTCCAAGACTTCAAGAACCTGGAACCACTCTTTAATATCCTCAGTTTGCCATTTAGTGCAGAAGCTGATTTCTCCCAGAGGATATACAGTTAGAGATGCTTGACCTACAAGCAGATTATGACCTGAAGGAGAAGTTTAAGTCAGTTCTTCTGCTGGAGTTTTATGGATGTTTGCCATCAGCAGCATTTCCACACTTAAAAAACTTTGCTGCCAAACTTGTGTCACTATTTGGGTCCACATACATCTGTGAGCAAGCTTTTTCTTGCATGAAAATGAAAAAGTCTAAGAAAAGATCGATGTTGACTGACTGCAATTTGAATGCAGTCATGCGAATCACAACCAGGAAACTGGTTCCACAGTTCAAGAACATTATCCAAAATGTGAACAATTACATACTTCTCATTAATCATAATTGTATTCTATGGTCAGCCTATATGTAAATTACTTTTCTACTTCTTCATAGTTATTAGAATAGGTAACAATAAACTTTTGTTGAAATAATAATGAATAGTAAAAGCTTATTATCAAATAAGAAACTGTTTCCGTTCGTATTTTAAAATGTAATGTACATGTGTAATAGAGTGTGAATGTGAAATAAAATGACAAGTACATGGTTATAAATCAATTTTATAAGTTGTAATTTGTAATTGAAATAGACAAAATATATATGCGGCCTGCCTATATCAATTAAGTTTTCAATGCGGCCCTCCGTAGAAAAAGTTTGCCCACCCCTGGCCTAGACAATTGTTATTCAGACTAATGGCTAATGACTAAGGCATACAGTGGTGGTGTACCTAGCAAAACTAGGTACACCGCTGCAGAAAAAGATGATGGGAAAATAGATTAATTATGATGCGCTCAATGTTCCCTTTAAGCTGCGTAGCCGCACAGAAATCTGAATAACGCTGCGCCGCAGCAGCTTTGACATGCCCCGAATCAAATTTTGTTAAAAAAATAGTGCAGGTAATCACTAATACCATGTGATTTTTTTCTTTATAGCTATAGGCACTTTAGCCTATTATCTGTAAAAGTAAAAGTAAAAGGTCACCCATCATGCGTTACTGACAGTGCAAACTTATTAATACAGTAATCAAGAAGTTTCCAAGATGGGTAGATTATTGTTTATAGTAGTATAGGCTTGGAAATCCAACACTTTTGGCTTAACTAAAGTGTTATCGGATCATTTCTTACAGGACAAATATTTCAAATAAATTTCTTTGCTGTGGTGGTGTACCCAAGCCTACAACAACTGGGCATCCTAATGTTGGAGAAAAAAGGTCGAGGAAGGAGGTCATGAGGCAGGCCCATGGGTTGTAGCGCCACAGGAATGGATGGATGAGGATGGAAAGTGTTATCGGGTCATTTCAAATATCCAAGCCAAAAGCGATTGTTTTGCAAGGTGCATTTTGAATGACTAATACTAGGCATAATGTCTTATAATTTCATTTTCACATAAAACTATTCTTTATATTTTTATTTCTCTTAGTTGTAACCTATGTTTATGAAATTATTAGGGCATTATCATTAGGAGTGGGCCTAACAAATGCTTAAATTATTTATTATTATTTCAGTTCATTTTAATATGCACTCGTAGCAGTAATAATAATAATAATAATAAATTGATTATTTATATAGCGCTGTATCCCAGTAAGGAACTGGGCTCACAGCGCTTTACATGAAAGAAATAACATACCTATAAATATTAAATTAACTTTCATATCATAACAAACACAAAAATTACAGTACATTATACAAAAGCTACGTTAATCATTAACAAGAAATGTTGTTTCATTAATTTTGAAAATAAATGTTGAAAAGATGTGTCTTAAGTGCAGTCTTGAAGGACTTGGTTGTTTGAATACTACGTATGTGTAATGGTAGAGAATTCCATTGTTTGGCTGCACAAAAAGAGAACGACCTTTCACCAAATGTTTTGGTGTGTGTCGTAGGAACAGAGAGAACGCGTGTGTCTGCAGAAGATCGTAGCTGGCGAGTGGGTGAGTAGACCGACAAAAGTTCAGTAAGATACGATGGGCATGAGTCCGAAAAGAAGTTGTGACAGAGAACGGCCAGTTTGTAATCAATACGGTTTGTATATGCAGCCAATGAAGTGAGTGAAGAAGTGGAGTAACATGGTCATGTTTTTTTGCCTGGAGCACCAGTCTGGCATCTGAATTTTGAACTTTCTGTAGTTTTTCAATGCATTGTTTTGGCGCACCTGACAGAAGAGAATTGCAGTAATCCATACGAGCTAGTACAAGAGCACAGACTAGAGTTTTTGTTGCACTAACTGTTAAGTAATGACGGATTGAGCTGATCTGACGAATGGCAGTGTAGGCAGAGCGACAGATGTGATTGATGAAGTTGTTAATAGACATGTTGTCAGAAATAATGTAGCCAAGATTCCTAGTCGATGTTGTGAACAGAATATCCGAACTGGCTACGTGAATTGACTTCGGAAGAGACAAAGTACTGCGTGATTTATAATTTATTGTTGCAAAATAGAAGTGCTTCAGTCTTGTCATCATTCAGCTAGATTTAGTAAGCTAAATAACATTTTCTACAAGATTAAGTTAGATTGATATAGCAAATTCAATAATATGACACAAAACGGACAATTACGGAGGTTATTTTAATAAGTTATTATGCTTAAATTGGTGACAATTTCATAGACATATTAATATCTGATGACCGCAAGGTCTTATCGATAATAGGAGCTACATTTCACACCGTTTCTAAACACAACAAATACATCTATAAATTCAACAAATTCACTATTATATTATATTTTACCTGTTTGATGTACATTTTGGTTGTATTCAACTGTTAACTCATTAATATTGAATGATGATAAAATATAGTAAACTAACAACGTTAATGTAAACAAACACTTTCAGATATTATGGAAACCCATCACAAATGGCGGCAAATAATACCATAATAATCAGATGCACAATACGAACATTTTTGGCACCAATATCTTTTTTATTGTAAAAGCATGTAAAAAAAAATATTTAGTTGGTTTTAAAAATTAGAGCTTTAATAGAAAATGGTGAGTGCATTTCAATCATATTTTTTTAGATTATAATTTAATTTTACGAGTTGTAAGCGGCTACAAAAAATTTATTATATGATGATCGGATCAGGCGTACGGTATTATGTCCCTTTCACTTGACTTCTGAACCGGAGTTACACTGCATAGGCCTACTTGAAAATTGAAAGTTACTGTTATTTCCTTTCTTAACAACCGATAATAATGTATTTTATTGCGTAAAGTCTGACAGCAGTCACAATCTGCCAAATTTTAATTAATATAACTATGCCATTGGATTAGAGGTCCACATTTTGAAAAATGTAACATTTTAAAAACGTATTCATTATACATACGTACGGCTATGCCTATAGCCTATGCCTATGTGTCATCTATTTAATTGCCAATTGCACTTTAATTTACTTTATCAACATTGACAGTCATCAATGTTGAATTTTTCATTATGATGTGATACAATTTAACCTCAATTCCCAAGCAAGAAGATGTAAAAAAAAATTGAGATATTCTCTCATAATTTTTATTGACATTTTGCTGAAGATCCAACCTTGCAGCTGGCGATCAAAGCTGATCTCCGGTCTACCCCCTACACTCCTACAGGCCACACCAAAGGACATAAGAAGCATTGGGGCAGTTTTCCCATAGCAAATTATTGCTCTGTAAATAAAGGGGTGGGATTTTCGCCCCACTGCATTTCTCTTTGGGTTTTTTGTTTGTTGTTTTACAAGCTGTTTAGGCACGAGAAAACTTTTTAAATACTTCTGTCAAGATCGGCGGCCCCGATTTGCAAAATAATAACCCAGAATAAGGTGCGTCTAAATTTAACCCAGTATTATGGATTCTAGTTTTTATATATTATATATACACGCATATAATCCCACTAAAAATGAACAAATTTGAAAATTACTTATAGTTGCTGATAAAATTTAACTTGCGCGTCATACCCTTCCACACCCACTCGCACGCACACACACACCAACTTACAAACAAAGAAATCCAAAATTTGCAAGTCTCAGAACTTTTTAGTCAACTAGTCTAAATTTAACCCAGTATTTATTGTGCGACGACGGGGACACACACACACACGCTCGAACGCAAGCACACACGCACATTTCTTTTCCCTTTTAATTTCAGAGGCGCAGTTAGGAAATTTTGCCAACCAGGACAACTATGAAATTGTTGTCTCACTCAATCCAATTTAATTAATATCTTACAACTGTTCTAAAAAACAAAATTTAAAAAACACACGAAAAGTAGAGCAATCGAGGGATTCCGAAATGCCGCTATTAGAAGATTTTGGGGCGTCTGCAGCATGTGACTTATCATTGGCATTGTGGACAACAGTACAAGTTCAACAGCTAGACACAACTGAAGCAACTGTTTCTAATTTGATTGTCGCTGACACTTATTCATTTCCTAAATTGGTTATTGGAATAGGGTTGCAAGATATGTGGACACCGAAAGGAGGACATAATAGAACAAAAAGGAGGACATAATAACACAAAAAGGAGGACATAATAACACAATAAGGAGGACGAAAAAGGAGGACATTTTGAATATTTCATTTGAGTCGTCCCGGATTAAACTCGCAATCAATACAATTTTATTGTAATAGCCGCCAATTAAGTGTATCTTACTCTTAGCGAATTGTTGTTTTTCAAAATGTCACACACAAAAAAATCATTTAAGTAGCCAATTGTACAATCATTACCTTATAATCTGATTACTTACAGGGCATATTTCTCGGAAGAAAATGGTAAATGCCATCTGATGACTTACCCAGTGGGAAGTGGGGACAATCACATGGTTTATTATTACTTCAGTCTTTGTTTTTGTAAAAGCAATATTTTTAGCGATTTCTATATCTTCAAATAATATGTGCATCAATCCAGCTGTGCAGGTCATCGAGTTGTAAGATTGATGATGACAACCTGTAAGAAATGCTAAGTTGCTTCAGCTTCATGTACTTTTAGCAACACATTTGAATACTTGGCTGGAAAAAAAGATGTCAATTTGCTCGATGACGCGAACAGTTTGATATGGTTTTTAAATCCGTTATATTAACTTCATCGCCGTCTCTGTCTCTGTCTCTGTCTCTCTCTCTCTCTCTCTCTCTCTCTCTCTCTCTCTCTCTCTCTCTATCTCTCTCTATCTCTGTCTGTCTGTCTGTCTGTCTTGGGCGGGCACCGCGGAAAAAAAGAAGTAAAAAATGACCCATTTCCCGTGAAGCCATCGAGCTGAAATTTGGCACAGGGACCCGTGTCACCTAACAATGCATCGTATCAAGAAAATTCAGATCGATCGAACGTACAGGTATTAAATTAATGCATTTCTAGTTTATCTCTATACGAGGTATGTAATTCAATTTCACAGTTTGTTATTGTTTTTTTTTCACGTGAGAGCTCAGTTCGCGCGTTCACGCGACCCATCGAAGTACCGGCGTGGTTTTGTTTACATTTTACGTGTCACGCTGAGCTCGGTCCAGCTATTGGTGACTAGACCTTTCACCTCTCCCCCCCCCCGGGTAAAAGGCAGGAATTAAGGCAGATACAGTCTGTAAATGTTTGTCGCGTTTGAAGATGATCAATACTTTTAATTATAACTCATATATAAGGGATTTATAGTCAAAAACTTTGTTTTTACGGGTTTGTTTTATTATGTCTCTCACTCTCACTGCCAATATTGCACTCCACTTCAGTAGCTCCTTTGTTAGTAACGGTGAAGTAACTATCACGTCCTTTAACTATGCAAGGAAACTTATTTTTCATAGTGTTCGCGAATTTGCATTTTCTCTTTGTAGAAGCCATTTTCATAAACATAGACGGCAACAATTACAAATTAATTGTTACCAGAACCCGAAATAACATTAACATTTTGACCATTGATAATACAGCACCAGTGCTGCCAGCGCTAGGTTTTTCAACATAGATCTAGGCTTTTTTATTCCGTGTCTAGATTTTAAATTTTTTTTTATTTAAAAAAATAGCCAAAAAATTAGGTTTTTTAAAGTAAACATACGATGTAATTGTTGTAACAACTATACATAAAAATTAAAATTTAACATTTTAGAAAAGCTGGACATTTTAAACGATTTTAGCTTTGCCTGCCAGAGGATGGACATTGAGCTAAAAAGGAGGACATGTCCGGACGACTGGCAACCATATATTCAGGGGCGATTAAGACTGCACGGGGCCCCTGGCTGCAATTCAAACTGGGGCCCTATCCAGCCAGCGTACCTTTAGATAAAATGATTGCTAGCAACTAATATAAGACTGTAACTTGTAACTATTCAATCAAAATGATTATTCATGAAAAAAACCGAACACGAAGAAATAACTGTTTGCGGTATCCTAAAATTGAGTGTAAAAGACAATTAGCTGACAGTGAGGGAAACAGCGTTTTTAGTTTTTAGATATGCATGGTTATCAGACTATTCACCGTAGCTTGTATACTCGCAAATGTTAAAAGGTGTATTTTGCAAATAGTGCGTGTAGTTTCCGCAAAAAGTAATTCGAGGAGTTCAGGGGGCATTTGTCATCAAACCATGCACAAAATATAAAGATTTCAACGAAGATGGATGTAGCCACATGCAAAGCACATGGCACAAAGGCTCTCATGAAGATGCAAGCAATTTTGTTGCATTATTGGAAGCCAAAGCAGTTTCTATAGATGAGCAGTTTGACTCATAATTTAGAAGACAAATTCAAGAAAATCGCAACAAACTGGGTCCTATTATTTATAAAATCCTATTTTGCGGCAAGTATGATTTAGCACTTCGTGGAAAAGAATCAAATTCTGGTAATTTTTATGACCCATTAGAGTTTCATGTTGAATCTGGAGATGAAGGTCTTGGTAATCATTTGTCGATTGGTTCTTGTAGTGCTAAGTATATCTCGGCAACTAAGAAAAACACTATAATTAAAATTTGTGGGCCTCTCTTGCGTGAAGACATTGCTCGAGAAGCAAATAATTCAGTTGCATTTTCTATACTTGCCGACGAGACAAATGACATTTCAGGCATTGAGCAGATGTCACTTGGTGTTAGATTTGTCAAAGAACAAAATGGGGAAATGATGACCACAGAAGAATTCCTGGGATATATTCCAATTGTCAATAGAACAGCTGAAGGTTTAGCCAACACCACCATTAAAAATTTATTAGAATTTGGATTAGATATGACAAAGCTTGTTGGTCAAGGATACGACGGATGTTCTACAATGGCAGGTAAAGAAGGAGGGGTCCAAGCAATAATTCGAAAAAATACCCAAAAGCAGCATTTGTACATTGCAGTTCACATGAACTAAATCTTGTCGTGAACGATTTAAATAATGTGAATGCTGTACTGTACGAAACACAATAGGAACAATTAAGTCAATTGTAGTGTTTTTCCCAAAAAGTAATCTGCGAAGAAACCTAATTTCCTTTGCTATGTGAAACTAGATGGACACATACATATAAAAGCTTGCGCATTTTCGCTGAAAATGTGACAGAAATTGTTACACAACTGGAATATTTAGAACAATCAGTAATTTAATCAGTTATACTTGCAGATATAATTATTTTTTATGTTTGATATATGTACACTGTTTTCAATGTAATAAACTTTCAGGAAATTTAATTCAGTTTTATTGTAACAATTTTATGAGATTTTTATGACATTTTTCTAAAATTAAGGGGTAGGGGGGGCGCGGCAAGTCCCCCCTTGCCTCCCCCCTATATAGTAGTGTCGCTTTTAAACCTCGGCGTTTCTTGTTAACGTTTATATTCAAAAAACTCATAGAAAGATATTAATCTTAGACCGGACAATAATAAAACTTCCTCAGTTGCTGACAGAAGACTTTTGGGTAAACAGCTCCACACAAAGCTGCTATCCTTTGATGGCTTTTTAAATTTTAATTTTAGTTTGGAAATGACTTGGTCCAATACGGGCCAGCATCTTCTTATTATACTATTACTATTGACGCAGTGGCGTAGCTAGGGGGGGGGCGGTGGGGGGGGGGCGGTCCGCCCCGGGCGGCACTCATTTAGGGGCGGCATTTGTGGGCATTTGAAAAGTACAACCATTTTCGACAAACACCCTTTTTCTTTTGAAGGGGGAAAACCAAGGTGAAACAAAAATATTCGTAATTTCGAGTCTCAATTAACGTATTCCCACAACATTTGTTTGATTACATAGTGGATATTATAGCTAACGCAAAACCATTCAAAAAATTTTAATCGCTCAAAAAACGTATCCATTTGTTTGGAAAACTAAGCGGTATAAGTCACAGATGACGCTTTTATAAGAAACCTACCCAAAAAAACACGGCCGGGCCGAATAATGTGTGCTATTAATATCGCCACGACAGTTTACATGGAATTTCGACTTCGCAGAATGATGCGCGAACAAGTACTTACAAGGCATGGTGGCTTAAAATATTGTGTTTAACTTGCAAATAGTAATTTATATTACCGTTTCAGTTTTCAGTAAATTATTGTTAGGTAAGTTATTAAAAATTAAATTTATTTTGTTTTTATTGCGTAAAGTAGCACAAATAATTTGTGTTTTTCATTAAAATACGGTTATTCATTAAGCATGTTATGCCTATCCAATTAAAGTAATAGTAATGTGTAAATGATTTGAAGTCGTCTATTTTATGGAAAGTTATTAAGATTTATGACAAAAATATGTAAATGTTCAAATTTCTCTGTTAATAAACACCGCAATAGGCATAATAATTTCGAAAAAGACATACTTTAAACGTTCAAGCGTCTTGGAAAAATTGACATCTGAAGAATTAACTAGGAAAACGAGATCAGATGCTGGAATTTTACTCAATTCTATGCAATCTTTTTCTTTTCTATGTTATCTCAATTTATGGGAACCCGTATTTTTTTTTAATGAATGCAAAGCCTTTGCATGTAACAAAGAGATGTGCTAATACAAAATGCTGTTATATCAGCCAAACAATTGGTGAAGAGATGGAGATATCAACTGAACTCCTAGTTAGAAGAAGAAAAATATGAGTAGGGAAAATTCTGAAGACGTGGTTCTATCTTTAGAACAAGAAGTACAACGAGAAATGTTTTTATCCATGGATGGAATTATAAAATAAAATAACACTTCGATGAGCTGCATTTCCTTGCAAGAAAATATTCGTATATAATACCATGTAACTTACTAAATGAACCATTTGAACATCAAATAAATTACTTTATTGACATTGACAGTTCAATATGAAAAGAAAAAATATCCAGGTTTCTATGGCTGTAACTACACTACAAGAAGAGGCATTATGTTAGAAAAACGGGGGGAAAGCCACATTTGATCTATTAAAATTTATTCAACAGTATAGATTGGAAAATTCTGTACCCAACATTGTGATCTTGCTATGAATTTTTTCAACAACTGCTATCCTATCAGTGTCGCTAGTTGTGAAAGGAGCTTCTGTAAAGTGAAGTTAATAAAAATTATCTTGGTTCCACAATGAGCTGTTAAAGACAACAACATCTTGCAATGCTGTCCATAGAACAAGATATTACAAATAATTTTAATTTTGATAGCGTAATACACGATTTTTCTATTATGAAAGTTAGGAAAGTACATGTATAATAATTTTAACATACTAATGTACAGAGGCATAACTGGGTTTTTGACGCCCTTGGCTAATTTAGTTTTGGTGCCTTTTATTTAAATAAAAATTTAAAAATTACAGATTTTGCGGTGCCCTTTAGAAACTGGCGCAGGCCGGCGCCCTTGGCAACTGCCCCAATGCCTAGCCGTTGTTACGCCACTGGTAATGTATACAATTTCTTAGTTTGTAAAAAAATCATTTATTTATAAATACAACATAAAAGAATAGTAACAGTAAATTGGTAATGTTTTTGTGGGTGTAAATTTGGAATATGTTTTGTCTCATTGGGTGGGGGGGGGGCTGCGACCTCAGTAACTTTCTTGTGGCCTTTAATAAAAGCATCTTGTATTTTTATAAATGTGTATTTATAGGTATATAATCGTATGCGGCCTCTTTTATTACTGCTTACATAAATATGGCATGCAATGGTGAACATGTTCCCCACCTTTACTTCGTTTCAATTACAATTATTTTTTCATGTTCATTAATTTTTAAAAACCATAATATAATCGACTAAGTGTCCGTCCATAAATGAAGCACGCTATTTTGGCTGATTTTTCACCCCTCCTCCCCCCTCGTCACACGTCGTCACAAAAGCTTAGACTCCTTCTTCAATAAGACGTCACAAAGCCGTATTTACTGTTTGAAAATGAGCATGTTTCAAATTAAATTT
The DNA here is from genome assembly GCA_944989445.1 of Ampullaceana balthica. Lineage (NCBI taxonomy): Eukaryota > Metazoa > Mollusca > Gastropoda > Lymnaeidae > Ampullaceana > Ampullaceana balthica. The sequence continues at coordinate 926,711 of CALYLW010000073.1, read as the reverse complement.
TTGCAATTTAAGTATGTTTTTAGTGTAAGGCTGCATTCTAATATCGTAACACGCGTTTTACATAAACGTCATTAAATAAAGTGCCAGTAATCAAATATTTAAGTAGAAATTTATTTAAAGTTGCGCGTTTTGACGTGACGTCACATTTCTTAAACACCTCCCCCCTATCGTCACACATCGTCACAAACGTGTGACCCCCCCAGGTGCGTGACGTCATTTATGGACGGCCCTTAAAAAGGGCGGCACATTGGAGACCGCCCCGGGCGGCAAAAGTTCTAGCTACGCCACTGTATTGACGTTTTCTTCTTAAATAATAAATTTTAGGGCTTGTAGTGTTAAAAAATGTTTTGTTCAATTAATCGGGAAAATTTAATATATTAATCGATTAATTTCGATTACTTATTTTTTATAACGCATATATAGATCCCGTTAAATGTGATTCATTATTTAGCGAAATCGGTTAAGTCACGGTAATTCCATGGCTCCCAAATTCTGTGACGTAACACAGCAAATTCGTTCTGCTATGCAAGAAATAAGGAAGAAAAACCTTTTTGTTTACGTATGCATGTCTAAATAAATAATAATAATACGAGGGAAAAGTATGTAAGTAACAAAAAATATAAATTATTAATAGAATGGATTGTTTTAGCAACATTTTCTTAAATTTTAATCGAATTTTAATTGATCAAATTAATATTATTAATTTAGAATTTGTAACGATTAATCGATTTGTTAATCGTTAAAATCGTCCTATTAATTTTATATGGTTTGAGAATTAAAATACGTTTCTCAGTAGTATATGCCACCAAATAATCCGAGAATGGGATATCCTTTAAAAAAACCTTCCTGTACTCCAGACATCGTTACAGCATTACTGTAACATTGAGCTCTGCACATCATTAATGTCTAGCCTGTCACTTTTTAGATATGCTAGAATGCTAGAACTACAATTTTCAGCCTTTGAAAAAAGGGAGAAATAAAAGAAACACTAATCTCTCTTTAAAGTTCCATTGAATATTTTCAAAAATCTTATCACATCACTATCTAATCGCTTGGGGCATCTGGTCATTCTAGAATGTGGCAGGTGTAAAAGAACACTATTTCAAAATACCTCTCAGCCATAATGTCTATGATAACTCAGTATCTCCTTCCAGAGGCGTCTCTATAGGGATGGTGCGGGGTTGCGGACCGCACCGGGTGACATCATGATAAGGGGTGACACCAACATTTAAAATTCTACATGTTCCCGTTATTTGGCACGGGCACACGCAAAAGAGGTCTGTGGTGTAAGTCTTGAGAGGGTGACACCTTGAGCTACCGCACCTGGTGACACCAACCCCAGTGACGCCCCTGTCTCCCTCCAATCGTTCTCTAGTACAATTTATAAAACCATTTGTCGATTCCGGTAAAAGACAATATGTAAATTTTTTCCTCATACTCCTTAGATCCATATTCATCACTAGATCAGATTTATATATTTTCCCATCCATCTCATGAGGATTTCTCTGTATGTGTTGAAGACCCACAGAAGGTGGGCCACGTAATGACATACTCTGCCTAACAAGAAACAATGCGACATCCTGCGACCTTTGCACGTTATCCCTTAATACATCATATAGAATGGGACTGCAATAAAGCTTTTAAATAAAATACAAAATACACAAACAAATTGTGCAATGAAAACAATAAATTTGAGCTTTATTTTTAGACTGATACGACAGTAAACGTTTCGGCTAATGCCTTCATCAGTACAACATAAAATACATTTTTACAATACTTACATAAGTAATAATAATATTCTTAAAACATATTGTATTTTAAAATATTTATGTTAAATAAAAAGAAAGGAAAAACAAAAACAAACATGGACACAGGATATAGCAAAAAGGGGAAGTATCCAAAGTTACAGTAAAAACCACAACGGGAACAAGATTATGCATTATTTTGTTTGTACGTTATCCCTTAGCTTTTCTTCTCTCTGTTTAAAACCATACTTTTTTATGTAGCCTATGTCCTTCTTCCAAGGTTTTCAATTATATCTTAATATACACACCCATTTAAATTGTCTGTAATATTAACAACGATCAATAAGTATCAAAAGCTGTATAATTTTTTCACTGAATAGTGAATAAATCAATCACGAGCTTAATATTCTCTCCACTTAGCATCACCTTTTAAGATATCGTAATGTACAGTAGTTGGTGCAGATCCTTTCGATTTCGCATCTGGCCTTGTATTTGAAAAGTTTGTAAAATGTATTTTTTAACCATATAAATGAGTAAAAAGTTATGAATTTTGATTTTATCTATACCTATTTTATCGGTACCTAATATTTAAACACAACGACTGCATGCGACCTTGTAAATTGGAACAATTGATAATTAATACGCACATAAACACACACACACAAATAAACCAGCAAATCCAAAATTAACAATTCTCAGAAAGTTTAATTCTACCAAAGTAGTTAAAATTATTATAATAAAATGTTTCAATGGTCTCCAATAAATCGTATCCTGGATCATCGGTCTGTTTGTAGAAAGTTTCACTGAGATTATAGCCCAATGCATGCAGCCGTTATTGTGGGGACTTGGCAGTTGGCTTGTGTCAGTTCATCGTCAATCATGGTGCAACTGCAATCAAATAAAAGGTCAAAGTTTGCAAATTAAACATTGTGATTTTATGAAAGCAACTGAATTAAACTTTATTTACGATTTTGGTAGCTGGTACAGAATAAACTCTATTGCGGGTCATCAAGAAAGCATCATAACAACAATTAAGAGACCTAAGATGGCATGGTTCGGTCATGTACTGCGACATGATACCCTGACAAAAATTATCCTTCAAGGCACTGTAGAAGGGGGCCGGCGAAGAGGTCGACAACGGAATAGCTGGCTGGACAACACAAAGGAATGGACAGGGATGAAATTGCATGAATTATTGGCCACCGCTCAAAATAGACACATGTGGACATCGTTATATATTGATGTGTCCATGCGCTCCCCCCAACGACCGCAACGGCCACGGGACTGATGATCATCAAGTAGCACGTTTCGAAAGCAGTTTAAAAAAAGTTACAAATTCAAATACTAGAATACCACGCCACTGAAATTTGATTAAAACAATATATATATATATATATATATATATATATAATTCTCTTCGTGGTCGGACCCTGCGAGACACCAAGCTGCAAGTATGTGCAACCGAGCATGACGAATGACCCTCGCTGGGGTTGACCAACAATGATCTTTGCGTTTCACTTGCATTGTTCCTTCACAGACTAATGTGAGATTCGTAGTGTACTCGTTATCACGTCCGCGTTGTACGGGGAAGGTCCTGGGTTCAAGCCCCAGCGAAAACATTGTTTTTGTTTTTTTAATTTTTAAAAATGTCTGTTTGTGCCCGTTCTTTTACCCCTTTATTTCCAAGACTAGCTGACCCGCGGCGTAGCATACGCCGCTAATGAATTAGTGACGGGTGAAGACTTCCTGAAAGACACAGTTGTCAAAATGGGGTGGGTGGTTCAAACGACTGTGAGTGAATAAAAAGAAGGAACTCTGGAGAGACCCGCGGTGTAGCATACGCCGCAGACTTGCTCATCATAGACGGTGTTAAGAACGGTTTGGGGGGGGGGATATATTCTGCACATTTAATTTTGTGTGATTAATTAGTAGAAATTGAACATTAATTTCTATATAAATTATTATTTTTTAAATTGTACGATTTATTTATTGCGTCCTTAATTTAAAGTATTTTATTTTAAAAAATAAAGTTACTTTTTTATTTCTAAGTTTTATTTTTAAATTAAAAAAACCATATAAAACAAAATTTTTGATTATAAATCGTTTATATATGAGACATAACTAAAAGTATGTTCAATATAATACGCACCGCACGACAGACTAGTATAAACATTTACATGCTACATAGAGATACATAGAGATAATATATAAATTCATTACTTTAATTACGGTTCATTCGATCGACGTGAATTTTAGGCTGATCATTTTTATCGTCGCCACAAGTCGGTCTGCAAATATTCAGCTCGATAGGATACCGGGAAGTGGGTTAAATCGATCCAAAGTTTTTGCGACAGACAAGCAGACAAATTAATTTAAAAAATGATATTTTCTCGTAACCAAGCTTTCAGGTGCAACGCTTCATAAAATCAGTTATACGAGGTATACTAAATTGACTGAAAGAAAATTTACGCGGTCAAAGCAGAAGGTTGGAACCTCTGAAAAATGTAGGCCTACCTACAATTAGAAAAAAAAAGTAAAGAGACAGTTTGAGAATATGCCTATCACTTATAAATTTGGATTTAAAAAAAACACAATCAAATAAAATATAACTCACTTTTCCTGGGATTGGGAGCAGACAGCAGTAATGCAGCTGGTGAACAGCTGCATGATGTCAAAATTATTGGTGATGGATCTAATGATGGGGGATGAAAACATCGCCCCACAGACGTTCGCAGCGAAGGTGGAATTATCCTCGGTTTGGCAGGTGTTGTTGAAGGTTTCAACGGTTGTCTCACACTGACTTCTAATGAACACAGTCAGGGAAAATAATGTTCTCAAATAAAAGAAAGCTAGGTATGTAATGTAATTTCACAGAGTGTATGGTGGTGAAAATTCAAAGATAGAAATGAGCGCCCAATTTTGGTTATTTATAATGAGCGTGATTAGGGGCCGCCCCTTCATAATTTTGGTCAAAGAAGGTAATCATAGGATCCTCGCTTCACCCCTCCCAGTATTTTGTCAAAATTAGTTGAAATATGCAAGAGTTTATTGATTACATCGTTAATTTTCTAATCCAAGCGGCCGTCCATAAATGACGTCACGCGCGTAAAGGGCGGGGGGAGTGGGGACACGCATTTGTGACGATGTGTGACGTCATTTATGGACGGCCCGTTGGATTAGAAACGTGTGTCTAAGAAATATAACGTCACATCAAAATGCGCAACTTTGAATAATAGTTCCACTTAAATATTTGATTGCTTGCAATTTATTTAATGACGTTTTAAATGGCTTTACACGTGTTACGATATTAGAGTGCAGTCTTACATTAAATACATATTTAAATGTCAAAAAAGTAATTAATAACACACCAATTTTCAATTAGAAAATTCGGCTTCTAGGGGTCAAAGCTTTGTGACGTCATATCTAAGTTTTTGTGACAAATGAGAAAGAGTGTAGAGGGGGGAGGGGGTTAAAAGTCATCAAAATCGCGTGACTTCATTTACGGACAGTCACCAAGCCAAAATACACTTTTTAATATTTAAAAAAAAACAAGTGACTAAACGCTCTTATTAAAATTTTCATACACACGATAAAAGATTTATATCTAAGTTTCCGATTATTTTTTAACCCCCATTAGCAAATTTTTATGTCTGCGTCAACAAAAATATATTGTCCTTATGTATTCCAATTGCATAGATCTATATTGTAAGCATTGATAATACCATTTGCTATAAGATCTACCACAATATTTTGGTTGTAATTGTATGGATATTTTCTTCCGCTAAATAATGTTTTCTAATTATCGGGGGGAATAAAAGTTTGTGCGTAAAAAGTCATGCCATGCTTAATCATTGTAAAATTTTATTCCGATTAATTAACCGAAAAGTACCAGGGGTGTCCAAACATTTTTACAAGGAGGGTCGTATTCCATGAGATAATATGTGGAGGCCGGATTAAGATTTAAAAATCCCATAAATAACATAAAATTTAATCATTATATATACATATATATTGTAATTTGTAAGAGTGATATTTTAATGGGGACAAACGTGGGTTAAAAACTATCATGATTTCCGAGACTTTATAAATATCTTATTCATATCCCATCATTTGAAATAACTAAAATGTCCAAGTTATAGAATAAAAAATGTAAATTGTATACCACGTCATGGCCGTACGCAGGGGGGTTTCGTACGTTCGAACGAACCCCCTTTTGCGAATGTGTGCCCTTTTTGTAACAAATAGATCTTGACATTATTGAGAGATTTGGGGATCCCACTACAGAATATGAGGGGCCAGTGTTATGATGGCGCTGCATCTATGTCGGGCACTGTCTCAGGAGTTCACGCGCGTATTCTGCGAGAGGCCCCTTTGGCGGTATACACACACCGCAGCAATGACGCTTTAAATCTAGTGATCACGCATTCGTGCAGACTTACCGATGTACGTAACATGATTGACAAATTTATAAAAAGAAACCTGCATGTTTTTTTACAACAGCCCAATGCGCGAAGCCTTGTTGAAAAACGTCATACAAACAAGTCTTTGACAGTGCTAAACGGAAGGCACTTACAGATTTGTGCAAAGCAAGATGGGCTGAGCGCCACTTGCATACAAACACTTCTATTAATCGTATGTTTACATTTTTCACACTCTTGAGATAATTTCACTGCCACGATGAAAACACAACGACCAAGAGTTTGATCCACGTTTGACTACAAATGGTGATTGGGACACGGACAGTAAGTCTCGACCAACGTCACTTCTTAATTAATTGTGTAACTTCACATTTATTGTGACGTTTGTTGTAACGTACAAACTGTTATCTAGGCTGGAAGGAATAACAGTCCAACTTCAGAAAGAAGCGATTGACATAATTCAGGCTATATCACGTATCGAAAACGTCAAGGAAGAGTTAAGAGAGATTAGAACAAATGTAGATTCTTATTTTCAAAACACGTATGATCATATCATTTTCATGGCGCAGTCTGTAGGAGCTGAAGCTTCAATGCCCAGAATTGCTAAGCAGCAAATATTCCGATGCAATGTGTGCGTAGAAACGCCAATGCAACATTATCTGCGGAACTTAATTAATCCATTTCTGGAGCTCATCATTGCTGAACTAGATATGCGGTTATCTGGCTTAACCAGGACATCCTCACAAATATTAGCTCTTTTGCCAAGTGCTGTTAGAAATTGTATGTATGAAGATCTGAAAGGCGATGTGGATTTATATGAGCAAGATCTGCCTTCACCAGAAGTGCTGCCCTAAGGGTTTACCGGGTGGAAATTGAGGTTCAGTCAATGGGAAGAGTCAAAGCTACCCCAAACAAAATGTACGGAAGCTATAAAACATTGCAATGAATCGATGTACCCACATATTTATTGCTTACTGAAAATCGCGTGTGTGATTCCTGTGACTTTCTTCGCATGTGAGCGAAGGTTCAGTGCACTCCGACGTTTGCACAATTACATGAGATCTTCAATGGTGCAGGAATGACTTACCGAGCTTGCATTGATGCATCACTAAGCTCTCAATATCAACGAAAACAGTGCTTTACAGATATTTGTTAACAAAAACCCAAGAAGGGTTTACATCGAAGATGTTCTAAAATAAACCTCATAGCATCGTTGTCTTGTCAGTTCTGTACCATAATGTATATAATTCAAATTCTTTAACGCTTGCGCCTGCAGATTTCATTATTAACAAGAAAATAAATGAATGATAGAGTACTTGCATTTTTAAATAAAATACTATTTTGGAAACTTGTACTTATAGTTTTAATTATTTATTGCATGAAAACCTACTTTTTTGGTCACTGTATGCTCTGAAAATATTTATTTTTTAAATATTTTTTGGGAAAACGAGGCAAAAAAGACGAGAAGTTTTATCAACGCCCTCAATAATTCATAGGTACAGAATTATCGATTAAACATTCTAATCCAGATTTAAGTCATAGCACCATATATTGTAGGTACAGTCAAACATCTCATGAGGATATTAATTCGCTCCAGAGTCTTACTCGTTAAGCGAAATACCCGTTATACAAGATAGAAATTCCTCATACAAATCAAAGTAAAATAAGATAATCCGTTCCATGATGAAAAATACTCATTTTTCAAAAAAATGTATAAACATTTATTCAAATAAAATTACTTATGAATTGTTAAAGAGTGAAACAACTAGAATACAATTTAGATTTTAAACAAAAAACGTAAACAAAAGTATGAATTTATGACAAATAATTATTGCTTTTTAACTAGCAAACTGTTAAAGACATTTGTTTTTGCAGATGCTTCAAAATTTGACGAAAATGTGATGTAACTGTTTCGTATTCATTCTTGAAACGTTATTTGAAGCATCCATCTCCTTAATTGTTTTTGAGAATAGTGCAGATCGTCGATGTTGGCCGACAGGGTTGCCAGATTGTAATTTGGGTAAAAGGCCAAACCGACTGCCAAAAAATGCCAAAAAAGGCCAAACTTATGTTAAATGAAAAAATGTCAACAAAAATGACGTCACGCACCTAGGGGCGGGAGGGGATCACAGATTTGTGGCGATTTATGACGAGGGGGAGGGTGCTTTTAATAAATCTGACGTCATATTGGAAAGGGTCTAGCTCTTGATTACGTGTGACGAGGGGTGGGGGGTGAAAATATTTTGAAAAATCTGCCAAAACCGCGTGACGTCATTTATGGACCGCTCATAACGGCTGAAAATTAGTTAACTATTTAAAATGAAGGTAGAACCAGGAGAAAAAGGATAATAAATGTGTAAATGACAATGTTTGTATGTATGCTTGTACTCACAAAATAAATAGACTATTAAACTAACATACACATTTGAAAGAAAAGCGTCAGGTCATCCTTTTCATCTAGACTGCTATTTGAAGTTTTATTATAAACTTTATCAGATGTCAAGTCATCAAGCATTCTTGGTGACATGACAAAGTCCTTACTGCATTTAATAGTAAACAAAGGCTCAGCCCTAACTCTAACAATATCGTCTAAAAGTGTGAGCTGCATTCTTTATCTGGCTTTGTATTAATAGAATAGCCTCTTCGTTAAACTTTGAAAAAACTTTTTAATGTCTAACATACACGTAAGCTATTCAAAGATAGAAAATAATTAATAGGGTTATTGACTTATTGGCGAATTTTTTTAAAAATTTATTTAATTTTTTATTTATTTATTTATTTATTATTTTTTTGGTTGTGATAACGATTATTTTTACATATATTTTATTATATTTTAATTTTTTTAAAGAAAAAGGCCAAAAAAAAGAAAAAAAAAGCCAAATAAATATTTTGAGGCCAAACCCTCTTAAAAAAGGCCAAATTTTCAGAATTTGGCCTTAAAAAGGCCAAAATGGCAGCCCTGTTGGCCGATTGTAGTTGCTCGCTAGATTCGCAACCTTGTTCTCGCTTTTCAATGTTTTTTCGTGTTTTTTTTTCAACAGTTATTTTTTGTTCCTCTCTTATGATTGTCTTCTTGTGTTTGTTTTCGAAGATAATTTATCAGTTTATTAATCTTTGCACATATTTTTTTTTACAAATACTGTCTTCATACAAAATTTGTTAAATCGCTGATCACATGCGAAAACAATATGCTAACAGACCGAGTGCTGAACCCAGAAAAATACATCAGGGCGGAAGCGCAGGCTCACTAATGAATTTCCAGGAAAAAGGGAGTTTCCCTTTCTGCCACACTCGTTATGCGAATCTTCACTCGTTAAGGGAGCAACTTTTCCATATAAATGTTGCTCGTTATGCGAAAATCTCGTTATGAGAGGTGCTCGTATGAGAGGTTTGTCTAATCTTAACATGAAATGCCTTCGCGACAATTTTGCAAACCCCCCTTAAAAATGTCTGAGTACGTATAATACAACAACAAGCAACAAGGTTGAAATAAAACTTGAGCCTAAACAGTATTGAATTTTAAGTACAGTTATAGGCATAGGTATTATAGTATAAGTGTAGCCAATATATTGTAGCATTTTAAGTATATGTTATTATTAAATTTGTAAAATTTCTTTACTTATAATCTAAACATTTGTTTGCTTTTTTTAAAAATTACCTCATTGTAATGTGTATTTCTCATTTATTGATTTTTCATTTATTATTACCTCTTAGTAGCCTACTTTGCTTCTTTAGTTTCTATTATCTGTTTTCCTTGAATTAAATAGCTTGTATTTATTTGTTTCTTTTCCGTAGACACTCTAGAGAGTTGCCACTTTTCTGATTGTTAAGATATAATCCAATTAGTTTCCCAATTTCTGTAAATCATCTAGTTCATTTTTAAGATTACAATATGTGTGTTGATTCTCAGTTGTACTATTACAGCCAGTAAATTGAAGATGCAGCCCTTCCGTCAATGAAACATTTTTCTATTTATTTATTGTACGTTAGAAAATCAGTATTTTGGGTGACATCTTTTTAACAAATAAAAAAAGTGTGGAGAAGTAATTGAAAATTTCCTCTCAACTAAATCCAAGAAATATGATGAGGTTAACATGAAAATATTAAATGTCGACACAAATTCATGCGTTTTAAAAGATCATCTTCTCCAACATCTTTTGTAAAACAAAACTTATTATCAATGTTCCCTCTACAGTTCGTTGGTCCATCTGTAAAATAGCAAAAGTTGCACAACATTCATTTTTGTTTGCAATATTTTCTATTCCAAAAACACATAGTATATTATCCTTATCAAAATTTTCTGCGCGGTAATTATAAACTGATGCGTGGGTGGTCAGGTATCTGCGCGGCCTTGCAGCGTAAAGAGAACTTAGCTTATGACCCCAAGTGGGGTGATGAAATTTTTGAAAATAAAATTAAATCTGTGTGGGAGATGTATGTATCAATTATTCATACTAATGTTCAAGACTTAAATTGCACGCAGTCTCTTTCTAATATTACTTTTAAAAATAACCCATAAAAGTAAAGTTTTTATTATACTCCCTTTCTTTGTAAATTAAGTTCGACACGAGTCAATATAAAAAATGTTACATTTTTGAAAAAAATATGTTGAAATCCAAGGCCCATCACCCATCAGCTCTTCATAGTTGTTTGTTTTCTCAGGATTCTGTCCCTAACATCTTCCGTCACTTCCTTCCTCTTATTATCGTGCGTCTCGGTGCGACGCAAAATAGTGCAGGTGTGCACTACTACAGTTTACAGTAGATTGACGTTGCTTCGAAAGTCGAAGCTCCAAAAAATCCAAAATTATACTCAAATTAATTTGTTTTTTTAAACGAAAATTTGATAGATCATTTTTATCGTCGCCACGAGTCTGCCTGCAAAATTTCAGCTCGATTTGAACACGGGATAAGGGTTAAAAATGGATTTAAAGTTTTTGTGACTGAAAAGCAGACGCTACGAGTTAAAATAAAGGGAGTAAAAATATGAAATCTGTAGACCAGCCCTAAAAATATGGATTGAGTTTACATGAATTTAAAAGGGTTTAAAAATAATATTCAATCATTATGTAACGCTGCTTGCATGTAATAACAAAGTCATTTCCCACTGGTCCCCAACGTGGGTTGTTTTGAGAATCTCTGTACTTTGCCATCACCCCGTGTATTAATTGCCATACAATCATATCTAAATGAAAATATCTTCAGACATGCCCTTACGGGAACTGCGTGTTAGCCGTCACCCCATGTCTTAATTGCCATACAATTTTATCTCAATGGAAATATTGTCAGACATGCCCTTACGGGGAAGTGCATGTCTTAAGTAGGGTAAAGGAGCGATAGGCCTAGAGGCAGGGCCGGATTAAGCAATCTTAGTGCCCTAGGCACAAACCCACATGGGTGCCCCCTTCTGTCCCGGGCCCCCGATCGTCCACTAACCTGTAGTATCTATCTATCTATATACTTAATTCACCAGAACAAGATCAAAAGTGAGTAGTGTGCAAATGAGCATAACAAATGACCCTCGCTGGGGTAGAGCAATCAAGTGAAGTGGGTTCAAAAGGAGGGAATTGGCATGTTTCGAGACGAACAATGCTTCTTGCATTGTTCCTTTACAGAACAACATGTTGTTCGTAGTGTAGTGGTTATCACGTCCGCCTTACATACTGGAGGTACTGGGTTCAAGCCTCAGCGGAAACATATTTTTTTTATTTTTTATTTTTTTTGTTTTTGCCAGTTCTCTCCCCCCCTTTTTTTTTGCAAACATAGCTGACCCTCACTAGGGTCGGCCAATCACAGTTTATGGTTGGCAAGCTAGGTTGGTGCAGGTAGCTAACCGCAGTGCGCATGTTTCGAGACTATAAATAAGTCAGCAATGCCCCCCAGTGGCGTAGTGAGGGGGGGGCAGGGGGGACATATGTCCCCGGGCGCCACGTTAGCGGGCGCCAAAATGAGTATTAAAACTCATTATTTAATTGTGTTTTGATGTAAACTAATGTATCCCAAATACGTTTGCAAGTTTGAATTTTGGAGCTCCGAAAATATATTCATTACAAATCAGTTGGCAAGCATGATTTTGGCGCCCCCATTGAGCGTTAAGGGGCGCGATTCTACTCATAAATAAATGACACATCCACAATGTAGGATTGCTGATGGCGATTTTAAAAAAAAACTGGGAGAGACTGGGAGTGAGAGTAGGGGAGCAGTAAAGAGAACAAAGGCGATTCTATTAATAGAACAGACAGAGACGACACTAAAAGCAACCAAAATGACCAAGACAAGAAAAAGGAGTGGCTCAAAGCAGTAGTTTCTCAACCTGTGGTCCGCGGACCACTAGTTGTCTGCGAAGATGTGCCAGGTGGTCCGCGAGCAAAGCATGAAATTTACGCACTGTATGATTCATGGAGAAAGACTGGCAAGTAAAAGAATTAACGCAGACTTAAAATATATTTTTGATCTGGCCATAGTTTTTAAATTTTATCAAGGCTCGTCTATTAAATTCTCGTCTCTTTGCTTTCTTATGTTCGAATATGAATCTTGAACATTAACAGTTACTGATGTATACTGAAATTCACTGGTTATCAGACTGTTTGAATTACGTGATGACGTAAGAGAGTTTCTTGTACAAAAAAACTCAAAGCTTGTTGATCATTTGAACCATAGCTTATGAGTTGCTGTTCTGGCTTAAATGGCTGAAACTTTTAAAGAACTCAATAAACGTAATTCAACTCGGCAAGGAAAGCAGACACATTATATTACTCTCAGTGACAAAGTGTCTGCTTTTACGAAAAAGCTTAATCTTTGGAAAAGAAGATTATTTCAAGGTAACTTTGAGATGTTTGATCAATTATACGAAATCACCGAGAAACTAGAAAATGTTGAAATAAATAAACAACTGTTGACAAATTTGATTTCTTGTCATATTTCGATCAATGCAGGGCCAATTTTAATTCTATTTTGTGATTTTTAACGTTCAGTGGTTTTTCGTGGGTTTCCAGTCCTAATCTCGCACACATTGTCTCATCAAATAAAATTACCAACATCGTAATTAAACCAATTCATTGAACTGACTAGCGATACCACTTTGAATATGTTGCATCAGAAAGTGGGCTTAATGAAATTTTGGAGTACTCCGAACTGTCTCAGATAGCTTTTAAAATACTTTTACCCTTTGCAACTTCGTGAAAGTGGATTTTCTGCATTGGTTACAATAAAAACAAAAACATCGTTCGTACTAAATAAACTAATATAGCAGTCTTTTTAATACAAAACTACTGTTTATGACTTAAAGTTTTTTTTATAGTTAGCAAGTAGAATTAAATAAGAAGACTATGAGACTAATATAAATGACATTTGTTCTTTACAAAAGAAAGCCATTACAATACTGTTTTTGGAGCACGCAAAACGTAGCATATTAGTATAGTTTTACTAACTAACATGTATACTACTTATAGCTAACAATAATCTTCTGTATAGAAGGAGCGTGTGCAACAGATAAGATATACACAGTATAATTATATTTAACTTTCCAGCTCGGCAGTAGCACAATTTTTAGTAGTGGTCCGTAGCTAAGACACACATTTTTCAAGTGGTCCTTGAATCTCAAAAGGTTGAGAACCACTGGCTTACAGAAGGTCTCTCCTCTCAAGGGATTGTGTGGGTATGTCAAAGCAAGTTGGATTCCTTTTATATGAAACATCAGACACCGCCTCTCTTTCCTGTCTCTCTGTGATCAAACTTGATCAGTATGATCCACTGTTAGAAAAGCACTTACAAGATTCCCGAGAAAATCCAGGTTCAGTATCTTATTTATACAGGAAATCCAAAATGAATTTATCCACCTACTTTCATCGACTGTAAGGAATCAGCTGTTGAGTGAAATCAGAAAAAACAAGTACTACGGTATCTTACTTGACTCAACACCCGATCTAAGACACCGGGAATAGCTTTCTCAAGTCATCAGATTTGTGGATGTGGATTTTCAAACTAAAAAAGAAACCATCAAAGAATCATTTTTAGGTTTTATCCAGATACATTCCAAAGACGCAGCAAGCATTGAAAGAGTTATCGTGGAGAAACTAGAATCTAATAACATACCTCTAGCCGACTATCGGTCACAATGTTATGACAATGCTGCTGTAATGACTGGGCATATATCCGGCCTTCAACACCGAATATGTGCCAGAAATCACAGAGCATTGTTCATCAACTGTGATAACCACAGCTTAAACTTACCAAGAGTACACTCAGCCAAACAGGATCCAGTTGTTATCACGTTTTTGGAACAGTTGAAAGTATAAATTTTTGTTTTCTCTCGTTCAACAACTCGTTTGGAAGAATTAAAAAGAGTTGTGCCAATCACAATGAAGAGGAAGTCTGAAACACGTTGGAGTGCACGATCAGAAGCTGTTAAAGCAATTTATGAAGGACTAGATTTCACTAGATGAACTGGTAGAGCTGTTGGAAAAATTATCAAAACATACAAATATGACGCCTGACACCAGAAGTGATGCAGAAACTTTGCTGGCAGGTATATTAAACTTTAAATTCCTAGTTTTGTTAAATTTCTGGAACATCATACTTGGGGAAATTGATCGTGTCCAGAAACGGTTGCAGAATCCTACTGTGAATTTCAAGGAAGCAGCATCTGATCTTGAATCGCTTGAGCAAAGAAATTGTCAACATTCGTGATAATTTGAGCCAGGTTGCGGTAGATAATGGAAAGGAAGATGCACAACTTGGGGAATCGAGGTTGACAGAAGGATTAGACGACATCGGAGGATGCCTGAAGAATTAACAAGAGATGCAGGACTTTCTGCAGAAGAAGAATTGCACGTGATATGAACAGCGTAATTGATAGACTCCAACAGGAGATATCAATACGGTTTATACGTCTAAAAAATCTAAACAACAAATTTGGATTTTTAAAAGACGTCAAAACTCTTCTTGCTGAGACAAAAGTCGATATACACTTCGTTAAAATTGCTTAGATTTTGCTAATTTATACGACACTGACGTCAATGGTCATGACTTGTGCACATAAATCAGAGACTGAAAAATGCTTCTCAGTACCCGGACTGAAGTTATATCGGAAACTCCTTTGGATGTTCTTGGTTTTATAGTTTCATATGGAGATGACGTATTTCCGAGTCAAGCGCATTTCACTTCAAATACTTCTAACAATTGCTGTTTCAACAGAAAGCTGTGAGTGGTCCTTCAGCAAACTGAAGCTTATTTTGTCTTATTTACGTGCTTCAATTGGAAAAGATAGTCCCAGTGATCTTGCACTCCTTAGCATCGAAAGAGAAACACTTGAGAATATTAATTTTGACAACGTGATTGACGAGTTTGCGACAATCAAATTAAATCAAGGAGAATCAATTTTTTGTAGACTATGTCTAATCGTATAATTAGTAGAGTATTTTTGTTTTCAAATAAATTGTTTACAATCGTATAGAGAATTATTAGTCTGTATTCTATTTCATTAAAATACCAGAAGCTTCGAAAATGAACTATATATAAACCGTAAAATTTCAAATTTTTCTTAGGGGGCTCAATGAGCCCCCAGAACCTTTCGGTCCGACAAGGGGCGCCGATTGTGTGTCATGTCCCCGGGCGCACATGACCCTAGCTACGCCACTGATGCCCCCCCCTCCCCCAACGTTCATTCGCGTTGTTCTGATTTCTTCGTGCTTTAG
This sequence comes from Ampullaceana balthica, assembly GCA_944989445.1. Taxonomy (NCBI): domain Eukaryota; kingdom Metazoa; phylum Mollusca; class Gastropoda; family Lymnaeidae; genus Ampullaceana; species Ampullaceana balthica. The sequence continues at coordinate 910,854 of CALYLW010000073.1, read as the reverse complement.
TTTGTGTTCATTCTTTCCCCCTTTCTTTGCACTATATATGAGCAAGTCAGCGGTGTATGCTACGGGTCGTATCTAGTGCTCAATATTATGCAAAAAACTAACAAAGAAAAACAGTTGTTAACACATATGGTTGTACAACTATCTCTCATAAAACCTACCATAAGATATTTCTGTATTAAATTGAATTAATTTTGTAATAATAATAGACAAAAATAATGTAACTTTTAAATAGATGAGAAAGTCAGAGAGAGCTCACATTTACATTTTAAAGTTATTTTAAGTTAATTTTGCGCAACAAATCTGCCTCAATCATCAGCAGAGAAATGGAATCAAGCTTTTCTTGTTTCATTGTCGACCTACTGGATTTTCGTATGTTTCAACTGAGAAAAAGAGCGCTCAGTTGAAAAAGTTCGTAGCCATTAATGTTAAAAATATGCACAAGGTGATTCTACACTTGGAAAAGCACACTCGATTTTGTCTCTATTACTTTGTATTATAGTATAAATCTGCATGACTGAACGGTTTGTTTTAAGATTTTGATGCACGAAACTTGTCGCGAATATATTAGTGGAACTGTTGTAGTTTAGTATATAAAGTAATGTTCAGATCTTCGGGATAAGCACTTATTAGTCCTTCACAACACTGAGATGTTTGTGGTACATCGAACAAACAAGAAAATTGAACTGCTATATCATTATATACCTGTCCTCGTCTACTCATCTCTGTCTCAAGTTTGTCAACAATGGCGTAGAAAGCAGATATACGAAATTTGTTTCTGGCATTCGGAGAACCTCAGGTGACATCACGATCAATGACCACTGTCTTTAGTTTACGATTACGTGTGAAAGTTAAAGTTTAATCAACACCTCGTGCTATTTCTTTCCAGCTTCAACAAAATTTTCAAATTCATTCCTAGATTCATGCAAGTGATCTGCTAGTGAAGAATACAAATCAGCACACGTTTCAAGTTGCACTTGCTTATTTTGTAGAGCTTTACTGACCCTGTTAAAATGTTGTAATACTTCTTCCCAAAAGACAAGCATGATAGCAAATCCTAATTCTTGCGTCTTCTTTGCAATGTTTTCTGCTTCTCTTCTGTTGTCCACGTTCTGTGACTGGTCTTCTTGTACTTGTAAACATTCTAACGCTTCTATAATCTGAGGAGGAGACTTTAGAATAACTTTAGTTGCAACAGCATGTGCTTCCCATCTGGTATCGGAAAGAAACTAAACCAGCATTGCATTCACAAGGCAAAAATTCATAATCTTCCATCAGTTGGTTAAAGCTGAGAAAAAGGTATCGACAATTTGCACTGTATGGAAGAAGTTTACTGCCTCTAAACAAAGGTCAGCGGCATTTCTGCCTACTAGATTTACTACACGCGTTCTCTCTGTTCCTACGACACGCACCAAAACATTTGGTGAAAGGTCGTTCTCTTTTTGTGCAGCCAAACAATGGAATTCTCTACCATTACACATACGTAGTATTCAAGCAACCAAGTCCTTCAAGACTGCACTTAAGACACATCTTTTCAACATTTATTTTCAAAATTAATGAAACAACATTTATTGTAAATGATTAACGTAGCTTATGTATAACGTACTGTAATTTTTGTGTTTGTTATGATATGAAAGTTAATTTAATATTTATAGGTATGTTATTTCTTTCATGTAAAGCGCTGCGAGCCCAGTTCCTTACTGGGATACAGTGCTATATAAATAATCAATTTATTATTATTATTATTATTATTTTTTAGTGAATGGGCAGCACAGGGTATGCAAATAGCAAACTCATTTTCCTCTAGATTTTTTCCTGAATGCCCTTGTAGCACCAAGACATATTAGCTGCGTAATCATTGGACTGACCTCTGCAATTCGAAAAATAAATATTGCAAACTTTACGTAAGCACTGCAACACTTACTTAGCTATACCTTCACCGTTGTGACTTTAAAGATGCAAGAAAGTTTAAAAAAGCGCTTATTGGGCTGTCCATCTATAAATCAAAGAACATCGTTTAACTCATCTATATGTGAAATATCGGGTGTTTGAGTCTACTGACTAGCTGAAATAACTGGAAGCCTTTACTGCATTTACAATTAATTCATGCACATTTTGGGACAAAATTTCAATCAGTTCTTCACATATAGGTTTCGGATAAATAAGAAAGATGTCTTTTTCCATAATTTCCATATTTTGCAATGTGTGATGCTAAAAATAGACCAAACTGCCTTACCAACTCTAACAACCCTAGATTTTGTATAGATCCACATTTTTCAATTTTCCTTTCTATGGGACTTGTGGTTCCCACAAACGCTTGGTGCCCTTGGCACGTGCCTTGTTTGCCTAATGGTTAATCCAGGCCTGCCTAGAGGGCTATTATGAACCTGGGGGATAGCATTTCCATTTCACAAATTTCCTTGTCTTTCTTACAGCATTGTCTCACTGTTTGCCGTAGGATGCAGTCCAACTGCTGAACGCGCCTTTATGGGACATCATAAAAGAAATATACTTCTCCATGAGACACAGGAAAGGCTACTCTATTTTGACATATTCAGTTGCGTCAATAGAATGTGCGGACAACACATGTCGAGCCTATCACAAAAAGAGGCTGATCACCAAGGGGACAATTGAACGTTCAATCGAGTTCGGACGAGCCTCTGCTAACTACAAGATCAGGGTTCCACTACACAGAATATCCCATGAAGACTGGCAAAATTACACGTAGGTATAATACTGTACTGTGGTTTACGGTAACATTTTAATGTAGCTTAGTTTGTGATGCTCGAAGTAATGAGGTGTTGCCATTTGTAATAGGGGGATCATTTAGTAATGATTAAAAACAGTTTACCCAGTAATTTAAAGAATTATTTTCTGGTCTTCATATTTTTTAAAAAAATATACTTTAAATTTTTTAAATATATGTATTTATATATATATATTTATATATATATATATATATATATATATATATATATATATATATATATATATATATATATATATATATATATATATATATATATATATATATATATATATATTATATTTAAGTCCCCGTTGTGGCATAAATAATTAGGAAACTACCCAAAGCAAAACATTTACAATAAAATGTAATCACCCCCTAACATTACTTTCTCGCTAGCACTCTGGATCATTACACTGCTGGGGAGTGTTTTAACCCATCTAAACGCACGAAAGTTTCGCGCTTTTCTGGTGTTGTTAACTGAAAACAATTGGCCTCATTGGCAAAGAAATGTCACACCAGTATTACATCATTATTTCTTGCTCTTGATGAAGAAAATACTGGTCTATTATGCCAGTTTCAGCAGTTTCTTCATGACATCCAGGGAGAATACGGAGATGTTGTGTATCACAATGGTGTGAGGTGGCTCAGTCGGGGAACAGCACTTCAGCGCTTCTACGCACTTAAAAAAGAAATTGGGCAATTCATGGAAGATAGGGACAACCAATGCCAGAATTATCTGATACTGCTTGGCTGGCAGATTTAGCATTTTTAGTTGATATGACAAGACATTTAAACGTACTTAACACAAATCTTCAAGGTCAAAATGCGTGGTAAGCCAATTATATTCATTTATCAAGGCTTTTGGGAACAAGCTGCAATTTTTTCAAAGGCAACTGTCTCAGATGCAGCCTAATACCACACATTTCCCCTCACTACAGGAAATCATGACAAGTTTCCCAGAAAGAAGCTTCCATGAGCAAATGCATAGGTATGTTGCAGAAATCACATCCCTGGCTGATGAATTTCAAAGAAGCTTTCAGGACTTTGCAACTATTGAAAAGGACATCATGTTATTTTCTTCACCTTTCTCTGTTGACCCTGATAATGCTCCAGGCAATCTGCAGTTGGAACTCATTGAGTTGCAAAGTGATAATGAAATTCGTAGCAGACAACAACAACTTTCTCTCAACGACTTTTACCGACAACTGGATAAAGAGAGATTCAAAGAGATTCGAACATTTGCTAAGAAAATGCTCAGCTTGTTTGGCTCGACATACTTGTGTGAGCAGACATTTTCAGTTATAAATTTTAACAAGAACCGTGTGAGGGCAAGAATAAGTGACTCTCATCTACGTGATATTATACGTATCAAAACCAGTGGCATTGAGCCTGACCGCAACTATTTACTGCATTCAAGATCTCAGTTTCACCCTTCACATTAAAATTTTGTTATAAAAACTTCTCAAATTATGTCATTTTATATAATTTTAATCCACCCACGAGGGTCTTTATTTCAAGGAACTTGGCCGCCATGCAAAAAGTTTGGACACCCCTGACCTAGATGGTGTCATCCGGCGTGGTTCGTTGCACCCCCATTACGCACCCTCAAAACACTGTCACTAAATCTTCAGTTGGACCATGTCTCTGAACCTTTCACACGACCTTGCGATCACAAACTATCGCCACAACTCTTGTCAAGGGTTCTTGTCAAGACAACTAAAAACACGCCGACTACATGCAACTTTGTAACTCGGAACAATTGATACTTAACGCACGCACACAAAAACAAATCCATTATAGCAAATCTCATAATTTTTTTATTATACCAAAGTAACTAAAGAAATTGTAGAGATGTGCCAATGGTCTCCATAAATCGTATACTGGATCATCTCGCTGTTTGTGAAAGTTTCACGGAGCTAAAGCGTAGGGCATGCAGCAGTTATCGTGGGAACTGCGCATTTGGCCTGTTTCAAATCATTGTCAATCAAGATGCAACTGCAATTAAATAAAAGTTCATAATTTGTATATTTTTTTTTAAAAACGTATGCGCGTGGTGATTTTTATAATATAAATTGTTGCGTACCCATTTGAATCAAACGTTTTTAACAATTTTGATAGCTCGTATTAATAACTAATAGTATTAAAGCAGAAAGTTGCGAAAGAGAAATTTATAAAAAATAAATAAATTTTAATTAAATTTTTTTTACTTTTTAAAAAAAAGTACAAATTCAGAATCACCATAGAACCATTTGATTTAAATTTGGTTAAAACAATAATATTCTTCCTTAATTATTCTGCAACGAGTGCTTATATTAAAAAACCAGGAAAGGGCATTGACAAATTAAGCGATTTTAATGAACTTTGAGAAGCAGTACATATTATCGAAATATATTGCTTCCCTTAAAAAATTATGAGATGTTAATGAAATTAAATGTAACATTTTTTAAAATAAAAAATACTATCAGGGTGGCACTAATTAGCCAAAGGATTTAAATTTAATATGGACGAAAGCTACGATATCTTATTTTATCAAGTTTTGAAAATATAGTAAATAGTATTTTTCGTAATGAATTACAAGAAATAATTTTTTTTAATTTTAATTGCGATATTTATTTATTGCGTCCCTTATATAAAGTAGTTTTCATTTTAAATATAAGTCACATTTTTTCTAAGTTTTATTTTACAAAAAAACTTCTTTAAATTCGTGGTTCCTCATAGCTTATTACTCAAGGCACACACACACACACGCACCCCAAACCTATTGTCTCGTGACCAAGCTTTCCGATGCACTTGTTCATGAAATTGAAATCTAGTTTAAGAGGAATACTGAATCAACTGAAGGAAATTTGGATTAAATAAGGCAATCAAAATCAAACTCACGTTGCCTTGGATTTGGAGCAGACAGCAGTAATGCAGTCGGTGAACAGCTGCATGATGTCAAAATTCTTGGTGACGCATCTAATGGTTGGGGGTGAAAATATCGGCCCACAGACGTTCACAGCTTGGGTGGACAGAGCCTCGGTTTCACAGGTGCTGTTGAAGGTTTCCATGGTTGTCTCACACTGACTTCTAATAAATACAGTCGGGGTAAAAAAAAATGTTCTCCATTAGAAGAAATCTAGGTGTGTATGGTGACGAAAAAACTAAATGATAGAAATGAGCGCCCAATTGTGGTTATTATCATGAGCGTGATTAGGGGCCGCCCCTTCATAATTTGGGCAATGAAGGTAATCTTCGCTTCACCCATCCCCTCAATATGTCAAAATAGTTCAAACTTTCAAAACGCTTCTTATTTATTGCATCGTTAATTTTATAATCCAAGCCTAAATACAGTTTTTTAACAAGTAACAAAAAAGTTATTATTGAAATTTTCATATAACGATAAAAGATTTAGAAATAGGCTTCTGATTATTTTTTTAAAATCCACGTTAATAATGCGTATGGTAGAGTCAACAAAAATGTATAGCAAGTATATATTCCAATTGCGTACTTTATTGTGAGCTTTGATAATATCCGTTGCTATAAATCTACCACGAAATTATGGTTGTACATGTAATTTTAAGGTACTTTTCTTCTGCTCGTTTGTTTCTCTTTTGCAAAAGGGTATAGCAGTTAATATTGGTAGTTTCAATCCTAAGTTTATTATGAAAACGGCCAGTCACCAGCCTAATATAGAATAAATATTCGTTGCTTAATAATCACAACATGTTTCATCATAAATAGCAATCACCGTCCTCTACGTCTTTTAACAGCTACTCTACTTGGCCGCATACATTTTTAATTTAGGTTCCAATGCTCATCGGGCCGTTTTAGGAATTTTATACCAAAGCCATTAAATTAACAAATATTTTTCAAAAAATTATCGAGGCCTAATGATGAATTCTATATATTGCTTAGACATTATGTAGACCACAAGGGAAGGCTATGTGACATTTTTGAAATTTTAAAGTTATCCCCTGTATCTGATAGAGGATCGAAAATAGAATATTCTTTATGAGGTTTTATGATAAAATTATGTATCTGAACTTATTAGAAATTCAAATCTATTTAGTTAATTTATAAGAAATCTGTACAATTTTGAAATTTGAAAATTGAATATCTCAAAACTACAAAAATGTGACATAGCCGTTTCTTCCCTTGAGCTCTTCATATGCATTATTATAATTACTGCCATAAATCCCCCCTCACACACACTTTCTCCCTTTGTCAACAAGTGAATTACTTTTCAATCGCTATTTTCTTTTTTTAAATAATTTATCACTGTACTACCCCTAGACACATTTAAAAAAAATATATTCCTGATAGATGAACAGATGAGCGCAATGATTTTTCCAAGAAGCTTATAATTAATAATATCTGTATTGGAAACATTTCCCTACCGAGCGATATATTCTGGTATCATATTATTCAAACATTCCTTACAAAGGTGGTGCACATTAACATATGATCCCAAAGGACCAGTTAAAATAACAAAAAACCAGTTTTGGAGTTGCAGATATTTTGACTAGGTGAAAACAGTGTATAGCCATCGCGTTGCAATAAAACGTTCGATACACTCTGCCGCCTTCACGATTTCGTGATTGTCCTGCACTGTACCTGGTCGGAACCAATCCCTCCCCACAGTTCAGGGGTCGGGAAACTTTTTGTCTGAGAGACATCACATATTTTGAAAAGTAATTCTGTGAGAGCCGTACATTACGTTTAATACTAAAAATTCAAGAAAATGTGAGCATTTTGTGTAATTTCAACACTAAAAGTACAAATATTATGTGTCTGAATTCTTTTTTAATAACATTGTTATGCTGTTGCTAATAAATAATGAGTATTTCTTACCATAAATGCGACTTATAAGGATGCATGGCTTTGCTGATGGCTTTGTAGTCTGGTTAATACGTGGTGAGGTCAAGCTTCGTGCAGGCGTGGAGACGTTTTTTGTTGTTTTTGTTTGTTTGTTTTGGATATGCAATTAATATATAGATCAAAGGGGCCTGATGAAACATTTTTTTAAAAATAATCGAACATTTGCCTGCGAGCCAGATGCTACCATCAAAAGAGCCACATCTGGCTCGCGAGCCATGGTTTCCCGACCCCTACCATATATGTATACTCTTTAAAAAAAACAACAACAAAACGATACAATCCATTGTGCTTGAACGATGCGCGAGGAGCAGATGGTAGGTAATCGATATATGAAAGTGTACGCGTATTTGTCAATGTGGCTGTATAGCGATGAGACATGAATACCTTTAGTCATATGAATGAATAATTTATTTTTTAAACAAAAATTTGAGGATTGGTGTAATCATGCGTTACTAAAGGAAAAAATAATTGCGAATATTTTTTTTTGCGTGGAAATGTCTGCTCATTTTCCCCGTCAATTGACAAGAGAGGTCTTTTTCGTATTTTTATCTCCAAAGCATTTTTTTTTCATTTCAATGAGTTTCAACGGTATGTTTTATATTTATACATTGTGGATTAAAATTAAATAATCACATGAAGGGCTCTCATCCAAAAAAGCTCCACCCAGACTTTGTTTAGATTTTAATTTAAACATTCTGACGTGTATATCTGGAACACTTTTTAAAAAATTAACCAAACCAAATGGCTGTTTTGCAATAGATATAAGCCAAACTATTGCTACCATACAAACCATGCAGGCTGCCTAAACTTTAACATTTATAAGCAGAACTAATGCTGCCATACAAACCCCGCAGGCTGCGAAGTCTCCGATTTAAGCCAGGCAAGTAGTGCAGCCAGCTCCGCGGTGTTGACGCCGGTATCACTCTTGTAGACCCCGAGACCTTGGTCGCTGCATTTGGGCTTCGCGCACAAATTTTGAGGATAGCCGAGATCAAAGACCGAGGATTTGCTGACTATGCACGCCACTCCTGTGGTTTTACTCTGGAAATTGTTATGGAATAATTGTGTTACAAAGTAAAAGTTAAAGGAAGTCTTGTCAGACAAGCTAAGGGTTGAAAGGGAAGAAACAAAGGCTTATGAGAAATTTTTTAAAAAGCGGAACAAACTGGGGTCATTAATACCAATGTCACTCTCCTTTGGAATGTACCCCACGCAAGGTCCTAAAATACACTTCACATGTGTTATAACTATTTAAAAAAAAAGAATATTTGATTCTAAGAAATGCTTAAAATTGTTTTTCTGCATTAAATATTCGGATTTTAAAAAAAAATGATATAAGTAATTAGTGACTTAGAATAATAGATTCAATCAGAAGACTTGACCTATAGTTCAGTTGAAAAAAGGAATCGAATAAAATACACAGCTGGACAATCGTTTAAAAGGATATAAAATTAATATACGAAACAGCCATTTTGAAATTATATTAACCATTCAGTCCTTACATTTTGAATGTAATCGTAATTTGATGTCATAATTTAAATTGAACATCAACAAATAGTAGTTTATTTATTTTTAAAGTGAACTTAAACAATAAAGATTCTGTTTAATCGAGGACGCAGCATGGTAAGATAATAAATGAAGGAAAGAAAATCACTAATAAAATACGCTCAGATGTAGACCAAACTTCATTGCTGATTAAAATTTAAAATAGAAAAATTAATTTAAAACATAAAATTAGATACAATAGAACGTATAATAATTATAAGTAGACGTAAATTTTTAATTTCTTAAAATGCGTTGAAAAATAATTTGTAAAATATCGTACAAGGGTGGAGATTAGCGGTTCACGTAACGAATAGCCAAACTTTTGATGAGGTGTAGATTAAATATCTAAATGGTTTTTAAAACATTGTGTCTTTAATTTGAACTTATTTACGCTGAAACTTCCTTGGCGTTATAAATTTTACGAAATTGCAAATTTTTCTCCGTTTGATAAAAAGGCTTTGTTTTCCCATAATTTTTAGAGCGTGGTAATCTAAACCGACCGAACCAAAAATAAATAAATTAATAAATAATTTTTTAATAATATACATATCTAAATCACGTGTCAACAAAAGCACGACAAACAAGATTGAAATTCAAAGAGATTGAACACAAATTAAACGATTTTTTAAAAAGCTGTAAAAACCTGCTCTGCTACTGAGCCTGTTCCGGCCGGGGTTCTAATAATGATAGTCAGGGCACAATCAGAGGACTCCACCGAAAAAGACATATCACTGACGTCATAATTGATGACGAATGTCCTGTTAAGGAACGTTTCGTTGTAAATTCCTGGAGTCAAGTCGAATTGAGGAGAGATTCCCAGCTGAAATAGGGTGAGGGGGGGAAAAGGGGGGGGCAAGAATTGAAAAACATGTATTTAGGGTAGATGATAGCCGACAGAATTTCTGAAGACTTATTTATGATTCATTGGAACATACGCTTTAAAGAAATGAGATAACCTCTTGTTTATCCAATAAGAGTTCTACATATATTTATACAACAACACTAATTTCCAATCGTTCCATTTCCCCCGTATCACACAGTAAACTTTGCAGTCAGACAAATCCATCACATCTCCGTTTTGCTAGCTTCATTTACTTGCTGAAGCTATCAACCTTCCTTTAACTTAATTTATTTTTCCATAGCTAGTTTTAAAGAAGGCCAAAAAGTCAACCCACAAATAAGAAGAGAAAAGAAAATCAATCCATTCATCTGCATGAAGTCTTTTCACCCCGCTCAGCTCTGTTAATGTAAATTTTAGATAACCATCTCAAAATGAAGTGTCTGAATTTTTCAAAAGAAGCGACAACTTTGGATCTCTTTTGAAGCGAGTAGGTAGAGTACAATTATTTTTTTTTGGGTGCTCCTTTGTTAATCTCCGTTTAAAGTACCAAGAGGCCCAGGGAGGGGCTTTCATTGGAGATGTTCTCTGAAAATTTCAGTTTCATGTTTAGATGTTTGGCTTTTTATCGTCTCTCACACACAACAAGACAAGCATCGTTGGAAAAAGACCTGGTAAGGCAACGACGCACTTGGTTTAGAATATCAAACGTTTAAATTCAATGTTTTTTTTTATTTGGAAAATTTTAAATTTAGCTTTGGTTACAAAAAGATGCATGAAGTATCTTTACTATCAGGCTAGCTGAATTTGAATGACTTTCCTTATCACGTCTTATTTCCCTTATCGTGAGAGGATTTCTCCATGAAGTCGCAATGTTTAGAAATATAACCTGCAACGGCAGGTAGACAACAAACAACAGAAACAACACGTACCTTATAATAAGCGGTTGTGGCTGTCCCTGGTGTCGCGTCATATACAATGCGCAGGTATTCGCCATTGACACCGATAGCGATCTCCACGCCTGTCGCGTAGGACAGATAGTCTCTGTATAGTAAACAACGTTCAATCTTTTAGACCAAGGATCTCCAAACTACGGCCCGTGGGCCACCTGCGGCCCGCGAGGCCTTCTCATCCGGCCCCTGGAGACCTTTTAATCTCCAAAAAAAGATAATATTTTTACCTATAGTTTTAAAAAAAAACTGTTGGTAGTCGGCCCCTAACTGTTGTTTGACAGTTAATGCGGCCCTCCGGCAGAAAAGTTTGGAGTCCCCTGTTTTTGATGCATAACATTGACCTCTCATTCATATCTAGCACTTGACTTACGCGATTTTAATAATAATTTTGAAGAAGAAAAAAAAAGCGCACGCCTTAAATTACAAATCAAATTATATTCCTCCTTTCATTATAAAATTTAATGTAATTTTGTATTTTTATGCAATGCCATTGAAAATAATGTGTTAACAAAAACGTATTTATGTTAGTGGACAACAGTGACAACGGCGATTTGTGGTGCGACCCTGCGGAAGACGTACTCACAAGTAGAGATGGTTTCTTGCGTGCACGGACAATTCACACGAGTCGCCGGTAGTCAGGGTGGTCAGCCTGTATCTACAAGGTATTGGCACCGAGGCCTTTTCGTAGCAGAAGGATTTCAGGTAAGGGTCATCGAGTACGTGACAGGAAATAAACTCTGTTCAAACGAAATGGAAAATGATCTGATGCATAACAAGGAGCAATTATAAAAACATAATCTGATCAAGTAAATGTCACCTGGAAACATAAGCCTACCATGAAAAATGTATAAAATGATTCTGGTTATTTATCAAAGTATTTCAAATTTCGAATAATTTTGTATCTAGATACTATTAATCATTAAAATTTTGACAACATTTTTTTTCGAAATTCGTCCAATGTCCTAAAATGGTTAAAAGCCATATACATCTTTACTGCAAATCATCTTAACTTAAATTTCTGTATATTTATATACATTTATATCTATATCTTTTTATCTATATTTCTAAATATAAAAACAAATACCATTTATCTAGATGTTTACATGCAGGTATTCTGTATGTACTAATTCTTTATTTTTTTATCTTTTTACACACGCAAACATTAACGCAAATCCTCCACTTCCCCAAGAAACAAATGTGAGCACGCAATAAAATTTAAATTTCAATCATCCGGTTGTTAACATTTTTATTTAAAACGAATATTTTTAAACATTCTGGGTTTTTAAGACTCTTTTAAGGAGAAGAAAAAGATTTCTTTTAAATATTGTAACCTTTCGAAAATTCTGCGCTTCAAGTGGTGAATAGAGTATAGAGGCTGTCTTTAGTCGTCAAATTTAGCTAAAGAGCCTCACTATTCGTTATCCTCGTAGGCGAGCGATCGCTCATGAACTTCTAAGTCTAAGCTTATGTCAAATAGATTTCAATAGTAAACTGTTTTCGATGACTGAGCTATGACTTATCTACTTTTGAACTTCGACTCGGTCGAATAATCCAGGTGTTGTTTACCTGAATTATTTCAAATCGATTAAATAAATCATTAATAACGTGGTATTTATAAACAATCTCTTAAAATGTTTAAAAATCTAGCTCATCTCGTTATCTTCTGTTAATGATTTGATGCTTACTATTTCAGTTTTATGTAATTGTTATTGACACATTTTGCGTCAATTATATATTGTTAAAATAGCAACGCCTTTAAAATAGTATTCTCTTTTCGAAGATTTACATCAAGCAAATCATTTTTTTAGAATGACACGCCACCTTAAGCGACGATGTTTCTACAACAGCTGTGGATTTTTAGTCTGTTTTACCCTTAAGATACCGAGTAATTAAAAATGACATTACCTTTAGTGTAACACTTGACATGTCCGATTCCAACGTATGGGGGGGCTACAGCGACAAACGGAGTTAGTACAGACAGCATCGGAAACACAAATGCGTCGCCCACACTTCTCAGGAACTTTAACAGGGTCAAGAAAAAAACATAATAAATTGTACATAAATTATTCGAATGGCACGCGAGTCTCTTAACTTTCTTTTTTAGGGGTTATTCCCCTCATGATTTCAAAATATTTCTAATCAGAGTTTCGCTCAATTTTGGCCTCAACATTTTAGGATATTTTCGAACCCCAGTACTGTCGGAGTTCCAGGAAACCTTTGTTAAGAACAATTTGTATAAATGATAAGAAAAACAAAGGTAATTGAATTATAATGGAAACACAAGGCTATACAACAAATTCTACACATCAACGAACATTGCAATAAAACAAGAGAATATATCGGAGTTTTGTTAGTAAAAGATAATATGAGAAACGGGGAAACTAAAAACACAAGAGTGCATCATTTTAACACGGCTGTACAAGTAAATAAACACTCGGTGTGTTTATTCTTTAACGACGCGTATCGGGGTTGTCAAAAAATCGCTTAAAACGCCACCACCAAGGTAAAGGAATAATTATTTAGTATCCTGTTTCAACGAAGCTAAAACGAAACCGCATGAAGTCGCTCTCTTTGGTTCAGTTGGTAAAAAGAGCAATGTGATATCCCCAGCAATCGATCGAGTCTTATTCGTTCTAGTGAAACTCAGAACCAATGGCGTATCTATGGTTGTCAGGCAGAGGGGCAAACATTTCTTTTTATCCCCACTTACGAAAAAACAAGGAGCCATCCATAAATGACATCACGCACCTAGGGAAAAAAAAGGGGGGGGGGAGGTCGACCATTTGTGACGAAATGTGACGAAGGGTAGGGAGTGTTTAAGAAATGTGACGTCAAATAAAAACGTGCAATTTTAAATGTAAGTTGCACTTAAATATGTTATTGCTTAAATTTTTTAAAATGACGTTTTACATAGGCTTCACGCATGTTACGATATTAGAGTGCAGCCTTGCAATAAATACGTACTTAAATGACTAAAGACGTGATTTGAAATATGCTCATTATCAAATAGAAAAATTACTTTTATTGGGGAAGGTGGGACAAAGCTTTGTGACGTCATAGTGGAGGAGGGGTCTAACTTTTTGTGACGAAAATGTGACGATGGGGGGGGGGAGATGAAAATCGGCCAAAATCACGTAACGTCTTATATGGACGTCCCCCACATCAATACAGTTAGACAGTGAAAAAAATAAATACTGTCCTGTTGTGATCACCCCCTCTTTAATACTCCTCTGACAAGATCCACCCACTATCCTAAAACCACAAGTGCTTTTTTTCACCCAACGGCTAACCATTCAACTAATCCATGGTCTTAAAATCATAACAATTATCAAATAATGGGCGTTAGCCATTAATCTCAAATCAGACTGAGACACAGAAACAAAGTTTCATTGTACATGTACTGAAGACTGAAGTCTTTATATTAGGGACTAAAAAAAATAATGTGCGGCGATCGTCCCATGCAACAGTAGCTTTCAAATAGAACAATATCTATTGTGGTTACTTTGTGTTATTTTTGAGGCTCAGAAATCATATAAAGAAAATATTTTGATCAATGAATAATTATTTTTAATTATAAAGGATGCCACTGAGAATGGTAAATAATTCTAAAGTTTCACAATCTAACCTGAGTAGTTGAAAAAATAAAACAATAAGGTTTAAGAGGAAGCCTTCTTTGATGATGGGTTGGATATGTCGAAGTTTATGGAAAGAAAAACAACAACAAATAAAATGATCATTAGCGCCTCCAGATGTTGAGAAGGAGATCCATCCGCGACAAAACAGCGCCATAAAATGTTACGGCAGACCCACCGATTCAATCGTGAATTCTCTATTTAGCTCACTTTACTCATCATTCCACTCGCCTTAGCACGGGTAACCAAAACGAGGCACTCACCTTAGCACGGGTAACCAAAACGAGGCAATTGAAGACCCTTTGTTACAAGACGTAAAGAATAACCCACCAAATTAATTGTTCATGAAATGTGTTTATGAACATATGAAATGTAAAAAAGAAATTGGGTGCAATTCATTTTAAAACGTAAACATATTTTGTATATGAACGATATAGGGAGGTAGGTAAGTATCGGGGCATTGTGCTGGCCACACATTCCCCTGCTCGTTAGTGGTGGCTAAAAACTCGTGAACGCTACATCACTTGCCCCATAGTCCGTCATGGACTAGAAAGGGGGCCATTTTTTTTAGTTAGGTAGGTAGGTAGGTATAGGTAAGTAGGTAGACACATAGATAAGATGTTGGTACGTCATGCACCTAGGGGGGGAGGGGGTCCACACATTTATGACGATGGGGGAGGGGGTGTTTGAGAAATGTGACGTCACATCAAAACTCGCAACTTTAAATAAAGTTTCTACTTAAATATTAGATTTCTTACAATTTATTTCATGACGTTTTACACGGCTTCACGCGTGTTACGATATTAGAGTGCAACCTTACACCAAATACATACTTACATGACAAAAAATTGATTTGAAACATGCTTTTTTCAAATAGAAAATACAGCTTTTATGTGGGGGGGTGGCCGCAAAGCTTTGTGACGTCATATTGGAGGGGGGGTCTGAGTTTTTGTGACGACACGTGACGAGGGGGGAGAGAAAAATCGGCCAAAATCGCTTCAGTTATGGACGGAACCTAAACAGTTAAAAAAATCGTTGAATTAGATGACATTTCTGTAAAAATCACAAATAAAAAAGTGTGGAGATTTACTTGGGAATTTCCCCTCAACTGAATGCAAGCAATATGCCGAGGATAACATAAAAGAGATTGAAGGTCCACAAAAAGTAATGAGTTTTAAAAGATCATTCACTCTAAATAATTATATCTTTTGCAAAACATACATATGATACAAAGTCGGGATTCTGCTAAAAATTGTTCAAAAATAAACTGTGTGTGTGGTGGGGGGGGGGATATGTTAATATTTATTCATACTAATGTCCGAGACTTAAATTTGACGCATTCTCTTTCTAATATTATTTAAATATGAAATCTGTAGACCAGTCCTTAAAATATGGATTGATTTTTACATGCATTTAAGAGGGGCACAAAAAAGTAAATATTCAATCATTATGTAACGCCGCTTGCATGTGATACAAAAAATCACTTCACACTGGTCCCCAGAGTGGGCTGTTTTGAGAATCTCTGTATTCTATCTCATGAATTAATTGCCATAAAATAATATCTAAATAAAACTATTTTCAGACATGCCCTAACGGGATGTGAATGTTAGCCATCGACCCATGTATTAATTGCTATATCCTGTGTTCGATTCCCTTGTAACGGGCTGTTTTCCTGACCCGGGTTGGCTTCGCTCACCGGCTAACCTTTCTCTTGCAAAGTTCCTTGTTACCCTCTTTCAATGACATCTGTAAACAAAGCTTTCCGTAAAACATGTCAATGTCAGCACATTTTTCTCATGACCCTCGTCACCACTTTTTTGTACGTGTACCCTGTAGATAAACTTTGACAAGGCCCCGTCACCAGATCTGGCAATGACACCCCCCACCCCACTATTTGAAAAAGAGCATGTTTCAAATCACGTCTTTTGTCATTTAAGTGTTTATTTAGTGTAAGGCTGCACTCTAATATCGTAACACGCTTTAGGCCGTGTAAAACGTATTTAAATAAATTGTTAACAATCAAATATTTAAGTTGAACTTTTATTTAAAGTTGCGCGTTTTGATGCGACGTCAGATTTCTTAAACACCCCCCCCCCTCGTCACGCATCGTCACAAAAGTGTGACCCCCTCCCCCCCTAGGTGCGTGACGTCATTTATGGACGTCCCAAATAACTAATGTGGAGCACTGCACGGTCAATTCACACGAATCGCCGGCAGTCAGTGAGGTCAGCTTGTATCCATAAGGCATTGGCGCCGAGGCTTTTCCCGGAACAGAAGCTTTTAGGTAAGGGTCACTGGTGACTGGAGCATAATCTGTTTACGAAATAAATGTAAATGTGACAATGAGACCGTTAACTGGAAACATAAGCCTGTAGCAAAGAGTGCATTTTATTATTTGTAAGTCTGGTATTTAAAAAGAAGAAAAGGGTAGATAACTATGTAATATGATTGAATATAGATTTTAACTGTAATATCTTTTAGTATGGTTAACATCGTCATAACACGCTTAGTGAATCATGAAAATTATACTCGCTCAGTAATTACATATTATGTGCTATTTTTTTTAATCTTAATCATTTCTGAATTATTAACTAAGATTCACTTATCCACTGAATAGATTTAATTGAAAGTTAATTAAAGTTGAAGAAAATCAAATAATTAATTAAATACTTCTTTGTTTTTGTTTTAAAATTTTTAAATATATTTTTTAATAAATTAAACGTATACTCGAGGAGCTTCTAAAAATAATATGCTTTGGACTGTATCTTTTTTAAGCATAATCTATTATAATAGCTTCAAAAATAAATAGTGACTTTGAAATAAATATAGAAACTGTTAAGAAGTAAAAAATTTCACTAAAAAAACAGAAAAAGAAGTTTTTAAAAAAAAATGATTATATAAGATTTAATTTTAAAATTCGATCTTCATTCACATCCATGTCTTATCCCGATACGTTAAGGAATCAATATACATAATTTGCAATGTATGTCCCGTCTCTCATGTCTGTCATCTTGATGTAAAAAATTCAAAACTAATAGTATTTAAAAAAAAACAAACTAGCTCTTATTGACAAATTGGATGAGTAAGTAAGCAAAAGTAGCATGCGGCCCGTCAAAGAACAAAAATACCGATGACCTAAAAGAAGAACAAAAAAACGTTGCTCAAACATAAAACGTTCAGACTGAATTCTTAAAATCAGTTGTTTTTAAATCCCTTATATTAACTTCGCGGCCGTCTCTCTCATCATCTCATGGGCTCGGCGGGCGGAAAAACAGAAGTCAAAAATGACCCACTTCCCATGACCCGATCGAACTGAAATTTGGCACACGGACCCGTCTAACCTAACAATGCATCCTATCAAAATTTCAGATCGATCGAACGTACCGTAATTAAATTAATGCATTTTTAGTTTATCCTTATATGAGGTATGTAATTTAAATTCACGGTTTGTTATTGTTTTTTTCCCACGTGAAATTTTGAGCTGACGCATTGAGGCGACCCAACGAAGCGACGGGCGCTTTTGTTTATATTTTACGTGTCACTCTGAGCTCGGTCAAGCGAATCGGTGACCAGACTTTTCCCCTCTCCCCCCCCCACCCCTCCCCCCACTAGGGTTATGATGCAAAGTTGAGTTAAGACAGATTCAGTCTGTAAATGTTTGAAAATAATCAATACTGTTAGTTATGTCTCATATATAAGGGATTTATAGTCAAAAACTTTGTTTTTACGGGTTTGTTTTATTAAATCCCTTATATTAACTTCGCGGCCGTCTCATCATCTCATGGGCGGGCGGAAAAACAAAAGTCGAAAATGACCCACTTCCAGTGATCCGATCGAGCTGAAATTTGGCACACGGGCCCGTCTCACCTAACAATGCATCGTATTAAAATTTCAGATCGATCGATTGTACCGTAATTAAATTAATGCATTTTTAGTTTTTCCTTATATGAGGTATGTAATTCAAATTCAAGGTTTGTTAATGTTTTTTTCCCACGTGAAAGTTTGAGTTGACGCTTAGACGTCGACCGTCGTGCCGACACCACCTCACGTCCCATCCCCCGTTTAAAGACAGGGGACATCACTCGGTGTCAATCTGTAAATTTTTGTCGCGTTTGAAAATAATCAATACTGTTTGTTATGACTCATATATAAGGGATTTATAGTCAAAAACTTTGTTTTTACGGGTTTGTTTTATTAGTTGTTAATGTTAGTTTCTTTTATGCGATTTTAACCCCCCCCCTTAAATTATGATCGGTCTATTTATATGAATATATTACAGATGTAAACCATATTACGTTCGGATACAAATGTTTTGATCTCAGTAAATTTAGGTTACTCTTCTTGGACACAAAGGAGAAATAAGTTATTTAAAAAAAAATCTATTTTGTAGTTTGCACCAATTGTTTTTACTTACAGGGCAATGCAAGGGATAGAGCAATTATTTGTACGTCTTTCATAGTCTGAAACCTTCTATCCCCTCGAACTCACGATCTTGTGCCATGATATATAAATGAAATAGGCCAGTATATGGCTACGTATATTAGCAAAGTTTGTCTGCCCACTGGTGTTGGCGATCAGTGCATCTGTCCCCTTAGCAGGGAACTATAAGGATGCAATGACTTGTGTAGTGTTGATAAGCAATTAGTATACCAAACCTGCGGGAAATGTCAAATTTTTCATTTATCATGTAGTTCACAATGATCATCTTGCAGTTGATATTTAAATATTTCTTTTTTTTTCCTTCTTAATTTTCTAATATTTAACAAAATAAATTTAATCATGTTAATCCCCAAAGGGTGCAGTCTAAGCTTGATAATGACCAGTGTGCATTATGACTAATGCATGCTGTGGTTTCTTTTCATTGCTCACAAATAACATATCTGTTACAGACGCTCCTTCTATACAGCAGATAAACACTTTTACTTTTAAGGACCATACAGAAAAGGGCACTGTGCATGTAAGCACAATTTACCACCAACTTTAAAATACTGTCAGGCTTTTCAAATATAAACCAAACCTGCAAGAAGGGGCATATTCTTGTCGCTAATGGAGAGGTTAGGCATTTTATCAGCTGAAAATCATAGCTGTGCCAATGATAGAAATTTCAAATTCTAGTCCTATTACACAAATTTAACATGAAGCCTTAGACCATGTACAGTTGATAGTTTCATTTGTACATATTTACTGCTGGTGCCAAGAAGGCCAACCAGAACTAACTGGTCCATACTGGCTTTTATGGTGCCAAATTTGTCTCACTCAAAATGGGACACATCACAGATTGGTCCTGATGTTAAATTGTTTCACACAAGCCACGCCACAACCTTGCCTTTTCAAGGAAAGAGATACATAAAAAAACTAAGAACTCATGAGTTGTGATTAGGCTTTAATCCTCCTTTAGTTGTAGGAAAGTAATTGTTAAACATTCAAAATTGTTGATGATGATGATGAAAAAAATAGGGCTGACAAATAAATATTATAGTTATAGGGTCTCTCTGTTCTGTCTTGGAAGTTGTGAAATTCGTCTTTTTCTCTCCTCCTCCATGGCCTTCACTTTGAACCACATTTCAGAAGTAGAAGTTCCCTTCCCAAAACTGAGTGCAAGTACCCTGAACGTAAAAGCAAAGTTAAAAACATGAAAAAGTACTAAATTAAACATAATTTATTCATAATATTTATATATAGATTTAATTATGTTCAGCCACTGGAGAAGGGAAGGGATGGGCTGGTGGTGTGAACTATTTAAGAAATCATATTTTCATTTCCAAATAAAAACATTGGGGCTTTAAAAATAAAAACAAATGATGGAATTATCATAATTTTAAATTATGATGATTCTTAATGGGAGATTAACTTCCAGTATAATCATATATATATTTACGCCCAATTATGTAGCCTAACGCTAAGGGACATCACTTTGATTTTTTTAAAAAAATTGGATAATAATTTTGGTTTCCAGATTAACATTAAACACCCTCCACACTATTATTAATAATTGAACAATTTCATGCGGACGTTCGATAAGAGTTATTTTTGGTGCAGTAATTTGGTGCGCTGCTTTCTAAAGTTACTTTAAAAATCATGTGGTGATTAGCACTGTAAAAAATATTATATACATACTTTGTGTACATTTCAGGAATATTTCGTATTTATCATATAAGGATACTTTACTTCAGCTTTTGCAATAAAAAAGACACACAAAAAACACTCTATTATAATATACTTTGTGTACATTTAAGAACGTTTAATATTACGTATTTATCATACAAGGATAAGTTAGTTGGGCTTTTGAAAAAGGTGGGCGCCGTAGGCGCCCTTAAAAAAGGGGGCGCAGCAGGCGCCACGGCGCCGCAGCCCAAACTAGTTTAAAATAAAATAGACAAAACACAAAATTGAATTTAAAAAAATTGTTATAACAAACTCCATGAAAACTATGCCAATTAAATTTTGTGTATGGATTTCAAATCAAGGCCTTTTTAAATTAGCAGTTATAGTGTTATAGCTTTCAAATAAAAATATAGATAGCTGTCATGTAATAAAACTTTGAATAACAGAACAAAAGTGTCTCCATTTTTTAATGTCAAAATTGAGGGATATGGGATACAATTTTATCTTTATATCCAGTCAGCAGAAATTAGGTGATTCTAATCTTTATATTTGGCAAAAGACCATACTAACAAATGTGTTATTTTCACATAAATTTATAAAAATTGAAAAAAAAAGAAAAAAACCCTAAAAAAACAACAACATTATTATTGTAGACAAAAATCTTCATTTTTTTTAATTTTTATATTTCTAATGGACCCACTATGACTCAGCTACATAGCTTGACCTTTCTCATTCGTCTCCAGCTTCTCTAATCTGTCACTCTATGTCTCTCTCACCTTTTCTCTTCTAGATCGCCTTTTATATTTCAATTTTGGTATGTCAATTTTTGCTTCTTCGAGCACTTAGTTATTACCCACTCAGAATTATAAATTCCTCAATCATAATTTCATAGCATGCAAAATTAAGGACCTAAAGTTTTTTCTTATCGAATATTATGAAAATATTACAATTTGACTTGAATGAAAATGGAATTGAGTTCACAATTATGTTTTGTTGCCAGTTGAATGTGTTTGGAAGACTAGGGTTAGACAGATAGATGACGTAGAGAAATATCTACAACAGCATCCAATGTTTGACAAAAAAGGCATACGTTAGGACCGAGTGGAAGGAGGTGGTGAGACAGGCCCAAGCCATACATGAGCTGTAGCGCCAAACGGATGGATGGATGGATTTTCCTTACACAATTAAACCAATAGTGGTTATTGTTGCTTCCATGATATGAACTTGTTAACTAATTATTATTTTTAAACCTATTAAAATCCAAAGAAATTTTAGTTTGAGACTGAACGCCAGCCCATCTTATTTTTTATGTATTTCAAGATCCATCAAGATCTATTGTAAACCACTTTATGCGGGAATTTAATAACATTTAGCTCTAGTACAAAGCACTAATATACTTAAATAATAGATCTCAACACTTTTTCCACTGATATTGATTTTAGATGCATCTTGACATAAAATACTATGTTGTTTTATTTAAAAAATAAAGAGTAGAACTATGGTAATTTCAAAGCTATAACCAATAAAAATGTTTGGTTTATTGAAAGTTCAAAGTTGATGCTTAAGAAATGTTGAAACCCCATAAGTAAGTCAGGAAAATACAATTTTTTAAACTGAAGCAACAAGGATTGCAATGCTGAATGATTTTTCCATGTGTCGAGGATTAGATTAGTCTAAATCCTGAAAAATCCAGCTTTATATTGAGACCAAACAGAACATTTTTGGGAGATTCTAAGTAAATGAATTGGTAAACAAAAAAAAGTTTATTGTTACTTAAAATGAAAATATGGCTTTTAGAAACCACACATATATTGAAAGTAATTTGGTAAATTTCTCACCAGCATCCCACACTTAAAACAATCTAATTGCAATAACAGACTAAGCTTCTTATATTGTTATAAATTAATTAGATATGTCTTAATAGGATGGAAAAAAAATTAATTAAATTATAAATGCTATATTAGATTAATTAGAATGGCTACCTGATTAATCCAAGCAATATCTGCAAATCTTCAACAGACATATCTTTTGGATTGTTCTGTCTTGTCTCAACAAAGTCATCTTGTATTAACTAGAAAATAGTATGCGACAAACTTTTAAAAAGCCATTTTAAATTCACTACTGACAATGATTAAGAAACTTATAAAAGAAATTAGAACACACTTTTTAAAAATGTTAATGGCTGCTTCTAATTTGGTTGTAGATATTTTTTTTTAAATTTCATTTTATATTGGCTGAACAATTACCCTCTTAATTTTAAAAAGAAAATTTGTCTACAATTTTTATGTAAATAATAATTAGCTATAGAATTTACCTTTTGTGTTTCTTCTGATACAGTGTAGTCTATCAGTCTGCACATGGTGATATACGCCCTCAGTTTGTCTAAATTTTCAGGTGTTAGTCGAGTATCTAGTTTTGAGAAATGGCTTGGGATATCTAGAATCTGCCCATCTGCAGCTAGTGGGATGTGAATATCTTTCTGAAAATATAAAAAAATGAGATATAAAAACATTTAAAGGATGTCATTTGACAGAACAAATATTCCAAAATGATTTAGAAACAAGCCTAAACCCTCCTTTTTCAAAATCTTGAAGAAATCTTAGATGTGCATTAAATTAAAAACCTATCAAAAGTTGTTTGCTAATAAGGTTCATGAGACCAGAGTCACCTTCCAAAGCCTTGCATTGAAGATAACTGATACTGTTTTCAATTTAATTAAAGGCTATTATTTCAGAATCAAATAGTTTTTAAAGCTTTATGTAAGATTTATTGGTATATTAAAGTCATGACCATTGAAAATAATTCATTTAAATAGTGACTGTGAATAACAAGCAAACTGAATTAAGAAAAATAAAATATTTATCTTGTTTATAATGATAGTTGAAAAATAGAATATATTATGGGTCATCAACAGTATGAGTATTTAACTGCACTGAGTTATTCATAATATTAAGTCTTAAAATTATACATTTCTTTTAATATATTTTTCTCAGACAAATATCTCAAGGACTCAAAAGAAAAATTTAAGTAAAGGGGTACAAGCGGAGTAAAAGGTTAGTGCAGCTACAGAAAACAGTTCTTACCCTTGGAATTTCATTTGATTTAAATGCTACAATAAAAAATTAAGTCTGAATAGAATAGTTCTACTTTACCTTCCCAAGAAATAATCTGGAAATAAATGTTGCGTCTGTTTTTCAATGTAATGAGTTAATGGCTCAACATTATTTAATTCCTAATTTCACAGTCTACTTACTGGAAGGAGTGATTCACCCTCGGACAACGTCAAAACATGAATATCTGTTGGGACAGGTATTGGATGCCATTCAAAATCATAGTCAACTTTCTGCCATCTAATCACATCTGCCAGGGCCTTAACATTAGATACACCTTAAAATAAATCATTAAAAAAAAATTGTCATCAATTCATTGAAACTGGAAGTCATGTCTTAATCACATAATTTTAATAATAGGTATATTATTTTTAAAATAAATAATATCCAAACTCAGTGTACCTGTATGGTTAAGCTGCCCTTGCTGCAAAGCAGTCTCATCAATAACCAGATGTGTACCAGGGGCTAGTTGAAGCATGCCCGCAGTGATGCGATTCACTTTATAGTCTTTTTTTGGTATTAACTTTAGTGAGTTCATATTGTCAATGGACATTTCTAGGCGGGCTGTCTAGCAAGGAGAATAGAGTTTGCAAAGTTTTTAAATCTTATTTTATTTCTGAATGGCACAGAAAACAAGACATTCAATTTTAACATAAACTAGTCATTAAAATGTATAAATTATTTAAAGTAGAAATTTGTTCAATACACATCAATAGCATTAACAAAGGATAAAAGTCTCCATTTATTCTACCACATACTAGCAAAAGGCCTTCAAATTAAATGGTCAATATAAAAAAAAACCTTAAAAACCAAAGTTTTTTTACTATAAATAATTTAAAAATGAGATATAACTGTAAGTATGTTCAATATAATATGCACCGCGCAACCGCCTAGCATAAACATTTACAGATCAGGAAAATATTATAAAAGTATGTTCAATATAATACACATTTGGCATAAACATTTACAGGCTACATAGTGATAATATAAAAATTCATTAATTTAGTTACAGCACATTCAAAATTTTTAACAGATCATTTTTATTGTCGCCACAAGTCTGCGTGCAAAATTTCAGCTCGAAAGGATACCGGGAAATGTGGGTTAAAAATCGATCCCAAGTTTTTGCGACAGACAGACACTACGAGTTAATATAAAGGATTTGAAAAATGGGATAAGCTACAATCATGAGTGAAATCAATTATTTCTTAAATGATAAAAAATTTTTACACTGTGGTGATTAAAAAAATCTTAATAATTCTTAATTGATTTTAAACGTGTTACTACCTGAGTTGTTAGTTGGGAAATGAGATGGTGTAAAAACTGTGAGTATCTCTGAGTCACTGGACAACCACTGATGTTAAGGCAGAGCTTGCCAAGCGGTAGGGTATCTGCTCTAGCATATCTGAAGTCAGGCATAAAACATTAGGGAGAACAATATATACCTTATGGAAGACAATTTTTAAATTCTGAGATGCGATTTTCGATGAGGTTCCTAATTTATTTTGTATGGCCACAACTACTTTTGCAAAAAAACAGCCCACTGAAATTCCTAGCCAAGCTGAATGATATTAAAAAAGTAGTAGCCTACATTGAATTGTTCCATTCCAACCATTAGTTGAGTGATAGCAATTTTTATTGTGAAAGATTAAGAGATGGGTGATATTGATATTATCCTATCAATAATAGTTTAATGGGATAAAGAAAAAAATAATATAGATAAAATTTAAGAAATATTAAGTCTCAAACAGCAGTTATGGATTGATACCCCAAAGTCACACTTACACACTGGAAATAAGATGGCATAACAAATATTCCGCAGCAAGACTGTCACATAATAAAGCATGTCCAAGCACAGTTAGCAATTCAAGGCGCAGACTGTAAGCATCTTCCATCAAATGGTCAGCAGCTGAAAAAAAAAGTAAAATGTTATCTTAAAATGTTTCACTTCCTGGTTCTTTTGGTTTTGTCTTGTTGTATCTATACAGACGCTCCTTCTATATAGTAGATTATTGCATCCACAGACCATGCCGGTCTGTTGGCAAGTGATGCAGCGTTCACAGGTCACAGCTATGAGGGTCCCACACATTACCCAGCCGCCTTTATTTCCCTAACTAGTGTAAAAAATTCTAAATTCGACCTTTTTTGGACAAAATCTAGGGGAAAATATTGTGTCCGGCTTACGAGCGGGTCATAGGTGATTTCTGCAGGTACATTGTTATTGAATATGGGTGTTGTTATTGTAGATCAACAAGGTCCTTTTCCACATGCTACAAGATTCGATTGCTCTACCATGAGCTATAAAGTATTATTAAAGATCTGCAATTACCTTATTTAATCATTTTATTTATTTTTGCTTATGTTTTAATAAATCATTTTACAAATTTTTATTTCAACAATAAAATTTTTAATGTAGGCGCTTTCGTCACTGTTAACCAAAGAAAAACTATATAAAAACGGTATCTCTTGACTAACAAAGAGCACAAAGACAAAGATAGGTAATACAAAGTAAACAATCATAATAACGGATTTAGCTTGTAGCTTTTAAAAAATGAGTGCCATTTTGTATACGCTCGCCTATTATTTTTTTGTGGGGTCGGCTTGGCAGCGGATTACACACTTCCAAAAGAGAGAGTCGGCTTATGGATATACGGTAGTTCAAATTTTACAAAACATTGAGCATAAATAACATATTCATGAATTCAGATGCTTATGTTTACTCACCAATTTTATAAACATCAGCTTGTGGTATTGGAGGCAGACTTGGATTATTGTGACGTAAAGGTCTCATGAGTAGTGCATGAATACGAGGGACTAAAGAGGGAGGGGGTTCATGGGCTTGCAGTTCCTCTTGATAAGCGACATCATCACATCTGTTAAAAACAATAATTGGTTAACCCAGTGGTTTTAATAGTTGAAACAGAAAGAATTATTTAGTTATGTTACTTTTTGTGCTACTGACCTTCCAACACCAAGCAATTGTGTAACAAGGGAAACTAATTTAAATGTTGATCATGTTTACAGAGTTTTAAATTTTAATTAAGTAAATTCGTATAGTTTCATAAGAATAGTATTTTTTTAGCATATTTTCTAAACTTTTAAGTAAATTTATAAAGACAACATACTCAGTGCTATCATCATAAATTGTTGCCAAAGATGGATCAATAGACAGAATTCCGATGAATTCCACAGCATCTGTTGTTTTAAGAACGGCATCACTGGCATAAACCTAAAAATAAATAAAACGACTGTCATTTTCAAAAGATAAAATATTGCATTTTGTATTTAGAAGTAACATTTCTATATTAGCCAGCAAAGGATTTTAATAGCAACTTACTTATAAAAGATTTTGAATGCCCAATTAAAAGGCTCAAGGATTTCAAATAAATTAGTTGTTCCATTCTTTATGGTATATAATAAATCATGTCAATTACCTTCACAATACAGGGTATCCCTTTTTCATCAGCCAAAGGCATATTCATGTCAAAAACCTTTGACGTATTGCCAGAGGTGATGTGTCTTGCATCTGTTGAAGCATGTAGAACTATATTTATGTAAAATATATGGGAATCGAGTGAACAAGAACAAAGCTATGTTTGGGAGACATCATGCAACAAAGATTAAAATTTCTAAATGTTTAAATTAACTGGCCTAGCTTGCTAAAATTAAAATTTCCACCAACCTTCATTTAAAGGATTCTGCCCAGTAATTGAAGATGATGTTTCCTCACAAGCCATTTCTATATCAGGTGGTGAATCTTTGCTGTCTTTTGTTGTCTTTTTAAGTGTCTCACTCTCACTGTCTTCATTGTCTCTCGCCCTCTTGGAACGACCAGCTGGAGTACTTGTTGAAGGTGTATTTGTGGTAGAATCCTTTTTGCAGTATGCTTGAAACTAAAAGTTAAGGATTATGACTAACCCTGTCTAGGGGTACCCGAGAACATTTAGTTCATTTTAAATTGTATGCCTGGAAATATTTGCTTAAAAAACAATATTATCAAAGGATATTTGTTTGACCCATTCAGATTCCCCAGGTATGGGTACACAGTAAAAACCAAGCCTTTCAATGTGTGTATTCTCACTGTCAAAGTCAATTACTTCATTAGGCTGAAAAAAAAATAAACGTTATTACAGTTCAATACTGCCTGGTAATTTTTTTATATACAAATTTCAAGTTATTTAAAATATAAGCTACATAGCATTAAAATTTTAACCATGATAATTGAATTTTAAAAAAAGTAATTAAAAAGTCAATCGAAAATTAGTTACCGATAAATAAGGAACATCACGAAATGATCCAAATTCAATACGGGTGGCTTGGTTACTGGTATTGGTTACTTTATACTGACCAATGCAATACTGAGGATCAAAAACGTCTTGAACCATGCATCGATACTTCACAAGGGAACCTGACTTTAGTTGATCAAGAGGCACTGTATTCAAAGACGGTATCTAAAATATACATTAAAAAGGAGGAAATCGGGCTTGATAAAATTAAAATGTTGAAAATCTGAATTATTGGATTTAAATTGATGTTTTTAGCTTCAACAGTTAGTTTATTATTACAGTGGGGCCGACTTAACTCAAGCCCTGGTTAACTCGCTATCTCTATTAAGTCGATTTTTTTTTGGAACTGCCAAATTCTCTCTTTGTCTTTGCATTTTCTCATCGGTTAATGCAATTATTTTAAGTCGCCGAACCCTAATACCTCGAGCACAAAAGAGGGTCAAATTTGCCACTTAGTGTTGGTTATCTCGATCCCCATGACCAATCGTCAGCTTTTGAAAATGTTAGAGGTGATTTTTTTATAACCAAGTGGAAGGCATAAAATTTCTGCCTCGCTGGTGACGTCACAGCCCTGTGTTACTAACTTAAATAGCCAGCATTTGAAAATGTTCTTATCGATAGGGCTGAACGATCGCTTCGGCTACTCAGCATTGGCCAATTTTCGTATACTCTGAGATATGTGATGCCGAGTATTACGTAATTGCTCCAATAGCAAAGATGCACGCAGAATCGCATGTCTAAAACATTTAGTTTCGTATGGAATAACAAAATGTACCGTGTGCAGACTTGTTATAATTGGCAACCATTCATCCTTCAACCTCATTTTGACTCTATTACTACTGCTTTGTTCTCATTGTTTCATTCATAAGAAGTGGCCGTGTGCAAAAACCATTTAACTATTGGTTAGAATTAATTAAAATGTATCAAAGTTGAAGGTTCAAAAGGAGTTCCTAATTTATTTTTGTACACTTTTATAGAGAAGAGTTCGCTTTGTTATGAGTCATATATAGGTCATGATAAACAAATAACGGCAACGCCTTTGTGTAAAAAAATCTAGAAAATCATGTGCATGTACATTCTCATTTATTAACGCTAGTGATGGGAAAAAAAATCATAGGGTGCTTACTGTAAACAAGGCTCCCCAGATTTTAAAATATATAATATAACAGACTACAGACAGTTTACCCACCCCCACTCTCAATCTCCCACGCCATTGTTGTTGGTTAGTCCGATTAGCACTCAAGTTACAGAAAGAATTCTGAGTCCATAGTAAGCTGAGGGTACGGGTTGATGTATTTGTGTAGCTTGTAGCCTACTTGTAAGGAAAGTCACCAGTCAGCAGCGGACCCTACGCGAGCGCGCACGAGGTGTGTCGGGCAGGACTAGATGAATTTCTTATACATGTAGTTATGTACTAGGGAAAAAAAAATGCGCTAACGCAATAAAGGGTTATATCTAAACTTAAACGGTCCTTAAAAATGAATGGTCTTAACAACCTGAGGAAAGAGTGAAGAAATAGAGTCCCGATATTCCGATACGATTCTGATTAATCGTCCCATCACTAATTAACACACATCATGTATATAACTATAAAGAAATTTCAAGCGCATGTTAATATTTTGCCGCCATATTGGTTTTCGTTTAACTCAGTGATCGTGTATCTCGGCACCATTTTTCATACCCCGAGTCCGTCGACTTAAGCGGGCCCCACTGTATTTATATTTCTTCAGAGGATTTCTTTAAATCTGAAAGTGTATAAATGTTAGAAAAATTAAATATATATTTTTAAACTCAGAATTACAAAAATCTTTTGATGCTTTTAAAAAAAAGAAATTTTAAAGATTTTGTAGTAAAAATTAAAGATAAAACAAAGTTATTCATATTAGTTATTTTCATATTTTGGATTCAAACATTAATTGAAATAAAGAAATTAAGAATTATTCACATCACATAATTTTTAAAAATATTAAAATAAATTATCCTTTTCTGTCAAGTAATAAGACCAATGAAAGTGAGATTGCACACGTATCTAAACTAGACCACAAGGATAAAATTAAGTGATTTCATTACAGTGTGACCTTTTTTGGTACTGTACATAAGCATTTGTCCTCAAACCTTAATCTCACAACAACAAAAAATTTTTTTTAATTTTTAAAAATATCTAAGTTGTTAGTAACAAGGTGTTTGTATTCAAAAGTACCCTATATGAATATTCTAATTTTCATCTAATTTATTTTAAGAATGAGAATTTCATTTCAGTTTCCAAAATTCAAATTATCTATGTCATGATTTTAATGTACAAGTTTAATGGAATGATAACAGTATATATTGTTTGTTTGGCATAGGTCGTCCAGCACTCGCTGCCATAGAGGAGTGTGCTGAGCACGCAGGCCTGGTACACAGTGATTTTCTACTTATAAGTAAGCTGTGCATTGTTCCACATTCTTTGATTCAGCCTAGCCATTAATGATGCAGCCTTGCCGATTCTGGTTTCAATTTCCTTTTCCAGGGAGAGTGTGCTTGTGATGTTACTGCCAAGGTAGTTAAAATCCTCGACGACATCCAAGGTGTTTCCCTCAATGGAAATTGCTGGGAAGCAGTCTGTTCCTTGTCTCATAATGTTGGTCTTTTTGAGGCTTATCGTTAGACCAAAATCCTTGCATGCCTCTGAGAACTTATTGACCAAAAGTTGGAGACCTATCTCTGAATGTGAGGTAAGGGCTGCGTCATCCGCGAAGAGCAACTCTCAAATTAAAACAGTTTCCACTTTTCTCTTCGCACAGAGACGGCTGATGTTGTATAGATTTCCAACCGACCTGGTGTGGATGTTTACACCCTCAAAGCAGTCCTCGAAAGCATGACGCAGTAGCATCGAGAAAAAGATACCGAAGAGAGTTGGAGCCAGACTCCACTACAAACTGGGAAGGGTTCTGAGGTGGCACCATCGAAGAGCACTGTGCTTTGCATATTGGTTTGGAAGAACTCGGTGATGGAGAGAAGCCGCGGCGGACATCCTATTTTTTCCAATATACGTAGCAGACTCTTGCGGCTGACCAGGTCAAATGCCTTTGTTAGATCTATATAGGCTTCCACTTACGATGCTTGCGCAGGATTCTGCACATCAAGTGGCAGGATAAGATCACGAATGTCAAGGTACTCAGAAGGAGTCATATGCTGAGCATGCACTCAATCCTGAGTGAGAGGCGCCTGCGGTGGTTGGGACATGTCCGCAGGATGAGCCCGGAGCGCATTCCAAGAGCCTTGCTTTACGGCGAGCTGGCAACTGATATGCGGAAGAGAGGACGCCCCTGCCTGCGCTTCAAGGATGTCTGCAAGAAAGACATGACTCTGGCGCAGAATTACCATAAAACGTGGGAGACCATTGCTGTGGAGCGCACCTCCTGGCAGGCAAAAGTGCGCGAGGACATTCAAGTCGCGGAAGCTTCCCTTACAGCCAGGAGCGAGGAGAAAAGGGCCAGGAGAAAGGGGAAGGGGGGTAGAGGAGCAGGAGGAAACGCCATCATCCCATGAGGATGGATGGATGCCATAGCATCAACAGTATATACTATAAAACTGTGTAATTATTATACAGTAATAATTAATATTATGCAAAAAAAAAGATTAAAACCCCCCAGAAATGTTAATTCCTAACTTCCATTTAATAATTGTAATGTCTGACATTTTATTTTGGTTTCCTCAGCAGAGGGGGTAAAATTCTGTATACTGTTTATACATATATACCTAAAGCATTTTATTATATAAATTACCTTTAAAAGTGCAAGGGTATCTAACCGCTCTGTAAAATATGTTTCAACTTGCTTGATGAATTCTTCATGTTTTTTCCCCATATTTTCTTCTGTGGAAAAACAATAATTTTTTTTTAGGTGTCACAATGAGGTTGAATGAATAGTAATGGTTGCCAGGGACAACAAGTCTGCTCACGGTACATTATGATCTTTTATAATATCAACTCTGAAGGGTTTAGCCGTCTAAATTCAGTATATTATTGAATTAATTCCATATTAGATCATTTTTTAAGTTCAATTATCAAATATTTTAATGTTAATAGGCAAAATAATTGAATATTTTATAAGCATCAGGGACTTCCGCCTTTGAAAGGGGCGGTGACACTTTGATATAAAGAAATACACCTCGTTAAACATAACTAATGGCCGCAACGTCCTAGCTACATGAGGATTTACACATATATACATCCATAGATTGTGCACATATATTATTAATATGAAAGACATATTCTTTGAATTTCTTCAAAATTTTTTGGGTCAAACATGGCCTATATTAACCTTAGGATTACAAAATACTGGTCGATTGAAAATACAAAGGAAAGCTAACAAAATGTAGGCCAATATGTCTACCAAAGCTTTAGACCGGAAAAGGAACTCAAATATGTTTCGAAAGAACCTATTTAATAATAGTTTTACACCCTCCTTGGAAAAATTAAAAACTTGGATCTCAGGCGCCAAATTTTTTTCCCGATACAAAAAACGTAGTAGTCTCCCCTGACATACCGAAGGGTTGATGAAGACCAATGAAGTGGATGAACATGAATGCACAGTATAGACAGTATAGTGTATATAAGTAACTTACTACATACTACATAGACTACATGATTGACATTACCAGGAACAACTAAAGCAGTAACAGTACAACAATATCAAAACGAAGTTGAATAGAGTTATAGACTACTTGAAATAGGCCTACACTTACACATAATAATATTATTAACTTAATTTAATTAATTAACTAACACACATGACTGGCAGACTTTGTCAATGTCTACGACTATGTTTGATGTTTCTGTCAACGTCATTTACAAAGTAAAGTAAAGTCAAACTAAGTTTAACCCGGTAATCCCTTATTTCAGCGCATTTAAAATTTTGAGAAAAAAATAAATAAAATAACTTACTTTTACTAATTTAAACACTTAAATCAGAAATAAATTTTTTTATTTAATGCTTTACAATTAGTTTTACGTGTGTTTTGTTGAGTTTAAAGGGGTTTTAAACTTATCTTATCTTATCAATACAGACGCTCATTCTATGCAGAAGATAATTGCATCCACAGTCACAGACCATGACAGATGATCAGTTGGCAAGTGATGCAGCGTTCACAGGCCACAGCTTTGTGGGTTCCACGCATTACCCAGCCGCCTAACTAGTGTTAGGTACCCATTCGGAGCTGGGTGACTCAGGGACGCCCTAGGCCCCGGGAACAAATCCTTGCCTTGACATGGATTCGAACCCGTCACCATTGGTACGCCAGTCGAGCGCGCTGCCCCTCGACCACCGTGTCCCCAGAAAAAGGTTTTTAAAAGCAGACTTCCAACAACAACAATGGCGCTGTTAGTCACAGAAGATAGTGAAAAATGAAATATACAAATTTTTATTTCGTAAAAATCGTAAAATAGTAATTTTATTTCAAGAAAAAAATGTTTTAATTTTAAATTAGATTTCATATTAATAATTAATGAAGTTGAAGTAAGTTTGAAAAAATGTTGAAATATAAAATGCGCTGAAAAAAGGGATTACCGTTTAACCGATAAGTGATAGTAAAAGACAGTTAATATGAGTTAGCTAAATAGAATAAAATTAAAAGACAAAAGTAAGTTTAAGTAGTGTAAGTTAGTACTAGTACTAACTAATCAGACTAATCTAACTAAGTAACTTAGTTTCTAAGTTAAGTAAGGCAGGCATATCTACCAAACATCTTTTGAATAGTTGCATATGGTCGAGTCCACCAATCATCAATTCCAGGCATTCTAAACTTGTGATTAAGTTGGATTTTAATGTAAAGAAATCTGTGAAACTGTTAAAAAATGTTCTTCATTAAATACAGAGAGGCCTTCAATGTAACTCCAATGTTGATACTATGTATAGCATGAAACGCGGGAATGGTTGAAGATAACTTTTTCTACAAAAGAGCTATATGCTTCCTGTGGGCGAGATTACTTTAAAAAAGAAAACAGCATGGAATGTCAAGATTTATTTAACTGTACCTTTGGTGGTCTATTCTTAATACATTTTGGCCCTCTTATTAAAAAAAAATGATTCTCGTGTAAACTGATCAGGCTAAGGCCAATAAAATGTATCTAAAAAATTAATTTAGTGCAATTAAAGCCCCAAATCTTCACCATTTAAAAAATAATTATTTAGCATGTTTTGTAGCTCTCGATTATGGTTGTGAATGATATTCTTAAGTGGTTTAGCTGGCACCATTGTTTTCCGATCTCCCCCCCCCCTCCCCACAAACCTATGCTGGTATGCCATATGAAGTTTTAAGGTCAATTTGACATAAATTAAAACAATAAATTGCACCTTTTAGCAATCCCGGGGGTACCCAAAATGTGCCAAGATAGCGATAACACTGGAGCAACCTAATCATCTATCTAAATATCTAAAATATATAAAGCTCGGTTGCTATTTGTATGTATGTTTGTTTCAACGCTTTGTTACACAGTCAGGAGAAAACCAAGCAATGGACAGCGGCCAAATTAGGCCGGGCGTTTCCTTTTCACCTGTATATGGTTTAAGTATAGTTTTTGTAATTGTCCCTTTTGCCCAAAAGTCGTAAATTATGTCTTAGAATGTAGGAACCTAGAGAGAAAATTAAACAATATAATTTGCAATGTCTGTCCGTGACGCTACTAATTTTAGAAAGCAGTGCACCAAATTACTGCATCAATGCACCAAAAGGTGTGCAAATTAAAGATGCGCTGTAAAAAATAGTATATGACGTCATAGTTTTCGCTCATATTTTAATTTTGGAAAAGGGATCAATGTAAAAAGAGGATTTGATGATGGTTAATTATAAAATCAATAGGCGCCCTACAACCCTATTAAAAATACTCTGTGTACATTTCAGAAAGTTTAATATTTCGTATTTATCAAACAAGGACAAGTTAGTTGGGCTTTTGAAAAAGGTCGACGCCGTAGGCGCCCTAAAAACTGGCATTTTACAAATAAAATAAATAGATTTCAGCTGAAAACTTCCGTCATTTTTGACGGGCGATACGCTAGTTTAAATATAATTTCTGGATGTTCAAAAAGAGTTATCTTGGTGCCAGTTTGTGCAGTATTTTTTTTACGACGCGCTTTCAAAAACCTTTCATTGTCAGATTACAGTGCACATATTTTCGGGCACGCATTTTAAAATTAATCCGATTTACTTAAATTATAATTTAAGAACTACATTACATTAAAATTTAATTTTTAAATTTTATGGATGCGTTAAAAATATTTAATTTCATTATAGTTGTTGCACGATGCATGGTCGCAATTATTTTATCATATATTTTTTTAAATAAAGAATTTCTTTATATTGTTATTCATAATTCAACATAAAACAAAAAAATCAACATTAAAAAAAATAATGTATTTTTATGAGGAAAGCATTGGCCCAGGTGAAAACAACTTAGTCTATAAAGTACGTCACGCTCCAGAGGGGGGAGGGGTGTAAGAACGTGTGACAGTTTGTGACAGGCGGAGGGGGTGTCCGGCCATGTGTGACGTCACGGTGTTTTATATTAAATTTTAATTATTTTGTTAATAATACAATAATTATTTTTGTTCGAAAGTGTGACGTACTTTAGGGGGAGGGGGGGGGGTTCCGAGATTTGTGACAGTTTGTGACAGGGGGGTGGGGGTAGTTAAAAATGGTCAAAAATGGTCAAAAATAGTGTGACGTACTTTATGGACGGCCCCTTACGTGTAAAAAGTATGCAGGGATTATGTGTGTGCATGCGTGCGTGGGTGTGTGTGTAATTCCCGATTCCTGTGGTCGTATTAAACAAACATTGTTTCATGTTTAAATGAAATTGGATATCTAACTTAAAAAAATAATAATAATTAATTTTGATTAATTAATTTTTTCCTTTACTCATAAAACCCAAGCTCATCACTACTTCGACTTGACTTTTGCAGGCTCATTTCTAATTAAAGTAACTCCTCAATGATCTTAACATATTATACAACTAGGGGTCAAAAGCCCAAATGTAAACAAAGTATTTTATAATTATAAATCCTCTTTTTAGATCGTTCCCTTTTCCAAAATTAAAATATAAGCTAAACAATGACGTCATACAATATTTTTTACGGCAAGACTATTTAATTTATAATTATTTTGTGCACCAATTGATGCACACCAACAATGACTTCATAGCATAGCGTTAGTGATCCAATGATCCATCCATCCAGTGGCTTGGGCTTTTATATTATTTAATGACTAGCGTTTTCAAAATAAATACACATCAGATTAAAAAAATAACGTAATACAGAACTTTCATTTATTTTATTTATTTTTATTTGATTCATTTATTATCATATTGAACAATTTTATGCGGAAAGTTCGAAAAGAGTTATATTTGGTGCAGTAATTTTTGGTGCGCACCATTGAACAAATCAGCATTACATCCAAGAAGCATTACATTACTACGGGAATTATGTATGTTGATGGGCCTAGGACCAATGCTGTCCTTTTTCTTACATTAGATCTATAAATATATTTGAGCTTTGGCTACCGGACTGATGAACATCAGAATTAGATTAAACTAAATATACATAAACATGTCAATTCTTTTGTTAGTTTGAGCTTTCTTGTCATCGTCGATGTCTGCGATTCCTCCAAGGGCATAGGCCACCTATGAGAGCCCTCCAGGCATCCCTATCATGGATCAGCCTCCCCAGCATCTTCCAGTCAAGGCCAATTCTCTTGACGTTTGCCTCCAATTCTTGGCGACAAGGTTCTCTGGGACGGCCTCGTTTTCCCTTGCCCTGGGGGTTACATTTCAGGGCTTGCCTTCTCTTAGTTTCTTAAACTTTTAATGTTAATTTGATTATATTCTCTTGGAACACATTACACTTTCAGATTTTATAAGTATTTTATATCTTCCTGACAATATATGCGATACTTTA
Source organism: Ampullaceana balthica (assembly GCA_944989445.1). NCBI lineage: Eukaryota > Metazoa > Mollusca > Gastropoda > Lymnaeidae > Ampullaceana > Ampullaceana balthica. Next base: position 873,852 of record CALYLW010000073.1, on the reverse strand, counting down.
TTCCTTTATTTGGGCATAACCCAATTTAGTAAAGATAAAGTATAAAGTAAAGATAGTCTTTATTAGAACGTAATAATAAGGACACAATACATTTTATGTTAGAAATAAAAAGAAATGAAATGCTTCATTTCTTGAATAAAATTGAAGTTTATGTTTTTCCTCATTGCACAAGAGGCCGTAAAAAAATAACGTCACGCGAATTTGACCGATTTTTACCCTCCTCCCACCGTCATCACAAGTCGTGTGTCCCCCCCCCCTCCATAAAAGCCGTATTTTCTATTTGAAAATGAGCATATTTCAAATCACAATTTTTGTTATCTAAGCATGTATTTAGTGTAAACTGCACTCTAACCCCTGGAAAGCCATTTGAAATGTCATTAAATAAATTGTAAGCAATCAAATATTTAAGTAAAAAAGTTATTTAAAGTTGCGCGTTTTGATGTCACGTAACATTTCTTAACCACCCCTCCCCCTAGTCACACATCGTCACAAATGTGTGACCCCCCCCCCTTCCAGGTGCATGCGTGAAGTCATTTATGGACGGTGCTCAATCTTTCAGCCATACCATGCTCAATAGCCAAAAACAGCTATAGATTAGATATATATTAGTGTATTCGTTATTGATCTTGATTATTTTTATTAACTTAATTTTAGTGAAGCTATTTTAATACCTTGCATTATTTAAGACAATTTGTCTTGAATTTATTAATTCTTTTTTCCCGGCGGATTAAAATATTCCTTGGCACGTAAAATCTTTGTATACTCTAATTTGAAGGCAAAATTTCAAAGTCTGTGTTAAGTCTCGGATGTTATGTGGATTGTTGCCTTGCTCTCCGCTACACACAACACTTAAGAGATGACACAAGTCTGTGTAACAAGTCAATGTTTATTCAATTATACACAACTGTACAAACTGGCTGTCCTGCCTAGACAGCAAATGCATCTTTACACTACTCGTTGTACACACAGCCCGAAATTATAGTCTTCACGAGCAGGCCCTCGGTCAGACTCGACCGCTCCTGGGCGACGTTAAACCTCAAATCTGTGTTGCTGCAACCCTGCAGCTACCCGGTCTACCCCGACCGGTCTGACTCTCAACTCTGCAAACTGTCTTCACTCAACTCGCCCCTTTAATTAAACCCCGAAACTGGTCTCGATTGACCCTGGCGTGTCCTCTGATCACACACCAGTGTGACCAGGAGTTCACTCGAACATTATATTCATGAAAAGTGTTCACTCCAGTCAACAAGCATTCACTCAGTGATTCTCATACCCTGACAAGCTGGTGTACGGAAATCTTAGTTCTAAATTCCATATAACTACCAAAGCTCACACGAATTTCTACAGTAATCTCATGTTATGAAGAATACAACTTCTTCTCAACTGTTTTTCCTTCACAGCATGGATCATAGTCGCTTCGACCACCAAACATTTGCTCTCTCATTCTTTGATTAGAAGATTCGATTAAAAGAAAGAGGTCTCCACGTAAATTTTTTTTAAATGTCAAAGCATCCCATAAGTATTCTGTCTGTGAGAAGCCTCTACAAAGCAATTTTTAACACTATACATTTGTAAATAATTTCGGGCATCGTTGACTTAAATTAGAAAATAAAAATATTTCATTGTGTCTATCAAAGTTCCTGCGCCTGTTCGTGTGTTGAGCTTTGTGTCTGCATCTATCAGTTCATCTATAGCTTTAAAAATAACCTCAAAATTGCCTCATGGTGTATTCACTATTTTGTATCCCGAAGTCTGTTTAATGCCTCGGTTGTAGAAGCAATTAGATATTCCAAACGGTGTATGGACATGGAAAAGAATGCGTAACAAGGTACTAAAATAGTGTTCATTTCAGTTGGAGTATCATTACTATCATGTAAACAAATTAGGTTAAATGAACTTTTTGAGCCAGATTTTACATTTAATTTATTGCGCCTTTCTTGAAATCCTGTATACTTTCAATAAGTATTAACGCACGTTGTGCCTCTGCAGTCCATTATTTTAAGATCATCATTTATTTAAAATCATTTGAGAAATGCCATAAAAACATCTTACCACTTTGTTTTTGTCTTTATTGACAGTTTAATCTTTTTATAAAATTTATGATTCTTTCCAATTGCAAAAAAAAACGTTGGTAATGTTGAGCACTTCTTCATGAGTGGCTACTTTTGTATTTGTGTGCCATGTTTTAATCCGATTAGATAAGCAATTTTATTCATTATTTTTATTTATTCCACAAAATAAATACATAAAAATAAGTATGCTGTGAAAGAATAAACCATATAAGTACGCCAATAATTTTGTTCCAGTAGTTTACCTACTTTAAAATCGATTAAATTTAACAGCGCATAATTGTCATGTTCGCGCACTACTTTAACACCTATGTTTTTCAGCTCAGTGGAATTTGTATCAGAAGTCTTTGGATTAATAAAAGAATAGGAGTTTTGGCACTAGAAACGTTCACGTAATTTAATATAGTTTCTTCCTTGAAAAATGTTATCTTTGCTTTTCTTTTATTAAACTATATCATACCGCTTTTTTAACCACGTTTTTATTAACTTGCTTTCGTTCCTGTCTGTCCACAATTTTTCAAATCTGCCAACGTAAAATTAAACCACGTCTGATGGTCCTAGAGATCTCAATTTTACCACAGATAGATCTTGGATGACAATGCATTGTATCAAAATTTCAGAGCGATCGAATGTACCGTTATTAAATTATTGAACTTTTTAGTTTATCTATATATAATTTATAAGCATATGTATTATCCGTCTGCCCTTGTTTACATTACATTCACGTGCAAGTTCACACCAACCCCGTATTATATTTGAACATAATACTTCAAAACTCACCATAGCATACACTTAGACTAAAGAGAGTAAAATAAATAGAAGTAAAGGCGCTTGACTAAAATGATTAGGGTTTACAAAGGGGTCGTCCATAAATAACGTCACGCGATTTTTGCAGATTTTTGACCCCCCCCTCGTCACGCGTCGTCACAAAAACTTAGACCCCCCTCTAAAAAATACGTCACAAATCTTTGACCCCCCCTCTAAAAAAAACCACCCCCCCCCCAAAAAAAAAGTATGTTTCAAATCACTTTTATTGTCATTTAAGTATTTATTATTTATTTAGTGAAGATCTACATTGTAATATCGTAACCCGCGTGGAGCATTTTTTAAAAACGTTTTACCGGCCTTCAGAAAACGAACTGCGTTAACATCCTTAGATTATATTTTATTTTAATGCATACAAATTAAACATTGACGATTAATCATCACGGTTAACGTGTTTGTTTAAAAAATTTTAAAATGTATTTGTAAAAAAAATCCCTGAATTGACTGACGGGCATCCCGTAAGAAAGAGGTCGGCGAACAGAGGTAAATAACCTCATCTGGGGTCAAAAAGGGAATTCTTGGGGGCAATGAAGACTCATTTGGGACATATAACATCCACTACAATCCACTAGATATATTAAAATACGTCATGTGTACGTGTACGCTTGGAACATGTGCCCATTATTGAACCGGTTCCTTCCATAAAATGCATTTTAAAAAAATTTGACAACTATGTAGATTTCTTACCTACGTACTATACGAAGACACCCAAATCTACCCTACTTTCATTTATATTGACACGAGTGTCAATAATCTTAATCCACATGACATGTCTGTATCACGTATCCTTTCTATGATTTTTAAAATTAATGCCTTAAAAACTGAGCTAAGAAGAAAAGTTATTTTGTGCTCCTCTCGAATTTTGATGCATTCAATAAAGTTAATGAATTACTTGACTAATTTTAAATGGGCTCATTTACCATTATATCTAGAACAGTGCTTCTCAAACTTTTTAGTATGGCGGACCGGCAGGAATTTTTGCCATTGCATTAAAGACCGGTGCACTATTTTCCCTGCACTGACAATTTTTGTTGTCCTTTTTTTTTAGAACATCTGCGGACCGGCAGCGGATGGCCCACGGACCGGCACCGGTCCGCGGACCACCACTTTGAGAAGAATAGAATGGCCAGGGGCGTTTGACCAAAAACCAATCGAACAAAAAAAAATTATATCAAACTTAAAACGTTTTTAATTCTATCAAATAGATTCCCCCCCTCTTCTTTTAAAGAAAAAGGATATTCCATATCGTTTTGCCTTAAAATATCTACACAATCCTATTCAGATCATTTTTAGACACTTGTCATGCTTGTAAAACTCACCAGTAACATTTTCGGGTGGGGGGGGGGCTAACGACGCTCCCCCAAATCCACGAGTCATGTGAGCAGAACCTAGAGTCTGGGGGTTGGGGGGGGGTAACGCACACATTAACTTGTCTATTTTGGGGTAACGGGCAAGAAAGTTCATGAGAGAACCAAACGGAGCTACGGTTACATCACAAATGCTTTGATGTCAACATCAAACGACGCAGTGTAACAATTTAATATGTTATCTTCTGAATTCTCAAACTTAAGGATTATAATTAGATTTAATTTTCATGTCTTGATAGCTTACGCCAACCAGCGTCCGATGGCCTACCGACCGGCTCAATGAGAAGCACTGATTTAAAAAAAAATTATAAAAAAAGACATTAAATAAATTTTAAGGGAACAAATATTTCAGTGGAAGTTTTATTTAAAGTTACCCTTTTGATGTGACGTCACACTTCTTCAACCCCCCTCGTCACGCAACGTCACAAAAGTGTGACCCCCCTCCCCCCTAGGTGCGTGACGTCATTTATGGACGGCCCCAAATGACGAGTAAGAAAATGAGTGAATTGAATTAGTTAAGCCTGAGAAGCGCCCGCCCCACGTTTTTAGTCATATTACATCATAGTACGTATTTTCAATTTTATTTTCTTCTTTTTTAGTCCGCTTATAAAAACGTGTTTTTAAAAAAATCTTTTTTTTACTTCTATTTATTATATTTTAGAATCTATATAACAACGAGGAATTTGCCGCCCCCCTTCCCCCCCCCCAACAATATGCCGCTCGGAGAATTCGATTCGTTCATGTTTCAAATGTACAATCAGGCTCTGGTTTTCCAGAACAGTAGCATTAGTATCATAAGAATTTAAGAAGTTTTGTCAGTTGAAACGTTCACATGATTTATGATTGTTCATTTATTTCTTTTATTAATTTCTTATTTGGCTTTTCTTTTATCTCGATTAAAAGCTCAACTTTTTTTTGTTAGAAACTATACAAAAACGACTAGGAGTTTGCCGCCCCTGGCAAAGTGCCGCCCGGGGCATTCGCTCCCCTGCCCCCCCCCCACTCACTACGCCACTGGGTCCAGAGTATTCATAAGGATAATTCCTGAAATCATTAATTCTCAATTTGATGGGAATAAGCATTGCTATGTCATGTTTAAACTTATTAAACGTTTCGTTCTCGAAAATGAAACTGTTGTACTGAAGTCCAAATTATGTAAATGTTTTCTGAACCTACAGGTTTTCCCTAAAACCCAAGCTGATAAAGATGTATATTCTGTCAACGACTGGAAAACACACGACTATACTCCCTTCGGGAAATGACATTTAAGGGGATGTCCTATCTGACTGATAATTAAAAAAGCAGCTCAAGTCTTACAAGGTTAGAGCTATATCATATTCGTAGGTTTTGTAGGCATTAGGCACACCAAAAAATCTTGATATTCTTATCATATTATCTTGGGTCCTCTGTTAATTTTGTTATGCATTTGGATGTTTCTGAATCCTTTACAGCAAACAATCTCCAAGAAAAGCGGTACAAGTTCTCAGTGAACAAGCCAACAATCCCCACAGCATTTTCAGGCCAGTGAATTTTTGTTGAAAATTGTCAAGTTGTATTGTAAAATTGTAAATCCCTTCTTAAAATGTCAATAGGAACATTTTGTGTCATTCCCTTGAAATGATGTCGCCAGTTGATTTCCGCACCCCCTAGTTAAGCCTATGCACATACATTTACTCTAAACGTGTGACATCTTTCATGAGACTTAGGAAAATGGTGGAAACATTACATTGTCTCGCTATAACTAAGTTATGAAAACAAAAAGTAAATATACAAAGAACAAACAAACAAAAAAACCCAGACACAATTTAAAAATTTTTAAATTTTCATTCATTAATTATTTTTGTAGCCATCTGTTACTTGATGTCAAATGGCATACTAGGTACTTCAAACATCTTGTATTCATGACCGTATGACACACATAAGAACATTGCTGTCTGCAAAATAAAATTGCCTATTTGTAATATAAATATAGAAAACAAAAATAAAGGAAAAAACGAATGTAATTGACAAGTTCTATTATAAAAGGACCCTGCAAATATTTAGCTATCTATTCAAAATAATTTGACAAAAACCACAAGATGACCTCCATGTAATAAGTTATAGTGAACAAATGCTTCATTGCCCGCAGGACTCACTAAAAGCTTTTTATGACAAATAGTTCTGCACATATTGACTTAAAAGCAAAAGGTAAAAAATGTATTTGAAAACCATTTAATTTAAAACCAAAAGGTTAATGTACTAGTAGTAAACCATATCTTTAACTGAAGAATGAGAAAACACATTTTACCTTTTTAAATACAGCTTTTGTGGTCCTTCTGTAAGATTGCTATATATTGGGAAGTTCCTGTAAGAGTATACCAAGGCTTTTATACTGGAAAGACTCACACGATGGACATTGGTTTCTGAAAAAATATAACTGACAATCTGTTAGATAACTATATTCAAAGTAACAAAAATCATAATAACCAAAATTTATTGTAACTCATTTATTTTACAACAATAGGTTAATGTGTTAGTAGTGCAAAATATCTAAAAATGAAAATTATAGAAACAAATTTTACCTTTTTATATGCAGTTTTATGTTCATTGCAAATTGGCCTTGCAAATGAATATTTACCAACCCAAATTAGATGAACATCGGGCAACATAACACAGTACTTCATGTGCTTAAAAATTCATGGAAGAGTATGCCAAGCTTTCACACTGGAAAGACTCACACCATGGACCTTGGTTTCTGAAAAATATAACTGTCAATCTGTTAGAAAACTATATTCAAAGTAACAAAAATCATAATAACCAAAATTTATTGCAACTCATTTATTTTACAACAATAGGTTAATGTGTTAGTAGCGCAAAATATCTAAAAATGAAAATTATAGAAACACATTTTACCTTTTCTATATGCAGTTTTATGGTCATTGCAAATTGGCCTTGCAAATGAATTTTTACCAACCCAAATTAGATACACATCGGGCAACATAACACAGTACTTCATGTGCTTAAAAATTCATGGAAGAGTATGCCAAGCTTTCACACTGGAAAGACTCACACCATGGACCTTGGTTTCTGAAAAATATAACTGTCAATCTGTTAGATAACTATATTCAAATTAACAAAAATCATGATAATAAACAAAATTTATTGTAACTCATTTATTTTACAACAGGTTAATGTGTTAGTAGTGCAAAATATCTTTAAAAAATGAAAATTATAGAAACACAGTTTACCTTTTTAATTATAGTTTTGTGTTTATTGCAAATAGGCCTTGCAAACGAATATGTACCAACCAAATCGAATTAGATGACCATCTCGCGACTTCATATCCTACTTCAAGTGCTGGAAAATTCGTGGAAGAGTTTGCCAAGCATTCACACTGGAAAGACACACCATTGTTGTTGGTTTCTGAAAAATATAACTGTCAATCTGTTAGATAACTATATTCAAAGTAACAAAAATCATGATAATAACTGATATATTAGAAGAGCATAATATTTTACAACAAAAAGTTAGTGTGTTAGTAGTAAAAATATCTTTAATTGAAGATTATAGAAACACATTTTACCTTTTTATATGCAGTTTTATGGTCATTGCAAATTGGCCTTGCAATTTAATATTTACCAAACCAATCAAATTAGATGGACATTGGGCAACATAACACAGTACTTCAGGTGCTTGAAAGTTCCTGAATAAGTATACCAAGTCTTCTATACTGGAATGACTCACACCGTGGACGTTGGTTTCTGAAAAAATATAACTGTCAATCTGTTAGATAACTGTATTCAAAGTAACAAAAATCATGATAATAAACAAAATTTATTGTAACTCATTTATTTTACAACAGGTTAATGTGTTAGTAGTGCAAAATATCTTTAAAAAATGAAAATTATAGAAACACAGTTTACCTTTTTAATTATAGTTTTGTGTTTATTGCAAATAGGCCTTGCAAGCGAATATGTACCAACCAAATCGAATTAGATGACCATCACGCATCTTCATATCCTACTTCAAGCGCTGGAAATTCATGGAAGAATATGCCAAGCTTTCACACTGGAAAGACTCACACCATGGACCTTGGTTTCTGAAAAATATAACTGTCAATCTGTTAGAAAACTATATTCAAAGTAACAAAAATCATAATAACCAAAATTTATTGTAACTCATTTATTTTACAACAATAGGTTAATGTGTTAGTCGCGCAAAATATCTAAAAATGAAAATTATAGAAACACATTTTACCTTTTCTATATGCAGTTTTATGGTCATTGCAAATTGGCCTTGCAAATGAATTTTTACCAACCCAAATTAGATGAACATCGGGCAACATAACACCCTACTTCATGTGCTTAAAAATTCATGGAAGATGCCAAGCTTTCAAACTGGAAAGACTCACACCATGGACCTTGGTTTCTGAAAAATATAACTGTCAATCTGTTAGATAACTATATTCAAAGTAACAAAAATCATAATAATAACCAAATATTATTGTAAACAATTTATTTTCCAACAATAGGTTAATGTGTTAGTAGTGCAAAATATCTAAAAATGAAAATTATAGAAACACAGTTTACATTTTTAATTATAGTTTTGTGTTTATTGCAAATAGGCCTTGCAAACGAATATGTACCAACCAAATCAAATTAGATGACCATCACGCGACTTCATATCCTACTTCAAGTGCTGGAAAATTCGTGGAAGAGTTTGCCAAGCATTCACACTGGAAAGACTCACACCATGGTTGTTTGTGTCTGAAAAATATAACTGTCAATCTGTTAGATAACTATATTCAAAGTAACAAAAATCATGATAATAACTGATATATTAGAAGAGCATAATATTTTACAACAAAAAGTTAGTGTGTTAGTAGTAAAAATATCTTTAATTGAAGATTATAGAAACACATTTTACCTTTTTATATGCAGTTTTATGGTCATTGCAAATTGGCCTTGCAATTTAATATTTACCAACCCAATCAAATTAGATGGACATTGGGCAACATAACACAGTACTTCAGGTGCTTGAAAGTTCCTTAATAAGTATACCAAGTCTTCTATACTGGAATGACTCACACCATGGACCTTGGTTTCTGAAAAATAGAACTGTCAATCTGTTAGATAACTATATTCAAAGTAACAAAAATCATAATAATAACCAAATATTATTGTAAACAATTTATTTTCCAACAATAGGTTAGTGTGTTAGTAGTGCAAAATATATAATAATGAAAATTATAGAAACACAGTTTACCTTTTTAATTATAGTTTTGTGTTTATTGCAAATAGGCCTTGCAAACGAATATGTACCAACCAAATCGAATTAGATGACCATCACGCGACTTCATATCCTACTTCAAGTGCTGGAAAATTCGTGGAAGAGTTTGCCAAGCATTCACACTGGAAAGACTCACACCATGGTTGTTGGTTTCTGAAAAATATAACTGTCAATCTGTTAGATAACTATATTCAAAGTAACAAAAATCATGATAATAACTGATATATTAGAAGAGCATAATATTTTACAACAAAAAGTTAGTGTGTTAGTAGTAAAAAGTAAAAATATCTTTAATTGAAGATTATAGAAACACATTTTACCTTTTTATATGCAGTTTTATGGTCATTGCAAATTTACCTTGCAATTTAATATTTACCAACCCAATCAAATTAGATGGACATTGGGCAACATAACACAGTACTTCAGGTGCTTGAAAGTTCCTGAATAAGTATACCAAGTCTTCTATACTGGAATGACTCACACCGTGGATGTTGGTTTCTGAAAAAATATAACTGTCAATCTGTTAGATAACTGTATTCAAAGTAACAAAAATCATGATAATAAACAAAATTTATTGTAACTCATTTATTTTACAACAGGTTAATGTGTTAGTAGTGCAAAATATCTTTAAAAAATGAAAATTATAGAAACACAGTTTACCTTTTTAATTATAGTTTTGTGTTTATTGCAAATAGGCCTTGCAAACGAATATGTACCAACCAAATAGAATTAGATGACCATTACGCAACTTCATATCCTACTCCAAGCGCTGGAAAATCATGGAAGAATATGCCAAGCTTTCACGCTGGAAAGACTCACACCATGGACCTTGGTTTCTGAAAAATATAACTGTCAATCTGTTAGAAAACTATATTCAAAGTAACAAAAATCATAATAACCAAAATTTATTGTAACTCATTTATTTTACAACAATAGGTTAATGTGTTAGTAGCGCAAAATATCTAAAAATGAAAATTATAGAAACACATTTTACCTTTTCTATATGCAGTTTTATGGTCATTGCAAATTGGCCTTGCAAATGAATTTTTACCAACCCAAATTAGATGAACATCGGGCAACATAACACCCTACTTCATGTGCTTAAAAATTCATGGAAGAGTATGCCAAGCTTTCACACTGGAAAGACTCACACCATGGACCTTGGTTTCTGAAAAATATAACTGTCAATCTGTTAGAAAACTATATTTAAAGTAACAAAAATCATAATAACCAAAATTTATTGTAACTCATTTATTTTACAACAATAGGTTAATGTGTTAGTAGCGCAAAATATCTAAAAATGAAAATTATAGAAACACAGTTTACCTTTTGAATTATAGTTTTGTGTTTATTGCAAATAGGCCTTGCAAACGAATATGTACCAACCAAATCAAATTAGATGACCATCACGCGACTTCATATCCTACTTCAAGTGCTGGAAAATTCGTGGAAGAGTTTGCCAAGCATTCACACTGGAAAGACTCACACCATGGTTGTTTGTGTCTGAAAAATATAACTGTCAATCTGTTAGATAACTATATTCAAAGTAACAAAAATCATGATAATAACTGATATATTAGAAGAGCATAATATTTTACAACAAAAAGTTAGTGTGTTAGTAGTAAAAATATCTTTAATTGAAGATTATAGAAACACATTTTACCTTTTTATATGCAGTTTTATGGTCATTGCAAATTGGCCTTGCAATTTAATATTTACCAACCCAATCAAATTAGATGGACATTGGGCAACATAACACAGTACTTCAGGTGCTTGAAAGTTCCTTAATAAGTATACCAAGTCTTCTATACTGGAATGACTCACACCATGGACCTTGGTTTCTGAAAAATAGAACTGTCAATCTGTTAGATAACTATATTCAAAGTAACAAAAATCATAATAATAACCAAATATTATTGTAAACAATTTATTTTCCAACAATAGGTTAGTGTGTTAGTAGTGCAAAATATATAATAATGAAAATTATAGAAACACAGTTTACCTTTTTAATTATAGTTTTGTGTTTATTGCAAATAGGCCTTGCAAACGAATATGTACCAACCAAATCAAATTAGATGACCATCACGCAACTTCATATCCTACTTCAAGCGCTGGAAAATCATGGAAGAATATGCCAAGCTTTCACGCTGGAAAGACTCACACCATGGACCTTGGTTTCTGAAAAATATAACTGTCAATCTGTTAGAAAACTATATTCAAAGTAACAAAAATCATAATAACCTAAATTTATTGTAACTCATTTATTTTACAACAATAGGTTAATGTGTTAGTAGCGCAAAATATCTAAAAATGAAAATTATAGAAACACATTTTACCTTTTCTATATGCAGTTTTATGGTCATTGCAAATTGGCCTTGCAAATGAATTTTTACCAACCCAAATTAGATGAACATCGGGCAACATAACACCCTACTTCATGTGCTTAAAAATTCATGGAAGAGTATGCCAAGCTTTCACACTGGAAAGACTCACACCATGGACCTTGGTTTCTGAAAAATATAACTGTCAATCTGTTAGAAAACTATATTCAAAGTAACAAAAATCATAATAACCAAAATTTATTGTAACTCATTTATTTTACAACAATAGGTTAATGTGTTAGTAGCGCAAAATATCTAAAAATGAAAATTATAGAAACACATTTTACCTTTTCTATATGCAGTTTTATGGTCATTGCAAATTAACCTTGCAAATGAATTTTTACCAACCCAAATTAGATGAACATCAGGCAACATAACACCCTACTTCATGTGCTTAAAAATTCATGGAAGAGTATGCCAAGCTTTCACACTGGAAAGACTCACACCATGGACCTTGGTTTCTGAAAAATATAACTGTCAATCTGTTAGATAACTATATTCAAAGTAACAAAAATCATAATAATAACCAAATATTATTGTAAACAATTTATTTTCCAACAATAGGTTAATGTGTAAGTAGTGCAAAATATCTAAAAATGAAAATTATAGAAACACAGTTTACCTTTTTAATTATAGTTTTGTGTTATTGCAAATAGGCCTTGCAAACGAATATGTAAAACCAAATCAAATTATATGACCATCACGCGACTTCATATCCTACTTCAAGTGCTGGAAAATTTGTGGAAGAGTTTGCCAAGCATTCACACTGGAAAGACTCACACCATGGTTGTTTGTTTCTGAAAAATATAACTGTCAATCTGTTAGATAACTATATTCAAAGTAACAAAAATCATGATAATAACTGATATATTAGAAAAGCATAATATTTTACAACAAAAAGTTAGTGTGTTAGTAGTAAAAATATCTTTAATTGAAGATTATAGAAACACATTTTACCTTTTTATATGCAGTTTTATGGTCATTGAAAATTGGCCTTGCAATTTAATATTTACCAACCCAATCAAATTAGATGGACATTGGGCAACATAACACAGTACTTCAGGTGCTTGAAAGTTCCTGATTAAGTATACCAAGTCTTCTATACTGGAATGACTGACACCGTGGACGTTGGTTTCTGAAAAAATATAACTGTAAATCTGTTAGATAACTGTATTCAAAGTAACAAAAATCATAATAATAACCAAATATTATTGTAAACAATTTATTTTCCAACAATAGGTTAGTGTGTAAGTAGTGCAAAATATATAATTATGAAAATTATAGAAACACAGTTTACCTTTTTAATTATAGTTTTGTGTTTATTGCAAATAGGCCTTGCAAACGAATATGTAAAACCAAATCAAATTATATGACCATCACGCGACTTCATATCCTACTTCAAGTGCTGGAAAATTTGTGGAAGAGTTTGCCAAGCATTCACACTGGAAAGACTCACACCATGGTTGTTTGTTTCTGAAAAATATAACTGTCAATCTGTTAGATAACTATATTCAAAGTAACAAAAATCATGATAATAACTGATATATTAGAAGAGCATAATATTTTACAACAAAAAGTTAGTGTGTTAGTAGTAAAAATATCTTTAATTGAAGATTATAGAAACACATTTTACCTTTTTATATGCAGTTTTATGGTCATTGAAAATTGGCCTTGCAATTTAATATTTACCAACCCAATCAAATTAGATGGACATTGGGCAACATAACACAGTACTTCAGGTGCTTGAAAGTTCCTGATTAAGTATACCAAGTCTTCTATACTGGAATGACTCACACCGTGGACGTTGGTTTCTGAAAAAATATAACTGTAAATCTGTTAGATAACTGTATTCAAAGTAACAAAAATCATAATAATAACCAAATATTATTGTAAACAATTTATTTTCCAACAATAGGTTAGTGTGTTAGTAGTGCAAAATATATAATAATGAAAATTATAGAAACACAGTTTACCTTTTTAATTATAGTTTTGTGTTTATTGCAAATAGGCCTTGCAAACGAATATGTACCAACCAAATCGAATTAGATGACCATCACGCGACTTCATATCCTACTTCAAGTGCTGGAAAATTCGTGGAAGAGTTTGCCAAGCATTCACACTGGAAAGACTCACACCATGGTTGTTGGTTTCTGAAAAATATAACTGTCAATCTGTTAGATAACTATATTCAAAGTAACAAAAATCATGATAATAAATGATATATTAGAAGAGCATAATATTTTACAACAAAAAGTTAGTGTGTTAGTAGTAAAAATATCTTTAATTGAAGATTATAGAAACACATTTTACCTTTTTATATGCAGTTTTATGGTCATTGCAAATTGGCCTTGCAATTTAATATTTACCAACCCAATCAAATTAGATGGACATTGGGCAACATAACACAGTACTTCAGGTGCTTGAAAGTTCCTGAATAAGTATACCAAGTCTTCTATACTGGAATGACTCACACCGTGGATGTTGGTTTCTGAAAAAATATCACTGTCAATCTGTTAGATAACTATTCAAAGTAACAAAAATCATGATAATAAACAAAATTTATTGTAACTCATTTATTTTACAACAGGTTAATGTGTTAGTAGTGCAAAATATCTTTAAAAAATGAAAATTATAGAAACACAGTTTACCTTTTTAATTATAGTTTTGTGTTTATTGCAAATAGGCCTTGCAAACGAATATGTACCAACCAAATAGAATTAGATGACCATTACGCAACTTCATATCCTACTTCAAGCGCTGGAAAATCATGGAAGAATATGCCAAGCTTTCACGCTGGAAAGACTCACACCATGGACCTTGGTTTCTGAAAAATATAACTGTCAATCTGTTAGAAAACTATATTCAAAGTAACAAAAATCATAATAACCAAAATTTATTGTAACTCATTTATTTTACAACAATAGGTTAATGTGTTAGTAGCGCAAAATATCTAAAAATGAAAATTATAGAAACACATTTTACCTTTTCTATATGCAGTTTTATGGTCATTGCAAATTGGCCTTGCAAATGAATTTTTACCAACCCAAATTAGATGAACATCGGGCAACATAACACCCTACTTCATGTGCTTAAAAATTCATGGAAGAGTATGCCAAGCTTTCACACTGGAAAGACTCACACCATGGACCTTGGTTTCTGAAAAATATAACTGTCAATCTGTTAGAAAACTATATTTAAAGTAACAAAAATCATAATAACCAAAATTTATTGTAACTCATTTATTTTACAACAGGTTAATGTGTTAGTAGTGCAAAATATCTAAAAATGAAAATTATAGAAACACAGTTTACTTTTTTAATTATAGTTTTGTGTTTATTGCAAATAGGCCTTGCAAACGAATATGTACCAACCAAATCAAATTATATGACCATCACGCGACTTCATATCCTACTTCAAGTGCTGGAAAATTTGTGGAAGAGTTTGCCAAGCATTCACACTGGAAAGACTCACACCATGGTTGTTTG
The DNA here is from genome assembly GCA_944989445.1 of Ampullaceana balthica. Lineage (NCBI taxonomy): Eukaryota > Metazoa > Mollusca > Gastropoda > Lymnaeidae > Ampullaceana > Ampullaceana balthica. Next base: position 858,457 of record CALYLW010000073.1, on the reverse strand, counting down.
TTTCTGAAAAATATAACTGTCAATCTGTTAGATAACTATATTCAAAGTAACAAAAATCATGATAATAACTAATATATTAGAAGAGCATAATATTTTACAACAAAAAGTTAGTGTGTTAGTAGTAAAAATATCTTTAATTGAAGATTATAGAAACACATTTTACCTTTTTATATGCAGTTTTATGGTCATTGAAAATTGGCCTTGCAATTTAATATTTACCAACCCAATCAAATTAGATGGACATTGGGCAACATAACAGTACTTCAGGTGCTTGAAAGTTCCTGATTAAGTATACCAAGTCTTCTATACTGGAATGACTCACACCGTGGACGTTGGTTTCTGAAAAAATATAACTGTAAATCTGTTAGATAACTGTATTCAAAGTAACAAAAATCATAATAATAACCAAATATTATTGTAAACAATTTATTTTCCAACAATAGGTTAGTGTGTTAGTAGTGCAAAATATATAATAATGAAAATTATAGAAACACAGTTTACCTTTTTAATTATAGTTTTGTGTTTATTGCAAATAGGCCTTGCAAACGAATATGTACCAACCAAATCGAATTAGATGACCATCACGCGACTTCATATCCTACTTCAAGTGCTGGAAAATTCGTGGAAGAGTTTGCCAGCATTCACACTGGAAAGACTCACACCATGGTTGTTTGTTTCTGAAAAATATAACTGTCAATCTGTTAGATAACTATATTCAAAGTAACAAAAATCATGATAATAACTGATATATTAGAAGAGCATAATATTTTACAACAAAAAGTTAGTGTGTTAGTAGTAAAAATATCTTTAATTGAAGATTATAGAAACACATTTTACCTTTTTATATGCAGTTTTATGGTCATTGCAAATTGGCCTTGCAATTTAATATTTACCAACCCAATAAAAATTAGATGGACATTGGGCAACATAACACAGTACTTCAGGTGCTTGAAAGTTCCTTAATAAGTATACCAAGTCTTCTATACTGGAATGACTCACAACGTGGACGTTGGTTTCTGAAAAAATATAACTGTCAATCTGTTAGATAACTGTATTCAAAGTAACAAAAATCATGATAATAAACAAAATTTATTGTAACTCATTTATTTTACAACAGGTTAATGTGTTAGTAGTGCAAAATATCTTTAAAAAATGAAAATTATAGAAACACAGTTTACCTTTTTAATTATAGTTTTGTGTTTATTGCAAATAGGCCTTGCAAACGAATATGTACCAACCAAATCAAATTAGATGACCATCACGCAACTTCATATCCTACTTCAAGCGCTGGAAATTCATGGAAGAATATGCCAAGCTTTCACACTGGAAAGACTCACACCATGGACCTTGGTTTCTGAAAAATATAACTGTCAATCTGTTAGAAAACTATATTCAAAGTAACAAAAATCATAATAACCAAAATTTATTGTAACTCATTTATTTTACAACAATAGGTTAATGTGTTAGTAGCGCAAAATATCTAAAAATGAAAATTATAGAAACACATTTTACCTTTTCTATATGCAGTTTTATGGTCATTGCAAATTGGCCTTGCAAATGAATTTTTACAAACCAAATTAGATGAACATCGGGCAACATAACACCCTACTTCATGTGCTTAAAAATTCATGGAAGAGTATGCCAAGCTTTCACACTGGAAAGACTCACACCATGGACCTTGGTTTCTGAAAAATATAACTGTCAATCTGTTAGAAAACTATATTCAAAGTAACAAAAATCATAATAACCAAAATTTATTGCAACTCATTTATTTTACAACAATAGGTTAATGTGTTAGTAGCGCAAAATATCTAAAAATGAAAATTATAGAAACACATTTTACCTTTTCTATATGCAGTTTTATGGTCATTGCAAATTGGCCTTGCAAATGAATTTTTACCAACCCAAATTAGATGAACATCGGGCAACATAACACCCTACTTCATGTGCTTAAAAATTCATGGAAGAGTATGCCAAGCTTTCACACTGGAAAGACTCACACCATGGACCTTGGTTTCTGAAAAATATAACTGTCAATCTGTTAGAAAACTATATTCAAAGTAACAAAAATCATAATAACCAAAATTTATTGTAACTCATTTATTTTACAACAATAGGTTAATGTGTTAGTAGCGCAAAATATCTAAAAATGAAAATTATAGAAACACATTTTACCTTTTCTATATGCAGTTTTATGGTCATTGCAAATTGGCCTTGCAAATGAATTTTTACCAACCCAAATTAGATGAACATCGGGCAACATAACACCCTACTTCATGTGCTTAAAAATTCATGGAAGAGTATGCCAAGCTTTCACACTGGAAAGACTCACACCATGGACCTTGGTTTCTGAAAAATATAACTGTCAATCTGTTAGATAACTATATTCAAAGTAACAAAAATCATAATAATAACCAAATATTATTGTAAACAATTTATTTTCCAACAATAGGTTAATGTGTTAGTAGTGCAAAATATCTAAAAATGAAAATTATAGAAACACATTTTACCTTTTGAATTATAGTTTTGTGTTTATTGCAAATAGGCCTTGCAAACGAATATGTACCAACCAAATCAAATTAGATGACCATCACGCGACTTCATATCCTACTTCAAGTGCTGGAAAATTCGTGGAAGAGTTTGCCAAGCATTCACACTGGAAAGACTCACACCATGGTTGTTTGTGTCTGAAAAATATAACTGTCAATCTGTTAGATAACTATATTCAAAGTAACAAAAATCATGATAATAACTGATATATTAGAAGAGCATAATATTTTACAACAAAAAGTTAGTGTGTTAGTAGTAAAAATATCTTTAATTGAAGATTATAGAAACACATTTTACCTTTTTATATGCAGTTTTATGGTCATTGCAAATTGGCCTTGCAATTTAATATTTACCAACCCAATCAAATTAGATGGACATTGGGCAACATAACACAGTACTTCAGGTGCTTGAAAGTTCCTTAATAAGTATACCAAGTCTTCTATACTGGAATGACTCACACCATGGACCTTGGTTTCTGAAAAATAGAACTGTCAATCTGTTAGATAACTATATTCAAAGTAACAAAAATCATAATAATAACCAAATATTATTGTAAACAATTTATTTTCCAACAATAGGTTAGTGTGTTAGTAGTGCAAAATATATAATAATGAAAATTATAGAAACACAGTTTACCTTTTTAATTATAGTTTTGTGTTTATTGCAAATAGGCCTTGCAAACGAATATGTACCAACCAAATCGAATTAGATGACCATCACGCGACTTCATATCCTACTTCAAGTGCTGGAAAATTCGTGGAAGAGTTTGCCAAGCATTCACACTGGAAAGACTCACACCATGGTTGTTGGTTTCTGAAAAATATAACTGTCAATCTGTTAGATAACTATATTCAAAGTAACAAAAATCATGATAATAACTGATATATTAGAAGAGCATAATATTTTACAACAAAAAGTTAGTGTGTTAGTAGTAAAAATATCTTTAATTGAAGATTATAGAAACACATTTTACCTTTTTATATGCAGTTTTATGGTCATTGCAAATTTGCCTTGCAATTTAATATTTACCAACCCAATCAAATTAGATGGACATTGGGCAACATAACACAGTACTTCAGGTGCTTGAAAGTTCCTGAATAAGTATACCAAGTCTTCTATACTGGAATGACTCACACCATGGACGTTGGTTTCTGAAAAAATATAACTGTCAATCTGTTAGATAACTGTATTCAAAGTAACAAAAATCATGATAATAAACAAAATTTATTGTAATTCATTTATTTTACAACAGGTTAATGTGTTAGTCGTGCAAAATATCTTTAAAAAATGAAAATTATAGAAACACAGTTTACCTTTTTAATTATAGTTTTGTGTTTATTGCAAATAGGCCTTGCAAACGAATATGTACCAACCAAATCGAATTAGATGACCATCACGCAACTTCATATCCTACTTCAAGTGCTGGAACATTCGTGGAAGAATTTGCAAAGCATTCACACTGGAAAGACTCACACCATGGACCTTGGTTTCTGAAAAATATAACGGTCAATCTGTTAGATAACTATATTCAAAGTAACAAAAATCATGATAATAACTGATATATTAGAAGAGCATAATATTTTACAACAAAAAGTTAGTGTGTTAGTAGTAAAAATATCTTTAATTGAAGATTATAGAAACACATTTTACCTTTTTATATGCAGTTTTATGGTCATTGCAAATTGGCCTTGCAAATGAATATTTACCAACCCAATCAAATTAGATGAACATTGTGCAACATAACACCCTACTTCCAGTGCTTGAAAATTCATGGAAGAGTATGCCAAGCTTTCACACTGGAAGGACTCACACCATGGACGTTTGTTTCTGAAAAAATATAACAGTCAATCTGTTAGATAACTGTATTTAAAGTAACAAAAATCATGATAATAACCAAAATTTATTGTAAAGAATTTATTTTCTAACAATAGGTTAATGCATTATTAGTACAAAATATCTAAAAATGAAAATTATAGAAAAACATTTTACCTTTTTATATGCAGTTTTATGGTCATTGCAAATTGGCCTTGCAAATGATTATTTATCAACACATCAAATTAGATGGACATAATACCACAACATGTCCTAATTCATGTCATGGAAAGTTTCTTGTAGAATGAACAAATTCTTCTGTATAGAAGGAGCGTCTGTAACAGATAAGATGCCAATTTATATATATATATTTACTTTATTTGGTATTTGGTTCTCTTCAATAGCTTGTGAAATGAATACACCCAAACATAAAGACGTGTTTTCAACGCAAGCTTAGCACGAAATGATGAAATTAAGCCCGTCGTAGCACATTTTGAGAACTTCCCCCCCCCCGCCCTTGCTAATCCGTGAACTCCGAGGTCTGTGTCACCAAGCATCACAATACATAACTGGATTGGGGGGGGGGTGAGCTTAGATGCTGGCCATTGTTGATGTCATATTTAAAGGGGAGAGACTGGTAGTGTTTTTTTTAAAAATGTTTTTTTTTCCTAATGAATTTTTTATTTTAAGGGAAATAAAATGATACATTAATTATTTAAAACTTTTTTTTTAAAAGTGGATTCGGCGTGTTAACTTCCATAGTTAAACTTTTAATCCCTGTAGTTGTCGCAAAATACGGCATCACAAATTCGAGTTTCTTCACTGATTACGCTTCACTCACACACCAAAACACACTAAGAAGTGGGGCGACACCTTACACTAAGGCAGTCATGCCCCCCCCCCACTAGTAAGAAAGAAAAGATTTCGCGCCCCCGCGCGACTGTAAATAGTATCGTCTGTCTATAAAATTGTTTTAAGTACACCTCTGCATAACGGTCAAACGAGCCCCCCTTTTACGGAGCCTCGCGCCCCACTATTTGAGAAATACTGCACTAAGGTGTAAAATAAGCGATCCTTGTACAAGGAATTCATTTACCCTTACCCCCGTCCTGTGGCGAAGCATTGTGTAAAAATGGGGGGTGGGTCCTTCGTGTCTAGCATGGATAAATCCGAGCCATTTGCGTTAATAATCATACTATTCTTTTTTTTTCCAAGTAATTAAATTTATAATTTTAAATAAATAAATGTGGAGGTGGTTATAATGACCTCTAACAATTATATCTTAAAATTCTTTTTAAAAAGTGTTTAAAAAATCTGCATAAGTACATGATTTGCCATGTAATATCATTTTAAGAAACTATCGGCAATAGTTATTTGAATTTCAGAGGCGGGCAGATAATTTAACTTGTAGCGGCCCTTGTGTCAGCGCACAGTTCAACAATGGTGCTCTGGGTCCATAACTTTATTTCACACGATTCACGCATGCGTGTTGTTAGAAATTTTCTTCATGGGATAACTCTTTACCACGTTTCTATTAACTTGCTTTCATTTTTTCTTTCTTTTCGATGAATATTTTCACCCCCACCCCAAAATCAAACACATGTTTACATGACCATGACCTTTTAACTGGACAATGTGACTTGCAAGTCCACACGTGATATTGATATCTTGACCGTGAATACGTCCCCCAGCCAACATCCCTTCTTCTCCGCTTGTTCATTCTTACTCTTGACGTGTGTGTTAAATTACACATCTTGTACAGAGTTGACAAAGCCGAGAAATTCATGTGTGAAAACTGTTATCATAACCTGTGTAATCAATAGCTGATGGGAGGGTAACGGTGGGCTTACGGCCAGTGAAGCATAATTTCCTTTCTCAAGGAGATTCCTCCCCCCCCCCTTTTGTGCACTGTATCAGGTATAATGAGAATTTAAGTAGGGTCATTTAAAAGGCAGCAATAAATATTATTTGACATTCTCTCATTATCTTACTGTTAGCTTCAAAATTTATTCCTCTGTTGTTTTATTCCTGAAATTCTTTTGCATGTATATTTAATATACATGTTATTTTTGGGAAATTGGTGGACTACTCTGTTGTTTTTTGTTTCCCATTCTGACTCAATCGGTAATTCTCACAACAAACGCTGTGTGCTGTGCTCTTGGGTGGCCATGTGTATTTCTTAACAGGGTTATGAGGAAGACTGTGCTGTCATTTTCTCCAACCAACAGCATGGTCATGTGATAGCGTCTGCTTATAAGCTTTTTAAATCCCTTATATTAACTTCGCGGCCGTCTCTGTCTGTCGTCATCTCATCATCTCATGGGCGGGCGGGCGGGCGGGCGGAAAAACAAAAGTCGAAAATGACCCACTTCCCGTGATTCGATCGAGCTGAAATTTGGCACACTGACCCGTCTGACCTAACAATGCATCGTATCAAAATTTCAGATCGATCGAACGTACCGTAATTAAATTAATGCATTTTTAGTTTATCCTTAAATGAGGTATGTAATTCAAATTCACGGTTTGTTATTGTTTTTTTCCCACGTGAAAGTTTGAGTTGACGCATTGCGGCGACCCGTCGAAGCGACGGGGTGCTTTTGTTTACATTTTACGTGTCACGCTGAGCTCGGTCAAGCGAATCGGTGACCAGACTTTTCCCCTCTCAGTTTAAAATTATTGGATTTATTATCAAACCCAACCATTCATCAAATGCTACCTCGATTAAAGACAGTGTATGTTTGATGGTAAAAATAACTTTTCAGGCTTTACATCAAAATGACATTTATTGTACGTATGTAATGTATGTCAAATTGTTTTTTTAACTACCCCCCACCACCACCAACCATTTTCTCACAGACTTTATATCTCATGTGAGTGACAGCAAGAATGAAAATGAAAAGTGCAAGTGTTGCATTTCCGACACATTCCGTATGCAAGTAGCTTTCAATGTGGGGAAACACGCGAATCACCTTTCAAGGTTGATGAACATTATATATTATATTTTTTAACAGAATAAGAAACATAGCCTACCTATACCTTTGCTAGGAGGTCGTTCCTTTTGGAACTTAAGCTGTTTTTAATTTTAAACATAATCTCTACGAGCTATTCTCGAATAATGCAAACAATATTTACACATTAAAAAAATCCCAAGCTATTTCTTTTGCTTTGAACACAATTTCATATGCTTTAAGTTTGTGTGTTTCTTTTTTGACCAACATGTAGAATTAGACGCGTGATGGGCAGCTAATGGCATTCTAGAGATAAACTGCCTAAACCATCGCAACTTGAAATAACCCATCTAAAATAGCAGCAGGTAGGCCTGGCATCACTTAACTAATTATTAATTCAAGTAACGTGAATTAATGCCACCCACTCCCCACAATTGTTTCATGTCCCTGAACTATGTTAAATTTTATGAAGCCATTGTTGATGTCATATTTAAAGGGGAGAGACTGGTAGTGTTTTTTTTAAAAATGTTTTTTTTTCCTAATGAATTTTTTATTTTAAGGGAAATAAAATGATACATTAATTATTTAAAACTTTTTTTTTAAAAGTGGATTCGGCGTGTTAACTTCCATAGTTAAACTTTTAATCCCTGTAGTTGTCGCAAAATACGGCATCACAAATTCGAGTTTCTTCACTGATTACGCTTCACTCACACACCAAAACACACTAAGAAGTGGGGCGACACCTTACACTAAGGCAGTCATGCCCCCCCCCCACTAGTAAGAAAGAAAAGATTTCGCGCCCCCGCGCGACTGTAAATAGTATCGTCTGTCTATAAAATTGTTTTAAGTACACCTCTGCATAACGGTCAAACGAGCCCCCCTTTTACGGAGCCTCGCGCCCCACTATTTGAGAAATACTGCACTAAGGTGTAAAATAAGCGATCCTTGTACAAGGAATTCATTTACCCTTACCCCCGTCCTGTGGCGAAGCATTGTGTAAAAATGGGGGGTGGGTCCTTCGTGTCTAGCATGGATAAATCCGAGCCATTTGCGTTAATAATCATACTATTCTTTTTTTTTCCAAGTAATTAAATTTATAATTTTAAATAAATAAATGTGGAGGTGGTTATAATGACCTCTAACAATTATATCTTAAAATTCTTTTTAAAAAGTGTTTAAAAAATCTGCATAAGTACATGATTTGCCATGTAATATCATTTTAAGAAACTATCGGCAATAGTTATTTGAATTTCAGAGGCGGGCAGATAATTTAACTTGTAGCGGCCCTTGTGTCAGCGCACAGTTCAACAATGGTGCTCTGGGTCCATAACTTTATTTCACACGATTCACGCATGCGTGTTGTTAGAAATTTTCTTCATGGGATAACTCTTTACCACGTTTCTATTAACTTGCTTTCATTTTTTCTTTCTTTTCGATGAATATTTTCACCCCCACCCCAAAATCAAACACATGTTTACATGACCATGACCTTTTAACTGGACAATGTGACTTGCAAGTCCACACGTGATATTGATATCTTGACCGTGAATACGTCCCCCAGCCAACATCCCTTCTTCTCCGCTTGTTCATTCTTACTCTTGACGTGTGTGTTAAATTACACATCTTGTACAGAGTTGACAAAGCCGAGAAATTCATGTGTGAAAACTGTTATCATAACCTGTGTAATCAATAGCTGATGGGAGGGTAACGGTGGGCTTACGGCCAGTGAAGCATAATTTCCTTTCTCAAGGAGATTCCTCCCCCCCCCCTTTTGTGCACTGTATCAGGTATAATGAGAATTTAAGTAGGGTCATTTAAAAGGCAGCAATAAATATTATTTGACATTCTCTCATTATCTTACTGTTAGCTTCAAAATTTATTCCTCTGTTGTTTTATTCCTGAAATTCTTTTGCATGTATATTTAATATACATGTTATTTTTGGGAAATTGGTGGACTACTCTGTTGTTTTTTGTTTCCCATTCTGACTCAATCGGTAATTCTCACAACAAACGCTGTGTGCTGTGCTCTTGGGTGGCCATGTGTATTTCTTAACAGGGTTATGAGGAAGACTGTGCTGTCATTTTCTCCAACCAACAGCATGGTCATGTGATAGCGTCTGCTTATAAGCTTTTTAAATCCCTTATATTAACTTCGCGGCCGTCTCTGTCTGTCGTCATCTCATCATCTCATGGGCGGGCGGGCGGGCGGGCGGGCGGAAAAACAAAAGTCGAAAATGACCCACTTCCCGTGATTCGATCGAGCTGAAATTTGGCACACTGACCCGTCTGACCTAACAATGCATCGTATCAAAATTTCAGATCGATCGAACGTACCGTAATTAAATTAATGCATTTTTAGTTTATCCTTAAATGAGGTATGTAATTCAAATTCACGGTTTGTTATTGTTTTTTTCCCACGTGAAAGTTTGAGTTGACGCATTGCGGCGACCCGTCGAAGCGACGGGGTGCTTTTGTTTACATTTTACGTGTCACGCTGAGCTCGGTCAAGCGAATCGGTGACCAGACTTTTCCCCTCTCAGTTTAAAATTATTGGATTTATTATCAAACCCAACCATTCATCAAATGCTACCTCGATTAAAGACAGTGTATGTTTGATGGTAAAAATAACTTTTCAGGCTTTACATCAAAATGACATTTATTGTACGTATGTAATGTATGTCAAATTGTTTTTTTTAACTACCCCCCACCACCACCAACCATTTTCTCACAGACTTTATATCTCATGTGAGTGACAGCAAGAATGAAAATGAAAAGTGCAAGTGTTGCATTTCCGACACATTCCGTATGCAAGTAGCTTTCAATGTGGGGAAACACACGAATCACCTTTCAAGGTTGATGAACATTATATATTATATTTTTTAACAGAATAAGAAACATAGCCTACCTATACCTTTGCTAGGAGGTCGTTCCTTTTGGAACTTAGTAGCTGTTTTTAATTTTAAACATAATCTCTACGAGCTATTCTCGAATAATGCAAACAATATTTACACATTAAAAAAATCCCAAGCTATTTCTTTTGCTTTGAACACAATTTCATATGCTTTAAGTTTGTGTGTTTCTTTTTTGACCAACATGTAGAATTAGACGCGTGATGGGCAGCTAATGGCATTCTAGAGATAAACTGCCTAAACCATCGCAACTTGAAATAACCCATCTAAAATAGCAGCAGGTAGGCCTGGCATCACTTAACTAATTATTAATTCAAGTAACGTGAATTAATGCCACCCACTCCCCACAATTGTTTCATGTCCCTGAACTATGTTAAATTTTATAACATATTTTTTATTAAGTCGCAGATATATTACGGTTAACCAACAAAACGGCCCCGGACAAAACGGCCTCGACAAATGGGCTCCGACATAACGCCCCCGGTCAAAACGGCCCTGGAGTAATAGATTGACTAATAGTCAAAAATGCAATCAAATATTATATTAGTATTTTTACTCACCGATTCAGTGTCAGGTTTAGTTCACAAGAAACACTAATAATGACATCACAAGAAATAATTTAATAGCCTTTACTCGATATGGTACCAAGTCACGGTTGTTTGTTGACAAGAAATCACAAGAAATAATTTTAAAATTTGACCACTTTTTTAAGGTTGTTAAAAAATATACATAATTTGTCTGGGGCCGTTTTGAACGGGACCGTTATGTCGCGGCCGTTATGTCGCGGCCGTTATGTCGCGGCCGTTATGTCGCGGCCGTTTTGTCGGGGCCGTTTTGACGGGTCACGTATATTACATCAATGATAATGACGGCTTTCTACTGCAACGCTAACTGTCAATGCTAGTTAAACATGCTTTTCGCGCACTGATCTTCAAGACGTTGCCGAAATAAAAAGCCTTCAAAGTTTTCTTACATTTCTCTTTGTTGTCACATTTCCTCAGTGTTTCGGGAATACTGTTAAACATCGTTGGTGCAGCTTATTCGAAAGAGCGTCCGCCAAGGGACTTCTATCTATGTACATCTAATCCACGAACTTTCAGAAAGGACTGCGTAGAAGAACGCATCCCTTCAAAGATACATGTTTTTAAGTTAATTCTTTCAAATAATGCCGTGCTCATCCATGAATATATAAATTTCTGTTAATTAAAAAAAAAGATTACGCACACAACGGATTTTTGTTATGTCTGAGAATCTCATACTCATTTTGCGCAGATATCTTGATTTTTAATTTTAATTTTAGCCGCTGACTGATTCTTTGTGCCCCCATGGTTGTCAGAGTTTTTATTTCTTCTAAAAATGAAATCAAGCCAGGGATGAATTTATTTCTCCTGGGGTGGGGACTCTTTAGTTTCCAGATTCCCCCAGAATCTGGAGGCTAATGGGTTCAATATGGAGCGTGGGCGTTCTCAGAAAACCAGAGGAGGTGCCTGAAAAAAGCCCTGATTGTGATATATAGCTCATTATAACTATAGTTGATCACACGATTAAGGAGACGTTCTAAAATAAATACATTAATCATTAAATGTCTTTAATTATAATTTCTTTAAAACAATATATTTATCGTCAGGTCTTTTAAAAATAGTTATAAATACATTGATAATGATATTTAAATTAAATAGTTGTTATTAGTCTTAGAAATATTTCTTTAAACATATAGAAGTTTGAATTTATGAATTTTTATACACTTGAACGACACTGTTCTATAACTTTGGTTTTTAAATAAAAGCCTGCGTGCATTAAAAGAGTAATAAAAAAAATAATCTGGTTAACATTGGGTATCTCGGCAATTAGAGTGACCGCGGCACTGTTATTTTAGTAATCAAACTAAATTCAGCTATGGAAACCAGTAGTAAAAAAGAAACAAATGAAAATGGTAAGAATCAGAGAAAATTGGAAATCATTAATCTTCTTTTTAAGTTTAATTCTTTAGTATAATATTATCTTTAATTAAGCACAGTGGAACTTAGCGATTAAGAAGAATACGATTTCTGAAAACTGACATCACCAAGTTGAACCAAGTCAACTGCTGGCAATGCAACTGGGGCTAACTAACCCAAACTGACTAATTATAAAATGTCTTAAATGTTAACTGAGACTCTGAGACTAACTTAATTTATTTTAAAACTTGAATATGATTTTTTAAAATACTAACTATTACTTTCTAATGTACTTGTATGAGTATGATGACTATAAATATGAGTTAGATTAAATCCTGAAAACAAAATTTCTTAAAGTTTATAATTTAAATTTATAGTTTATAATTAAATTATTAAATTACAATCCAAGTAGTAAGTAGGTACTTTGACAAGATATTTAAATATCTTGTCATATTCCAAGTTATTAGTTATTTTAAGTGAATGATGAGAATCAAGTTGTCTTGTCTTATCTACACAGACTCACATATGCTCCTTATTCAATAAGTTATTGTGTCCACAGACCATGCTGGCGTTGGTCTGTTGCCAAGGCCAAGTGACTCGGCGTTCACAGGCCACGGCTATGAGTATGAGGTTCCACGCATTACCCAGCAGCCTTGGCCTTTGTTTTCCTAAGTAGTGTTAGGTACTCATTCGGAGCTGGGTGGAGCCAGGGACACCCTTGGTCCCAGTAACAAATCCCTGCCTTCATGGGGATTCGAACCCATGACCATCGGTTGGCCAGCCGAGCACGCATGCCACTGGACCTCCGTTTAAAAAAAATAATTACAAACATAGACATAGTCAAATTTAAAAAATTCATTGTTATGATTATGAAATTACTAATACTACGGGCTTTCCCGATCCTTATTTTGACATCAGCATCAATATAAGTCAATATAACCCTACATAAAATCATAGATTAAAATATATTTAAGAAAATTCCAAGTTAAAATGCCTTATACAATTTTCTCTTTTGCTTTATTTTTTAAATTGATGCATACATTTTACCATGTAGAAATAAGAACTCATCACATTGCTGCACTTGGAATTGGAATACTCTGTGTTGTTATTGGGGTTCCTCTATGGTGGAAAACAACAGAAGTGTACAGAGTTAGCTTACCATACTCTGATATACAGCATCTATCTGATAGCAAGGTACAAATAGTAAATGGTTTAAATATCTTTTACATTAAAAACTTCTTAAAGTTTATATAAGATAACATTTGAAATTTTTATTTTTGCTTGACACTTACTAAATATTGTTCATCACCCATTCCATGATAATTTTACTCCAACATAAAACTAAAATAAAATATTAAAAAAAACCAACAAAAAATAATTTGCAACCAATGACTATTAGGATTCAGAAGATCTCATCATAATATACTAATTTAACAACATACACATAGTTTATTGTAGATCTTTTCATTAGTAGAATTAAATTAATTCAAATACAGTCGAAACCGGTTAAGTCAACGGCGTTGGGGTATGAAAAATGGCATCGAGATAACCGATGATCGAGTTAAAACGAAAACCAATATGGCGGCAAAAATATTAACATGCACTTGAAATTTCTTTATATACGTGTTGTGCGTTAATTAGTGATGGGTCGATTAATCAGAATCGTATCGAAATATAAGAAATATCAATATAATGTTAAATTATGTGATATATTATATTATGCGAAATGGAACGTCCTTGCGAGTATGATTTATGTAAATGAATTAGTGACTCGGCTCTGACTGAGACTGAGGCTCTAGTTTTAGTTCATTTGCTCGTTCGTCCTTGAACTTTATTATTTCATGCTGTTTAATACTAATACTAATGATGTAATTATAATTAAAGTCATAATCTTAGTGTAAGTTTATTACTAATAAATACCAAGGCATTTATTTGTATAAGGACCAAGGAAAACAAACAAGATTCAAATAAATATAGTCGTTCGCGCATCGTTCTGCGCATGTCGAAAAAAGTCGCAAATATTGTTAATAATTGACTACGATTACGCTAGGATTAGTGTTTACCGTAATTACAACTATCGAACAACCGCTTACACTCATCTTTAAAAATATTTAGGCTTATTTATTTAAGTTTTAAGTCTTCGGAATTTAAATAATTTATTTAGCTGCAACTTCAATAAGCCCGTAATAGCTTTTTACCCGGAGTTCGTTTTTGTTGTGTTAGCGACGGTGACTTCAAATCGCTTTCTCCCTATTCTGGTATCTAAATAATATACACGTCATCACTTTTAGTCTACTTTGCCTACGGCTAAGGAATGCTTTTTTTTAATTAAAATTTTAATTTGCTTAGTTGTCGAAGCACTGTACGGTCAAAGGTCACGGCTATTACTACAGCGCTCTAAGTGAACTCAAAGGGACGGGAAGGGGGGGGGGCAAGTTACGGAGTTTTCTAGTTAGGGATAATGAGGGTGGTGGGGGGGGGGAAGGCTAGACAGGTCTTTGATGTTTATATAAAAGGAAGCCTCTTGCTTTGACATACCAATACAAGACCGCGAGAAGAGAGACCTTCCTTCCCCTCCCCCACTGTTATACATCTACAGTCTATGGCGGAACCTAAATTTCTCTGCTGTCATTAAAAGACAAAAACAATCAAGCGCTGGAGAAATATACAACATACAAATGCAAATTAAGGAAATTAAAGTTATCAAGGAATTGATCTTCGAAATGAATTCCTTCTATGCTCGTCTGGTTGTATTTTACTTGGTTTTGTCATTTTGTGGCTGTTAATACTATTAATATTAATCCGGAAGTTGTCTCACAGCTCTCACCAGTGGCTCATAGAAACTGCAACGTGCGCAGTAGCCACACCCCGGGCAACGGCTTCGACTGGCTTGCTAAACCTGGTGAGGGTAGCCGACGGGTCTCAAACCCTCGGTGATCTAGATATGTCTATCTATGCACGTGAAGACTGGATTCGGTGGACAGAGCGGAGGAACCACTAGTTGGTCAACGGTCAAAAAGGCGAATCTCAGCAAAGCGTTGTGGAACGCTAAGGGCATGACAAGACACACAGGACATCATGGCCATCCACTGCACCCTGTCTCCATCACCAGCCGTCTCGACTTAGTCCTGCCGCTGGATAAGATGGCCTCGGGCGAGAGAGTGAGATCGACGAATTGCACAACTCCTTCTCACTTAAATCCAAATCACCGCGCAAGTCACTTTTGTCATCCATCCCATACCAGCGGTCTACAACCCTCGGATGACTAGAGTGGTCCTCGTCGTATCGACGGACGAACGAAAAAAAACATCTACAGTCGGTTGAGGAACATTTTCTTTTTAAATTGAGTCAGAGCATGCCTTGGAAAATGGCGAGTGTAGCTCAATCCAACCTAAACCCCACCCTATCGGGTGGGGGGGGGATCATCGTGTGTGCGGCGAAATACAATAATTATGGAAAGTTAACGAGTGAAACATAATATGGTATTTAAATTAATTCCATCTTAAAATGACTGTTTACTCCGTTTTATCAGGACTTAGTCGGTATATTACCAGGAGTTAATTTTATGTTGTGTTATGGCAGAATACCAGAGCCAACACGCGAGCGAACGTGACATCAAAATCAAAGCGTTTTCTTAATAATAATATTCTGGTCTATAAATATAAAAATACACGTCATCACTGTTTGTGGAGTTCGCTAGTGACTGATTTTAAAAAAAATGTATTCGCTTAGTTACCGAAGCATAGTACCAGAATTAACAGTAACAGCGCTGAGCAAGCGGGCTGTGACGTCACCAGCAGACCCTGGTGAGGCAGAAAATTGGTCCCTTCCCTTGGTTTTTAAAAAAATCATAGCTAACATTTTCAAAAGCTGGTCATGGGGATCGAGTGTTAACCAACGTTAAGTGGTAAATTTGACCTTTTTTTGTGCTCGTGTTATGAGGTTTCGGCGACTTAAAAAAATCGAATTAAACGACGAGAAAATACTAAGACAAAGAGAGAATTTGGCGGTTCCAAAAAAAAATGTCGACATAATGGGGTGGGCGAGGTAACCGAGCTTGAGTTAAGTGGGTTCGACTGTACATACTATTGAGAAATTTGAACTCTTTGGGGAAGAAGTTTGTGATTTAATTTATGTGATAATATATTTAAAAAAAGATTTTTACAAAATATTTACTATATACCTTTTTTCATGTACCTTAAATGCTATTAATTTTGATTTTGTTATTTTGTTATTTCAACCAAAAAAAATATTTTCAGATTGAATACCTGATTGATGTTGATGTAATTTGGGCTACTAATGTAAAAAAGGATAGTCTGTTCCTTCCTGATTTAGCCCTTCATCTCAACAGATTGCTTGGTAATTTATTAAATAATGAAATTTATATTTCTAAATATTTAATACATTTTTAATAATAAAGGTTAAAATAAAACAGATTTGACTGAGTAAATTTTCTGAGTGATTTCAACCATTCAGGTACTGATCTTCTTATTTGCTGTGTATAGTCTCAGTGAACAATTTTATTTTGCTAATTAATCCCCCAGCCCAGACAATATTTGGGAATGAGACAAAATTTAATAAGTTTGAAAATTATTTTGTAACTGTTTTATTTTAAACAATTTAACATAACATGTAGATAATTATGCAGAAATGGATAAGAGTTATAATATCTTATCTTATGTATACAGACGCTCCTTCTATGCAGAAGATAATTGCGTCCACAGACCATGACAGATGATCTGTTGGCAAGTGATGCAGCGTTCAAAGGCCACGGCTTTGTGGGTTCCACGCATTACCTAGCCGCCTAACTAGTGT
Organism: Ampullaceana balthica; assembly: GCA_944989445.1. NCBI lineage: Eukaryota > Metazoa > Mollusca > Gastropoda > Lymnaeidae > Ampullaceana > Ampullaceana balthica. The sequence goes on along the minus strand of CALYLW010000073.1, from coordinate 841,486 downwards.
TAGGTACCCATTCGGAGCTGGGTGACTCAGGGACGCCCTAGGCCCTGGGAACAAATCCTTGCCTTCACATGGATTTGAACCCGTTACCATCGGTACGCCAGTTGAGCGCGCTGCCACTCGACCACTGCGCCCCCTAATACTCTGGTTTTAGAAAATATTCTAAAAAATATACTAAATAAATAAAGATGTATAAGAAAAAACATGAAGCTGATTTTATGAAGGTGAAGTAAATGAATTAATCACTAATGGAAAGAAACAACAACATTTATTTTGAGAAAAAATTTGATTGCTATAAAAATTCAAAAGGTTTTATTAAGTGCGTGCAAGTCATCATTAACAACATTGCTAGGAAACAACAAATAAAATTGGCACAAAAAATCAGTTAGTGGTCGATCTCCATAATTTAAAAAGCAAAATAAAATTTGACGATTAAATTTAATGAATAAACATTCTGGCTAAGACTTTGGTGAAGGTCATATCCTCATTTTGTGTTTACATTAGATACCCCTCTAAGTGGCAAATAGAAGCACTTGAGCCAAAGGGAACAAATTTCGCGGGAGAAAAAAAGATGTGCTCAGGGCCACAGGGAAAAATGTGAGTCACTGCAAAAAGACATGCTCAGTACCAGAAGGATTAAATTATTAGGTAGCACATTGACATTGTTTCTCTATTTCTATGTGACTTTGAGCACTTTAATTTACTGATCCTTCAGAGGTTAAGCAGCATCAAGGATCTACACTTGTTTCCATATTCCGAGTGGCAGTAAGAGAGGCAGAAAAATCAGAACTCCTGGCAATACAAAAATCTTCAAAAGGTTTGAATTTAAGGATATAGCTTATTTAAATTTTGTTACTTAAATTCCTCTATAAGAATTTAAAAAAGAGATTACAATGCATCATTTTATAAATGTTAAATTGATAGGTTCAATTTAGCTTAACTTTAGACTGTTAAAAATTACAAAAAATAGCTGTCAATGTGAACCAGTAACTGGTATTTCTAGGAAACATGATTTAAATTTGAAATTTTTTTTTAAATTTAAAAGTTGCTGACCTTCACAATGTGATTGCCTCTGAAAATGTGAACAAATACAACATCATCATCACCCAGGATTCAACCATTTTCTCGCAGCCAATTGTGGCTTCAAATAATAATGTCTTCTTGCCATATAATAATGCAGGTAAGGAAACCTTAGAAATAATAGCACAGACTAACAAGGAAAAATACACACAAAATGTTTGGGGTAAAAAGTGATAATGCAATTCCAACTAGCAGTTTAATTAATTAATTTAAAGTTGATCCTCTTTTTATTTCTTGGGAAATAAATCCAATGTGAATCCAACATTTTCTTATGAAATTACTGTCTAAATTGTTAGATACCAGTGGACTGTCCGCTCAAATCAAGCATTTACTCATGGACATCATCCGAGAGTCGGCTGTCTTTAAGAGTTTGGAGGCTGCCCAAGGGTTAAGGGCTCAGAGGGTATGTAGTCATTAAGAATGTGCTCTAAAAAGAAAATTAAAATAAATAGACTTTCTTGACAGAACATTTCAGTTTTAAATTTCAATTTTACATAGAGAGTTGTTTGATGAGAATGCTACAGGCAGAGCGTGAAATTGAAATCAAGGAGATATTTTATATATACAGTCGAACCTGGTTAAGTCGACGGCGTTGGGGTATGAAAAATGGCACCGAGATAACCGATTATCGAGTTAAACGAAAACCAATAAGGCGGCAAAATATTAACATGCGCTTGAAATATTTTTATGTACATGATGTGCGTTAATTAGTTATGGGACAATTAATCTGAATCGTATCGGAATATCGGGACCCTATTTCTTCACTCTTTCCTAAGGTTGTTAAGACAGTTTGTTTTTAAGGACCGTTTAAGTTTAAATATAACCCTATGTTGCGTTAGCGCAGTTTTTTTTCCCTAGTACATAACTGTAACTAATTCATCTACTCCTGCCCGCCACGCTCGCGGGCCGCTGGTGACGTATTTTTCTCTCTTGCGGTGATTCCCAGATTGAGCAATACTGTGCACTTGCATGACTTTCCTTTCAAGCTACACAAATAAATACCCGTGTAACCTACACATTCCCTCATTGTCCCCGAACCATTCTCTTACAAACCATCTCATTTGGGTCCGTCTCCTCAGCTTACAAAGGACTCAGAATTCCTTCGGTAACTTGATGCTAATCGGACTAACCAACAACAATGGTGTCGGAGATTGAGAGTGGGGGTTAGCTAGCATAAACATAACCAATCGTAAAACTTTTTATAAGACGCGCGCGAAAATACGGAAGTGAGATGGTGAGTGGTAACGATAAGTAACATTTTCAAAAGCTGGCGATTTAAGTAAGTAACACAGCGCTGAGAGCTGAACGCAAGCTGGCTGTGACGTCACCAGCACACCTGGAAAAGCTGAAATTTAATGGGTGGCCTTGTAGGTAATAAAATAAATAAAAATATCAAAAGCTGGTGATTGGCATAGTACCAGAAGCAACACAGCGCTGAACGCAAGTGGGCTGTGAAGTCACCAGCACACCATGCAAGGCTGAAATTTGACGCGTGGCCTTGTTGGTTATAAAATAACTAAGAATTTCAAAAGCTGGTGATTGCCATAGTACCAGAAGCAACACAGCGCTGAGAGCTAAACGCAAGCGGGCTGTGACGTTACCAGCAGACCCTGGTGAGGCAGAAACTTGGTGCCTTCCCTTGGTTATCAAAAATCATAGCTAACATTTTCAAAAGCTGGCGATTGGTCATGGGGATCGAGATAACCAATGTTAAGTGGCAAATTTGGCCCTCTTTTGTGCTTGAGGTATTAGAGTTCGGGGACTTAAAATAATCGAATTAACCGATGAGAAAATGCAAAGACAAAGAGAGAATTTGGCGGTTCCAATAAAAAACGTCGACTTAATAGGGTGGGCGAGTTAACCGAGCTCGAGTTAAGTGGGTTCGACTGTAAATATTTGTGAATATTTCATGTGGTATAGGTATTTTTGATTTTGCAAGTATACCACTGGTAAATATGTTTGAGCTGGTATGGAAGAAAGACAGGCAAAACCTTGTGGTGCTTCTGAAAAAGCATTAGTAAATTTCAGAACTGACTCTTCAATGACACGGAAGTCTATCTCCTTTGTGATATTCTGTAAATCATTTTGACCAACATTTGTTGTGGTTGTGTTAAACTCTCAAATAAGCTTGCTTTTTTTTTAAAAATAAAAATTTTATATTTAGGTAGTCACAGTTATTATTTTTTATTTAAATATGAAGAACATCAAAAGTGTCATTTGATGTACAGTGGAACCCGGATAAGTCGACGGCCTTGGGGTATGAAAAATGGCGCCGAAATAACCGATCATCGAGTTAAAGGAAAACCAATATGGCGGCAAAATATTAACATGTGCTTGAAATTTCTTTATGTCCATGATGGTTGTTAAAGGTTAGCCGGTATAAACTTATAACGCGGAGTTAATATTTTGTTGTGTTACAGCAGAATACCAGAACCAATATGTGAGCGACCGTGACATCAAAGCGTTTTCTTACTATTCTGGTCTATAAATAATATACACGTCATCACTATTAGTTTAGTTCGCCTGCGGCTGAGGAAAGTTTTTTTAATTTAAATTTTACTTTGCTTAGTTGTTGATGCACTGTACGAGAGCTAACACGGTCTCTTATGATATGGTCAAAGTCAAGGCCGCGCCTGTTATTGTTATTATTTATATTATGAGAGTCATTAGAAAGACGTAGCAAAGATACCGGGCGATTAATTGGTCCTCAAATTTGAGTTCGGTCTTTTAGTGACAGTTTTTCTGCAAGTTAAAGCCATTTGACGTAAGATTACCACATTAATATCAAAACTGGTATTTGCTTTAAAAAATGAGTACAGCTAGTGAAAGTTTTTTTTTAAAAACTCTCTTAGTTGACAAAGTACGAGAACAAACACACAGTGCGGCGATGTTAAAATGTCAACAACGTTAAAGCCGCGTGAACTGTTATTGAATGATCAATTTTATTGGTTAGCTAGCTTAAACGTAACAAATCGTAAAACTTTTATAAGACGCGCGCAAAAATACGGTAGCGAGATGGTGAGTGGCAACGATAACTAACATTTTCAAAAGCTGGCGATTGGTATTGTACCAGAAGTAAGTTATAACACAGCGCTGAGAGCTGAACGCAAGCGGGCTGTGACGTCACCAGCAGACCTTGCGAGGCTGAAATTTGATGTTGGTTATAAAAAATGGATAACTAACATTTTCAAAAGCCGGCGATTGGTATAAATGTAGTACCAGAAGCAACACAGCGCTAAGAGCTGAACGCAAGCGGGCTGTGACATCACCAGCAGACCTATCGAGGCATAAATTCGATGCCTTTCCTTGGTTATAAAAAATCACATCTTCAAAAGCTGGCGATTGGTCATGGGGATCGAGATAACCAACGCTAAGTGGCAAATTTGGCCCTCTTTTGTGCTTGAGGTATTAGAGTTCGGGGACTTAAAATAATCGAATTAACCGATGAGAAAATGCAAAGACAAAGAGAGAATTCGGCGGTTCCAATAAAAAACGTCGACGTAATAGAGCTGACGAGTTAACCGGTCTTGAGTTTAGTGGGTTCTACTGTATTATTGTTTTCCCTATTTTATTGAATTCAATAGAAAATAGAATATTATTTTGTAAATGGTTTTTGATCTACAGTTACTTAAATTTTTAAAGAAAATAACATGTCACAAACAGTATGAAAGAAAAATAAAAGTGTTTGTTACAAACATAAAATCTTTTTAATAGCCATCAAAAGATGCCATTTCTACATTGCATTTCAACATTTCAAAGCATTTAATTCATATTTAAACAAAATTAGCCTATTTAAAAAAAAGTATTATTAGAGTAAACCTTTCATAACTATAAATTCTAATATGAAAGAAGCCAATGTCTGTCCGGAACACAAACTTTGTAGCATCATCCTTTCAATGAAACTTGTGTTTTTGCTTCATTTTTATTGAAAATTAGTTAATACTAGACATGACCTGCTGTGTAACATTGATAGTGAAAAGAAAGGGGGGAAATATCGAACACAAACAGCAGCTCCAAGAAATGACAACAACGTGAGTGAACGTTGGTGGGACAGTTGACGAATTGTTGGTCTCGTGACATGCGCACTGCGGTTGAGCTACCGCCTCCCCCCCCTGCACCACCCTCGCTTGCCAACCATAAACTATGATTGCCCGACCCTAGCAAGGGTCATTGGTCATGCTTGCTTGCTCGCGTCATCTACTGCTTGTCCTAATTTCTGGCAAAATATGTATATAGATTATTGATATGATAATATTTGCAATTTAGTACTTTACTGTAAGAAACTATTTTTGGCAAAATCTGGGCACAAGTTTTAATTCTAGGTTAAATTGAGGGAACTTAACAGATCCATAATTGTTTGCCACCTATCTAATTAGTTCTACTGTGAAATTCAGTTGTCTATACTATATGATTTTATATTTACTAATATTATAGTCTTATATTGTTACAAGTCACTCTGACAGAAGATGCAGGGGAAGCAACTCAAAAGTTGAAAAGGTCAATGTGACATACTTTTCGAGTTAATTCCCTCTTAAATCTGCACTCTAAAGGAAAGAGATGTTTTTATTGAATTAAATACATCTTTAATATCATATTATACACTCCTTTAACTTTGGGAACGGAGATATTTCTCTGTCAAAAAGGGTGAAGTTATTGGAAGTTACACACAGCGTTAGTGAAGCATCTATGATAAACACTAACCTTCATTGGCAGATTAATTATGTGGGGTGTTTTTAAAAAACTTTAACCAATCTGTCTAGGTATCTAGGTCCTTGAAATGTAGCCATTGCGAAACTTGGTTATTTGGCTATAGAGTTCAGACAGCAAAGTGCCTATGCTAGGGGTCTGCCGATATGCATTTTTGCCTATATTTTTTTTGCTGATATGAGTGCCAATATGAGTATTTGTTAGGACAAAAACCAGCGGTCATATTTGATGACGTCATTCTTAAATTTATCACTTGTAATTATTTATATTTTATGTTTGGCTCCTGGTTTAATCAAGACAAATGTAAATTAAGAAACAAATCGTACAACTTCATTTGAATTATAAGTGTGTGTCGATTACGATTTTCCGTATTTCGTGTTCATTCTTCTTTGACTCATAAGTAATTCTAACCAATAGTTAAATGGCTTTTGCACACGTCCAACTTTTATGAATGAAACAATAAGAACAAGCAATAGTAATAGAGTCAAAATGAGGTTGAATGATGAATGGTTGCCAATGACAACAAGTCTGTACACGGTACATTTTGTTATTTCATACAATACGAAGTGTTTTAGATATCTGCGATTCTGCATGCATCTTAGCTATTAGAGCAATTACGGTAACTCGGCACTGGCATCACTTACACGGTATTTCCGAGTATACGAAAAGCGGCCAATACCTAAACAATATGATAGCTCATGGCACGCTGTATCGTGGCTGTACATATGAATACTAGGACTCTTTTGGTTCTTTCAATACCAGTATCAGGATCGATATATTAATTTTGTTGAGATATTTATAAATCTAGATGATAATTTTTTTTCTGAAATTCTTTTGTCAAAATGTCACTTACCCCTAACCTATACCTGTTTGATTGACTTGTGATTGACTGTTCATTGCTTTATCGCTTAGGGATATGAATTTGGTAACACTGGTGTATCCATTACGTGACTGATACTTTTTCTAATACCACTTATCTAATGGTTGCAATAATTGAGCCAACCATGTGTATGTAAGAAAAGGGAGCAAGTCAAGAAAGAATTGTCAGACAGTGTATGAAAAAACCTTGATTTTTCTTTTTTGCCTGAAGCAATGACTTTGAGTAAGATTTGTTCATTTCTTGTTAAAGAATTGAATAGATTTTGATTAAATATTTTAATATAATTAAATAATTTAATTGATAATTTGATATTTTTATGTTCATTCATTGTGTTCTGACCCAGTTAGGTCATGATATTAACTGTATTTTCCAACTCACAGCCTGATAAGGACACCATGAGATCATTCAGATTCCACCCAGGTTTTGATATCACCTTCACATTGCTTGTGCCAGAGCCTGAACAGATTAGTGTCCAGTGGGACATTGAACATGGGGTTACGGGTAAGTCAATCTTAGTTGTAAAAAAAAGTATATTTTTATCACATATAATAATTAATCCTCTGGCTGTAAAACTGTATTAAACAGGCAGGAAAAATTAAGTTCCCAAAAGTTGGCATTGTTTTGAATCTTAAAATGGGGTTTAAATATTTTTCAAGTGAATTAAATAAATAGACTGCCACTAGTTGCCACTGCCATTTTTTGGCGAGTAATTTCTATTTTTAAATATAAACATGGTTAAGTTTTCATCAATTTGCAATTTCTATTTTGTTGTCAAATTTGAACGTTTGTTATTCAGCGTATTGGAAACCTGTAGGGCATGATGAAGATTTATATTGTAGAATATCCTTGACATTAAAGATCCACCAGTGTATCCTATTAAAATTTTTTGACTAGATTCCATTTAAATATTAATTATTTTCATCATTTTTTAAAAACAAATTTTAGCCATTAAAATTTTGATTTATCAACAATTTCTAATAAAATATATTCACAACTTTTTTAAAGTGGATAGACAAACATCGCCTGTACTTATCTGCCTCTGGAAAAGCAAGTTATCTAATTTATAAAACTGGGATATGTTATGTAGTATTTAGTATCTCTTCTGCTTCATCTCTTATAATTTAAATATTGATTGCCTTCCTCAGCTTACCTTGAACCATTACTGGATTCACTGCAGGGCTACACAAAATTTTCTGTAACTTCACAGGTAGGCAAATAGAATGGCAATAAAACAGAGATATTTAACCTCTTCCTTGCTTTAATTCAGATAAATTTGTCCACTTGTTTATCCTATCTAAATCAATCACATTAAATAACTGACATTTGTATAAACATGTCATATGTAATTGAAAGCATTATATACTACATTACATGGTGAGCTTAAGTCAGTTGTCCTTAGTTTCTGAGTGATGTGCCACATTAGTTAGTCCTAGTCCATTATCGTATTGATGTGTGTCACGTGTGAATCACGAGTTGGATGACGGAGAGGTCACGTGAATGAAAGCGCGGGAAGAAAGGGAAAAGAATATTGGAGAGTGTTGTTCAAGATAACTGGACTGGTGTGTTTATGTTTCCACGAAGTGTAACCTCAATTTGATATTGTGTACGTAGTGTCCATATTAAAGTTATTTGTTGACAATAGTATTTCAAGGATTTACTGCACGAAAGTTGGTGATATGTGAGATCGCCTACAATACATATAAAAGCAAACCATTTACATTGGTGTCAGAAGAAAACATGAATTATGATGAAGCGGACACTATACAAGATGACGGAAATTTCTTGTGAACAGAGATCGTATTGTTAACACGGGACAGAAACGTTGTCATGTTAGTATTCAAAAAAGGGAAGTATTCATTAAAGGAAGAAATATTATCAGCCATCGTAATTTGTGAATATTCAAGGCCGTAAGCAGCAGTGAGTAAACTTTAATAGATTGGTGAAATATATCATATAAGAAGTTTTCAAAATGGCGGCTTGACTACCCACATTGCATGCATGCACTGTATAAGGCTAGGTCAGGCAAGTTGGTTCTAACCATACAGTCACACAGTCGACACGGTACAGGCCTACTGTCGGTGACACACAGCACAGTGAAGGTATCTACGTCAGCAAGCTTACTGGTGCTGGTTGATTCCAAGAAATAACTTTAAATAAACCTTGACCTTTAAGAAGCCATGAAGAGCTGTTTAACTGTTTAAATCGATGAATCAAGAAACTCATTACTAACTTTCAATAACTAATAATATTAGTTAATTCAAAAGTGACTGAAGGAGTGACTTTGTATTCATTCATTTGTTGCCTCATTTTGTCAAAATTAAATTTAATGGTTTAGATTTGTCACTTGTTTGGATTTAGAAAATTTAGAAAATATGATAGCAAGAAAGAAAAAATGGATCTTTATCTGGATTTTTTTGAATCCATAATGGCCATGAAAGGTTATGAAGAAAAAGATTGGCCAGCACAACTGATGACTCAACTAACTGGAGAAGCATTCGAAGCTTAAAACAGTATAGCCAAAGAAGACAAAAAAAAATGTAAAAAAGGCACTTCTATGTCATTTCGGAAAGTCAGAAAATGATTATAGAAAGGAATTTCATGAAATGAGAATGAAGATGGACAAAGATCCACAGATCATAGTACATAAAGCACAAGTTAAATTAACAAAATGGCTGGAACTTACAGCAATAGATACAAGCAATCCAAAAGCCATACTAGACATGGTGTTAATTGACAAGTTCCTAGAAAATGCAACACCAGCTCTATTCACATATTTAACTGATAAGAAAGTTCGTACTCAAGCAGAGCTAACAAATGCTTTACGCACATTCAAGGACTCTCATCAAAATGTGGAAATGGATAAAAGACAAGATATCTTTGCAGCAGTACAAAATAAAATCCAAGAAAAAAGACAAGGAATGAGAAAGCAGAGCCTGCCAAACCAAGGCAACAGACAAACTATTTGCTGGTACTGTAACAAGCCAGGCGAGGCAATGTTACTACAATAAAGGACAACCAAATAGGGTGTCACGTAATGGCAGCCCTATAAGAAAGAAAACAGAAGAAAGATCAAGACAAGGTCATTTTGAAAGCAAAGGTAGAAGATCAGGGAGAGGCAGATACAATCATAACTCCAGATACAAAGATTGTGATCAGCCATGAAGAAGGAATGACTACCAAGATGTAGATGATAAAGGAAAAATGAAACAAGAAGAATCAAGATCTAGTGATACTGTGGCCACTATTATTAGTCATGGAAAGCTGAAATTCTACCCAGTTTACATCAATAATAGAAAATGTATGTGTCTTCGTGATTCAGGATGCACAACGATTGTGGTCCATAGCAGGATTGTGGAAGAAAAAGAATATGATAGTCAAAAAGACACACTAATAATGGCTGATGGCACAAAGAGAGAGTGTCCAACTGCTACTCTTACCATCAACTCACCCTGGTTTCAAGGTGAAGTCCGAGCAAGAGTTTTGAAAGATGCCATTTGTGATCTCATCATAGGCAATATTGAAGGTGTTGTTGACAATTCTGATGAAATATTCAAGGCTTGGTGTAACAACAGCTATCAATTATTTGCTACTGTACAAACCAGAGCCACCACAAAAAGAAAAGAGAACATAGACATTGAAGTTGATGAGAAACTTGAAATAGGAAGCCAACTGATGCCAAAACAAGAATTCAAACAACTACAAGAAGAAGATAACACAGTAATGGAAATAAAAATGAAACTCATCAAAGACAATGAAACGGGCCACAACAAAAATTACAAGCTAGATAAAGGCACATTGATAAACATTGCACAAGCAGGCACATGCAAAAGAGTAGTTCTTCCCAAAAAGTTACAAGAAACCATTATAAAAATGACACATGACAGTCCTTTAGGTGGACACATGGGCGCCAAGAAAACAATTGCTACAATAGCAGAAAACTTTTACTGGCCTAAAATGGCTAGGCAGATAAAAGAATACATCAAGAAATGTACAGTGTGTCTACGACATAATCCCAAAGATGGAAAGCACACAGCGCCAATACAGTCATCTGACAAGGCAAACTTCCTATTTGAGAAAATTGACATAGACCTACTAGGACCATTCAAAAAGATGTCAAAGAAAAAACATATGTATGCTCTTACCATAGTGGACATAGCCACCAGATGGGGTGAAGCGAATAGATGCAGAAAGTATATGCAATGAGTTACTCAATGTTTTCAGCAGATATGGTTTTCCTCAAACCCTTCTTTCAGACAATGGCAGTCAATTCAAGGGACAGATGACACAAGCTATTATGAAAATGCTAAATATTACACAAGTGCACAGCACAATTTACCATCCACAATCAAATGGAGTAATTGAAAGACTAAATAAAACAATCAAGAATATGCTATTAAAGGTTACAATAGACCATGAAGACAAATGGCATGAATATTTACCTTTAGTACTATTTGCATACAACAGCAGCAAGCATGAAAGCACAGGTTTTGGTCCTTTTGAGTTAATGTTTGGTCAAAACCCTGCAAGTCCTTTTCAAAGAAAGACTTATAAGCAAACAAGATGCCATACACGACAGATATCAATCAGCTGATGTCAGAAACTAGAGATAAAGTGCTCTACAGTATTGAAACAGCAAAACAAAGACTAATCAAGCAAAGTACAAGACATAGAGAAATAAAAAATAAACACAGGCAATTAAGAAAGAACATTTGAGCCAGAACAACAAGTCTTAGTATGGTTACCAAACGCAAAGAATGAAATCACATGGGAAGGTCCATACAACATTGAAGAGAAACTTAGTGATGTCACATATAGTGTCAATATAAAAGGACACGTGAAAAAATTACACATTGATAAACTAAGAGCATATGGTGACAATAAAAAAGAAAAACAAACAGTAAATATTATCAGCAAAGAAAATGATGAAAATGACAGTACAATGAAAAAGAAAAGCCCCAACATTGACAACATATAATCTGACATACCAGATAATATGAAAGATAGAGTGGTGAAAATTTTTCAAAAATATAAAGGTGTCATCACCAAAGAAACAGGAAACACAGAAACTGTGACTCATAAGATACAACCGTCAGAACATGAACCTTTCAAGACTAAAGTGTATCCTATTCCAATGGCATATAGAGACACTGTAAAACAAGAAATTCAGTACCTACTCAAAGAGAACAAAATAAGAATAGCAGTTGAAGCTAACTATACTTCACCAACTGTCATAGTCAAAAAGAAGAATGGAAAGATTCGACTATGCTGTGATTACAGACAGTTGAATAACATAACAAAATTGGACCATGAACCTATTGGAGACCCAAGAGACATTGTAGAAAGAATTGGAAATTCCAAAATATTTACTAAATTTGACTTGAACAGAGGTTTTTGACAGATAAACATGGATCCTGATTCTGTCAAATATACTGCATGTATAGCTATGGACGAAGTATATGAATGGTTAGTGATGCCGTTTGGATTAGTCAACAGTACAGCCACTTTTAGCAGATTTATGAAAGTGATGTTACAAGGCATTCCAAATGTAGTACATTACGTAGACGACATATGTATCCACACTAAAGATTGGGAAACACATATCCATGCACTTGAAGCTGTACTGGATAGACCCAAGAAACATAATGTGACAATCTCACCTGAAAAGATTAACACTGGGAAAAAATATATTGATTTTCTGGGATACAGAATAGGAGGAGATAAAGTATCTCTTACTGCAGGCAATGAAAACAAGATCTTTAACTTGTCAGTCCCAAAATCAAAGAAACAAGTTCAAGCTTTACTAGGACTATGTAACTTTTATTGACCTTTCATTGCAAACTATGCAGAAATTGTTCACCCACTTACAGAAATAACAAAGCACACAGATGTTTAGAAAATTTCAGTTTTCAGGAGATTGCCTCAACGCATTTGACAACATTAAGCAAGCATTCAGGAAAAAACCCATCTTGGTTACACCCCAATGGGACAAACCTTTCATTGTTTCTACTGATGCATCGTCTATTGCATTAGGAGCATGTCTCATGCAAGAACATGATGGTTTTCTCCATCCCATACAATATCTGAGCAGAAATTTGACAAAAACAGAATGTAACTACAGCACAATAGAGAGAGAATGTTTGGCCATAATGTGGGCTCTACAAAAACTACAAAAATACCTTCTAGGTAGAACATTCACTCTACTGACAGACCACAAACCACTTGTGGCATTCAACAAGAAGAAAATAAGCAACGCCAAGATAAACCGTTGGGCTATGCTATTAGCCGACTACAAATTCGACTTTAAACCTGTTAAAACCTATAAAATTGGTAACTTGAAATGTGGCTGGGATTCCCTTGTCTTTGGCATACATTTCTTTGTAAATAGCCGCTGCTGCCAGGAGAGTATCACGGTGGAGCTGAGGTTTTCGATTCCATGCACAGTGATTTTCAGCCATTCCTTTCAGGTCATACATGAGCTCAAACAGGGACGGATAAGTTATGGTTACGTCATCTAAGTCTATAGTTAATAGTGTAAAGCCAGCTCACGTCAGTAAATTGCCAAGATCATTTACTGTTGTGAAAGGTGAGATGCGAGGTGCAAATTCCCCCTCTCTCTCCATTTCAGCTAACTGTAAGGAAACTCGCAGTTGGTAAAGTGTCTCATCACCAAAAATACTTCCTATCACACAGCCATCATTTTTAAGGCAATACAGAATCTGTTTAAAACAGCCTGGAAGGTCATTGACCCAGTGAAGACTTAAACTAGAGACAAACATGTCAATAGAATTTTCCTTAAAATGGAAGACACTCTTCATCCACTACCATTTTGTGTGTAGTTACCTCGGGGGATACAGCTGCTTGTTGCTGCAATGAAGGGGAAAATTCACATTGATACACTGTATCTATATTATCACTGCTCTAATTCATGACCTCTGCCAGCACCTAAATCGACAACCACTCTGAATTTCCCTTTAATGCCCCATATTCGTTCTGCTGTTCGAAAGCCAAACTCATTTTTAGTGTAGTCATGCACCGAAACATCTTTCCCATTTACTCCTTGGGCCGAACGTTCTCTTTGCAAAAGTTTAGCTTTTCTATCAAAAACATTCATAATTTTATCTTGGGGTTTCATGTTGTAAAATCTACTCAGTAGAATATTAGCTGTTATAAACACATTAGACAGTAAAAAAATTTCTTGACTTTTTTTTGTTTTGAGTTAAGCATTGTGATGATTTGATGCAATTATGGTAATGACGTAAAAACAGTTGAAGTGGCAAAGTTTTCTTTGTAGGAATCATTTTATTGTCTATTCCGACTTGTATAAACCATTGGATCCTCCCGGAATAAATTTTAGCAGTGAACATATGACAATGACTGTGTTAAATGAAAATGCAGGAAAACAATTCATATCCACATCTACAGAAATGTTAAATTATTTGATGAAATTGTTCATTCCAAGATTCAATTATGCAACTTTCTTGCTGATTTCCAGATTCTGTATTTCATAAGTTTGGGAGGGAAGCCTAAGAAGGGAGACAACTTTTACTACTACTCTGAACAAGATTTACCACCTGTTATCAATCCTTTGGAATCCAAACTTGGTAATTATTTCTATTTATTTTAATTGTAACTAATTACAAAATTCAAATGATGAAGCTCAACCTCACCAGACCTAAAGCCCTGAACCTAGCTTTCCTCTAAACCTGGGTTCCTGAGCATTAAAGAGAAAAAACCCAACATAATGTAGAGAAATGTTACTTACAAAAAAAATGGTAAGAATAAGATGTAACATGCAGGCTTTAAGCCCTGAACATAGCTTTCCTCTAAACCTGGGTTCCTAAGCATTAAAGAGAAAAAACAAACATGATATAGAAAAACGTTACATACAAAAAAATGGTAAGGATAAGATGGTGCTAATTTTCAACCTTTGTGTGCCAATCCACCCATTATGTTAAGCTTTGTTTCAATATTTTATTGATCTACAACTCATTACATGGATAGTCTTTATAAGATGCTCTAGGATTTTGCTTGTGGTAACTGAAGTGCTTTCCCATACACACTACATACAATCCCAATAGAAATATGATTAGCTCTCACTTTCTGTGTCATTTGAACTAGACACATATTCTTGATGAAATTCTGAAAGGTTAAATTAACCAAAGTTTAGATAACCAGACCAACATGACTTTCAAGATTTATTCATGTTAAAACCCAAATTCAAAACATGGGGGACGCCATTCGCAATCACTAACAATTAGGTTAGACTTCTAGTAGTTAACTATTTTTAGATTGCAATGCATTTTTTTTCTCATTTCGAGCAAAGTACTGAAAAGTAGGTAATAGGTACAGGGTTTTAGCTACAAATTGGAAATTACTGAAAAAACCAGAACAGCGGCATGCAGGGTTAATTGTTGACAATGATTCTTGAATGAAAGTAATGAATTTCACAGTGCATTATTCACAAGGTCACATTATAATCTTGTTCCTAATGATACTTAAAATACTTAAAATTAAGGTCTCAATGTTAGAAAAATTAATGAATAAATATATAAATATAGAACTCAATTAGGCATAGACTGCTTAGGCATCACCCTAAAGAGTTTTTTTTTAAAAAAAGATGGGGCTCGGTGGCAACACAGTCTGGCAAGCTGTATAAATATTGTGCCCCTACTGAAAATTAAAAAAATTAAATAAATAGTTACAATTTTAACAGAGTGAAAGGAAATTGATAAAGCATTTTCCATGCTCTGCTTTTTGTTATGTAAATCATTGCTTTATTTTTTAATTGATAACAAAGGTTTTGACTTAACACATGAAATGTTTAACTTTGTGTTTAACATTTAGTTACATATATTTATTTATAACTAAAAAAAAGTAGCAAGTACATAATACAATTTCTAAGGAAACAAATGGGATCTTAATCTTATAAAATCTTTTGATAAGAACATAAGTTACTTCAAGTCTATTTTTTAAAAGTTAATAAACAACTTTTATGGCCCCAGGTTTTCTGAGATGTCTTTTGAACGATTTGTGAATGAAAGTCTCAGCTTTAAAATTATTCTTAAGTTGCTTATGCTAAACCAGATAAAATTCCCAATATTTGCCCTAAATGTTATGTATTATGATAAAAAATTATTAGATCCAATAATGTAGAAACAGAATTAAAGTAATTTCTCGGTCCTTCATATCGGCATATTTTGAGAATCTAGACATACTTTTGATATTTTCAGATAAAAGCTTAATTATGAAAAGTATAATTTCAGTTTTGGTAACCATTTTCATAAATTTTGTGAAGAAAAAAAAAGCTACTGCAATGTGTTATTTTCAACTATAAAATGCTAACCACAATCTTTTTTTCAAATACAGGTTCTCATGCTTCCAACAACCCAGGCCTGAATTATGTCATAGGTGTCCCCCCAAAGTCAAAGAGTCCACTGTACATCCTCAACAACAAAGGTAACAAACTCACTTTTGGGCACAGCTTTAGTGAGTTTTAATTTTTATTTATATTTTAAAAAAAAAGATAACAAGAATTGTTGTACTAGCTTTATAAAGATGAAAGGGGGAAAAATATTATTGTCTCAAAAATCATATTTAAAAAAAAACTCTCTAAAGAATATCAACAATAGCTAGCAGGAGAAAGCAGGTAGGTTTTGATATTTCATTTTTAATTCATGTCATGTTGGCTTGAGAATTTTTAGACCATTTTGCTTATTTCTCACGCAAGAATAGGCTTGGAATGTCTTTCCTTCTAGTCTTTTAGCCCAAAATTAGGAATTCAAACTGGCTTCCGTTTGTTTGCGAGCCTGAGAGGACCTCTGTGGTACAGCAGGGCTGCAAGGTTATTTGTATGAGGATCCCTTTTTTAAAGCATTAAAGTGGTTTCTTTTCAACATCATGCAGGCGAACGGGTGCCCAGCAATTCCTTCATTAGTCCCCGCTGGGGTGGTATTCTGATCTACAACATTGAAGCCGAAGATGCCAACATCTCCACACCACAGACCGGCCCAGTCAGCTTGGACATGCACAAGATCATGGAGGTCTTTGTTACACAGACCAGACTTTTGTTAAATATACACCATCAGGTGATGCAGCTTTAGTATTGTGTTTGTTGTACCCAGGAACATACGAGAAAATAATTACTCTAAGCAATGTTCAACATTTTGAAAGGGACAAAAAAAACATGAGTGCCCGTAACCTTAGTACAGATGGACCTCGCTGAGTCGAATTCCCCTATGTCGTAAACCTCCCTATATCGAATTAATTGTTAGGTCCGGGCCAAATTCCATAAGACTAATGCATTTTTGAAAACTCAGTAAGTCGAATTTTTTTCCGGGTCTCATTGATTTCGACTTAGCGAGGTCCAACTGTATTATGGAGTACATTAGTAAGAAGTCTATAATTTCTGTGTTTCAGTAATGCAAAAATTTTTTTTTAAATGGCAAAATGTGTCAACACAAATTTTATTTTTATGAAGTGATTAATCACAGTTTTCTAATAATAATGTTGATCTTTTTTACAGTCTGCTGGTCACTGAAATAACTAATTTCCTGTCGAATCGTAAAATAAAATTTCAATTTGGACTGCCTAAGTACCTAAACAAATAGAATAGCAAATCTTATTGATGATATTACTATCAGCATATCTGATTAATAACTGGAACATTTTTAGATTCTAAGAAAAGAAATGGATACAACGCATCACAAAATATTATGTAAAATTAAAAATTAAAATACATGCCACAATTTCATTATGTTATTGTTTTAATTTTAAAAAATGTATTTGTTCCTACCAGCTTGAAACAATTATTTTATCAGTCTTTGTGTAGATTTAAGCATCAAGATGCGTGACAATACCTCATCTTTAATAGTATATTCGCATTAGTAGAACAAATTTAATTAGTATCATTGTCTTGTAAACCAGCAGACGTGTAGTCATGCTCAACATTATTCCCAACTGTAAATAACACTCAGTGCATTCCCAGTCGGCTGGGAATAACGCTTCTCTTATTTTATGTTGATTTAATTTTGAATGATGACAAGAAGTTTTATATTATATGCAAATTTTTTAAAAATCATGCAACAATGGATAAGGAAAAGCTTGTTTTATATATTAATTTATTGAATTGCTAGTGCAACCCATCTTAGAATCTGACATCACTTGCTTTAAAATGACTCTTTTGAAAAGTCTAGAAAAAAAGAAAGCCAGTAATTAAAGAAATTACTGGTATAGTAAAAATATTTGAAAATTTTCTTTAAATTAATTATGGTAGTGGTTTGTGCTTTATGTATGCATGAAACGGCAGTTTTATTTTTTAGGGCAAGTTTTGACCTTCAGCCTTCTCTAAAAAAAAAGTATACATTTACTGGCCATATATTTGTGTTTACTAAGAACTCACTTCACTACTTTCTCCACTAACATAGTTTCTACTGTCCACAGTGGATGTCCAAAGATATCCATGTCATGTCCACTGAGAGCTCTCGGCTACACCAGTGGGAAATCGCTGGCTGGCTGAGGTGCCGCTGCGTTGAGAACCTGGTCACAGCAACCACAACGTTGCAGTCCCTGGCCCAGCTGTTGGAGGAGATCAAAAACATTGTCATTAATGATGAAATAGGCAAAGAGGTAATTAAAGACCAATTTGAAGTTCCGCAATCTCATGTTTCTGGCAAAATGTGAAATGTAAGATAACAAAATGCCAAAAGTCTGAAATGATATGGCTATAGATTTCTTTTATATTATTTGATGATGGCAGTACCTGAGACTATGCTACGTCTTAGCTAGTGCTTAAGTCAGTGCAGGGCTGCTACTACTCATGTGTTATATTTGGGAAACTAATTTGTTTTTAATGGGGCCAAAAAAATTTGATGAAATATTGATGTTTAAAATAAACGACCCTTTTTTTACCTCTGAAGCCTTATTGTGTATAACGTTTAATTTGACAAAGCGTGGTAATGGCGCGCCTAGCCTCTATTACCAAAGCGCGGTAAAGCACGCCTCGATAGTACTCTTTTTAGAAACGAAATCACAGAAAGTAAAAACTATTTCATAACCAGTCGATCGCGATACGGGAAATACTTACGGGACTGAGGCGGAAGTTTACCAAAAACCTTATGGGGCTTTAAACGATAAGAAGAATTCATGGATATTGATGATATGACTTGTTAGCTCTACAATATGACTTTTTAGCTCTACAATATTACTTGTTTGCTCTACAATGACTTTTTAGCTCTAAAATATGACTTGTTAGCTCTACAATATGACTTGTTAGCTTTACAATATGACTTGTTAGTTCTACAATATGACTTGTTAGCTCTACGATATAACTTGTTAGCGCTACAATATGACTTGTTAGCTCTACAATATGACTTGTTAGCTCTATGATATAACTTGTTAGCGCTACAATATGACTTGTTAGCTCTACAATATGACTTGTTAGCTTCTAAACTCATACATTTCTCTTTCTGTCATCTATTTGGGCGCCGACCTCCATGTTCCAAACCTATAACATTTTGCTCTTTCAAATTATGTCATCAAAATTACAATTTAGGGACCCATCCTTGCCAACGGGCGAATGGAGCACTGTTACCTACTTTGAACTTCGTTGTTTTAATTATATCACCACCTTATAGTCAATCATCTTGATCATTTAATAACATGATCTTGTGTTGATGAAATTTTTTTTCCACCTCACTGTGCAAAATTCTTGATGCCACTCTAACAGGTGGAGTCAGCTGTGGCCTTAATCAAGGAAAGCAAACTCTTGCTGAGAAACGGGAAGCTGAAGGAAGCTTTTCTTGCCTCCAAGGCAGCTCTGGATGCCTCGGAACTGGCTTTCTTCCACCCATCGTTGTTGGAGCTCTTGTACTTTCCTGAGGACCAAAAGTAAGTTTTATGCTTTTGAAACTTTTATTTTGACACTATTTCTCCTTGTCTTATGTACTGCTGACTCTGATCTCACTTATCTTTAATCAATGATTTGATTTTTAAAAAACCAATTAATGCCATTCCCAAGACTTAACCTTCTTGTCAAAATATTCATGCTAGCTGCAGTAGTGCAATAAAATTAATAAATTGCCTTTCCTGCCAGGATGGTTATTTCTTTATTTTTGTATTATATTATATTAAAGATTTTTCCTTTGATCTAAGTAGGCCTAATTGCAAGCTAAATAAATACCTTGTCTTTGTTTTTTTTCTTAGTGCATGTCCTCCTTTTTAAATCCTTTATATTTACTTGTGGTGTCTGTTTGTTTGAGCCCTTGCTTGTCGAAAAAACTTTGGTTCGATTTTTAACCCACTTCCTCGTAAGCTAGCGAGCTGAAATTTTGCAGGCAGTTTCGTGCTGATGATGTATCAAAATTTCAGATCGATCAGATGTACTGTAATTAAATTATTGAATTTTTAGATTATGTTATTTATCTCGATGTATCATATTTTTTTTGAGATAGAGTGTCGCGGTGCGTATTATATTGAACGACCTTTTTAATACTTTCCTGTTGCGCGATTCAGTGGGTATTATATGGACGATAATTTTTAAAAATATATTCCCGATTATATTAAACATGTTTTACGAGACATAACTAAACTTTTGGATTTTTGGATTGTCGTATTATAATGAACATTCTTTTAGTTATGTCTCGTATTTAAAGGATATATAGTCAAAAACTTGTTTTTTTATGGGTTTTTAAATTTTAATTTACAAAATAAATATTCTGCCTGTTACATTTGTAAATTTATATTAGCCTTATATTATAAAAATTACATATATTTTATATTTTAATATGAAATAAAGGAAAAAAAAATCATAATGTGACCGCCATTTGATGAGATAGTTCCGTAGTTGACTCTACAATTGAAATTTCCATTTTACCTAATGTCCGCTGAAGCTACTATTGTAATTTTTGTAGAAACACTTGTTTACTTTCATTAGATATAACTTTAATGAATGCCTTCATGTTTGTCGAATCTCTATTTTCAGGTTTGCCATCTACATTCCTCTATTTCTCCCTATAAGCCTGCCAGTCTTAACATCTATGTTCAATGCTGTCAAATGGTTCAGACAACGCAGGAAGGTCAAAGTTGAATAACCATTATTTTTATAAATTACTAATTTATATTTCCGCTTATTGCTGCTTCTTTAATCTCAAAGTTGTAAATTTTGTGAGTTTCAATTTTGTTTTCAAGTACAATTTGTATTTTGTAACCTTTGTCATTATTTTACGATCCCATCAGGCGTAAGAGGTAGAAGTAAAGATAGTAATGCAATTTGATAATCAGCATGCAGAAAATTGATGCTCTATAAAACTATTTAATAAAAAATACACACAATTTGTTCATATGTATAGTGTATTAAATTATACCAAAGCTGTTTATTTTCATACAGAACGTATGGGGACGCGGTGGTCGAGTGGCAGCGCGCTCGACTGGCATACCGATGGTCACGGGTTCGAATCCGGGTGAAGGCAAGGATTTGTTCCCGGGGCCTAGGGCGTCCCTGAGTCACCCAGCTCCGAATGGGTACCTAACACTAGTTAGGCGGCTGGGTAATGCGTGGAACCCACAAAGCCGTGGCATGTGAACGCTGCTTCACTTGCCAACAGATCATCTTTCATGGTCTGTGGACGCAATTATCTTCTGCATAGAAGGAGCGTCTGTATAGATAAGATAAGATAAAGGTAGAATTGATTAACTAGCCCGACTATTATGGGCATTAAAAGAACTCAATCTCATACATTGTAATAAAATCTGTAAATTGATTATAAATATTTTTACATAAAAATGTAGACTCAATAAATTTCAGGTCCATATATTAAAAAAAACAAAAAAAACGGTATTGCTATGTATTAATGTGCAGGAAGTTTCAGTGTTTTTGATTTACCTGATGTTTGAGCCCACCAAATCAATGTTGCCAGATGTGCTTGATGTCTCTCATAACTTCTGATTTTGATTGAGCTGCTATGTGTGAGACTGGGGAAAATGTAATTATGCATTACATGATCAAAAGTTTCATATTCTGATAAACTGATGTACCAAAGTGAGGCTGATTGAAGTAACAAAAAAATGACCTAATATGTGATATCTGAATTAGCTTGAATTCATATCATATGATATTTTTTATACTTTGTTTAAATTCTAATTCTTTTTTTTCCCCCTTAATTATATAAAATTTCATTTCTTTTGTGTGCGACTTAATGAGTTAATGTTGTGTCCCTTTGTTCTCCATTCATTCAATTACTGCCACTAAGTGAACACCATGTTGTTATAAAAACAAATTCATTAAAATTGTTAACATTTTTAATGCATCTTTTTCCAAATTTTTATTTTCTGTGTTTTTTGTTCATATTTATTGTTGATCAGCCGGGCTAAAAAGATAAATTCTCATTAATACTGGGGTTCCTGCTGCGCTGCTATCACTCAGGCTGCTGTAATTATTCTTTCCAATTTCCTAACCACACTTTTTTTCCAGGGAAAAATTTAGTCATGTGTTCAAAGTGCTTGAGTCATAGCTGACCATGGTTGCCATAAGGTCAAACTTTACACCTGTCTTATGAGACAAAATAGTCCTAGATTGTTGTTTTATAACTACTGGTTTACATTATCCATACAATTGTTTTCTTTTATGTAAAGGGATTTGTTTATTCCAGAAAAAAATCATTTAATAAGGTTTTTTAACAAATTACACCAAAAAGCAAATTTTTTTTTACATTCGGAAAACCATTGTTGAGAAACAATAATTTCAGTCTTGAGAAACTTCTTTCTTAACTGGAAGATGACACATTAACAGTCACAGTTCATAATTTTGAGCCCCTAAAAATTTTGCGCCTGGGACAACGGACCCACAACCCCACCTAAAGAGGGTTGGGTGTGGTCCACCCTTTCGGTTTTGTTCAAATATTTAGATAATAAATATGCGAAAAAAACAACAACCTATGTTCTATTAAAATTCAATCATTTTCATTAAAAAAATAAATAAATACATTCGATGTCACCTTCCGAAAACTACAAGCCATGCCACACAATGGCATTAAATTATAGGTGAAGTGTGTAAAGCTTTTTTTCACCCTCTTCTTTACAATTTTATTTCTTTCCTTTTCCGGCCACAACACCTGTTCCTCTGTCATGTGAGTGACAGGGAGGATGAAGATTTCAAGCGCAATTGTTGCATTTCCAATCCTTCAATGTCATCTGTCAATGATAGTCAATGTTGATAAACATCATATTTTTACAATCTCATTAAGCATGAGACAATGCACGAGGACCCCCCGCCCCCTGAAAAGTGAAGGTATGCTTTACTGCCCTCAAGCCACCCCATACCCTACTCAGCTATAGGCAGTCTGATTAACCAGGGTTATGAAAGCAGTTTTCACACAATGAATGTTTAGGTTCGGACACTGGATGTGTCAAGATCTACGCCCCTTTAATGACAAACACGACACAAGGGCAATGACCTCTGCAGTTGGCGAGGTGGAGATAACTGGTGTGGACTTGCGGGTTACAATGTCTAGATTTGAAAATGTGTGTGTGTGTGGGGGGGGGGTCGTGAGGTAAAAAGAAAAAAAAATGACTTGAACTTTGCGCAGACACAAATTTCGCCAAAGATTAAATTATCTCCCCATCCTCTGCAATTCAAATGATTATTGCTGGAAGTTTCTGGAAATAGTTGCCTGAACATGTTTTTCTAGGACAAATTATATACATTTTTGTTGTGGGGTTTGCCGGATATATCTTTTTTTAAATTAAGAAATGAAGAGCTCAAGGGAAGAAACGGCTCTGTCACATTTTTGTAATAGTTTTGAGATATTGAAGTTTGAAAGTTCAAAATTATACATATTTCTTATAAATTAACTAAATATGTTTGAAATTTTAATAGTGTCAGATACATATTTTTTTCATAAAACCTAATGCAGAACAATCTATTTTTGATCCTCTATCAGATACAGGGGATAACTAAAAAATTTAAAAAATGTCACATAGCCCTTTTCTTCCCTTGAGGTCTCCAAATTATTATAAAAGACTACAAACAATATCATACTATTTTACGCAAATGGTACTCCACACGGGATGACCTATCCCTTTACACCCAGTGCCTCCCTACGTGAAGGGGCAAGAGTATTACTTGTAATGGGTCTCAATGTGTGTAATTTGGTAAAGGGTGTCACCAGAGTGCTTGGCCTTCGTATGTTTTTTTTAATGTGAGTGAGTGAAACATATAATTGGTGAAAAAGCTAGAAACTTTGATGTCACATTCGGTGGAAACTACAAATATTACAGTTTTAATAATGACAACACACCCTTTCACATTTTTTAAAGTTACAATTTATTAATGTATAATTTTAATGCTTGTAGCATAAAAAAGAGTTAATAGTAAGAAGGTAAAGAAAACATGTATACTCTTCCCCAACCAGTCTCGCCCCCTTAAAAAACAACAACAATGGCAACCATCTCAACTCACCCCCTACCCCCCCACAATGCCCTGTGCTGTTTGGCGACACAAACTTCAAGGATTAGCCAATGGCGGGAAACAACAACAACAGTTCACAAAATGTGTTAGATAGCTGAATTTCATCATTGTGTGCCAAGCTTGCATTAGAAACACGTCTTGATGTTCAAGTATAGTCAGTGCTCATTGTTGACACTGATATTTTTCACGGAAAAATTAACTGAAATATAATTATAATAATTAAGTATAACTGAAAGAAGTGTTAGCTATTTTAAGCAAACTGAAAGTGCAAGTTTGAATAAAAGCAGTTTTTGAAGTGAATCCTGCCAGCATAAAATCATTTACACTGTCTGTGATGAACTTTCCTGGACGTGAAGAAAAGGCATGATGGTGTATTATGTCCATTAATTCCATTGGTGTTGGTAAATATACATTTGAAGTGGCCTTTTGCAAGGGACTACACCTTCTACATAAATAAAGGTAACATCCATTTATATAATGTGCAACTTAATTTATTTGTTCATCTTGCACATAAACCTTTTGTTGGAAACTAAATGGTATTGAAGTATTTTTGGGGCCCCTATCCTATTAACCCGTGAAGGATTTTCGTCAACTTTTTCATAACGCTCGTAAACACGTTTTCTGACTTGCTAGAGAGCTGAAATTTTCACAGTAGGTTTGGCTTGTGGGGAGGATAAATCTATTAAATTTTCAGATAGATCGATCACAACTTTTGTGTTAGTTGATTAAATTTTATATCTCACATTAAATCCCACAATCGATCACAATAAATATTAATAAAACTGTGTGACTTCTTAGTTTGTGACTAAAAAATTATTTTCTGCTTTTTCATGCGAGATTCTACATTCCTCGCTGCAGCTGGGCCTCATCTTTAAAAAAAAAGTTTTTTTTGTTCATTTTATTTTACTTATTGGCCTTGTTTATTCATTAGTGCTTCTACTTAACTTTCAAATGATCTGAAATATTTTTCAGAAAACGTGGTCTTTGTTATGAATCTGGTCTTTGTTATGAATCCTGCTGGCAAGAAAGCATATGTATTGTCTTGGATGAATTTATAAGAAAGAACATGAAGAAGGACATCTTCAGATATTTTGAATATATACTTCAATGGGGTTGGTAAATTAAATTTACAAGGTCTTGTGCAATGGACCACAACCTCTAGATACATAAAAAGGTAAAATGTATTTTTATATTCTACATTTTTAGATTTTTTGACATACTAACATATTAACTTATGTTGTAATTTAAAATAGGTTTACATATATGAGTTATTGGGCTTTTTTGGTCCTTTTTTATATTGATCTAACAAATTGGCAGTTATATTTTGCAGAAAAAATGTCTTTGATGTGGATCCTGCCCGCGTAATATCATTTGCATTGTCTATGATGAACTTTCCTGGATATAAAGAAAGACATGATGGTGTATGTGTATGGCATCCGTCCGTCCTCATGGGACGATGGCGTTTACTCCTGCTCCTCCGCCCCCTTCTCCTAGACCTTCTCTCTTCACTCCTAGCTGTGAGGGATGCTTCCGCGACTTGAATGCCCTCATGCACTTTTGCCCGCCAGGAGGTGCGCTCCTTGGCAGTGGTCTCCCACGTTTTATGGTCTATCTGCACCAGGGACAAGTCTTTCTTACAGACGTCCTAGAAGCGCAAGCAGGGGCGACCTCTTTTCCTCATACCAGTTGCCAGCTCACCGTAAAGCAAGGCTCTGGGAATGCGCTCCGAGCTCATCCAACATGACCCAACCACCGCAGGCGGCTCTTACTCAGGATTGAGTGCATACTCAGCATAGGGCTCCTTCTGAGTACTTCGACATTGGTGATCTTGTCCTTCCACTTGATGTGTAGATGGGGTATTATATCCATGTGTTCCATTGCATTTGGTAATTATACATTTGCAAGCCCTTTTGCAAATGACTACACCTTCTACATAAATTAAGGTAACATCTATTTTTAAATCCTTTATATTAACTCGTGGTGTCTGCGGCCGACCGACCGACCTTGCTTGCTTGCTTGCTTGCTTGTCGCCAAAACTTTTGATCGATTTTTAACCCACTTGCTCGCAAGATAGCGAGCTGAAATTTTGCAGGCAGTTTCGTACCGATGATAAAAACAATGTATCAAAATTTCAGATCGATCGCATGTACGTAATTAAATTATTGATTTTTTAGATTATTTTTTTTAATCCTATGTATCATGCTATTTTTTGAGATAGAGCGTCGCGGTGCGTATTATATTGAACAACCTTTCTGTCGCGCAATAAGGTGCGTATTTTATTGACAGCTCTTTTTATAAACATATTCCTGATCGGTGCGTATTATATTAAACATGTTTTACGACACAACTTCAATTTTGTATTTCTGGATGGTCTGGCGCTGCGTATTATAATGAACATTCTTTTAGTTACTTCTCGTACATAAAGGATTTATAGTCAAAAACTTGGTTTTTTACGGGTTTTTCTTATTATAATCTGAAAAATGTAAGATGTTTTTTCTTCTAATACATTAACCTTTCATTGGAAATGAATATTGTGGAGAAATTTGATGCCTTATTTATCAATTTAACAACAATATGAACCCAATGTGTTAAAATGTATAATTTGTTTATTTATAGCAATACTGTTGTAATTTTGTACAGAAAATATAAAGATAAAATTGATTGTAACGAGCTGCCTTTAAAGGCATAAAAAGACCTCAACCCCATATCTTGGATGACCGTAATAAAAGCTGTAGACTCAATAAATTTCAGGTCCATATATTTAAACAAAAATGTAATGCAATGCAATGTATTAATGTGCAGAATTTTATTTTAGTGTTTTTTTTTATTTGTATTGAGCCCACCCAGTGGCGTCGTTACGCGAGGGCCATCAGGGGGGTGACACCCGAGCTTAAAATTTTACTGTGTACGATTTTGATGTCAGAAAAAGAGACACATTTTTTTAACTAGAAAGAAATTAAGAAACACAATGAAATATGTTAAACGTGAAAACTTTTATTTAAAAAATATCAGTTAACTTGCAATAATAAAAACAGTCCCAACACACAAACAACATTAAAACAAATTAGGAAAAAAAGAAAAGCAGAGATATCTTTAAAAAAGGCTGGACATGAAAGAGTCAGTGTCTTATGTTTTAAAAGATATAAAGCCATTTGGACGTGGACACACCGACAGCATGGACGAATCCCACCCCACGACTCCCTCCACCAAAGCGGGGTTGGGGGAATACGATTTTTAATCTCCCCCCCCCAAAAAAAAATAAAAAAAATTAAAAATATCAAATTAAGGGTTTTCTTTGTTGATGTTTTTCTAGAGGAAAATTATGAATTCAATATCTTTGAGTTAATATTTCATTTTATATATATTTATTAAAGGCGTGAAAGCATAGACATGTTTATATTCAGGTAGTCCTCCGGTTGGGATGGTCCCATCCCGACTTACGCTGTTTCGTGGTTACCAATGAGCATGCTTAAAAAAAATATTACGTGTTATTCCGTATTTTTAAATATATATTTTTTAAAACTTTTTTTTTCATGGGGTTACGAATTGTTTTCTCTATTTGAAATAAAAAAAATATTGAAAAATTTGTATTATTATTATTTCAACCTACAACTTTCGTTTGCGAATTTTTCTCATGGCGAAGTTTTCAAACAAGTCAGTAAAGCTAAGTAAGCTTACAAGTTCCATTTCAATGTTCATTATAGCATACTCAGTCTTTGTTGTCTCATGCAAATTTTTACTAATTTTATATTCCTTTAAACTTTGAAAAGGATCGCTCTCAGCTGCAGTTTGATGTCATCATTGAAAGATAGATGCGAAGTGCGATGTGTACATTTGTAAAGGACTGTGTGAAATTTAGCTCATTCAAAAGCAGTAAATTTTTTAGCTCTGTGCACGTGTTTTGAGTTTTGCATTGGGCTACTTCCTTTTTCTTACCCTGGGTCTGGACAATAACTTTTAAAGAGTTCTGAGTTGGAATAATTCTGAAGGTAAGCAGTTTTCGAAATCATTTGAATATTCTTCCATTAACTTGCTGCTGCCTATCGGATGGCGAAATTGCTGAGCTCAGTTAGGTTTGAAAGAAAGCCAAATTTGTCATGGATGTCTTTATATGCGTCTAACCGATGTTGTAGGGTTTAAGAAACTTTGTCAATTATTACCAGAAATACCTCAACTTTGAATATTTGTCTGACGCTTTCTTTTTTAAAGTTTTTTTTATATAGCATTGAAGATTGTTTATACTCTTTTTTTACCACGGACTTGTCCTTTCCTTTGTCTTCATAGTAATCAAATTAAGAATGCTGTCTTTAACAAACTCAAATTTAAAGTAAAATAGTGACTTCCAGTTGTTCAAGCTCCTTTAGAAATCCCTCTGCTTCAAGTCGGCAGTCACGTGGCTGATTTTCGTTTGTTGCTAATTATTCCAGTGCTGCGATATTCTCATGGTACGAGTTATTAACAGACCTTAGGGGCCGTCCATAAATGACGTCACGCAAATTTGACCGATTTTTCACCCCCTCCCCCCTCGTCACGCGTCGTCACAAAAAGTTAGACCCCCCTCCAATAATACGTCACAAAGCTTTGACCCCCAAAAAAAACAAAAAAACAAAACAACAACAACAAAACAAACGAAAAAAACAAACAAACAAAACACCCCCCCCACCTTATTTTCTATTTGAAAATGAGTAGGTTTCAAATCACTATTTTGTCATTTAATTATTTATTTAGTGTATGCCTACATTGTATTATCGTAATACGCGTGAAGCTAATATGTAAAACGACAGGAAGCCAGTGCTTCTCAAACTTGTTCGTATTAGTTAGATGACCGGCACGTATTTTTTAAATGCATTTCACCAGGTACCGGTGCATTCTTTTCCCGTTTTGACGGGATTTTCCCTGTACTGTCGTGATAGCAAAATGAGCCCCTGCATGGCTTAAAGCCCTATAAGATTAAGTATGATTTCGGCTTGTTTTATATAATATATTTTTAAAACTAACGAACAATGCAGCGGTAAAACCATTTCATGTGATTAACCTTCGCGATTAAGCTCGCGAATAACAATAATAATACATTGATAATTTATATAGCGCTGTATCCCAGTAAGGAACTGACTATGTGACTATTGATACTACAAGGATCATTTCATTGTTGATAAACCAAGAATATTTAGATACAAGACAATTCCTCAAATTGATTTCGATCTTATGACAGTTTTCCTGCTATGTATATGCACATCAAAGGCATTTGGTCTAAAATTACCACATTGATATCAAATCTCATGTTTTCTAAAAATTATTTGGTATGCGCTTGAAGAGGAATATGGCGAGTACTGTACGAACCCCACATTTGTGCAGGGGCACGGTGGTCGAATGGCATGCGCGCTCGGCTGGTATACCGATGGTCACGGGTTCGAAGGCGTCAGTCCCTGAGTCCACCCAGCTCCGAATGGGTACCTAACATTAGTTAGAGAAATAAAGGCGGCTGGGTAATGCGTGGAACCCTTATAGCCGAGGCTTGTGAACGCTGTATCACTTGCCAACAGACCGGCATGGTCTGTGGTCGCATTAATTTTCTGTATAGAAGGAGCGTCTGTACAGATAAGACAAGACAAGTAGGGTGTCATCTTGTGCGTCGCAAAATACAGTAATACTGTAAGTTGAAGACTGAAAAATACTATGACATTAATAACATTCCAATATTATCATAATTTTTTACTCCGAAGCTCACGAGCTTTTTTTTGTTTTTGTTTTTTGGTTTTGGTTGTTTGGACGAGGAGGCGTGTTTAAATTGTTGCATTCTCTTGTGGAATTTATAAACTAATGAAAAATACATGGCTACCGCTATCGGGCAGTTTAACTGAGGGGTCTGTTAATAGCGGTAAATTATCTCATTTGGGGTAAAAAGGGAACTCTTGGCATTTGACCAAAAACCAATCGAACAATTATATCAAACTTAAAACGTTTATAATTGTATTAAAAAAATATTTTTTTAAAAAAAATTAAAAATTGATATTCCGTGTCGTCTTGACTTAAAATATCCATACATAATCCTATTCAGATCATTTTTAGATACTTGTCATGCTTGTAAAACTCAACAGTTGCATTTACGTGGGGGGCGGGGGTGCTAACGACGTTCCCCCAAATACCCGAGTCATGGGAGCAGGACCTCGAGTCTGAGGTAACGCACACAGAAACGTGTATATTTTGGGGTAACGGGCAAAAACGTTCGCCGACTACTGCCGTGAGAGAACCAAACGGAGCGGCGGTGACATCACAAATGCTTTGATGTCAACATCAAACGACGCAGGGTAACAATGTCATTAGTTTTCTAACTTAAGGATTATAATTAGATTTAATTTTCATTTCTTGATAACTTACGCAGACCGGCGTCTGATGGCCTATACCGACAGCACTTTGAGAAGCACTGATTAAAAAAATAAATAAAAAAATAAATCATTCAATAAATTGTAATTGTAAGTCACCAAATATTTCAGTGGAAGTTTTATTTAAAGCTACCCTTTCGATGTGACGTCACATTTCTTCAACCCCCCCCTCCCTCCCCTCGTCACGCATCGTCACAAAAGTGTGACCCCCTCCCCCCCCCCTTTTTTTTTAGATGCGTGACGTCATTTATGGACGGCCCCTTACAGCATCATGTCAGGCTAACCATCTTGTGTCAGACAAGGCTTTGTTAACATGTATCAATTTCATGGGTTTTAAAGTACCTGTCAACGATGAGTAGATGCAACAAGCCGGGTATAAAGACAAAAAAATCTGACTGCAGCAGTACAACCTGCTGCACTTCTCCCAACCAAATTAATAGAATGAGCTGTGCACGGCACATAATGAGCAACACTGCACTTCTCATAAAGAATAGCCTGGTTTCCGTTATACTTTCTTCTCATATTTGCAGCATTGCAGTATGACTGTCCAAGGCATTTTAAGGGATTCATACAAACATTTGCCTGCATCTATATTATAGACTATAATTTATAATAAGTTTGGGGGACCTTTAACTATTGGGGGCCCCTAGCTTTAGCCCGTTCAGCCCCCTCCCTCATTTAAATCCGCCATAGGGGGATGGGGTTACTCGTCTGTGACGATGTGTGACGAGGGGGAGGGGTGTGTTTAAAAAAAAATGTGACGTCACATCAAAAACGAGCAACTTTAAATAAAAGTTCCACTTAAATATTTGATTGTTTACCATTTATTTAATTGCGTTTTCAATGGCTTCACGCGTGTTACGATATTAGAGTGCAGACTTACACTAAATACATATTTAAATGACAAAAATAATTTGCAACATGCTAATTTTCATTGAGAAAATACGGCTTGGGGGGGGGATGTCAAGGCTTTGTGACGTCATAACGTAAAAGAATGGGTGGGGTTCTAAGTTTTTGTGACAAAGTATGACGCTGGGGAGGGTGGGGTAAAAATCGGCAACCTCACGCGACGTCATTTATGAACGACCCCTTCAGTCGTGACACCATGAGCTACCTCCCCGGGTGACACCAACCCTAGCGACGCCTCTGAGCCCACCAAATCAATGTTACCAGATGTACTTGAGGTCTTTCATAACTTTTGAATGTGCTTCAGCAGCTATGTGTATGAATAGAAAATGTATTTTATGTTTAGCTGGGCTGATGAGTTAACTTACAATGTATATTTAAAAAAATGATTTGTTAGATATACATGGGATTGAATTGGTGTCAAAGTCTTGCTTCGTTTGATTCTTATTCCATTAAAAAAATAATAAAATGTCCATTTGATTGTTACATACATTATACAATTTACTGTCACTTGCGTGATAATCTTCTGTTAAAAAATGACATTAAAATTTTAAACATTTTTAATGTGTTTCTACATTAATTTTGTATATCTATTGTAGCGTAAGTTAATGTTTATTGGGACTTGGTTTCACTGAGGCTCCTGAACCCCTTTCTCATCTCACTCATCATTTATCACTTTTGTATGGGAAAATAATTTAAGATTGCTGTGTAAGTTGCCGGGTCACAGCTGATCCCCGTCTAAATAAAATCAATCTTTGCCCCGTGTTAGGGTTAAATACTTAGTGTTAAGCCTGTCAATTTTGCTACTGGCCGTAAAGAAAAGAATGGGCTATCGCCTCATTTGTAATGTCGAGAGAGCTTTGTTCTCTGTGTGAAATCGTTTTCTAAGGTTCGGTAGCCGTTCATACAAGCATAGAAGTTGTGATGATGAAACTTCGAATCGGTTATCATGAAACACCAATTTGATTACAATGGAACTATAGAATGATCCTATCAGTTTCACTAGCCAAGAAACTCTATACTACAGGAACCACTGTAAAACAACCACCAGCTCTGCTTTCAAGATCTCAGTCCATCTTTCTACTCTCTGCCTAAAATTTTTTTCCCTTTTCCACCTATGTCAACTTGTGACAATTAATACTCAAATCTTGACCACTTTCTTTCTTTAAAATGGTAACCTAATATCAGGGATTCTCATTTCGATAATCCCCTCAGCCTACTCCTTGTATATTGTTGCCTTAAAGATTTGACATATCACCCTGAACCCCAACCAAGACGAATCGACAGAAAAAACGCGGACTTCGTACCATACGCGACTACCCGAAGTCCAGGCTCTTTCCACTTTCCACTTTCCACATCAACCAGTATTGATCTACGAATGGCGTTTGCAGGGACGGACCAAAAATAATACGGCCCTACTCTTTAAAAAAAAACAATAAAAAACTTTGAAGTAGTGGGGAAAATGCTGTCCCTTTTTTTACCTCTTTTCCTAGGCCACAGAGGCCCGTTTCTAGTGTAAAGTCTTGCGCGTCAGAACGATTATGTACTTTTATATGAATATCGCCACCAAGTCCACGCTATTTTTTTTTATAGTAACAGACCTACCAGTTCTAAGAAACCTGGCCACGTCCTTATTCATTGGTGCATGACACAGTTCTTATAGACATTACAAACCCGGATTTTATTGAGCCGTTTTAATGGAGGATTAGACGCGTGGTAAATGCATACCAGTATTTAAAATAGCTATGTACGGTTAGCTATATTGTGCACGATGTCGAGTTTCAAGCCTTCTCCATCTCCACTTTACAGTGTGCAGAAAATTTAGACCCCCCACACAATCCCCCAGAGAAAAAAAACAACAAAACCTCCCCATCTCCATTACTGCAGTGGAGAAGGTCTGCATCTTCATCCTACGACGGTAATGTGAAATCACTGTTTCATGCCAAAGACAAAACAATACAAATGTACGTATCATATTTCGCTCGTTTTTGTATAGCTCTTCCTTACTCAGCCTGCTAGGCTCTGAATTCTTTAATCCAATGGTCGTTTAAAGACGATCCTTACATGTCACCCACTTATTGACACATATTTTTTTGAAACGAAAAAATAAATTCCAAGACATAGAAATTTAATACAATTATATAAATAAATAATAAATACATATTTTATAAATAAATGTTAATTTGCCTGTTTTATCTGGTTTTTGGCCAGCCATTCCCACACCTATCCCCCAACGGCTCCCCACTCTCTCCAATTCGTCAATTGCCAAAGTTTACGCCAGTCAACCATACCATGAAGCAGATCTTAAACTTCAATTAAAAGTTGGTGTAGTAGTTCATCTATAGCACTGCACCCCATATAGGTGAATGAGAAAGCGTTACATCCGCATTCCACCGAGCCCCTTCCAGAAACTGCAAGAAAATAAAAGTAATGACATAATAACTGAAGAATTTATGATTGTCAAAACTTTAGAAAAAGTTTTCTTATCCAATTTCAATAGGAAAAAATTCCTTTAAAAATTTGATTATCCCAGGGGTGGGCAAACTTTTTCAACCGACTGACGCATTGAAAATGTTATTGTCATAAGCGGGCCGCATGCATATTTTATCTACACCAATTACAATTTACAACGTATAAAATATGAATTAATGATTATAACCACGTACTTGTCATTTTATTTCACATTCAAACATTTGTACATTAAATTTTAAAATACGAACTGAAACATTTTCTAATTTGATATTAAGATTTTGCTATTCATAATTATTTCAAATAAAGTTAGTTATTACCTGTCATAACAACTATGAAGAAGTAGTAACGCAATTTACATATAAGCTGACCATAGAGTAAAATTATAATTAATGTGAAGTATGTATCTGTTCACAATTTTGGATAATGTTCTTGAACCGTGGAACCAGTTTATTGGTTGGTTGTGATTCGCATGACTGCATTCAAATTGCAGTCAGTCAACACGGATCTGTTCTTAGACTTGTTTATTTTCATGCAAGGAAAAGCTTGCTCACAGATGTCACCAAAATAGTGACAAAAGTTTGGCAGCAAAGTTTTTAAAGTATGGAAATGCTGCTGCTGACAAACATCCATAAAACTCCAGCACAATAAATGTCTTGAAATTCTCCTCCAGGTCCCAATCTGCTTGTAGTTCCAGCAGCAGGGGCTAAATAGGCTTCTGCACTAAATGGCAAACTGAGGGTATTGAAGAGTGTTTCCAGGTTCTTGAAGTCTTGGAACGTCCTTTCAAATTTCACAGTCAAGGCATCCAACTGAGCCTTGTACTTGTCAGCCTTTTCACCAGAAATAATTTTCTTTTTCAGCAAAGGAACATGGCAAAACCTGTTTTCAAGTGTTTTCCCGTGATAACAGGCAGAGTTTTGCCTAAAATTATTTAACATGCACATACATGTTATGTGCCAACTAGCTATTGCCCCGAAGTTTGACATTCAGTTCATTCAACTTTTCCATAATGTTCATAGCAAACATGAAGTCTGACTTCCACCTCTCATTAACAATGTTATTAACAAAGTCACAAACAAAACCCTTCATCTCTTCCTTGAGATTCCACACTCGCCTAAGTATCTTGCCCAGGTCCTGCCAGCGGACACTGCTATGGTAGATAATATAATATTCATTTTCAGTTTCCAAATCTTCAAGCAGTGTCCTGAACTGCCTGTGGTTAAGTGCCCTGGCTCTGATGAGACTTATCACACTGACAACTGGGTCAACAACATGCTTGATATTCAACACAGCTTTACACAGACTTTTCTGATGGATGACACAGTGGAGAGGTAAGAGTGTATGGTCAGGATGTATGATCTTCTTTAATTTTATTTTTTATCAACTTTACAAGACCTATGTTTTTTCCAGTCATAGCACGCGCTCCATCGGCTGTTACACTTGCTATCTTGTTCCACACGAACCCAGTTCTTTCAACACAGTTCTCAACAGCATTGAATGAATCCTGGCCTGTAGTTGTGGCTCAACACTAAGTAATTCTTCTGTAAACTCAAAACGAGTGTTTATTCCCCGTATAAATACCAACAATTGTGCTTTGACCTGTACATAGGTACTTTCGTCCAACGCAAGGGAGTACTAAAAATGGCTTTGCTTGCATCTCGAATTGCATTCCTTTACATTTATAGTTCACCTCACAACACAAGCACGCCGTCTCCAATTTCAGTCATTCAAGTCACATGCTCAAACAATATAATAACAAACAAACACACACAAAAATTAATGAAACAGTTTAACATTTATTGTATTCGAAATAGCTTACCATTCGATTGAATTCACAATTGAATCTTGCGTTAATTTGGTTAAGGGACCGTCCATAAAGTACGTCACGCTATTTTTGACCATTTTGAACTCCCTCTCCCCCCTGTCACAAACTGTCACAAATCTCGGACCCCCTCCCCCCTAAAGTACGTCACACTTTCGAACAAACATTTTGTTTTTTATTAACAAAATAATTAAAATTTAATATAAAACACCGTGACGTCACACATGGCCGGACCCCCGTCCCCCCTGTCACACTTTATTACACCCCCTCCCCCCCCCCTCAGGAGCATGACATACTTTATGGACGGCCCTTAATTACATAATTAAAATACAAATATCAACTGCCGTACTACGCTACTCCCTTTCAAATCGCCGAGCCACTGTACCTGTATCATGCCTGTATGTATATTTGATCTAAAAAAAAAGAATTTTAGCGGGGTGTGGGGAAACAAGTATATTTTAGCTTACATCGTTTGCATTGACTTTGGCAGATACGTTAATCGACTTATTAATTTTATTATTTCCCACTCTTGTAATTACTTTCATTTTTTATGAGAGTTTTTTGAAAATGTGTGTTATACGCTTGCTCGTGAAGATAATCCAGTTTTGGAAATATTTTGATACCTTTTAAATTCTGTATATAAGTATTTAATCATAATTATTTTTGTTTAAATTATTGAATTTATCGAAGAAAAAATAATAAATTTTGTTATTTAACTTGAAGTATGCAAAACTTTTTAAACGTTTATGAACCGTTTATACTTTATTTTAAATATTAAATTAAGGATATTCAGTTTGCAGCAATTATCATATCACAAAGTACTATTTACTTTACATTTTTTTAGAATCTTCCAGTTTCGACACTTATATTCTGTAGATTAAAGAGATATTGAGTACACAATTGATTGACTTGGTTAGACGGTGTCTCACACATAGTGAGACTTGAGACAGTTGCTAAAATGATTTAAGGTTGGGTGACTCTGAGAGCAAATTATGTGGCATTCGGAGTTTCTGCCCTGAACAAAACACTGTAAAAAGCATGCACTAGTAAATTAAAAAAAAACGGGAACAGTCGATCCCATAATATTATTATTTTAAAATGTCGTGATACATGTGTCCAATAATCTTATTTAATGATTAATAGTCTTTTCCCCCGATTCTGTCACAAAAAATGAATCACTTTACAGGTTCATCAACAGATTTTGCGCCTGAGTCAGAATCGTGAATATAGCATCACCTTTCTTTAATGGTAAAATTTAACGTAGATATTTTAGTTATTTTACCATTCAAAAGAATTCATCCCCAAGATGGTACATGGCCATGTGATGAAAACGCTATTGGCAACACAGCCTTTTGAAATCACTAGTCAAATGAAAATAGAAATTGAAAAATTTTAAATCTAAAATCTACATAAATAAATAAATAAATAAATAATTAAAAATCTAAATTGAAAGAAAAATCCTAACGCGTGCCACTCCTGTTTCATACTGTCAGTTCAGGCTCAGTGAAGCGTGTCTCGTGTTGACAATGGGCGGCTAACACTAGTGTGTCGATGGCTCATTCATATCCTTCCCAGGCACAATCCTAAACAAAATAACATGGAATGTTCGGGATTGTATGATTGATTGATGGACTCTTGGATGCGTGTCTGACTCTTCTTGTATTTCTCTATCCCTCTCTTCATGTCTCACCCTCACACTGTCCTCTCTTTCCATTTCTCCTTTCCTCTCGTTTGACGCTCGCTATGTATCTATATGTCTATCCTTACCTCACTCCCTATGTATCTAAATGTCTATCCCTATCCCTTTGTATCTATATGTACATCCCTATCTCTCTCCCTATGTATCTATATGTCTATCCTTATCTCTCTCCATATGTATCAAATGTCTATCCCTATATCTCTCTGTTTTTTCTCAATCACCCACCCCACTATTCTTTTTCTCGCCCTTCCCAATACTGTCTATTGCTGCTTCTCTGTCTCCATATTTTAGTTTTCCCTCGATTTCTTATGAACTTAAGCTCTTTCATTAAACACAACACTCGATACATCACTCCTCGTCATTCCTTCTACTACCTCCAGGGGCGTACTATGCACATATCGCACCACTTACAAATAACTAACATTGTTTCTAGCATCCACATTTAACGCCGTAAATGTATAGCAATATCAGCGATGCATGTACAGATAAAAAACGCGTTGTTTGTTTTAGCATTGCTTCAAGAAGATACATTTTTAATAAATACATTCAACCTATGGCGGATAAAGGGGGATGCTGATTGGACTAAAGCCAGGGGCCTCAAACTTGTTATATTGCATAATAAAGTTGGCTGGACATGGCCCGAGGTGGGATTGCAGCCAGGGGCCCCGTGCAATCTTAATCCGCCCCTGCATTCAACCACCTTCTGGGTTTACTGTTTCGCCGGAGGCGTGCTCGTTATTTCGTATGTCCATTTTCACAATTCATCCGACATTTTAAATCACATTAAATAATGGGGTCTTATTGTAGTGTTGATTCATAGTTAGCCCCCTTTCTTTTCGCGTGATTAACACCATTAGTTAAATCATTAAACCTTGAAACACTAGAGGATAGAAGAACCAAGAGCAAAGTAGTGATCATACATAAAGCAATTAATTCTAATTTAGAAATACAACACGAAGATAACTTAATACAACCCTCAGATAGACATAAGGATAAAAAACACCTTTCTTATTCCCGTCCGGAATTCGGTCGTGGAATGAGTTGCCTGAACAATCCAGGAAAACCAACACTTTATCAACATTTAAATCTCTAATAAAAATGCAGGACTAAACACAAACCATAGATAAGCGTAGGACGCAATAATCTTCTGTATAGAAGGAGCATCTGTAAACAGATAAGATAAGATAAGATTAGGACTCTAGATGTTTATCTTATCCAATGCTGGCTAAATAATGCAAAGTATTCACATTATTGCTCGGTCATTTCAATTTTAAACACGGCCTCTTCAAGTAGCACTTACGAGTTGTGCTGTGTCTTTCCACACCATTTGAGAAACAAAGGCGTCTGGGAATATCATTTTATATACGTCCATAAGTAAACTGTGTAGTCAGACTTAATTTTAGGGGGGAAAAAATCGAATGCACTGAATATCCCCCTCCCGTGACTTATCTGCTGTGAGAGGATATTGCATAAAATCACAGGAATGAAATGACACACAAACATACAAAGTCGCGGATGAATGAAAAGCGCGATTTCATTTGTTCGTTACTCAAAAGAGTGACGTGAGATAGCGAGAGATACACGCACTTAAAAAAAATGAATCAAAGAGAAAGTTACTGTTAATAAGTTAAGGATTTTGAGATGGTAAAATGTTCACACAGCTGTGTGAATAACGCTGGACAATATTCCCACAGCTGTGTGAATAACGCTTGCCTTTTTAGAATTGTGCACACCTCGTGATGCGCGCCTTGCATATATACTTAAATATAAGCTAAAAATGACGTCACAGCGCTACGGATCCTTCCTTCCAACCTGTGACTTGGGCTATTATATTGTTTATTTTTGTGTAACAACAATCGGGAAGTTGAGAACCAGTCAAAGAAAGAAACATTCACATTAATAAAGTTAAGAGTTCTCGGTAAAACAGAGTCTGTCCGTGTCTCACAAGGCTATTCACCTGGGGGGGGGGCGCTATAAAATTCTTGAGATTGGAAGGGAACCCAGCTTAGCAAAAAAATAAAAAAAAATATAAATAAATAAAATAATAAATGTTTGGGTTTAAGGCTTTTCTCACTGTACGGTTCTCAAATTTACCGTTCAACATTGACTGTTACATACGCCTTGAGTACTCATTTAATTTAAGATGATGGGTTTATGAATATGCCCAAACTAACTACAACTTCCAAGCACTAATGTTTATACAAATATATTTATGTGTGACGGAGTACTAATTTTTTAAATTTATTTTGGTCCCATTACGACCATCCATAAATGTCGTAGTCTGTATCCGGTCTCGAACAGAAACATGTAGAAAATCACATCAGTGCGCGTCGTCCGAACAGGTCACAGGTGGATGGGTCAAAACAGCAAATCGTCTCTTCTTACTCTTTTTGATTTGACTTGTGGGATTATCATCCCTCGATAAAGATTTCAAACAATAATTTCTCTCTTCCTATCATGGTCTATCGTGAGAATTTTTGATGATACATTTTACGAAATATTGAACAAAATAAAATCAAGCATTTAAGATAAGCCTTTAACCGAAA
Source organism: Ampullaceana balthica (assembly GCA_944989445.1). NCBI lineage: Eukaryota > Metazoa > Mollusca > Gastropoda > Lymnaeidae > Ampullaceana > Ampullaceana balthica. The sequence goes on along the minus strand of CALYLW010000073.1, from coordinate 801,533 downwards.
TTAGAGCATTTTCTATATAGATCATTATTTTTCAAAGCTTGGTGTCAAAACCCTGTTTTGTTTATTTCTGAATCGCAAGACGAATATTAACTTGTACGCGCATTAAAATTTTCACTGGACGAAAGATTATTATTATATTTTTAATAGAAATCAGAAGAAATGGGTTTGTTCTGAAGCCCTTAGTTGTAATCTGTCAGCGACTAAGGACAAAGTATTGTATTCTGAAGATAAGCGACTATGAAATAATTTACGCCAGGTTATTGTGTGCGGTGTACACACAAACATGATAACAGTAGTGGACTTGCGCTAACGGCGTGAATGTAAAAAAAATATTTTAAAAAGGTTAATGTTTGGGAAGCGAAGTCAATAGTGCGCTCGCCTCCCAAGCTGTGGTGCGTGGGATCTAGCCCAACGTCAATCCAGAATAAAACTTGTTGATGAATCACTATTGCTAAAGAGTCCTCCGCTGACTTGGAGAGGAGATAGGCACCGCCAAGTCTACCAAGCCCCGAGAAAGTTTTAATTGAAACCCCCTACGACCACGGGGTTATGGGACCAAAAGAAAATGTTTGGGAAAACGAAATCGCACATCTTGCCGTCTTGCCGTAGTTTTAAAAAAAGGTCCGTCGTTTAACTTATAGCAAGATGTTTTTTAAAAAAAATGAAAGAAGGTTTTCTGAAGGAAGGTAATGAGGGATGAATTGTCAACAAAAAAACCCAACAAAAAACGTTTGATGTTGATAGTTGATGATTGGGAAATACGCCAGGAAACGGACGTGCTGAAACACCTTTATCATTACGTTAAAAATTCGATATGTAAAAAAAGACAAAACAGCTTAGTATCATGTCCGAGTTTATGCCCCCCCCCCATTCCCGTTGACTAAATCGTTTCAGAAACTAACCACACCAGTTTAAAAAGACATCCAATTCTATTACAAGACCTGTGTAGTAGATAGGGGTAGTAGATCAAACGTAACATTCAGATCAGTCGCTTAGTCGTATTAAGAGATGATTTTTTTAATTAAAAAAAAAGCTATTGGTCCATCCTAGCTCAATACCATCTGATGTTCAGAACTTTTTTTTTACGTTTAAACGTCTTGAGGTGGGGTAGAGGCTATTCCATCTAGCCGCAAATGAATCAAAAGAGATCATGTACAATGGAACTTTTAGAATGGCCTGTGACGAAAAACGGTACTTCTTTAAAAAAAAACAACATTAAAAAAATAAAATAATGTCCTTCAAATAATTCAGTGAGACCGTCATTACAGACATTTCTTTCGGTTTATCATTGCGGTTATTTGTAGTGCGTCATACCTTTGTTGACTTTTCCCCAGTTACACGTTTCTCACATTGCACGAACGAGCGAATGTCGTTTACGATGATCCAGATAGCAGGATCGAGTGATAAGGGGATGGGATAGGAGTGAGGGTGGGAAGAGGCCGATTTTTTTTGGGGGGGGGGAATTTTTTATTATATTGCAAAAGAGAATCTCTAAAAACGATACAATTTAAAAAAAAATATTTCCGTTATTAAAGCAACTTTTAACAGGAATGTATTAACAAGCAGAAAGCATATTTTTAAAATGCATGACGCAAAAATGGCGCTAAAATTCTTCTGAAAGCAATTTTATAGCAGCCTGTTGTTTGGGCAAGGCCCGTTTAATTTTTCACGTGCTGTGTTAATTTTAAATTTTTTGTTGTTGTCCGAACGGATTTTACAGAAATGGTGGTTATGAAAACTCTTTTGATGCCAATCATAAAAAATAACAGAAATAAGTTAAAGCCAATCAAAAGTAGAAAATAATTGACAATTTCTGAAAACGCACTTTGCAACAAAATCTAAGCAGATTGTAATTTCAAATAACAAAATTATAAATGAAACACATTTAGCATGTGGCCTTAAAAAATTCAAATAATTAGGTTTCATTTTGTTCCCATCCGCAATTCAGCACTATCTTTCATTGCTAAAAGTGTTTCATAATTTTTTAAATATTTTATACTGTCTTTTTAAAAAATAAATAAACTCCCCAAAATCACATTAGTCTTTAGGTCATGGTTAGTTAACGAACGACATAACGAAAATTCATTTAACCCTTAACGACACCACTTTTTTCTAATGGTTTAGAAAAATCTTAAATACGACTTCGACTCTGTCTCCACCATCCTGATGTTAAACACGGAAAGAAGTCTATTTTAAACCAGATGTACAAGAATATATCTGACGCCCAAAGCACGAAGGCAACAGCGTCTATATCTAAACCTTTTTTACTGGAGGAAAATGGACTTTAATAGGGTTGGGGGGGTGGGGGGTGGGGTGGATCTTGTTACAAAAGCGATTCTCAAACTTTTTAATGCATCATTTAAAATAGTGTACACATGTAGCGAAAAAAAAAGTTACACAAAAATCTTGTATTCACACGAGAGCGCACAATTCGTTTTAGTATTTTGTCTGCAACATAAAATAACTGTGGATCCCTGCTTTGTAATTAATGCGCGAAATAGAAAAAAAAATAAAACAAGTAGAAAATCTGAAGAGAAAAAGAAACTTTAGTCAAAAGATTTAGATGACTACCTGGCCTTAGGCTTTCAGTCGTTTTCATACAAATCTTTAGCACTTAGAATCATCAGGTAGATTTTGGGATTGACGCTTGGTCAAGTGTCACCCATGTACTCATTAGCTAAAAGCGTTTTGTTATAAAAAGAAGTTGGGTCAAAAAAGAAAAACAAGAAGCTATTTATATACGAAAGATTATAGTTCATGCGAACTTCCTTTGCGACTTAATGTGTGTCGGAGAATTATAGTTATTTTATTAGATGCCTTTAAACTTAAAAAGTAAATACTAATGGAGAATTAACTTTTAAATGGGGTGTAATTATTTAAAACTACATTACATATAATGCCAGTTAAAGAAGAAACATTTAGTATCCATGATTTATGTTTCCCATTAAACTCAAACGCTTAATGTTGATTTCCTTATGTTTATTAAGGAATATTGTTTCCCTAATCCTGAATCGGTCTATGCAATTAATATTTGAAGTTACCCCCCCCCCGCCACAGCGCTCACAAGGAGACCCGTTTAATTTTTCTTTTCGAAAGCTCCTGGGTTGAAAAAAAAATGAGAACCCCTAATTTCTCATTTCATGTATTGTAGAAAAAAACATTTTAATCCAGTTGTCTTCCGTCTGCAGCTCAGACATTCTACTTCATGTGACTCCGCCCCCATTCTCACCTTCACACCCCCACACCCCCACTTACCTTCTACCTCCGCACATCTTCCCCGTCGTGTAACAGGTAAATTAACAACGAGACGTCAACTGGCATGACGTCATGACACACTATTAACATAATTTTAATTCCTTACCCCCTCCAACCCTTCTCCCCACTTTATTATATCTATATCCCCTTAAGTTTAATATAAATTTGAGCGGGCGTTTAAAACGAGGATATTGTTAAAGTAACTCGGCATATTGCTGAAAGCTACCTTCGCATGAATTAGGAAATATTTACGGAGTAATTTTGTTTAGAAGTGTTCTTATACACTGCTGCTGATTTTTAAAAAAAGATCTTATGATATAGTTTCTGAAAAGTATGGAAAACGTGAAAAACGTAATGAAAACCGAATAAAACGAAGTTTAAAGGTAATGTTGTTTTTATATTGGCATTGCTTTTTACTTGTTTGTTAATCTATTTTTTAAAAACATTTACAGGAGTATCTCAGAAATTGATAGATAGGCTATAGCCTTATGTATATCAGGCTAATCTGTAAAATTGTGTTTGATTCAATATGAGTTTGAATTGTAAAAAAGGAAATTAAAAACAATAAACAACATGCAATTTAAAGTTTTAGATTAATACCTTTTAAATACAGAATAGTATTAAAAGAGAAATGTTAAAATATATGTTTGTAATATATTGCTAGCTAACATTCTTAGATCTTTACTAAATTATATCACTCTATTTTGTACAGAACAACTGCTAATTTTTGTTTCTGGCATCTGTTGCTTGCATGTACCATGAGCAGCTTTTGTTACATTACTTTGATATTAAGGCATCCGCATTCAGGAATATATCTACAGACAGACTGAGAAAGCTTTCTTTTGATGTAATGATTTTTATTACGCATTTTAAATACCAATATTTGTTTAAAAATTATTTCTTCGATTTTTCTTCCGTTTTTAATAAATCAAAAATTTCAAAAATTTTGACTGTCATACATGTGTATGATAAAAGGTAATAGGAAATAGTTGGGAAAAAGATACATTTGTGTAAAAAGTCGTCCTAAGACACAACAATTTAGAACGAATAAAAGTATATATAAATACAAACAATGAGTCATCACATATAAAATGTTACTATCAGAATAAACATTTTCTCTTGGTTATGACAAAAAGGCGTCACCCACCTCCCGACGGCTGGAGGCCGAAATTCACACTCCCAGCTAACATGGATCTTGGTCAGTTCTAATTGCAGAGGCTTTCCGTGGCTCTTTTAGACAGTTTACTCCTGGAGATGGAGAGTTTAACAAAAATATTGGGGGCTAGATTTCAATTTTCAATCCTTACTTTCAAAATTAAATTATGCCACATGCTCTGTTTTAACGAGGAGAAAATGTAAAACACCATAGGGGAAATTTTATAACTATCCTCCCTCACTCCGTAAATGAGCCTGCTTTCCCCGACCCTCGCATGTAGACACCCCTGGATCAAGACATCCGTTAAAGCTTGGTAGTCTTTCTCGGTTGATATATTGTTATTTCTGTAATTACATAAAACCTCGCGACCTATTTCATGTTGTTCAGTGGCCGTGAACAAAGGTATTACGTTGTTGGGTGTGATCTTATTTGTTGCACTAAAGAGCGGTGCTTTTCAGCCACCTTCCCTGAGGCGCACCCAAATAATTTGGATACTTTTTAAGAAAATACTAACCTTAAGAATATTGTTTTGTACCTAAGGAAACCGCGTAATTTCGCTTTAAATTATACATTCTTTACCCCCCCCTCTTTCCACCATGGCGCCTCATTTCATCGATGTTACTGACTCCATTGTGCGATTAAGAAGGAAAAAACGTTGCCAACAACATATAGAACGTATAGAGCGGCGTTACGTTTTGTGTATAAATATTGCGTTGACCTCTCGCACACTCAACACATTTTAAATAGAAAGCTACACAGACACACGCATATTTAAAGACCTCAAGAAGTGTGTCAGCACTAGTTAAGGCTTAACATTTTAAAAAAACAACAACCAAACGTATGAAAGTTTTACCTGTAACCGTAAAAATTAACAAGAAAACCGGTTCATGATCCCCATCCCACCACCCTCTTCAATTTCCAAACCAGAACAGGACATCCTCGTAGATCTACGTATTTGGCCGAAGGTGACATCATTTTAAACCGATTTTATTGCCCCCCAACGTGGATTTTTAAACTCAAAGGGAGGCGATCCTGAAATATTATAGCTTCTGCAGTCGATGCGTTGTTTGATAATAGCAATAGAGCAATGCAGTCTTCTTCATGTACAGCCTTGACCTTAAATATTTTGAACACTGGTGCCAACGGGTCGACTAAAATTCGAATCAATATGATCTCATAAAAAATTTCAAATAAAAATAAATGGACCAGATCTTTATATTTGATTTAATAAAGCACTATGTCTTAAACCAGTGCTTCTCAAACTTTTTAGTATTTCGGACCGGCAGGAATTTTTTCCATTGCACCAGGGACCGGTGCACTATTTTCCCTGCACTGACAATTTTTTCTGTCCTTTTTTTGAGAACATCTGTGGACCGGCAGCGGATGGCCCACGGACCGGCACCGGTCCGCGGACCACAACTTTGAGAAGCACTGTCTTAAACGATTATTATTTTTTGATAATTTTTTTGTAAGCTACAGCTAGAGGTCGATAACTTTGATTAAATGGGCTGGCAACTTAAAATTTAGCCGAACAATAGGCGCCGGCGTGGACGTTTCGGGAAAATTCGTCTTAGCATCATATTTCCATTATTTTTCTTTTCTTCATTCTTGCCCAGACTTTTAATGTTTTTTTACCCTATTGTACTGAAAATGACCGTGTCTATTTGTGTGTATGGCACACGACCGCTGCACAACTCATGACCTCCAACCCTCTCCACTGGCCCTGTACTAAGATTGGGGGGGACGTGGGTATCCCTTGCCATTCAAGTTGTTACATCATCGTATGGTCTTAAACCCCAATAGTAAAGACCAGTGAATATCAACTTGGCAGCCAAGAGAAATGGGATTGGATAGGCTAGGGTTAGGGTAAATACCACCCGTGGCGAACCAATATTTTAGACGGCCTATTTATAAAAGCATAGGCACTTTGACAAACATGACGCAAGTCTATACAAATAGAAAAAGCCACCCCCCCCCCACAAAAAAAAATAAAAAAATAAATAAATAAATAAAAAAATAAATAAAAAGGTAACGCCATAGTATATTTCCGGATTACAATGTTAAAAAAACAACCTTTCCACACACTCAAAACGTTAAAAGCTGATTTTTTTTTGAAACAAAGGTCAAACACGTAACGTGGAGGAGATTTTCAAAACATATTGCAGTGACACGCTGGAAACGTATAGAGCGGGAAATCAAATATGTTATTGGTGTATAGAATTCACGGTATTTGGTAAGAGGAAAAGTCTTTGTCAAGGATATTGAATAGATGGTAAATTGGAGAAGTCATTCAAAATACGCTACACTATCTACCTCATTACTACTCAAAGTTAGCTAGATCGTATTTTGTGTTATAAATTTTAAAGTTTTTCTATAATAATGACCATATTTATTAAAAATAATTTTAAACAATTTAAACGTACAGTCAACAAGTCATTAACAATGACATTTGACAAATGGAATGAACAATTCATTAAAACCTCCAAACGCCCCTCCCTCGCTAAAGTTAACAAACAAACAAAAAAAACACGAAAGGTCAAGCGCGACGAGCTTAAACACGTTAGCCGGTTTAAAAATGCTACATCGCGATACATAATTGGGGGGGGGGAGACCATAATGAAAATATGTTCTTTATGGCAGGACACAGGAAAGGAAGGAATGAGGGACCATTCAATGGGAATTTTATAATTCATTGCAGCCTTTTAGACACTATTCGGTCTACACAGATATTCACCCCCGGAGCAAAGTAGCAAATCGGGCGCGGTGCGTAGCCTTCCGCTAAAATCAGCACAGAAGATCTATGTGTTTTGGCTGTCACGTATTGACTTTATCTATTCGATCAGCCCTCCCCCCGTTTTAATCCCCAAAACACATTATCTTTATACTCCTCCTTCATATTTTAAAAAAAAATGTTTTTTTTTCTTCAGAAAAGATGAATTTGAATTCAGGCCTTCGTCAGGTAAGGTCACTGGCAGACTTAACAGGCGAAGACGAAGGTAGACTCAGTCCAGCTCCGTATGGGCAAAGGAAAAGGTCGATCTCTACGCACATAGCACCAGCCACTTATGGCAGGCTGGACGAGGCTTCTAACAGAGGGCTTAGCAGCAGCGCAACGGCACTACACAAGTCTGTGTATCCGAGTTTAGAGCTTCTGGCCTCGAAAATATCGCAGGCGGAGATCAACAAGCGGAGGCTGAAGATGGAGCAGCAGTTCGGCAGCCACTACAGGGATCCTGTCCACTCCACACCGACGGGCCGTGGGGACGGGCCGAGAAGGCCCCACCACTCGGGAAGCAACAGTTCTCAAAATGATTTCGGGATTTTCATCAGTACTCACAATTCCAGAGACTCGGTGTCACCACCGCCGAGGCTGTACGGGCCGAATTCGGGGCGGGCTTCTGGTAGGATCTCCCCGAACTCGGGTATGGAGTTTTACACTGGGCCTAGCGCCACCAGACACCAGAGGCAGCCGAGTGACAGGGTTTCGGATTACGAGCCGTCGAACGATGGACACTTTAAGGTCAATGACGTTTCTCGTGCGAAAATCAACTCATCTCGGGGCAGTCCCGGGCCGCCACAAAATGCGCTCTCTGCTCCGAACGTCAAAGCGCCTTTGGCCAAACACGGGTCTGTACCCATTTTGGATAATCTCCGTGATTTGAACGATTGGGGCGAGCCCATCCCACGAAGCCATTCCACGGCTAATTTTGATCCCCAGAACCTGCACAATCCGCTTACGTTTCCCGGCGCGAACACGCAAGGACCCGGGGTTCAAAGACGCACGGAGTACACAAGAGGAGATATCCCAGAACCGCGCTACGTTTCCACCCCGGGCAAAAATTTACCGGCGGTGGATAGTTCACCGGGGTATGACGACAGAGTCTTACTTGACGACCACCGGGCTGACGCCGTCGCCACCTCCGCCACCATGCCACCAAAAATCAACTCCTCCGCGGACCGCCCCGGGAGAACAAACGTCAGTGACGTCAGAAACAAGCTCAACAACATACTCTCCAGACAGCTCGGCCTCAACACGCCAATCAAGGCGCCATTGTCCACCGAACATTCAGACCACAAGGCGGGAGCGCCCCTGGAAATCATCGAGCCGCCTTCTCGTAACCACTCGTTGCCGATCTCGCACGACGACCGGGCCGATGTGGCATCCCAGCTCGGGCAGCAAGGGTCAGCGGTTCACAATCGTACAGGGGGCAATTTAGCCCCGGGGTCAACTGCGCCGAACATTCTCGTAGGTCCCGAATTGAGGTCGTCTCAGCAGACGTTGACGAGCGCTTCCGATAATGAATACCAGGGCAATTTGACCAAAACGTTTACGGTAAATGACGTGTCCAAAGCAGTTCCCACGATAAACATCACGGCAGAGGTAACTATATTTTATTATTTATTGTTCTGTATTCTGAATATAAGGATTAATAATTTTATTCTGAGGTTAAATTTTAGCATTTCCTAAATTTACTTAAATACCCAAAAAATTTGCTGTTTTGACGCTACTAAATTGTGTGTGTGTGATAGCGAAATATTAATTTAAAAAAAACAAGCAAAACCACAACAACAACAAAAAACAAATATTAATTTAGACATATTGATAAAAAAATTATGATGAAATAATTCAACTTTAAAAACAAAACAACAACAAACAAACAGCAAAGATAACTTAAATAAAAGTACAATCATTGACGGTGCAAACATCCGTTGGAGCCATTTTACAAGGAATCTCCCCCTCTTCATACGCCCCTGATTCATTGTCATCTAGTTAGTTGTTCCAATATTCCAATTTACGCCCTGACCCAATGACATCATTGCTATTTGAATAACATCTAAACTTTGAAAAGAAATTTAAGAAATATCTCGTGCGGGGCTTCCCCCAGTTTGCTTATCGATGACGCTGTAACAGATAGCAGCATACATATAAAGCGGTAATCAAAACAACAACTATTATAAAAATACACGACTCGTGACATCTTTTATTATTATCTCTTCACGGACTCTGTATTAAATATCTCTTCGCGCTGTTATAGTCTACAGTACTCTACACTAACTATCTCTAGGTTAGGAAAATCTGATCTTATTGGCTAGCTGTAATGTAAAAAATAGTCCAACTGATAGTGCATTATTATTATTATTACACCCTTTTATTTAAGTCACCTTGTTTGTATGTTGTATGTTGTATCCGTCAAATCTAGAACCGTAAAATTAAACCACTTCTGATGATCCTAGAGATCTCAAAAGTTTACCACAGATAGATCGTGGATAACAATCTATTGTATCAAAATTTCAGATCGATCGAATGTACCGTAATTAAATTAATGCGTTTTAAGTTTTTAGTTTAGACTATGTCTGTATTATTGCTCACATCCATGAACCACACCTCAATTCGCCTTAGAGGGATACAAGTAATTTCAATGTGTTGACGTCAGAAGTGTATGGTAAAAAGTCTTTATTATAACTTTAAAAAGAACGCAATTCGTCAAGCCTTCTTGGTCGAATTGTTAGTGAGATCGAGCTGACCTGGATGTGCGGAGTTCAATTTTCAGTTATGGGAAACTGCTATTTTTTTTTAAAATACATAAATTTGTAATTAATAATCTATCTTTTTAATCACATTTAAGTTATTGAAAATGAAGTTTAACTAATAAAATTGAATTGATAAGATCGAAAAATCGATTAAAAAAATTTGATAATTAAAAAGTAGAAAATAAAATATTAATTTTTTTTTAAAAAAAGGACACGTTTTTATTTACATAAGGAAAGTGCACTAAAAAGAAGAAAACACAAACTTTCTATGATAACAGGTGAAATCCGTGAACCTATCCACTGCACGTAAAAGCGTGGGGCGCTCAAATTTTGAGATCTCTCAGATATACACAACTCATTTCTCTTTACAACTATTATGTTGCATATAGATACATATTTCTAATTAATATGATAGTAGCAAGTATATGATCAAGGTTGTGAAACTTTTAATGTTCATTAATATTCATACAAATGGGTATTTATGTTTCGCAGCCTTGTACATGATAGTGATAGCGAGTTGTGATGAGGGCCTCACGCTTTTATGTGCAGTGGATAGGTTCACGGATTTCACCTGTTATCATAGAAAGTTTTTATTTTCTTCTTTTTAGTGCACTTTCTATATCTAAATAAAAATGTGACCTTTTTAAAAAAAAAGATTTTTTAATCTTTTATTTCTGTCATCTAATCATTTTATTCGCGCTGTCTCAGTTCAGGCCTTAACGCCGCGTGCATTGCTGTGCTCAGAAAAAGCTAATGATCAACGGTGAAGTTGACAATATTTTAAGTTGTAATCGAAATAAAAATGAAGTGAAGTGACCAAAAGGCAAATGCATGTACGATTTTTGTTTCACCAATGGAGGGTGGGTGTGGGTGTTGGGTCTTGAAAACTAGAACTTTAGTGATCTGAGCAGGTGTTGGTATGTTTGGTCTGACTTTCTGACTTACTATGGCACGTGGCGGTGTCCCTGCTATTAATTCAAAATGTTTTATTTGCCAGGAACTCCAATACCGCTCTCGTCCAAGCTAAAGTGCACAATATATTTTTTTAGACCAACGTACTAAGAGCTTTACCTCTTAGCAACCAAATGAGCAGCTGATCATTCACAAAAATAAATATCCTAGCTAGAACACCGGGGCTCCTTTACCTAGCGTCTGCCAGAAGCGTACAAGCCTCACCTGCCTTCTTACGCCCCAAAAATGTTCATAAAATACCTAATAGTTGAATATTGCCTTGAGCGTTCGATTATTGCCAGTAACTCCTCTCTCTGAATGGGATACGATTGCAATTTTTAGACCAAATAATTAATAACAAAATTTAAGAATTTTTTTTAAATGACGGATGAATAGATTCGATAAATAATCCCATAAGTAGTGGTGAACATTGTTATGTGTTGCGTAAAAGAGGACGAATGATCTTACCTCTAAAATTCTTTCTTACCTTCGTGCAAAGGCACCTTTGAGGATTATGTTTAAAGAAATCCCAGAAATAATTGCTCGGTGGATATTTCAAGCGGTATTTTGAAGAACACATATTTTTTTACTCACCTTATGTTACTTTTTTCGACTAACAAGCCAGATAGCGTAATGGTTTTTACCAAACACTATCATGAGATTAGCTTACTTCAATAGTTTCCACATACAGGATATTCCAAATGCTTCCTTGTAGATAGCGTTGAGATGAAATAGCTACTTAAGGCTTACGTGGGGATGAAATTATGCACAAAGATATAACACATCAGGATCAAATAATGCATTGCTGTGATTAAAATATGTGTGAAGTTGAAAAGTTTTCTATAATGTGTAGCCTATATGCTTTATTAGACATTTCTGAAAATTCAATGATTATAGATAAAAAAGGATGATAAATGGAGGATTATGAAGACTTTCAATCACAGTTCAGAGCTCTACAGAACAGGGTAATAAACAAACTATTTGTTATAGCACAATCATATTGACGTTATTGATTTCATGGCAGTCGTAGATTTTTAAAAATTACAGTTCATGTGTCATTAAGAAATTAGTGTGTAAATACTAAATAGAATTTCTAATTTTGACATGTCCATTTCCACACACATTTAGATCTTAAAGTTAGCATTTTTAAAATTTTAAAAATTCGAAATAAAATAAAAATTCATCAAAAAACATTTTCACAGAGTGCAAAAGATGATCAGCTGTTCATGAACGTTAAAAAATAAATAAATAAATAAAAATATAAAATATAAAAATATTTTTAAAAACTCACCTATTAATACTTCAAACTTTACTTTCAAAATTAATTTAATAACAATCAAACATTTCTTTAAACGATAAACACAGCTTATGTACACTGTAATGTCGTAATGTGTTGTAGTTATGATATGTATTTTTTCCCCAGTTAATGCATTGATTATTATATGTGTATACATATTTTTATGTGAAACGCCGTGAGCCCAGCTACTTGCTGGGGTACAACGAGATATAAATTATCAGATTATTATTATTATTATTACTATTATTATTTATTAGGAGGCACTTCCTAAAAGCAACCAAAATACAGCATTCGGCAAACAATATTTATTACAAAAGCACACGAGTTATAATTGGAGTTCAGCATAATGGCATCTTAACTTGTGTGTTAAGGGTGTGGATGGATTCGTTGCCAATGAGATCGACATAGGCTACAGAACGTTACAGGAGAACTTAGCATTTGAGTTGACTTAATGTGTGGTATTAAAGAAATTTAAGTGAAAGCTTTACGCCCTTGCGTCGCTCTAGACAATAGCTGGTCCGGCTGTACAATATTTTTTTAAAACATTTCACATTTAAACCGTTCTTTTCATTTTCATTCTTGAAAATCAAATCTTTAAATATGAAACTCTGTTAAAGCTGCAGCTAGATTTATTACAAACTTGACAGTAATTTATTGAATAAGTCATCTGGAAATCTATCGTAGTAGGTGATGGTTGTGAAGTAATTGATTGAACTTAAGTTTAAGTAAATAAAGTCTGGTTAAAAACAGCTTTGTAACGTTGTTTTACTCGTGTACATATATATATTTATATATATATATATATATATATATATATATATATATATATATATATATATATATATATATATATATATATATATATACAACTAGTGTTATATTATTTACATAAACAACTGAAAAATCCCCACCTGTCTTACCACAGACAACGATGTTTAATTATACAAAATATACAATACATATATATATATAAATATATAAATAAAGTCGAACACTTATTCCTACGTCAACTATACTACACAAATAGATACAATTAGTGTTATCTAAATCAAAAAGGTAACTAAACTAGTAACCCTGCTTCCTTTTTAACAGTAATGAATGGCTATCATATTTTAAATAATACTACAATAATGTTCCCCGCTCACTTATGCTTACACACCCTGTTTCTTTTATTACCAAAGAGGACATTTTTGCAAGTGCTTTAAAAAAATCCAAGCCCTAATAGGTCAACAAATGTAGTCTCGCTATTTCATGAATTTAGATTTCCCTAAAAACACTTAAGAAAAAAATTTCTAGCTGAAAACACGCACATTGAGAAATGCACACCTTCAGCTTTACCTTCCATGCACATGAAATATTACATATTCTATAGGAGTAAGGAAAAGTAGACGACTTAGTTTGACTAAAATGAAAAAAAGAAATACATATTACATTTCGAATTCATGACATAAAATTAAAAAAACAAAACAAAACAAAACAACAACACCTTAAATTAAAATTCAACTTTTTGTAATGCACAGACTTTCTATTAAATAAAAAGAAGGAAACAACAACACACTACCATCACAAAGGTAGTTCAGGGATCATGGAACAAGGACTCAACGGTTGTCTACGCAAGGAGAAAAGAATAACGTGTTTGAAAATCCGGATGAAGTAGTGGTTACATACAACCCTCCCGTTAACTTCATTTAACTCCAGGGTAACACTCTTACCAAGGAAATAGGAAACTTAGCTTGAAACAGAAATTTTTATTTACTCTTTCGCAGATTTCCTTTTATTGGGGAAAAAAACATTCAGATTAACGTATCTTGATGACCAGGGATGAAAACTCAAGTACTTGAAACGTAAACCAATTGAATCTCTGGTGTGTTTTAATGATTCAAAACAAAATGTTTATTTTTTTAAATAATCATATCATTCAATAATAGAATTTGTTGAAAGGTCATGCCTAATTTTTTTTATCATTCATTATTATTGAACGCTCGTCAATGTTCAAACATGGTATTGACTTTTAAGTATCTGCAATCCTAACCTTATCTTATCTGTTTCAGACGCTCCTTCTATACAGAAGATTATTGCGTCCTACGCTTATCTATGGTTTGTGTTTAATCCTGCATTCTTATTAGAGTTTTAAATGTTGATAAAGTGTTGGCTTTCCTGGTTTCTTCAGGCAACCCATTCCACGCCCGAATTCCGGACGGGAAGAACGAAAATTTGTATGAGTTTGTTCTTGCATACGGAATAAGAAAGGTGTTTTTATCCTTATGTCTATCTGAGGGTTGTATTAAGTTATCTTTGTGTTGTATTTCTAAATTATAGTTAATTGCTTTATGTATGATTACTACTCTACTCTTGGTTCTTCTATCCTCTAGTGTTTCAAGGTTTAATGATTTAACTAATGGTGTTATTCTAGTCAGTTTTGAATATTCTCCTGTAATGAATCTGGCAGCTATTTTTTGGATTTGTTCTAGTTTATCAATGTTTTTTTTTGGTGGATGGGTCCCATACATTCATAATATAACTACTGAATAATAACTCACATATCCCATGAGTGGCATGACACATAAATCATTTTTTTCCTAAGTCCAAACGCCTACTGGGCGGAAAAGATGGGGGGGGGGAGTGGGTGGGGGTGGGGTGAATTTCAATGAACATAGACACTAAAATAAACAGAAATCATCATCTAGTGCAGGTAACGCCGATTAATAATAGCTTATTAAGGGTTCCATACCAATATCAATTACTTTTTCTAAACTAATAATATTAAAAGGTTAATACATTTACTCGGTAATTACCAGGATGAGCGATTTGAGGAATAGACAAAACTCGGTAATAAAAAAATCTAAAATATGTCCAAGTGCTGCTATCCCCCTTCACCCTTTAATTTGTGAAGTAAAATGCAACCAAATCCAATATCCAAGATACACAAAAGAATTTTTTTTATTTAAACAATAAATTAAAGCTTTATTATGGACTAATACACAAGTAAACTTTCGGCCAATACCTGCATCAGAACAAAGAAATACAAGAATGTACGTTAAATTTACATTATATAATTACTATACAATGGACAAAATAGTAATTAATGTTGGTGGCAAACTGCAAACCCTTATCTGAAACCTCAAACTTTAGTTTAAAAAAATGGAAATGCTAAATCAACAATAGCAAGAAAAAAAAACTCTTTTCCTTTCGCCAACAGCGCTTTACGAAATCAGATAAAAATGACATAATAAGACTTGTATAGATTAATTGATTGCTTTTAAAAGTCCTTTTAGTGTATTCTCAACGACACTAAGTTTTAAATAAAAAAAAATTAGGTCAGTGCAATCCTTTTATTTGCAGTGTGCTCGTTTAGTCAAGACGTATACTATCAAGTCGGTTTATAGTTTGTCCTTTAACTGTTAATTTATAAATTTTACAAACAAGTTCCAAAACATGTTGGTTTTCTTTGAGCAGTATTGATGTTTATATATTGCTAATCTTTCTACCGTTTATCAAGTGCTTGTTCTGATTTGTTTTAAACAATTCTTATACATGGCTTTCTAGATGACAGTACTTTCAGAATTGTTTTCTTCAAAGCCACCTAAGAATGGGTCAGTTGGATCTAGGAATGCATTCATCGCCTGAGAACCGCTGTGTGTTCAAACCCTAACAGAACCATCTTACAGCCCCAGGTCACCATCAGATAAAAAGTTGATCCGCCGTCCCCCAAGAGGCTGGCTAATCGCCCATTGTCATAGTCAGCCTAACAGAGTGTTTTCAGTGCGGCGTACCTAGTTATCTCCCCACAACTTTTGATGTTGCCGATATGCGGGTGAAGAAATTGATGTCTTGTGTTCGCTAGGCTGGCTAGGGCCCGGCCTTAAATCTCGTCAGCCAGATCCCCTTTTGTCATGATGGATTCGTGGGGGTTTAATGTGTATAACTTAAAAATAGATCTGTCATAACTTATAACAGTCAAACGAAAAACACATTACAATTGAATTAATTACCGACATAACGTCTATCAGAGTATAACTACAAATAGATTATCTTGAATAAATCAAAAGACTAACGGTTTTGTAGAGAGGGGCGTAGATGTATTACCACGGCTATATAATGTTTATAGAGTGCACGCCCTGGTTTATATTCAACAAGCTCTAGATATGGCCTTTCGGGTGAGGTAATGACAAATCTGTGCGTTAGGTAAAATGTTTACAAGTGACGAAGAATGAAAGCGGTGGCGTTTTGTTTGTTTGTTTGTTTGTTTCGTTGTTTGCTGTGAATAAACATTAAAACAACATGAGAAAAAATAGTATAGAATGATAAATTTGTTGTTATTGTTTTAATTTATCATTCTATACTTTTTTTTCTCATGTTGTTTTTATCGTACAATATCATTCAAGTGTTTAAATAGTGTCAGACCCTGACAATCAGTAACCGTGCGCATAGAGAAAATATGTTGTTATTGTTTTCATTTTCTCTATGCGCACGGTTACTGATTGTCAGGGTCTGACACTATTTAAACACTTGAATGATATTGTACGATAAAATTTCACCCTTGATGGGATCATGAATAACGAGACAACTTTTTGAAACATTTTAATATAACAATATATGTTATTTATTGATTACAATGTTACATAACAAAAATGTTAACGTTTCAGCAAACGCTTTTATCAGTAACTAAATAAATACCTTAAAACTTTTTCATCATGCAAAATTCTTAACTCTTTAAAATATGTTTTCCGGAGAATCTCATGTAGAGCAATTATCATGGGAAAATGATGCACACAAGTAAAAGCTGTAAGATATATAAACTGGGGGGAATGGGGGCAGCCAACTGTTAGTGGCATTGGGAAAACAACTGAAAGGATCGCCATTCTCATTTCAATCTATTTACTAATACATGTAAAGTAAATTCAAAACTTTAAATAGATATCTAGGAGCGGGAACGCCAGTTTCAAGCTAGGCACAGACGGCACTTAGATATAGAGCCTGTTACGTTGCTAAAGTAAAATGTTCACCTTGGTTCTAGAGATTCACTTCTTCCTTAAAGGCATTTCGACTATTTTTTTTAACAACATCACAACCATCATCATCATCAACGGCAGAAATAAAATTCGCCGACTGTGCGTTCTGTTTGCTGTAATGTTTCCCGTGCATGCCACTAAATACGTTCACCTTGTTATGCACGAGAGGTTATCTAAGGTACTTTGTGAATTTGTGCAGGATGTTAGATTCCCCGCTTCTACTCCCAACTATAGAAAAGAATTTGGCATTGAATAAAAGTTTAACATCAGTATGTCTGTACTACATGATGGGTGTATCCCAGTTCTTTTTGCGCATTCTAAATGAATAGTAAAATGTCATGGGCTCGTCACCAACGTCACGCAAGCCGTTTTGCTTTTTAAATCCCTTATATTAACTTCACCGCCGTCTCTGTCTCTCTGTCATCATCTCTCTCTGTCTTTGGCGGGCGGAAAAACAAAAGTAAAAAATGACCCACTTTCCGTGATTCGATCGAGCTGAAATTTGGCACACGGACCCGTCTCACCTAACAATGCATCGTATCAAAATTTCAGATCGATCGAACGTACTGTAATTAAATTAATGCATTTTTAATTTATCCTTATATAACGTATGTAATTCAAATTCACTGTTTGTTATTGTTTTTTTTTCCACGTGAAAGTTTGAGTTGACGCGTTGAGGCGACCCATCGAAGTACCGGCGTGCTTTTGTTTACATTTACGTGTCATGCTGAACTCGGTCCTCCCCCCCCTAGGGTTATGAAGCAAGGTTGAGTTAAGACATATTCAGTCTGTAAACGTTTGAAAATAATCAATACTGTTAGTTATGACTCATATATAAGGGATTTATAGTCAAAAACTTTGTTTTTGCGGGTTTGTTTTATTCCTTATGCAGACCAAACTTCCAAGCATGCTAACGAAAGAGTCCTCTGATGACCCCGAACCGGACTACCCGGACTCCGAGTCTGGGATATCTTACGACCTGTCCAGCACGCTCAACAAGAAGAACAAGGAAGACACAGAGTCGCTGGCGAAGACGAACGATGACAACATGGAACCAGAGGTCGAAGAGGAGGACCCCACCTGGTAGGATTATTGTTACCTACTCTGCCATTAAAATATGTTTAGTGATATATTTATATAAACTTCATAAGCCCACATAGGAGTTTTCATAATTACAATTTATCAGCTCACAGTTGATTTATTGTAATCATCACACCAGCCCACATAGCAGTTTCATTGTAAAACCTTAACAGCCCACATATTTGGTTCATTAATACGCATCATACATGGTAAGTTCATGGTTAAACATCATTCCAGCCCGCATTGCAAGTTCATTGCTACACATGGTAGGTTCATTGTTACAGTTACACATAATTCCAGCCCACATGGTAGTGGTAGGTTAATTGTTACACATCATACCAGGCTATACGGTAGGTTTATTGTTCCACATAGTACAAGCCGACATGGTAGGTTCATTGTTTCATGTCATTCCAGCCCACATAGCAGTTTTTTGTCATACACGCCGAATACCGGAATTTGCACATTTACAAACCACTCAGGCAATACTACAAACTTAGGCTAGAGACGTCTTGAAAATAACCATATGCATTCAGTCCTGGACAGTGTGCCGTTACAGTAAACTGTTCTACGATGAAGCTTACGCTACTTGCAATGCAGACAAAAGCAGCAAAACCTTAATTTTCTATAAAATCGTGCCTGACATTAGTGGTAAGCACAAATAGCCCGTTAAAGGTAACCAAATATTCTAACCTCATCAAAAAATAGCCAAGGAATCTACAAAATGTATTTAATTTGACGTTATCATTTGCATGTTGCCATATTTCGTTTATTATTTTTTGTTACTCTCGTACATCGCCTGTGCGTCATGAAGATATTGCCCGCAGTAATCTCATGCATGTATCCTCCTCCAGGAGACCCTACGATGTCTTCACCGTGTCCGAGAGAGAAGCCGAAGACGACAACAAGGTGTTCAAGGAGATCCTCAAGGTCATCCGAGGGTCACTGTACATATTCATCGTCCTGATCATGCTGGTTGGGACAGTGTCCAGTCGATTGTCCCTCTTTCTCCTGGCAAGTGATATTAACAAGGTAGGAAGAGCTAGTGGAGTGGAAGCAATTATCTTCTTTATAGAAGGAGCGTCTGTAATACTACAAAGAAACATAAAAGTTGTAATGTGAACTGTAAGATAATAAAGATCAAGGCTCCAAAGGTTCAAACCATAAGTGTTATTTGTTCTCGATTTTTATCGAATTTTTTATCAGTTTTTTTTCTACCATGGCAAAAGATACCTCTGTCTAAAAAAAATCCATAAAAGTATACTTTTTTTTGAATAATCTGCATTCTATCTTAACATATCAATCTTTACCCGCACCATTGACAACTTTATCTTTTGGCAATTATATCAGGACCTCTTGATAAAGCCTTGTGAAGTGATGGATGCCTAGTAGTAGAACATTTTAACCAAGATGTTAAAAGTTAACTGTTTAGATTTGATTTGACAAAAATGTAACTTAAGTACTTTTAGCACTAGGGTCTTCAATGTAACAATCTATCAATTTCTTTAGGATTTAATAAGTGGGATACAAAACATATCATTTGTAGCATGGCCTCAAAATAATATTTTCATAGTTAATTTAACTAATCATATGGTTGGCGAACCATTTAAAAAAAAATTTCAAGAATGTCCGTTGCTTAACTTTAGATATGCCGTTTTTCTGTATTTCAGACCAAGGAGTCCAGGGGTAAAAGTGTGGTCCTCCTCATGCTCTGCATGTGTGCCCCAATGGTGTACAGCTGGCTTAACGCCTTCTTGAAGATCCTCTTCGGGGGCAAGGAATGGCCGACGATAAAGACATTCGCCGTGGTAAGTACAAGTAGTTTGGTGCACAGATGCCACCACGATAACCCTTACTTGGCGTGTTGGATGTAGGTACATTACTTGATCTACGTTTAGTTCGATGATAGACAATTTTGTAGCCCTGAAGTAAGAGGATAAAAAAAAATTATGCGCCTTTCTTAACCGTTATGTTTTAATGTTAAATTAAAAGGAAATAATTTATTTCAATAACTTTAAGCAGTTTAAATGGATACTTCCCACAGATCGATGATATAATTTCAGAGGAGTGTTCATTTATATATTATCTCCAGATGCTGCTTTTTGAACTGGTGACCACATTCGGGATGTGTCTTCTGGTCTTCAAGATTTTACCGTCAGTCGATTTTTTTAGAGGCATCACGGTGACATTCGCCATGTTCCAGATACCAAGTGTCTTACAGGTGAGGGCGATGTGTGTGTCCGTTTGGATATTCCTTTAAACAATTTTTTATACAGTTGGGAAAGAGGAAATATAGACATGTAGATGGGGATTGATAGACAGAGAGAGAGAGAGAGAGAGAGGGAGAGAGAGAGAGAGAGAGAGAGAGAGAGAGAGAGAGAGAGAGAGAGAGAGAGAGAGAGAGAGAAAGAATAAAAAAAGGGAGAGAAAAAGGATGAAATGATAAAGAGAAATTTAGGGGGAGAGAGAGAAATAACTGAAACTTTACTTAAACAATGTGTGTTTAGTAACTGAGAATGATGCAGAAAAAAAAAGACACACACAAATCTAAGTAACAGCCAGTCAGAGAAATGAGGTATGAGGACAGAGTGATAGATTAATTGTTATAGATGCTCACATTTTGATGAGGAGATATATTGATAAGGGGATAGATGGACAAGTAGATATATTGTTAGATATATTAATATAAATGGACAAATGTGTATCAGGATAAGTGGATTTTTGCAGAGACAAATAATTAGAAAATGAAAGACAGGAAGAAAGCTTGACTAAAAGATATTTTATTTTTTTTCGTCCCCTCTAGTTCATGATGTTGGACAAGAAGCCAATGTGTGGTATAAAAACAGGCATGAAGTTCACCTCGTCCATAGCGGCTATGCTGTTACAAATCGGCGCCCTGGCCTATTTTATGATCATGGACTTTTCTACAGAAAAAAGTCATACGGAGTTATCTGGACACGAGTAAGTTCCTATAATACTTACGGCCCCCTTAAGTTCATTAAACTATTGTGGTTTCGGAACCTTCACACAGAGGCTTATGGCAAAATTATGGTAGTTATGGTAAATGGTTCATTGGACATAAGAGTCGTGGTTTGCCATTTATAATAAAGGAAAATAAACGTAAATTTTTAAAATAATACGTGAATATATTCATTGATTAATATAATGCAAATAAACATGATGTAGTCGTACCATTAACTTAAAAAAAATTAAATAAAAGATATTTGAAAATCAAGCAACATTAATTAATATCATCAATATATCTATGTACAAATACATGAAATGGTTTTGTTTTCTTCAGATTTTATTTTAAAAATAATATTTCTTTGATAAGTTACAAGAATGAACATAAAGTTGAAGAAACATTGCTGCACAACTACGTGTGGGAATTCCCGGTGGCCCTCATCTTGATGTCCGTGGGCTGGTGGGAAAATTACGTCTCCAGCGACTGGTCATTGTTCGGAAGGGTCAAACTGTCTTTCAAACACTGGCGTCACGTGCTTCAAGTAAGTCCACGATTCTAGTTTAAAAGTCTGATTCTGGTCTAAAAGTCTGATTCTGATCTAAAAGTCTGACTCTGGTCTAAACGTCTGATTATATTCTAAAAGTCTGACACTAGTTCTAAAAGTCTGATTCTGTTCTAAAAGTCTAATCCAGGTCTGTAAGACTGATTCGGGTCTAAAAGTCCGATTCTGGTATTAAATTCTGATTCTGGGGTAATATAATTTTTAAAGTTTCACTCATTCAAAGACGTTTAAATTCGAAGTCAAGAGTTTACTCATCACCGAGGCAACCATTTACAGACAAAAAGTTACGTCTGCCTAAGTACCACTGCTTTGCTCTTGTAAATTTCCTAGTCAGGGGTGGCATTTAAGTAGTAACATTAAAAAAAAATTGCTTCAGTACGAAATCAAGGTAACGTATTCTATATTCTATGAACTACATTAAATTGCATAATAAACTACATTATAACACGAATATAACCTTATAACCTTCACCTCGACTATAACTAATTAATAACATTTAGAGATTTCCAAAGCTTACAACTACTCATAAAAACCATTACAATTAGGGATTAATTTAAATTTAATCGTTCACTTTTGAAAAATTCACGATTAATTAATCGTTAATTTCGATTAAAGCCAAAAATCTATGGTGTCATTGTAACATTTATTAAAATAATTGTCAAAAATCGAAATAACACTGGAATGTCTTCTTTATATGACATCTTTAACCAACAACGCAAACAGACAAGTGTATTGACATTATTTGGTTCAAGTCTTATTGACAATATAACCAGCCGAGCTGAACAGTCGTTCACATAGCTTTAAATTGTCTCAACTGAAGTTTCCGATACTGTAGTGGATTTTTGGTTTGCAGGTGATATGTAAGCGAAGTGTTAGAGCCATGGTAGCAATGTTCCCTTTTAGCAGCGTGGCTGCGCAGATATTTGACTTACGCCATGCATTAGTTTAGAATCACCGCGCAGCAAATTTTGTAACGATCAATCGAGAAATTAATCGTTTATTTCCGCAGCCCTAATTAAAATAGATCTACGCTCAAACACAAATCATTTGTACTCTTTGCATTGAATTTGATCAGGAAACTCGGGAAACAAGCTACTTTCTAATTGGTCCATTTAAAATTGCCTTGGTGATCATCCTGGGCAAGTATCTGGCCGATGCCGAGTTCGCTCTGCCCACCTGGCACAGGGACACCAAGAAAACCCCAGGGGAATTCCATGCCATATCTTACAGGTAAGAAGTCGATTCCAATCCCCGACTGCTATTTGAGGCTGCGCGAGTATACAGGATTATACACAGACATACAACGTTTAACATCTAGACATCTTTGTATGCATCGGAAATCTGAATTTCATAGAGACTAGCCTTAAATTTCATAAATTTAATTTAATATTATTCCTCTCTGTCTATCACTCTAAAAATTACATAAAATGACATAAAGGGCTTTTAAGTTACTTTTTTCTTTAGTGTGCATAACTGTACAGGGGCCGTCCATAAAGTACGTCACGCTATTTTTGACCATTTTTAACTCCCCCCTCCCCCTGTCACAAAATGTCACACATCTCGGAACACCAGTACGTCACACTTTCGGACAAAAATGTTGTTTTTTAATAACAAAATAATCAAAATTTAATATACAACAGCGTGACATCGCACATGGCCGGACCCCCCCTGTCACAAACTGTCACACTTTCTTACACCCCCTCCCCCCCTCTGGAGCGTGACGTACTTTATGGACGGCCCCACAGGTGCCAAACGTATTAAAATTTGATTTTTTTATTAAATTGAAAAAGTATTGAAATTTGAGGGGAAAAAAGTGTCGCAAACAATATATATTTTTTTAATTTACAAAATACACCACAGCTCATGTTTTCTCTTTCTTCAGTTTACTGTATATAACCCTAGGCTCGGCCATTCTATGCACCTACCTGTCTGGCCTGGCCTGTAAGCTCCACATGCAGAAAACGGCGTTCGCCTTCCCTCTGATCCTCTCCCCGCCGGTCTCCCTGGTTGTCGTCTACCTGCAGTGTCGCTATGAGGTGAGTCGTAGGGAGGTCGACCGGCTTACAATTAAACGCATCTGCTGGGCTGAAATCCTGAAACTTATTGTAACCGGGTTTTCACGGGTGTGGTAGGTTTTCCCAACAAATCATCACGTGGGCTACTGTGCAAGCCACAACTGAAACTCTTTGTCAAAAGAAATATCTCCACCCCCACCCCTGAACCTCTTTGGGTGTCTAAATAATGTTTATACTCAAATTAATTAGTGATCAAATGCAAGCAAGCAATTCAGAAATAAAAAAAACAACAATGTTTTCCTTTAGAAAAAGAAAGTGGGCATAAATTTGTAGCAGTTACGGGGGATTCATTTAATCTGAAAAACTCATCCCAGGGTGTAATATTCCTTGTCCCTGTTTTAGGGAAATCTGATATTAAATTTCACAGGAATACCTCGAACGGTAAGAAATAAAATCGGAAGTTATATTACAATGAAGGCTGTTTGTGCTATCATGGATTTTTCCAACTTCTTTCACGCTTCCGATTTAGACTAAAAATATGCATAGAGAGAAAGTGAATTTTCACATTTCTGCATCATGGCCGGGCTACTACAGGTATGCTCGACTTCCGTAAAAAATTTTTTTTTAAATACCCCCAACCTGATCAATTTTACTTTTAAAATTAAAATTTCTTTGATAATTAAAAAAAGTGTAAATTCTAAAAATTATTATTATATTGTAAGCTATGAGTAAACTCAATTCAAACCGCCAATGAAAACATTGATCACAGATATAACAATTGTTACGAAACATCAACATTTTTACCTTACTTTGAAGCGTCCCCTCTGTTTTATACCAGTTCCTCCCCGTGAGCTGGCACTCAGGCACCTGGCTGTGTCCTAACCTGCAGATTGAGAACCTCATCCAGCCCATCGCCGTGTCCGGCGCCCTGTGGCTGTCCTACTGCATCATCGTCTCCCACATCTGGTTTCCAAAAAGTGAGAGGATGGCCAAGATAGAGAAGTGAGTGAATTCTAATTGAAAAAAATTATTATTTACCCGAATTTAATGGTTACTTATTATAAAGACACAGTCAATTATGCTGTATTTGTATTGGTTACAAAGATAATTTTGCGAACACTTTTCTTGTACTGTTAAAAAAAATATTATGTACTCATTTGACCGAAAATGATATTAAATCTCAAATAATTTTTTTAAAAAGTGTTTTAAAGTGTCTTTCAAAATATTGACAAAGCTAATATTGCTTATAAAATTTATTGACAAGTCTACATAGGCAAAGAAGAAATATTCTGATCTTTCCTTTCCCTTTTCTCGAGTTGCTGTATTGAATGCTTTGTATTAAGTACGTGGTAAACTGAAGGAACTAAACCAAAAAGTTACAGCTTTGAGTACAAACCTTTGTATTAAGTACGTGGTAAACTGAAGGAACTAAACCAAAAAGTTACAGCTTTGAGTACAAACCTTTGTATTAAGTACGTGGTAAACTGAAGGAACTAAACCAAAAAGTTACAGCTTTGAGTACAAACCTTTGTATTAAGTACGTGGTAAACTGAAGGAACTAAACCAAAAAGTTACAGCTTTGAGTACAAACCTTTGTATTAAGTACGTAGTAAACTGAAGGAACTAAACCAAAAAGTTACAGCTTTGAGTACAAACCTTTGTATTAAGTACGTGGTAAACTGAAGGAACTAAACCAAAAAGTTACAGCTTTGAGTACAAACCCATCCGTCCATAAACAAGTTTGATTTATAATTTAATTCGTCAGATTGTTTTTAACGCCCCATTTCAACGCCATCTTCCCGGACTTCAACCTGACCTTGAGACGGCGCAGGAACGACCAGGAGCTCAGGGCCACCAGGTTCGAGCACTTCACGTACGTGGGTGAGGACGCCGGAGATCTCGTGCACCCCGAGGGCTACGTCATGCCCGACGAGAACAACGTCACGCCGACCATCTACGTGTGCGCCACCATGTGGCACGAGACGAAGCGGGAGATGACCCAGCTGTTGAAATCACTTTTCAGGTGAGTGGCGCCGCAATTTACCTCGACTCTGGTGTGAGTCTTTCGTGTGCTATATAGACGGGATTTGATATGGGACAGTGGCTGATTAGAAATTAAAATCTGGGTTAAAAAGACTTTTCCCACCCAGTAAAAGAGTACATATCTAAAAATAAAAATAAAAAAAAACCAGTGCAGCGCAGAATTAAAAAAAAATATTTTCATTCATTTGTAATGAAAATCAACAATGGGGAAATGATTAGGATTTTGCGCGGCAAATATATTTTTAAGCAATAAATGCATTCTAAATATGTTTTGTCATTTAGTGGTGGACATTTATCAATAAAACATACGGTGATTCAGCTTGTCCAAATCTATTAAGAAACTAATGATATATCGGGGTATTCCGTTTGGCCTCTTTTGTTTTTTGTAAAGTAAGATTTTAGGAAACATATTTTAATTCTAATCTGAAAAAAGTAAAATATGTCATGACATGTTTTCATGTCTAAGAAACGACAAGGGGTATGTATAAAAAATGGAAAAGAAGATATTTGAGTAAAAACTAGGTAGCTTTCTCTCCACAGACTGGACTACAGTCACTGCGCAAGTAAACTGGCGCAGGCGAAGTTCAACATCAGAGACCCGGACTACTTTGACATGGAGAGTAAGACATTGTTTGTAGCATCTTTACTTTGGGAACTATTTTGGGGGGGGGGTATCTAATTAAATGATAATGTTAAATTTAAGGTGTAAAAAAATCTTTAATAAAATAAAAGAAATGTGGGGATGGAATCGCAGAATAGGCAGAGAGTTTGAGTCATGAAGAAAGATCCGAGTGGAATGGGTTCAAATCCCAATAAAAGAGGTTGTGTCCACAAGACCTTCTACTTCTTAGTGTTGGGGCAAATGTTTCTTGCAAATAACACAGAGGGATCAGAATATTAACAACATGAAGAAAACTAAATTTAAAAAAAAGAAGCAAACATTTACTTATTTTATAAGTGTCGCCAAAGTTCCGAATCATAACTAATTATTTTTTTACCGTCCAGTTCACATCATTTTTGACGACGCCTTTGACATTGACCTTGCGACCAACAAGTTTGTTCCCAATCAGTTCGTGACCCAGTTTGTGGACAGCATGGAGGATGCCGCCAGGTAAGTCGGTTGGCCAGTCAGTCGAGATCTCCAATACAACTTATTTGTTGGACAATAAAACATTTCATTATCATTCATATTAACAACACTTATAGATTCTTTTATTATATTGTATTTCAAATGTTACACGAAAATAAACTTCTGTCAAAGAATTAATTGTACGTTTTAAAATCTCAGACCACAATTTTTTCTCTTCATGACAATCATTCTATGTGTAATATAGATAAACATATAAGATACCTTATTGGCGCTATACAGCCCAATCAGTTTTACATCCGCATTTCCCCGATTTCTAACAATCAGCCGGATTCCGAAAGAAAAGTCAGAATGACATGGCGGAACAGGATATAAGTAGAAACGTTTACTGTCGTGAATGGAGTCGTTTTGAGGCTCGGTCGTCTGCAAGATGATGGCAGTTGATTGATTGTCTGTCGGGACTAGTCCCGTGGAGAGTTAAAAATACTTGGTATTTTATTGAAAGGGGGAACGGTTTAAATGCTGTGTTTGGAATTGTGTATTGGTTGCACGCCTGAGTGCAAAAAACCCTTATATAAAACAAATTCTGCGACGCAAAAGATCGAAAACGTAAGAGTTGCGGAAACAAGTAAATAAGAATATGAAATCTTAATGGATCATTTCTTTAAAAAAAAATTAAAAACAAAATACTTTCTGATCGTTTAAAATTAGCAATTAATAAAATGTTCAGTTTAAAGGAAATACAATTTAAAAAAAAAGAATCTTTCTCTATCCCTATTTCCGTGTTGTCATTGAGTTATTTTTTGCTGTTGACATTTTCATTCAGTCTTGTTGAGATTCCTATGTTTTCACATCGCTCAAATTATTGTGGGTGCGACTGCCTGTTTCCTGGAGTGAAATGGTGGTTAGGGGAGCTAAGCTCTTCTCCCCACCTTTTGTTTAGGTAAAGAGTCAAGACCTTTTAAACTGAATTTTAAAAAATAAACATTCGGCGTTTATTGGAAAAGCACATCATTTTTTTAGCCTATTGAAACGGTTTTAAAAAGTATAAGATGAAAAGAAAGACATATTTATTTTAAAACAAACTCCCCAAAGAAAGCAAGTGCTGAAAAAATAATTGTTTTACATCTACAATCGATTCAAATCCGTTGCTTATATTAGACTCGTCTATTATCCCCCGAAGTATTAAACTACATGTGACAATTAAGGTCCATTCACTTCAGCAATGTTTTCTTTGCGTAATGCATTTTAAGTAAGAATACAATTATATCTACATTTCTGCGCGATGTTGTTAAAAACTATAATCGAGAATTTCGGGTATAACTGTTTGGAATTAGCTGCTTTATCGGGATTCGGTTACGGTATTGAAATGTCTCACTGTCAATAATATGATCATATTACTAAACTTCATCATTGGTCAATCGTTGACAGGTCGGTCGTGAAAGGCTTCATCATCATCCCGTCCCCTGTGAAAGTCGTGACGCCGTACGGGGGCCGTCTCATATGGACGATGCCTGGTCAGACCAAGATGGTGGTGCACCTCAAGGACAAGAACAAAATCAGACACAGGAAGAGATGGTCACAGGTAAGGAAATCCGTCTGTCTTCCTTGATTACATCGGAACTCTCCTATATTGAAAAAAGTTTGCTTCGAGTGGAGGAAAATAGAACTGATAGCGCTTTGGTGAAATTAAAACCTTTTTTTTTATGTGTGTGAGTGGAAGGGGGTGGATGGGTGGAAGAGGGCATTTGAAAAAAAAATTGTTTCAATAATTCACGAACAACTGAAACACTTTTCATGACTTTGTGGATAGATCTTTTTGGAAGTTAAATTAGAAAATTTGAAAAAACAACAACAAATTGTCATTGGCCTATCTATACAAATAAACCATTAGTTCATGAGCTGACTGATATATTCTTGACTCGACTTGAAGGTGATGTACCTCTACTACCTGCTGGGGTTCAGACTCCTCGGGGCGGGGGACGGCAGTGAGATGCAGGAGGAGGAGAAGACACGCAACCACGGTACGAGCCTGAGACACCGCAAGAAGCACCGCCGTGACAGGAAGAAAGGGAAGAGCATGCCACTCAAGCAGCTGCTGATGCGGGTGCCGCCGGAACGATACGAGCAGGTAAACGATTTAACTTAATAGGGATTTAGATGACGCTCGGCAGAAATAATAGTTCAGAATATTGATAAAAAATAATGGCCTACCACACAAAAAAAGTTGAATTATTTGCTTTGGATTTTAAAAAAATACAGAAAAATTAATAAAGTAGAAAATTTATCAAGAATACTATAATCTCTTTGTAATTAGTATACGCTGCCTCAAAAGTGTATCTACAATTAATAGATTGAAGGAAAACATCGATATATTTTAATTTTGACAATTTAATTTAATACTCAGTGGTCTTTGTTAAAATTGTTTCCTAATTTTTTTCTTTTTTTTCTTTCTTAAATCTGCTTTTTGTAAATAGTCTAAATTTAAATTGAAAAACACCTGCGCAAAACGGATGAACCCGTTTTCGGCTCTAAATGTTTGTTGAAGTTATTAACAACGATTTATCTTACCAATGACAGATAGTGGAGATGTCTGAAAACACCTTCCTCCTGACACTTGACGGTGACGTGGATTTCAAACCGGACTCTGTCAAGCTGCTGATTGACCGCATGAAGAAGAACAAGAAAGTGGGCGCTGTGTGCGGAAGGATTCACCCTATTGGCTCAGGTACGTGCTTAGAGCAATACCGGATGAACTGGGGACAGGAATTCTCAAAACATTCTATCTGGTACAAATCCTAAGAAACCGGACCTTATTTTTCTATATTTTATTACATTTTATTATATAAATGTCTTTAAAAAGTCTGATATATCCAACGTATTTAACTAAATGACTCAAATATAATCTATTTTGGAATTTCTTTGAGATTTAAATATATCAATTGGTCAAAATAAGATAATAAATGGCATTAGCCGTGATTTTCAGAAATTGTGTGTTCACTCTTCAAAATGTGTAATTACATTTAAAACGGTTATCTTCACACAGATTTTCACGTGTACACATCGAAATTTTATGGTAATAAGTAGAGAAAAGTAGAGAGAACCTACTTTGATTATCAAATTATTCATTTTTATTATCTTAATTAAAAAATTCTGAACATTGCTTAATAAACAAACAATCAAACCACAGGTCCCATGGTGTGGTACCAACAGTTCGAGTACGCCATCGGCCACTGGCTGCAGAAGGCCGCCGAGCACGTCTTCGGCTGCGTCCTGTGCTGCCCCGGGTGCTTCAGTCTGTTCAGGGGCTCGGCCGTCATGGACGACAACGTCATGAAGATGTACACGACCAAGCCGACCGAGGCCAGGCACTTCATCCAGTTCGAGCAAGGGGAGGACAGGTGGCTCTGCACGCTGCTCCTGCAGCAGGGCCACCGAATCGACTACAGCGCCGGCGCGGACGCCCTGACCTACGCCCCCGAGACGTTCAACGAGTTCTTCAACCAGAGGCGTCGCTGGTCACCCTCCACGCTGGCCAACATGATGGATCTCCTGGCGTCGTGGCGGGAAACTGTCCGCGTCAACGACAACATTAGCCGACTCTACGTTCTCTACCAGGTCAGTTTGAGGGAGTCTCCTCTTTACATTGAAATTCCCCTAGCTGATAATTCGAGTACCTTCTTTCTGACCATTCTGGCTCAGTCCAAATTTATTAATACTTTTTGACTGCTTAAAAAAAAATTAACTAGTATGTGTTGATTTTATTTAATATCAATTTATTTAAAAGATGTTGTGTATTCCGTCTCATGAATACAGTGACATTTGTCAATACATATATGAATAAACATATTCAAAACCACTAATTTATAAACTGCATTATACTAATTGTTGCTTAAATTTTTTTAGAATAAATTGATAAAAATTAGGGCTGTTTTCGATTAATTTTAATTTAATAGTTAACTTTTGAAAAATTATCGACTAATTAATCGATAATTTCGATTAAAGCCAAAAATAGAAATTTATGGCGTCATTAAACTGAACATTTCTCACGGACATTGAAAATTAAGAATATTTTGAACTAAATTTTATGACAATGTGTTGATACTTTATCGGAGCTTTCTAGTTATATGTTTAAATTTAACTGCGCTGATGCTGTCAGCCATTTTTTAGTTGACGTCTGCCGGTCCACATATAATAATAAAATAAATTATAATATTACTCGAGAGAAGTTTGTACTTAAAAAAGATATAAATTATTATTATTTATTAATAAAAAATTAAAAAATATTTTAAATATTTTCTTTAATTTTAATCGAATTTTAATCGATTAAAATTATTTTAATCGATAAAATTTTTAACGATTAATCGAGAAATTAATCGTTAATTTCCGCAGCCCTAATAAAAATATATATCTCTATACATATAAGACGCATTTGTTGTCTGTCTGTCTGTCTGTCTGTTCCCTAATAACTCAAGATCCAGACAACCAAATAACGTGAAATTTGGTACACGTACACAAAATTATACCGGAAAGGTTATTAAACAGGTTTCGTTCCATATATATAAGACTAGCAAAATCCCCGCGCTCCGCTGCGGAAGTTAGAATTTTAGTAAGCGTTGAAAACCCGTTTCACACCAATTCAAAACACCAATAGATTTCAGTCTGAATCATGATTGATATACTTGTTTGTCAATATTTATTGTCAAGATCGTGTAAAATAAAATGGGTACCAAAATGAAATTAGAGTGGACTCAACAAATTCACAAAGTTTCATGTTTCTACCTATACGGGAAAGTGGAGAATAAGGTATATAAGAAAAAGTACATTTGGGCCCCCGGCGCCCAGTGAGTGATAATTTAAATATTTATTTTTGCATGCTACCATCGAGAGAGTGGACTTAACAAATTCCTAAAGTTTCATGTTTCTACCTATACGGAAAAGTGGAGAATAAGGCGATTTTCAGAATA
Source organism: Ampullaceana balthica (assembly GCA_944989445.1). NCBI lineage: Eukaryota > Metazoa > Mollusca > Gastropoda > Lymnaeidae > Ampullaceana > Ampullaceana balthica. Next base: position 769,614 of record CALYLW010000073.1, on the reverse strand, counting down.
AGGAAAAAAAACGCTCTTGGGCCCCCGTCCCCCATGGTAGTGAATTATAAAATTATTTTACGCCAATTTGCATTGCGAGAGGGTACTCGACAACTTCCCAAAGTTTCATGCTTTTAACTACACGTGAAGTTGGAGGATTCGTGATGAGTCAGTTTTTAATATTAGAAAAAACTTCTTTTGGGCCCCCGGCCCCCAGTAAGTTATAATTTAAATTTTTTTGTTCACCTGGTACCATCGTGAAGAGTTCTTATCAACTACTCAGAGTTTCATGTTTCTACGTACACGGGAAATATTGTTTTTTTTTGTTTTTTTGTTTTTTGTTGTTGCTTTGTTGTTGTTGCTTTGTTGTTGTTATTTTGTTGTTGTTATTTTGTTGTTGTTTTTGTTGTTGTTGCAGTTGTTGTTGTTTTTGTTGTTGTTGGTGTTGTTGTTGCTGTTGTTGTTTTTGTGTTGTTTTTGCTGTTGTTGTAGTTGTTGTCCACATCCCTTGCCCTGCGACGACAATGTCCTTCATGTTGTTGTTGCTTTGTTGTTGTCACTGTTGTTGTTGCTGTTGTTGTTTTGTTGTTGTTGCTTTGTTGTTGTTGCTTTGCTGTTGTTGTTGTTGTAGTTGTTGTTTTGTTGTTGTTTTGCTTTGTTGTTTTGTTTTTGTTGTTTTGTTGTTGTTTTTGTTGTTGTTTTGTTTTTGTTGTTTTGCTGTTGTTTTTGTTGTTTTTGTTGTTGTTTTTGTTTTTGTTGCTGTTGTTGTTAAACCCGGGAAAGCCGGGTACTTGCCCCTAGTAAATATATATCACACTTGACTTCTGGGATTAATTTTTCATCATGATTAACTCCTTTTAAAAAGGCTCCATAGGCTCGAAAAATAAATCTCCCGAAGTTTGCGAAATTTGCGTACTTGCGTGAAATTTCTTTTTTTATATAATTTTACCACCCCCAATATCTTTGGTTATCGATATATTTCTAGTGTTGAAGAGTAGACCACGATATATTTCGTTTCAATCCACCTTGTTGTAGCTAACCCTGATGGCCTCTTCGATTCTCGCCCCCTCGACTGTGATCCTCATGATCACCAGCTCCTACCACTCCGTGCTGGGCCTCAGCAACTGGTGGTCATACGTCTTGTCTGTCATTCCCGTGGCCATCTACGTGGTCGTCTGCCTAACCCAGAAGACAGACACGCAGGTAAGTTTCCTAACAACTCCCTTCTCTCTCATGTCACGTGTGAATCACGAGTGAATCACATGATGGATGACGGAGAGGTCACGTGAGTAAAATCGCGGGAAGAAAGAGTCGTTCCCATTGGCTAAGGAGGTGGGAGAATCAGTGTTAGAGTTGGCTGGTGTCAAGATGGCAGATGTGTGTGCCTGAGTATTTCTCGTTGTATAACCTCAAATTATATGTCATGTACATAGTATACATATTAAAGTTGTTTGATCGAAACAAGTTCTTCAGAGGATTATTGTGTACACGGTTTTATATTGAGAGAACGCCTACAAGAGTTATATTAACAAGAAAATTATTGACATCTCACTAGACCGCCAACATACATACACAACATACTTCTCCAAACGCAAGAGCCTTTTTTTTATTTGTAACGCAAACGCAAAGGTAAAATATAAAGACTGCATTTTAAATACATAATTGTTTTATTCATCATTCCTTACAAAGTTTTCATAAATGTACTTCATTTTTCAGATTTCATTAAATTACCTACAATATTCTACATTTTATACCAATTAAAAGGTTTATATCGTTTATGATCTGTGAGATGATGAAGGCATATAAATAAAGACGTGTCTTAGCGAAAAAGAAAGTTTAGTATCAGTAAATACACTATTAATCCATCTCTAGCGCTAAATATTTAGATCATGAGATGTTTATAAGCATTTTACTTTATAAAAATAATTATTGAATTATTACGTTAAGTAGACTCTAATTAGATAAAGTCCAGCTTTTATGTGTAGTTAAACCTTTTTTTCCATTCGCAGGTCAAAGTGGGAGCAGTGCTGACGGCAATATACACTGTAGTGATGATGGTTGCCACAGTTGGTACCATCATCTCCATAGCCACCGAGAACTTCAGCAGCCCCAACGTCGTCTTCCTCAGCGGCCTCGGCATAATCTTCATCGTGTCCGCTCTGCTCCACCCGCAGGAAATTTTCTGCCTGGTATTCGGGGCCATCTACTTCCTTGTAGTGCCATCAACCTTCATCCTCCTCACGGTCTTCTACCTGTGCAATCTGAACAACGTCTCCTGGGGAACCCGAGAGGTGCCGAAGAAGATGACGCCGGAGGAAGAAGAGGCGCAGAAACTGGCGGAGGAGGAGAAGAAACGAAAGAAGAAGTCCTGGAATATCTTCACGACCATCGGGCTCCTGAATATAGTCAACGAGCTGAGAGAAGTGATCAAAAACGTTTGGGGGCTGAGGAACGACCTGCAGAACGCCCAGGACACCAACGAACAAGCTCGACTGATGAACGGGGAGAAGGGCGAGAAAGAAGCCGAGCCTCCCAAGCCGAAGAAAACCGAAAAGGAAGTGACCGGGTACGAGCCGGACCCCGAAAATCCACACTGGCTTCACCTCGAGGCCATCGGCACTGGGCCGGTTGAGGTGTTGGACGAGCCGGAGACAGAGTTTTGGAAGTTCCTCATCAAGAAATACCTGCACCCGATCGAGGAGAACAAAGAACAGAAGGAGAAGATCGCCAAGGACCTACTTGAGGTCCGCAACAACGTCGTGTTTATCTACATCATGCTCAACTTCCTGTGGACCGTCATCTCACTGCAGCTGCAGTCGTCCGAGGACATGCTGAAGGATTACTACATCATCAAGAAATACGAGCCCATGTCACTGGTGTTTCTGGCCGTTTTTGCGTCGGTTATGGTCATTCAGGTGCGTTAATTTTTTTTCCTTTTTACGTGTTAAAAACTGTCAGAAATTTCAAAAATCAGATGCCATTTGATGCAATTTATAAGGATGTGTACATATAACATATACTTCAAAATTTCATTTAAACAAGGAAATCCGCTAACAACGCAAATATTTCTAAGAAAAAATAAATAAAAAATAAACGTAAATGACACGATTCACTTTGAACAAAATATCATTATACCTATATTCTCTCCCTACAGTTCGTTGGTATGATTATGCATAGATGGGGAACATTCTTGCATCTTATGTCCAGCACTCGCATTGATTGGTTTAGCGGCGCCCATTCAGAAGACGATTTTGCTAGGTAGGTGGATTTTTTATACAGATTTCACTCATTCATTGAATTCTCTTGAATTCCGTTTCCTTGATAAAATAAAGTAAACAGGGCATCGGTAATTCACGCTTTTTAACGCTTACATTTAGGATTCTCGAATTATGATTAATGATATTCTTGAAGTCAAGAGGAAATAAGAGTAACAAATGTAAGATCCGAAATTTGGAATATTGGTCAATGTGTGAACATTGTAAATAAGAAACATCAGTTCCTTGAACCAAGTACTGTTAATATGTGGTGTGTTTGCATAGCTCTTTATCTGATGACATTTGAACGAATAAAATAAGTGCTATTGTGTTATATAAAACACGTATTTATCCAAAATTAACTATTAACTAATGTGTTAAAGTTAAGTAATAAAATTAAATTAATCGTTACCAGCCCTAAAAGTATCCTACTATTTTAAGTATTAGAAAAAAATCTAGATGGCTATGTTCTTCTCATGTAAACAATAGTTTTTAGCAATGAATAGCGTTTTCAATATCATAGTTTATAATATGTGTTGCCATGATATACATTATGAATGCTTAGTTTGTTTGTTTTATGTTTGTTTTTGTTTGTTTGCTGCCAATAAATTATTTTATAATTTTTTAAAAAAATGGAACTAACAGAATACAAACAAGTTACGTAACAAAGAAGAACTATTGTCACTCAAGTAGCAGTTACTAATTATATTCATCAATTTAATCTAAGTCTTAACACATAAATTGGTCTCATTATCGGACAGTTAAAATAGCGGCCTAACCTATTGCAGCAGTGAAAAAGCAAGAGCAATGCGTAAAAATTTTTTTAAAAATAAAAATTATAAAAAATAACCCAATCTAATGTTTCACTCTATTGCATTTTTTTCACCTCATTAGATTTGTGGTCCAAGAAATTCAGAAACACCAGAACCTGGAACCCATCCCTGACTATGGCGAGTCAGAAGACGACCTCAGCACTCTGCCTTCGGATATCGGCTCCGCCCCTGACTACGACCCCGACGATGACATCTTGTCCGGCTATGGCACTGTTCGTACGTCATACAATAATCAGGTAACGAGATCTTTCATTTTCCTCCAACATTATTAAAAATTCTTAAATTGAGCTTTTCGATTAAAGATAAAGGACGAGATGTGCAATCATGTGCAATCAGGTTGTTAGAGTGAGATGCTAGAAAATTCTGGCTAACAGAATTAACAAGGTGGTTCTACAAATTATTTAGATTTAAAATGCTATACTGCTTCAGAGAGAAATTTCTTTCTGCTTACTATTCATATTTGTTTTTAAAAAAAAATGTTATTAAGCTTTATAATTCATCATAGAAGCTGATATTCTTTTGAATAGTTAATAGTTTTACATTTTGTAAATTATTCAATTATTTGATACTTTATGGATGATAAAATACATTATTTCGTTATATTTAAACAAAGGCTTCCTATTAACAACTGATTATATGGTAGAATATTATTAAATATTTCTTGAAATTCACTACGCAATAAGGTCTGTACAGAGAATATATTGAAGCATATAAAATGTATAAACCGTATAAGGTAGACACGTTCATCTACATTCGCTTTAAATCGTTTGCTCCATAAAGTGCCCCTCTCGCTCTTATGTGCGCTTAAAAAATATCCAATTACTTTATTATTGATACTTGATTATAAAATTTTGTTTGTAAACGGATTTATTATTTATTTTATCATTCTGCACATTATACATTTTTAAACAGATGGTGTGGCCCCAGAACTGGAACCAGAGACCACCTACCGCCGGCCAGTTCCATCGCTACGAAAACATTCTTGACCACAAACTTGGTCATCTGCAGCAGCAGTTCAGCCAGGTGGGCAGGTCACACAGGGGTAACAACCACCACCTCGCGCGCCAGTTCAGCAAACGTGACGGCACCCGGGGGTTCCCGGGATTCGGGCATCGGGACGAAAACATGCGTCAGAAGTTTCTACAACAAAACTTTCAGTTCCCGCAACATTCCAACCAGAACCGACTGACTGGAGTCTCCGTGATGTGAGAAAAACCGAAGGTGATGTGATACAAACCAACCGCGGTGTATGTCATTTAGTCAGGGGTGGATTAAGACTGCACGGGGCCCCTGGCTGCAATTCAAACTGGGGCCCTATCCAGCCAGCGTCTCTTTAAATAAAATGATTTATAGCAGCTAATATAAGTATGTTACTTGTTACTAAATAGTCCATTGGTTCTTTGCTCATAATTTGTATGTACTACGGGATTGGAATCATTAAAAAACCCGACACGAAGAAATAACTGTTTGCCGGTATCCTAAAATTGAGTGGGAAAAGATAATGTTTAAAAAAAAAGATTAATGAAGAAAAAAAATCTGACAATATTTTCTCTTATTGAGCGTATCAAATTAAGTGTTTCGATTACTAAGGCTATCGGGTCCGAATAGCGTTAAGATTAATAGATAAGATTTTATTAATTTATTTAATTTTTGATATTTTTACGGATTCATGCAAACATTTGTCCACCTATATTATATAATATACTAAATTTGGGGGCCCCTAAATCATCGGGGGCTCCAGGCTATAGCCCGTTCACCCCCCCCCCTTTGAATCCGCCATAGCATTTAGTACTAGACTCACCATTGAACCCACCATTGAAGTAGATTGAAGCAGTTACACGATCTTCTGATCTACTAAGTTTATGTATGACGCGCTATGCAAACCCTCACGAATACGAAATTTCGTGTTAAAGATTCTTGTATCTGATCCAAATTAGTGATTACTTTTTCAAATGGAAGGAAGAAATGACATTTTTTGTTTTGTTTTGTTGTTATATTGCGATATCTCGGCTGTGAAACGCGGTTATGTTTATATACGTCTGTAGTAGATCATCATGATTTATTTGTAGTAGATCATCATGATTTATTTGTAGTAGATCATCATGATTTATTTGTAGTAGATCATCATGATTTATTTGTAGTAGATCATCATGATTTATTTGTATTTGGTTAAGGGTTAAAAAAAAACCATTATCTCATGCAATGATTGATTTAAGTGTTGGGTAGAGAAGACTAGCAGTAGTGTTGATCTCTGTTTGTTCTTTGAGGCCATTCGCTCGAGTTCAAGAAATATTTCGTTGAGTTATTCGTTGACAGTGCTAAGAATTAGAGGAACTGAGGCAAAATTACTTTTAGCCAACTGTGACATCAGAATGTGCAAACGTTAAAAAACGTGGACAGTTCTTTTTTGAAATTCTCATGTACATATAAATTGTTTAAATATTTTTTTAAATTATGAATTTATATTTGAAAGCAGATCTGTAACGGTAACGACTGCAATGTCAGTAAGTATATAGATTAGAGAAGGGGCATAGAATAATATTTGTTTTAACAAATCACTTCAAGAGTATATATTTATTTTTTTGCTAAATGTAATAGTTATGGACAATTTGTCTTATTAAATGACTTTCTGCAAATAGATTTAAACACACATATATGTTTTTATTGTTTATTTTTAAGATACTTCTCAAACGCCAATAAGACGTTCATTAAAACCTTATAGAAAGTGGAAAAAAATCCCCATGAAACATAAACACAGGCACTCGGTCAATTAATATTACGGAAAAATGGTTTTGGAATAGGGGGGGGGTTCTGGCAGGATCAAAGTGACCCCATCTGACCCCATCTAGAACTGGTGGAATTTTCAGATTTGCTGTGCTTACTAGATTTGTGTTGCTGGTAAGGATAAGATGTATTCAATTCTTTTAAACAAAATTATTTAATATTTTTGGGGGGTGTAAAATATCTCTTAATGAAGGAAATTCCTCTGTTTGTGCCGTGTGTGTATTGTGTGGTTTAAGACACCACAATTTTATTATGTGATGCTGTGTTCAATACCAATCCGAACCATGGCTTCGCTGGTCGTCCATTTCGCCACGCCTTTATGAATGCTGTCACAACTCTAGTCTATCTGCAAATTACGATTTTACTTGATTATTTTTTTTTAATTATATACCTATAATGTGCTCACATTCTTAGGATGAAAATAGACGCATATGGGTAGTTGTAATCGTGATTCGTCTGAACTGAACATTTATCCGAACTCTTGCTGTTTCGTGTGTTATAATGTTTTTAGATAATTTTTAGATTTCTTTTTTTTTGCCACTGATCATTGCTCAGTTACACAAGATCTATAAGAATTCTATTTTTATTCATTTGAGACGTGCATACGTGATATTAACTATATAAAATGTACGTGAATAGGATTTATGCAACTATATTAAAAATCCGTGTCGTTCGTGGAATTTTATTCAACTATTTAGATCCGCGTTAAAATTACGTTTAACTTTTTATCACCTCCCACTAGTGTTCGTTGGTATATCTAACAAAACTGTGTTAAATAATTTTTGATTAATGAAGTATTGTTAACAGTAAGAGATTAGATGGGGGGGGTGGATCTGAAAACTGATCTACGCGATGACAGATGTAATAAAAATTAGTTTACATTTATCTTTACATTGACAATGAAACTGAGTGTGCGTGTTCTAAAATATGTTAATTAATTTTAGAAAATATGAATCGTATGAACGAATTGAAACAACAACAACAACCAAAAACATACCAAAAAAACCACCCACCAAAAAACAAACTATTAAATGTAAAATTCGAGCTAAAAAAACACAAAACTATGTGTTTACTGTACATTATAGTATATATTCCTATTCTGATACAAGCCTGTTTTGATTTTAGAAGACGTGGAAGACAAATACCCTCAAACTCATATTTTCTGATGGTGATTGTCATAAACAAAACTAACAAGCTTCCATAATACTAAATGTTTTCATTGTTTATTTTCGATAAAGTAAATAATATGCGTAAACTCTGTGGATTACTCGCAAGTCATTTGAGTAAAAAAAATCTGAACAAAGAACAGGGGAAATATTGTACGACATAAATCGATGTATTTATTTATTTATGACATTGTTTCATTTTATGTTTCATGCCAATATAAATGTTTTATTTTAATCTCTGATCAATCTTTTGTGATTTAGCCTGTTGTTAAGTAATTTTTAAAATGCACTTACCTTAATCTCATGGTACTTATAATACAACCATTGTGATAAAACATTTGAAGAATACTAACGTAAATTTAAAGGAATCAATTTTTTTTTGAATTTGTGTTATTTATGATGTATTTATAATATAAATATATTTGTATATTTAAACGCTTTATGAAGGATTCAATAGCTTGAATAATGTTCTTTTTCTCGTACACTGGGATAAAATTTACGTACGACGTAATATCTTTTTATCGCACGAATTCTCAAACTACAAATATATGTATGTCCTACCAGAAACAATGAAAGCATAGCCACGAACGATTTTTGCGTAGCGGGAATGACCATATAAATGCAGAATGTAAAATGACTTTTTTAAAACACATCACTATACAACTTGTTTTGAAGGCACTATCTCAATATGCACTTTTAACAATACATTAAAAACAAAATTTATCTTTGTTCTTCTTTCTTTCACAACATATTACAACACACTAATACATTAATTGAAGACTTAATTATCATGCATCATAATATTACGGAATTAACGAAATAAATGGAAAGCAATAATGCATCGCAATACAAAAATAACAGTGACTGCCCCCTGTTATTTTTTGAAGGTCAGCAAAAATTTGCATAGATCTCTGTAACAACGACTAAAGCTAAATAGATTAATAGGAATTCTTGTTCTGGTAATCATAATTTTATCAAACAAAAAAACAAAACAAGACAGCAAACAAAACCAATGCGTTTAAGGATCAATATGCCAGCACATTATCTTTCTTAAATATAGAGTAATTAATTGCTGAGATATAAGCTTGCTACCTGTGACGATCCAGAAACATGATAAATTTAATGCAATTTACATATCACATCAGCGGAAGTGTTCCAAATGTCGTTGCCTCATTCGTGCCGTAGGCTTAATTACGACACATATTTCAATTTTTTTTCTTCATGTGATGGACCTGCTTTGTGAAGAGGATCTTTAGAATTAAGTTCTTGTGCCATGTCGTATTTAAAGTTCCTCAGTTAAGCAATCACTGGTTAATTGCTGAGTGGGATCCCCTACTCCTAGATTTTAAATATATTCACACATTTTTTTTATGGTCGACGCCACTAAATCTACAAACAGCAATGGCCACTGTTCATAAACTTTATCTTCGGAAGATTCAAAGTCTGTTTTGTTGATCCATGCTGGACTCGTCTAGTTAGAATAATATTATTTTAAGCCACATTAATGCTTCGAAAGAAAAAAAAAGGAGGAATCCCATTAACGAAATTTTAAGTAGTTTCTTTAAGATCATATTGCATTAGGTCCTTCGTGCAACAATCATACACTTTTTGTTATAAATACAACACCTTCTTGGTGTGTTGTGGGGGGGGGGTTATGAATGGGAAAAGCCAGCACGCTTTTCATCCTTTCTTATCATACATCCACCGATGTCTGATGCATCATGGTCGATCTCAGGGTGTCACTTCCAGCTGACATCTTTGGGGTCCCAGTCGCACGTAACGCCTTCATGTGGTACATCTTCTGTGGATCAGGTTTTCTGAGGAGTTAGAGAATATAAATATAGTTGTATTCATAATAATTTGATAATTTATATAAGCGCAGTGCACCAACAAGAAGCTGGGCTCACCGTGCTTCACATAAAAATAGTAACAAATACATTTATGAATGCATTTATTTTAAAACATTAAATTCCAAATTACAATATATATATATATATATATATATATATATATATAATGACCTGATGGTGCACACAAGCTACGTTTGTCATTCAGAGAAATGTTAATTTTAACTCAAAAAGAAACGGGTTTTCAACAATATATACTTTTTTTATGAACGGTTTAAATCATTCCGTAATAGCAGATTTTTTAAATAAAATAAATTAAATTCAACCCCTATTAAGAGGATCTTAAATGTTGGCCCCCTTTAATTATGAAAGGAAGCCTTAATAATATTGAACAATGTCTAATGGACGAGAAAGTCAAATGCAAAGATACGTTTATGATATATAATATATATGATATATAACGCATACAAATTTACATAATGTTATTAATAAAGATATATCAGTACACACCTTATTATAAAAGAAAATAAGGGTAACAGCTTTCCCCTATTGTTAGTTTAATAATTATTTAAAGCAAATAAATTTACCAAGAAAGGAGGAAAGAAAAAAAAGGGTTTTAATTTGTGCGTAGAGCTATGCAAAGACGACAATCACCCATGCGATTAAATGTGTCTGATTGACGAGGAATAATTATTTTCATGTGTATATAAAACATTACATTGAAAAAGATTGGTTATTATTATGTTTTCTGGTAGCCATGTATATGTACACGTCACAATCTAATTTAAACTAAGCATAGGTTTGTCCTTTACGGATGTGAGACCTGGATACTAATAGCAGCCACTGAAAGCAAGCTGCAGGCATTTGAAAACAAATGCACGAGGAAAATTCTCCAGATCTCCTATTTAGAACATAAGACAAGTTAATATGTCTGGAACAGAATAAACCCTATTGCAGGTCTTCAAGAAACAATAATAACAACAATAAAGAGACATACGATGGCATGGTTCGGTCATGTACTGCGACATGATACCCTGACAAAAATTGTACTTCCAGGCACTGTAGAAGGGGGTCGGCGAAGAGGTCGACAAAAGAAAAGCTGGCTGGACAACATAAAGGAATGGACGGGGATGAAAATTGCATGAATTATTGGCCGCCGCTCAAAATAGGCATATGTGGAGATCGTTATCTGTTGATGAGTCCATGCGCTCCCCCCAAAGACTGCAACGGTCACGGGACTGATGATGATGTTGATGATAGGTTTGCTTATACCGTTGTAACGGATGATTTCCGATAGATTTAGTGTGCACAGTGGCAAGTGAGAAACGTATCACTAACAATATGATACTCAGAAATAAGGATTTTCTATGGTTTGCGCCGGTCATATTTTGGATGCCAAGTGTATTTATGAAAATCTTCTGTACTCAGACATAAATTCTTTAAAAAGTGTTTTTTTAATTAACCGAAATTTAAGGACCCCAGTATTAAAACAATTCTCCTATATAATAAAAGGCTATTTTCCGTGTGGTCATCGATAGTGATTGGTCCCTCAAACACATATGACTCCTACAGCCAATCATATCAACTTTACGCGGACGTTCAAAACGAGTTATTTTTGGTGCAGTATTTCTTCCAAGACTTTATTTTGAGTTATGCGCGTTGAGATTTATGGTCAAAAGCTCTGTTTTTACGAGTTATTTATTTTAACTATTATGAACTAGTTTGTGCTGCGGCGCCCCCTTTTTTAAGGGCGCCTACGGCGCCCACCTTTTTCAAAAGCCCAACTAACTTGTCCTTGTATGATAAATACGTAATATTAAACGTTCTTAAATGTACACAAAGTATTTTATAATAGAGTTTTTTTTTATTGCAAAAGCTTAAGTAAAGTATCCTTATATGATAAATACGAAATATTCCTGAAATGTACACAAAGTATGTATATAATATTTTTTACAGTGCTAATCACCACACGATTTTTAAAGTAATTTTAGAAAGCAGCGCACCAAATTACTGCACCAAAAATACCTCTTATCGAACGTCCGCATGAAATTGTTTAATTATTAATAATAGTGTGGAGGGTGTTTAATGTTAATCTGGAAACCAAATGATTATCCAATTTAAAAAGAAGCAGAGTGATGTCCCTCAGCGTTAGGCTACATAATTGAGCGTAAATATATATATGACTAGTTTGTGCTGTGGCGCCTGCGGCGCCCCCCTTTTTTAAGGGCGCCTACGGCGCCCACCTTTTTCAAAAGCCCAACTAACTTGTCCTTGTATGATAAATACGTAATATGAAACTTTCTTAAATGTACACAAAGTATTTTATTATTATTTTTTTTTGCAAATGCCCAAGTAACATATCCGTATATGATAAATACGAAATATTCCTGAAATGTACACAAAGTATGTATATATTATTTTTTTACAGTGCTAATCACCACACGATTTTTAAAGTAATTTTAGAAAGCAGCGCCCCAAATTACTGCACCAAAAATAACTCTTATCGAACGTCCGCATGAAATTGTTCAATTATTAATAATAGTGTGGAGGGTGTTTAATATTAATCTGGAAACCAAAATGATTATCCAATTTTAAAAAAAAAGCCGAGTGATGTCCCTCAGCGTTAGGCTACATAATTGAGCGTAAATATATATATGATAGTATTTTTGACGTGAAGCACATGTATGCCGGTCGAGACGGCTGTTGGAGAGGAGTTACAACATGCCACCGAACGGTGGCGGAAAGTCCTTGGATGGGCTTTGTTGCTCGTTTAAGATAAGAAGCAATGATCGAAGCACGCCATTGTCAGATACAGTAAAATGGCGAATACTTAAGCATAAACAAGAAGGTGCAATTTAAAAAAAAAGGTTGTTTATATGGGTGTGAAAGCGATGGGTGCAGAGTCGATGAAAAGCCAGAAGAGAAGCGAACTGCTACACGCTCTGGCTGCGCTAACCTTCGTCTGTGGATCACCGTCACGCCGATGCCTATGACCACGACAGCCGGTATTCCAATCACAAGGGAGGCCACCAATGGCCAGAACTGTGCGTCGCTGATTCCTTCCCCTTCGTTGCCTTCCGGTTGTAACGTGGCGTTTGCCGTCGTTGCGGAATCGTCGCCGGTCGGAAGAACTGGTATTCCGAGGCTGAAGTTGGGCAAGGTTGGTTTGTTTGGTTTGCTGCTGGATGGCACAGAAGTGGGTGTCGTTGTTGTTATGTCTGCTACGAACGTGGACGACGTCAGAGATGAGGTTTCGCTTACCAGCGGTTGAGTCGCTGCAATCGAAGATGGCGTCTGAAAAGTCCCTGATGAGTAATAGGAAACCGTTGACGCCACCGTTGTCGTTATGCTAGGTTCTAGCGTCATTGTACTTGTGTGTAACGATGACGTCCCGACAACGATGCCAACTTCTGATGAGTGCGAGGTAGCCACGGAACCCAATTTTGCCGCTGCGCTTGTTTGAAGCGTTAAAACGTCGGTATGTAAAGACGATGTCCCTAAATCGGTGCTAATGATGGGCGTTCGCGTGGAGCTCAGTGAATCTGAAATCCCATTAGATGAAGGCTGTGAGCTCTCCTCCCGTCTTGTACTCGAGATGATCTCACTTTTGATGCCCACAGTAGACGTCGGTAAACGTTGATTCATGGTGGTGGGAAACAGAATCTGCTCTGTTGAGTGAGATGCCGACACATCAGTGTGTAAAGTTTGCTGCCAGGAAGACGTAGGTGTAATCTCACTGTACGCTAGAGATACTTTAGTACCAGGCAGTTCTGTCAACTGCGAAGGCATAGTGCTCGATCTGGAAGTCTCAATTTCAATTGAGAATTGTGTAACAGTTGATGCTATGGAATCAATCGTAGGGGAAATTGTGAAGGAGCTCACAAGAAAAGGTGCACTAGGAGAGATGAGATGCTCATCGAATGCACTGGGTTTTAGTAGATCCAAAACAGAAGAACTTTCAATGGTTTCACTGAGAAGTTCTAACGGGAAATTTAGAAACAGTGGTAGTCCACCACCTGGCGTAGACGCTGACGGCCTCGTATGAGCTAAACTTTCATTTGAAATCGATAATGCTGTAGGATTTTCCAGCACTTCAATCGCTGCCTCTGGAGCAGAAGAATCGCGTTCGGAGAGAAACAGAGGAAGGGCTTCGTTATTCAAAGTGCGAAATGAAATTTTCACCGGTTTAATCGTTTGATGGCCTTCATGTTTTATATTTGAAAGAACTTGAATTTCAGGAATATCACTTGATTTAAGCGCTGTTGTGTCAATAACACGAGAATCTCTTATCTGCGAAGCTTTGTGTGTTATTGTGGTGTTCATTAATTCTGCTTTAATTTTTTCTAAAGACTCTGTGTCATCAGCATGGAAAACGGGCTTCGGTGAATGAAAGGCATCGATAACTTTACTGTCATCACCATGTGATGTCTGTTTAAATTCACCACTTACGTCTTCAACACTCTCAGTAGCGTAGTCTTTGTAATCTTTGTAATCGTCTCCACTCGCGTTAGACTGAAGCTGTTTTTGAAGCAGTTCAAATTTTTTCTCAAACAAAACCCTCTTGTCTTCCATCCACTGGAGTTTGGCAAGTTCAGAATTTTCCGGGCCAACCTCACGAATATCCTCGCGGGGGGCATCTAATAATATCCTTTCACGTTCGGCGTTATTGGGGCTCACGGGCACTTTGGAGCGATGGATGTTTACCTTCTTTCGCCCGCGCGACATCCCAGAATTATGATCGAAGATGGTTGTGGGGCTGGCCAGCAGCTCGTCGAGTTGGGACTTGGGCAGGTTATTGGGGCGTGCGTACTCCGGTAGCGGAGCGTTGTTTTCTGAACCAGCTACGGCGTCATTGGGAGTCGTATCCGCAGGGACTGTGCTCGATGGCGTCCATAATGATGGGATCGTAGAAATAGGGGTCGGACCATCAGCAGCGGAAGTTCCTCCATGAAACTGTTTGGGGCCTTGACCAGAATTATCTGGCGGGCATTTACTTGCAATCGTAAGAACAAACCTGGGGAGAGAACAAGGAATTCGTATATCTAACTTCATTTAAGTGATTTGGTTAAACTACAAATTAAGTTTATCTATAGGTCTATATTAAAAAAAATATTATAAGAGTGTCAAAAAAGCTAAGCAAGTAATTGAACATAAATAAACAGAAAAGTCGATTGTTTATGTGGTATGGGGATTTTACATTTTGTGTTTATTTTTTTAGTAAACAGACTAATCCTACTGCACACGTACACATATTTAAAAGTAACTGAGGTATAATTCTACTTTTGTCTATTGTCTATCAGAACAAATTTGTGTATGTTGTAACATTTTATCATTTCGGTGGCAACGAATTTAATACCAATCACTTAGCATTGCCCAAATAATTTTAATAGAAACAATATGAGAGGTCTTAGAGATTTTTGTGTGGAAAATATATCTTGTCATTTAAACCATGATTGAAATTTTGCAAAAAGCAACTTGTAAAACCTGTCCGACTTTGAGAAAAGTCTTTCAGGAAAACTGATCACTTAAAGCAAATTTTTTTTATCTTTGTAACGGTGAGATATTGGGCTTAAGGAAAGTGTGACTTGATTGATTACACAAATAAAAACCTGTAGATTGGCATAGCTGAATTAAAAGGACTAAAATAATGAAACAAATTCTTTAAAAATTATATTAGTGTTTCAAGTGAAATCATACCTTGTGTTTTGGTGCCCCCAAACAGATATCCTGTAGTGACGTACGTCCTGTGACGTCAGGATAACGACTCTGGCCGCATCCAGTATTTGTCCCAGTTTGACTAGATGTAAAGTAACGGTAGTAGAAGGCAACGTTCGATTCTGTGGAAAACAGTTTTAAAAATGCATTGATTGAAGTTTAAATTTTTAAACAGTAGGCAGATAGATGCGTTAGTCAGACGTATAAATTACACGAGAAAGAGTGTGCGTTTCAAAGTCTGAAACATTGATGCGGATTTCCATTATAAACGAATTGTTCAAACCGAGCAGGGATTAACTACGGTCTTTTCAGCCTTTTTATTTTTAGATTGTCAGTTCGTCATATAAATTAGTGTTCCATAACTGGCAACTCTTCCTTAAATATATAGAAAAGAAAACTTTTTTTCTCCACATATGGCTAGTTTTCATAGAATCTAGTCAACTTAATCGATGGTTATAATTTAAAAAAAAATAATTTATTATACATTTTAGTGTTCATCGCAGTTGGTTGGGTGCCCGGAGCTTTGGACAGGTCAGTTTCAATGACTGTGTAAAAATATCTTTTTTGGCTATGCCCGCTTTGATGAGGCTTGCAGTGAAATCATGTTTTCCCCCGGCAATGTTGTATTCACTTCAATCTTTTCGACAGTGATGAAAACTAATTATAAAGACGCTTACAGCAAACACGTGATCAATTTTTCATATTCAATTTTTTTTTAGTCCGGTCGATTTCCAACCTTTATTTGGAAATGTTTTCATATAATTTTTTTTATCCCCTATAGCTTTTTTGTTGTAAAATTAATTAAGAGATTTCATCTTCTACATTGATCAACGATTTCTCGTAACCTTGTTTAAAAAATATTTACTCAAAATTGATTCATTTACCGTTTTTTTTAGTGAGTATGTTATCCATCTTTACCGTTAGTTTACCCATCCTTATCAAATTTATAAGTACATTTATTTCTAAACTTTTTTTTAAAAACGGAAACAATGGTAATTATTCATGGTTGATAAAATAAAGTAAGAAAAATATATTTTCTAGGTGTGCACCTTCCCAAACCGAAACTGCCTTATCAACAATAGATTTACGTATATTTTAAACGCTTAAGAAAGTGATTTTTAAAATGATATTCGTAGACTCCAGTCAAGCGTTCTACATTGCATCTCATCCGATATCCCTTAAAGTTTATTTTTTTAATAAACCATCAAATGAGGCCATGAAATCGTTTAAAATAACCAAATTTAAGCCCTTTACAATCAGCTGTGGCGACACCCAGAATCGGAGATCTGTATGAGTTACTAATATTATTTTAAAATTTTTTTAAAAATATGTGTGTCGGAAATACCGTTTCTTTGTTTAAACGCGAAACAAACGAACAAACTCGGAGGGTAAACACAGCAGTAACTTTCCAACACACGAACCACGTCATGTCAAACAGAACATGCCCGTCACGTGACCCCAGGGTAGCGGGTCACGTTTAAAGTTAACACAATGCCATTCCGATGAGTTAGCCGATGTTAATATTTGAGACTGTTGGGTTTGAAATTGATTTCTGCTGGTGAAAACTAATTTTCTGACATCAATAAAAAGCTATTTGGTAGTTTTTGGAAGCATGTCGTGGGTAACGAAGGCAGGGAACAGAACATGGTAATTTTCTTAACATCTGAGGCCTTGACTCATGTCAAACCTGTGCTTCAACATCCCGCCTTTTCACTCTGCTTTTTCTTGGTCTCACTCCGTTTTCTCTCTACCTTCCTATCTCTCCCTCCCTCCCTCTCTTTCTTGATCCGTCTCTCTCATCTATGTATTTCCATCTCTCTCTACCCTCTTATTCTGTTTTTCCGTTTTTCTATTCCTTTATTTCACCTGTCTTGTTAAATCCCTCCTTGCCCATATTTTTCTGTTTGTCTCTCACTGTATGTATGATTTTGTCCGTCTCTCTCTCTCTCTCTCTCTATCTTCCCCCCCCCTCTCTCTCTCTCTCTTACTCATCTATTTCTCTCCCTCTCTCTAACTTACTTAGAACACTGAAATTGTTCCACAAAACTCACCATGAGAACCTGACCAATATTCAGATCAAAACTGTTACAAAATCCTTGGATGGCATCTGACCTGTAATAAATGGGACAAAGAACAAAGGTCAACAGTTATGAAACATGGTTAAAATATTTGGATAATGCTACTATATATTCACTCATATGACACGTCATTAACATAAATGCCGTCGAAATACAGAGAGTTGTTTTCTCTGATATTCAAATCTTGTTCGAACCATATTTTCACCATCTCAAAAATACGCTAGCATTTTGCATTTTTTTAAGATTAAAAAGATATATATTTTAAAATTTTTGTATTATTCTTGAAAAGAATAAAAATACTTGTTATTTCAAATTTAAATATTTTGAAGTGTAAATAATTAAGTTTTGAATATGGGAAATTCTGGGACGAATTCATTGAACTAAATTTCTCACCCCCAACCGCCATCAACCCCTCTTCGAATCCTTTCCTCGTGTCATTCCTTTGTCGAAAAGTTTAGCTAGTTTTATACCCGAACGTATTGGTTAAAGAAATCTTGACCATCCAAACCTAAGACATCCTCCCGCACCACAGAAAAGTAAATAACGAAGCATGTCAAATTTAGACGTTCGTTGATCGCCTTAACCGCGGCGTTCAGTTTTCGACGGTGTTTACTCAGTGCGATTGCTTTGGATATTAGCGCTATATGTTCAGGGCGTCTGCTCATCAGCGGCAAAAGAAAACCCAGTAAGGATCAGCAGTAACAATAAGTCATTTGTTTGCTTTTAAGGTATTTCTTTTAGGTAAAATTTAAAATATTTAAGATCTAATTACTTATTTGTTTCCCTAAAAACTTTTGTGCGTTCTGAACCTTTCGACTTTTTTCACACCCCTTGTAAAAAGTATAAGGTATATAAAAAAACCCAACTAATTATGGTTTAAAAATATTCTCTATAAATGATTTTTTAAACCTCAGTTATAATTTATTTGGTAAAAATATACAAAATAACTGGAGTAATGCTGTGGTAGTCAGAAATAGTTACCATTAAAAAAAATTACAAAAAACATTTAAGTTTAATTAGAGAAAATTAGGAAGGACCCTCACCAATTCTATCACACATTTAAATACTATCGTGTTCTTTTCAAAAAGCGAAAATGTTCACAAATTAAGAATTAGACTTTAATGCTATTATTAATTATTAGTTATTCTTTAAAAAAAAATTAATAGTAGATGAAGATGAAGATGAATGACATTTTTTTCCTTTCTTTTCTTTGTTGCCATTTCATTTTCGTATTTGTGCATCGAATATAATTTCCTCTATTTAAAGGCCTTGTACGTTGCATACATAGTGTCGTACGTACAATTCAAATCAAAGCATCTAATAAATATCTAATAATTAATAATTAAAAATTCTCCTATCAGAAATTATCCTAAACATATGCCATATTAAAAGGGCGCATGCTTTTTGCTCCTTATTTTTAAATATTCTGAAGAAACAATCCCCATTTCATCACTGAACCTGTCTTTTAAACTGAAAGGGGTAACAGAAGGATTTCGTAAGGGTGAGCCCCCTTCATACATTTCACCCCAGAGTTTTGTCCCTTCACACTTCAACAAGTAGGTGTTTGTATTTACCAGACGGCTTCTCCACACGTGACGGCCAGTGCAGCACTGCTGTCGTCCCTGCAGATGGCGTGCACCATAAGGGGCGAGACCTCCATTCGAACTGACGTCATCACACTTCTGCACTCCGTCTTCGAAACCTGGAGGTTTTTGTGTAGGGAAAAATAATCACAGTCATCAAAATTGTACAGATCATACTAAATATTCTTTAGTCGTGCAAGCTTCTACAATAGTGCGAGATTTGTGTTCAAATTACATCCATATTAAACCGTCTATCTTAATCAGCTTCCCCCCCTTTTTTTTGTTTAAACGATGTTGCCCCTGTGGGACAGTAGTGTGTGAGGAAAAGGAGATAGCGAGTCCTACTTCTTAACCCTTTAATTAACGGCAAGTGAACGCGTTAAACTGAATAAGTTAGAAAGAGAAAAAAAACTGCATTAGAAAAAAGTGACTTTTAATTAATCTCTTATGCAATTGTTTGTAAGAATGACATAGCAATGAATTGAACTTACCATGATAATATGAATGTTTGTTAACCTCCTTTTAAAAAGATTTTTTAAAATGAATATGTTATTATAAAAGGTGGGTTTAAAAAAGTTTATTAAAAAACAAGTGATTTCCTTTGACTTTCGCTGTTATCACCGTTACTATATTAGTGAACTTTCCAATGATGATTGTTTATATTCGGGGTTTTAATAATACATTTTAAAAAATGTACGTCCTAAGTTTGTATAAAATTTAAAATTAATTTTTTTAATGTAAATATGCCTTGGAGATGAGGGAGTGCAACTCAACCTGTGTTTTCATGATTTCTTTTCTCTTGTTCATTCGTCCTCACGCAGGATGCTCATTCATCGTAACAGTTGTTTCACTCAGGTTATCATTGGACTCGTGAATCATTTCATTTTTGAATTTTATTTAAAAATAAACATTCGGTTTAAGTATTATTTATTTGAAAAGATAACGATTCGGTAATAAGAAAGAGAATCACTGAACGATTTTAATTGATTTAATAATTCCGATCCCGATTGATACAAGATGAATATCAAGTAAAAAATACCTTTTGGGGGTGGGTGTGGGGTTGGGAAGGGGTTGGGGGGGTGTGAGGGTTACAAAGATTTTTGTGCATTGCAGTGTCATAACTTAGGCTAAAACTTTAAAACAAGATTACTGACTATATTTTCATGACGGCGTCTTGGGTAAGTAGAGGCGAGGTGGCGAAGTTGGTAACGTATTTACATTGTTACGATTGTTTAACTTTTCATTCATTTTTTTAGTAATATAAATGAAAAAAAAAGCGAAAAATTGCTATCGAAGAGTATATCGAATCGAGATTTTCATTGCTTTACTTTGCAAATTAGCATTAAAATAACAACACCTAACGTACAAAAAACAAAGAAACGCACACTCAAGCGATTAGAGTAAAAAAAGAAAGTTGAACTTTAGGTTATTTGCAACTATTTGGCATCGAAACCTTCCAGCAACCCACAATTAACCCATCTTGTTTTTTTTTAACACCAACGTGTCAGTCCTTCCTCTTCCCAGTTTCCAAGACTTTACACCAGCTCAGGCTCACATCCCACTCCCAATAACACATAGCGAATCGCAGCCTCCCCCCCCCACCCCAAATCAAAACCCCACTGACGGACTGGCCCATTGTTACGGGTTATCCACTTTTGTGAAAACTTGCAACAGCGTTAAGCCGTCTCCCAACACCGCTCCTCTCTGGCAGCCTCGTTGTGTGTGTATGCACTGGCGTGTTGTTCCCGGGCAAGGACTTTAAGTTTCCCGGGGAAGGACTTTAAGTTTCCCCGCAGGTCTTTGGTGTCCCACGTAAAGTAAAAATCTCTGGCTTGTTGACTCTAATAGTTGGCCCTGGTGCTTAAGGGAGAGGGGGGATGGGGTCGGTGTTTGCGTGATCAATGCCCTCGGATGACCTAAGGAAGTTATGGGGGAGGGGGGGGGAAGCACGCCTTTGAAATACTGCTACTATCATGCCGCTCTCAACAGGAGTACGTCCATTTATTGAATCGCAAGCTCAATTATTTGTGTTGTCGTCTTCCAGTTATTCACAATTTTTTTTGCGAATCGAGTTTCAAATCTCGTGATTCAGAAAAGTTTTTTTTTGGGTGGAATTTATGTGTACAAAATATTAGTACTGGTCAATAAATCTTCTACTACTGAAATACATTGTAAGTTCTACATGGGTTCTTTAAAAACAAAGAACCTGAATCTGCCAAGCATATCGAGAATTGAAGTTATTACCAAACGTACATAAACATTCCGATAAAGGATGCGAAAAGTATATCAGAATTTTAAATATACAATGTGACCTCAATTTTTTTAATTAAAAAAAGCTACATAACTATATAATTTGAACGGATGGATCCAGACCAATCACTTTCAATAAACACTTATTTATCCGTATTCAAATACTGAGATTTTTTTGAAATCATACCTCCAACAATTTAAGGGCTAGGGGCCCAATTTCAGTTTCCCTACATTTTGTGTGTGTTCGTTCTACATAAATTGATGAATCGATGGATCTTGACTAAAATTGCACACCTTTTCTTTTTTTTATCCAGATTAAATACTGGGGATTGTTTTCTTCAAAATATTATTTTTATTTGGATGTCTTAGCCAACAAATACGTTTCTTTTTCGCGTGAGCTATAAAAATATTATTTCGGTTACACCCTGTACATGTGGGGATGAATGCAGATAAAATTTAGTCAACAATCTTGATTATTACTATCAAAGTATAGTTGGTACACGGAGTCATGATTTAAACTCTATGAGTCCAGGGACCTCTGTTTCTTTTTTGTGTGTGGTAAACTATACATATAATGGTCGGCTTAGACAATACTATGGGGTTCTATTTAACAAGGCCACTTTTGGTAGTGATCACATATAACCGTGAAAGATACAGTTAAACGTTGATGGATTTGAAAATATAATATTCAGTCCATTTTGTGTGATGTCTAGAATTTTCCAAACATTTAAATCTTTAAATAAAAGTATTTCTCTCATAGAAATATAAAAACAACAACAACACCAAACCTTAATAAATGCCAACAAGATGATGTACAAACCCCTGTATTTACCAAAGCCTTAATTTCCGCTAACCCTTTATATCCCCAACCATTAATATCCCTAAACTTGTATATTCCCAAGCACCTATTATCACCAACTCCCTAGTATCAACCTATATACCCAACACCTAATATCACCCCCCCCCAATCCTAGTATTGCCACCATAACAGTAGCGCAAACTGACTGAAAAGGCAAGACATTAACTTGATCCTTTTTATAACTTTTCCTGACCCGCTTTGAGACGCAGCAAATGTTTGCACACACAGTCAGGGTGTCACGAAAGATGTGGTTCTAATGAATTTTCGATTACACTCGTGGTAAGGGTTCTGTCTCGTCTGACTACCGTGGCCTGCTGCTTCTGATTTCAGGGTAGACCTTTCAGGGTAGACCCTGATGCAGCGGTTCTCATCATGACCTGCATGCAGCCCCATATTTGTACAATACAAATATGAAAATATATTGTGCGAAATTTAATCATTTTTCGCAAACTATTACAATTAGTTTTTAAAAAAAAAGGTTCAAAGAATATGCAATATAAAGCGTAAGCCTTTTTCTATGAGTTAAAGAATGGATCTCATAATATTTCAGTACACCACCAACAAGCCAAAAAACCTAGATGACGTGGCAGACTTGTTGGTGTTCCACGAGACGTTGCGATCCAGGCCGCGGGTTAAGGAGCATCCAGATTAGTCTGGTTGTACAATTATTGACAGTGAAGTGGAATCTCAAGAGAGCCGCGATAGTCTCGTCAGGGTTGATTGTCCTCCAAGGCGGAGGACGGGGTGGAGTTTGTTCAATTAATAGAATCACCTTATAATTAGCCAAGTTGGTTACATTTGCCCAGTTTTCTCTTTCTTAAACTGTAGGGAAAAGTGTTGGTTTTGGGGGGGGGGAATTCTTCGAAAGTTCGAACAAATAAACCCACTAAGAGTCTTGCACTTTTTGGCACACTTTGTGAATGTACTTCCAAGTAGGTTATATCAAAGTCCAAATATCTTGTCATGTATTACGGACCTTCTATCAAAGAGGAAATTAGATGGATTCAATTTCTGAAAATGCATTTATGAAAGAAACACCTTTTTAGTTAAAAACGCCTGCTTTATACAGAAGATTTTTGCGCCCAAGGCGTATCAGCGATTTACGTTTAGTCTTTAATTTCTAAAAATGTCGATGGCAGTGTGGTGTTTTTTTATGGTTTGTTCAGGCGACCCATCCCAAGCAGAAGTGTAGATTAATTGTGTATGTAACAAAACATTTATGAACTGAATTAAAAAGAACTTATTACTATTATCTTTTCTTTATATTTTAAATTTGAAATTATGTGCTACTCAAACCTATGTATGTTAACGCTTCTTTTTACATTTCTGGGTATTTAATTCTGTTTTATAAAATATAATTTTAAAATCGTTAAATAAAAATATCTTTAAAAATTCTAACTTAAAAAGCAACGACAAAAATTTGTATATTCCAATTACCGAAATAAGAAAAATTATCTCATCTGTCTACAGACGCTCCTTCTATACAGAAGATAATTGCGTCCTGCGCTTATCTGTGGTTTGTGTTTAGTCCTGCATTTTTATTAGAGATTTAATTGTTGATAAAGTGTTGGTTTTCCTGGTTTCTTCAGGCAACCCATTCCACGCCCGAATTCCGGACGGGAAGAACGAAAATTTGTATGTGTTTGTTCTTGCATACGGAATAAGAAAGGTGTTTTTATCCTTATGTCTATCTGAGGGTTGTATTAAGTTATCTTTGTGTTGTATTTCTAAATTAGAATTAATTGCTTTATGTATGATCACTACTTTGCTCTTGGTTCTTCTATCCTCTAGTATTTCAAGGTTTAATGATTTAACTAATGGTGTTATTCTTGTCAGTTTTGAATATTCTCCAGCAATGAATCTGGCAGTTCTTTTTTAAATTTATTCTAGTTTATCAGTGCTTCCTTTTGTGGATGGGTCCCATACAGAAGATGCATATTCTAGTACAGGTCTCACCAACGTGAGGCAGCATTTTAGTTTTATATCTCTGTTACATTTGTTAAAGTTTCTTTTTATAAAGCCTAAGGCTTTGTTTGATTTTTTAATAACTACATTGACATGGGGGTTCCATGATAGTTTCTCATTTATTAAGACTCCTAAGTATTTTGCATCTTTAGTTTGGGTCAGTTCTTTTCCATGAATGTAATATGTTTAATTTATTTATTTCTTTTTCTTTGTTACTCTTAGCAGTTGACACTTTTCTGGGTGGAAAGACATACTCCAGTTAGTTTCCCATTTAATCAATTCATCTAAGTCTTTTTGTAAAATTTTGCTATTTTGTTCTGATTTAATTGTTCTATAGATTATACAATCATCAGCAAATAACCTAACTTTTGTTCCTGTTGAGATGTTGTTGGGTAATTCATTTATATAAATTAAAAGAGTAAGGGACCTAGCACAGTTCCTTGTGGAACTCCTGAGTTAACCTTTATTGTTGCTGATTTAGATCCATTAACTATTACAGTTTGCTCCGTGCCCAAAAGGAAGTCTTGGATCCAATGATGTAAGGGACCTGATATTCCAAAGTATTTAAGTTTTTTAAGTAAACTAATGTCATGAACTTTGTCAAATGCTTTTGAGAAATCTAGTAATATTGTGTCTATTTGATCATTATTGTCTAAGCCTTTTGATAGTTCATCTATTAAACCTATTAATTGTGTTTCACATGATCTGTTTTTTCTAAAGCCGTGTTGATGTGGGAATAGGGCATTATATTTGTCTAGGTGGCTAACTATTTTACTATATTTTATGTGTTCTAGTAATTTACAGGTGATACTAGTAAGTGATATAGGTCTTTAATTACCAGGGTCTGATTTATCCCCTTTCTTAAAGAGTGGAGTTACGTTAGCTAATTTCCAATCCTGGGGCACTTTACCCTGGTTTAGAGAGGCTTGAAAAAGAACTACAAGGATTGGGGACAGTTCATTGCTTAGTTCTTTTAATAACCTTGCAGGCAATTCATCTGGGCCAGTGGCTTTGTTTATTTTAAAGTTTTTTAGGAGTGAATGTATACCTATCTCGTCTACAGTTATGTTACCTATTTCTTCCATTTTATTTAAATTTATTAAAACTTCCTTGTCACCTGAGGCAGAGAATGATGATGCAAAATGTGTGTTAAGGATATTAGCTTTAGTCTCATTATCATTATAGGTTTTATTATTTGAGCCTTATAGTGTGGCTATTCCTGTAGGTTCCATTTTTTTAGATTAAAGGACCATACGTTTTTATTGTTATCTTTAGAAATTAAATTGTTTATATATTCATTTTTGAGATTTCGACTAAGTTTTTGTGTCTAGTGTTTGATCTTTAAGTACTTTTTGTGTATCCTTTTTGAATTTGTAGCCTTATTACCATATTCCGTGGCTCTAACCTCTTCCAAACCTCCCAACCTCAAAACGGTGCAGACCGCATTTCACAGAATATGTCAGCAACGAAAAACTACGATCAACTGAGTGAAGAAGTCACGCTTGTTTAGTTAAAAAAAAATAAAAAGCAACCTTACTCCGACTGATAAAAGAAAGAAATGCTATTTATACGAAAGTTTTTAAAACGAATACATGTTTAAATTATTTCCAACAACTATTAATCTCATGTTGCGAAACTTTTCGATTTTCAGCAAACACCCCTTGTGTTCTAATAAAAGTAGAGTTTAATTTTTTTTTAATTTACATATCTATATATATATATATATATAAATATATATATATATATATATATATAATATATATATATATATATATTTGGGGGGAGGGGATTCTGGGGGGGGGGTTACTTCGTAACAATAGCCTTAATGGGAGAAGTTGGTAACGTCAAACATTTTTTGACAGTGACTACGTTGATATAGATAGAGCTTAGCCTGAACTACTTTTAACTTTAATGTTATATGCAAACATTTAATATGAATTTTAAAAAAATGGCACATACATGTATATACTTTAAAAGAAAATTCATTCGGTAAAAGCAAACACCAACAGCAAAAATGCAAACAAAAAATCAGACAATTATTTTGTTAAACAATTGTATCACGCTTCAAATTAAAACAGCAAATGCCTTGAATAAAAAATGAAATAAAGCAGCAGGTGTATTTAGACTAATTTTTGTATCGACAAAAAGAAAAAGAAAATCTCTTGTTAAATCAATTCCGTTACTGAAAGACGATGGTCTTATATATTACTACATGACCACCGGCTCAGGCTATCAAATGACCCTTTACTTATAATTTTATGAAGTGAGAGTTCTACACTTCTTGAATATGCCACATGTTACGTTTATTAAAAAATAAGGATATTTATACAATAAAAAATTTGCAGCATCGAATCTCCTCCATAGCGGACTCTTTGGTTCGTGGAACCAGACACTTCGAGGTTTAACGTTTATTTTAAAAATAATAATTTTTTAAATGTACGCGTTAAGTGTCACACACGGAGCACCCTATCTCACTAAAACAAAATCAAGCTAAAATCCAACGCCCAAAATAAGCATCGCACTTTGTCATTAACGGTCGCGGACGTCACACGTGATCGCTGTGTACCCAGTTTCTCCATGCCATTGTTTGACGTTTTAATAGATCACTCCCTTCATCCACCACACTCTTTATTTAATCTGTTAGAACTGATTTAACATGTGTGTACAGAGTTGAGAGGTGGCACTAGTAAATGGTCATTATCATATGACAATTTAAGTCTCGTTGTCGTGGGGGGGGGAGGGGTTGGGGGTAGGATTAAATAATAATTATTGTTTTATCATTTTAGAAAGGATGAGGTGGCAAATGCCGTTATGTGATTTTTCTCGACACTGTGACTTTTCAGTTTTGGCCCTGTTTACTCACCACATTTGATGGTGAAACTTTACTCTGAAACAGTGGCGCACTTGTTGTTGCGGCGCGAGAGTATGGCACTGCTCAGGAGATGGAGCAGATTGCCCATGTATTAGCCAGAGCTTTAAGAGAGCAATTTCAAGATTACCAGAATTTGGAATGCGATTACATAGCGAAACGGGTTTCAGCATCGAAATTTTAGAGTTATTTTCTATTTCCGAGTTTTTCGAAGGCCCCTTGCAGTTTCGAGGTCTGTGACACATATTGGTGTCCAACGCGCTGCGGTCAGTAAAGTAGTGCTATCCACACTATTTTTTAGCATATCAATAGGGTTCTTCCTTTCCCATCGCATTTTAACAGTTGCATTATATAAAATTGGTAATGTGGAGAGGGGAGAGTGTAGGGGGGTGCAGGGGCTTACCTAAAACCAATTTAAAATATTTGGGTCAGTGACAACTCTTGCAAGTTAAGTAAGATTACTTTAAAATAGCGAACTATAATTAACTCATTTCAGGTGTTCAAATAAGTGTTGGTGTGGTATATATTATCTGTTTAAAATTATTTAAACATTAACCCATGAAATGTAAAAACAAAAACGAATTCAGAAAAGAGCGGAAGACGAAAGTCAGTGCTTTTAAAATATACAGCTGCTCTTCGACCAAAGTATATGATATATTTTATCAAGTTCCCATTTCAACAAGTTTCGACAGTGGGAAAAATACCAAGAATAATGCTCTACAATTTGTATCTGACGTGGCACCCCTCCTCACCCCACGTTTGCCCTCATTGACGGTACCTAACTTTGTGTGTACCTTATCCTCATACAGTTCGGCACATGTGAGTACACTACCGTTTTTGAGGCAGGGAAATAGTCCAACATTTTATGAGAAGGCAGATATTTGCATGTGGAATTTTTTGTGCAAACAGGAATGGGACCAAGTTATGTAAGGCCCCTCGGTCATCTGACCCCAGGCGTATTTAAAAAAGAAAAAAAAAGACCTGCAATGCTTCAGTATTTGATAGGATTAACAGAGGCTCCCACGCGATCTACCGGTATTCGAAACTCTAAATTATCCGCAAATATAAGGCCGGGTATTATAAGGTTATGTAAGTAATTTGTCCCTGGTTTTTTTATGGGGGAAGTTTTCGTCATGTTGCCTATTTGCATGACATAAACGGTATAATATGAGAAGCGCTGAGCACACATCTAATTTTGAAACGGTTCTCAAACAGACTCTAGTATTGGGGGTGGGGTCTTATGTGGCTTCCAAGCCCACTGTTTAATCTATATTTTTTGTTTAGGCCAAATATTCGTTGATCTCTATGTTCTAAATAAAACAATGTTCCATTACAGGAAAATATCCTTTAAATTTCAAATCATGGGTATATTATGATTTCAATATTTATGGTGATGTTGGCTCCACGATTATGTTGACAGCTAGTGGCGATTGTTGAAACAATTAAGTGACCAGGAGCCAGTGGTGGTTTTTCTATTTATAGTGTCTGGGAGATCGATCATTATCATTAAAAAAACAAAACAACAACATACACTTAAACTTGTCAAGAGATTATTTGGAATTTAAAGCATTTAGATACATCTTGTAGAGAATGACGCAGTATAATGACTGTAAATCATTGCGTAGATTTTCTGTTTGTGGTGCGTGGGTGATCGATTATTAAAAGGAAAAAAAAACCACACATACATTTCCACGTTTATTGAGATGATTTGAGATTTATAGAGTTGAGAACAATCTTGCAGAGAACAGCGTAGAAGTAAGTCATGGAAAAGTTAATCCGTGGCAACACTTGTTTCATTCTCTTGCTGATTTATTGGCAACTTAATTCTTTGAAAAAATAACTGGGTAAACATAGACATGGGGGGAATAAGTAATATAATAATCGTATAAAGAAATGCCCCGTTATTAAACAACGAGACTGACTCACCTGAGTGAAGTCCAAGCCACCCGCAGGCGCCGAGGCGATGAGAAGACAGACGAGTCTGCAGACGAAGGTGATGAAGACGGGTGACGCCATGGCGAGTGTGTGACGTTAAAACTTCCTACGAGCGACTCAGGTCTGTTGCTGATCACTGGTTGATCCAGAAATAACGTTGATCCGCTCACAAGTCATTGCTCAGACCATTGCTCTAAACCCCAACGCCCGCGTGCAGGGAGAGCGGTGACGGACCATGGATTTCAACTTCCCATTCTTTGGTATACCTGGACGGAAGATCGTATTAAATATTATGGACGATTGACAAATGGCTGCTTTAGAAAATATTTAATAAATGACGTCATTAATTGGTTTTTTCCGTAAATTGTCATATAGCCGTCGATACAAGGAGCAGTGATGATTAAGAGTTGTCACATGACACATCCTTACATTTCTGGTAGACCGAAATACATTTAAAAAAAAATAATTCCGAGACACTAAAGACATTTAAATATACCTAACCAAACATGAACATAAAATTATCGACATTTTGTATGTAAAAAAAAACAACATAATTATTCTTTTAAAAACTATTTTTATTCATATATATATAAAAGTTCACCACCAAATGTTGGCGTAAACTCGCAGTAGTTTTATTTCATATTTAAAAACAAAGTACTTGATACATTTTTATTTTATAACGTTTTTAGCACAAAATATAGTTTTTTTTTCAATATTAGCTTATCTGAAGTATATATCAGGGACATATAAACTACTTAATTTATTGATTAATGACGCTGCAACATTTTTTGCGACTGGAACATTCGACGCCACAACAATTACTGTTAAACAACACCCCGCATGCACAACGCTGAAGGAACCCAATGCAAATGTCATTTAAAAAATTGAACTGAACTGCCGAGAATAAAGCACAATATAACCACTGTTAAGTTTATTTAGCATTAGACACCGTGAAGGAAAAAAGTCCCACGGTGAACAATGTAAGAGACACGAAAGACAACGGAAAGTCCATCATGTCGTTGTGTCAATTGAACAAAGCTGAAAACATCAAACTGGGATATTTGTTGTCACGGAAAATATCTGCACTAGAAAGTCCCAAGGTTTCGTTGACTTCGACTCGTCTTAATATCCTTTTCCTCACGTGACTAAGACCGGCAATGAAGTTGAAGAGCAAAAGGAAATCTCCGATTAGCTATTTCAACAATACTGATCCTAAAAGGATGTTCTTCAAAAATTTCACCCTCAGATCGGACGAGATTGAATTCTGAATTTAGACATAAGACTAAGCCGAGTGTATGTTTGTTTTTTGTTTTGGGGGTGGGGGGTGGGGGGCATAACTTAACACGGATATCCTCGAAAAAACAACAACAACAACAAACAAACAGCAACAACGACACCGAATGAATCGGAGAGAGTTTGAAAACTCAATTCACGAATTCATTAAATCCAAATATATAATTCATCATAAATTAGGACAAGCACAAGACGTTAGCGAATAAGCATGACGAAAGACCCTCGCTTGGGTCGACCAATCACAGTTTATGGTTGGCAAGTGAGGGTGGCGCAGGGTGGGGGGCAGGTAACAACAACCGGAGTGCGCATGTCTCGTGACCAACAATGCGTCGGCGCTCCCCATCCCGACATTCACTCGCGTTGTTCTCTTTTCTACGTGCTGCTGTTTGCGTCGGTTCTCCCCCTCCCCCCACCTTCTTTTCAATATCTATGAGCAAGTCTGCGTCGTATGCTACGCCGAGGGTCGTATCTAGTATTTTCTAATGAGTTTAGGGCTTTTTAAGGGGGAAAGGGGCTGCTGAGTCGATTGAGATCTTGAAAATATTAATGAAAATTTTAATTACTTACCGGTTGAGTCAGTGTAATATAAATGGGCAAAGCAAAGTAACAAAGACGTTGAAACAGAAGCCAAATAAGATTATTTTTTTAAGCGAGTGTGTCAATAGGAGCGTTTGAGCTACAGGCTGCTCGCATGTTGCAGATTCGTTCAAGTGGGTGGCGACAGTTTTGTGCAGGAAAGTGTGTGGGGATTCGTCGAAGATTGTTTGTTTAATAGTCTTTTTACCTGGAGTTTGGATTCGGGTCAGAGTGACTTTTTGCATTGAATTTGATTTTTTACTTTAAGTCTAAGTGAACTCCCCCCCCCCAAGAAATGCTATACATTTTTTGTAAAGAGATATGCTGAGTATGTAACTTATTGACTGTTCATCTTTCACAAAAGTATTGTAGATATAAAAAATGAAAAATACCACATGTATTAAGTATATTGAAAATTTAAAAAAAATTATTATCCAATCGTAATAAAATGTCTTTATTTAATAAGAGTTTATTCAACATTGTATTTCTTTAAATAAATGTCAGCAAGAAGATTGTACAAAACAAACTTAAACAACAAGTTAAGACATAATAAATACATTTTTAATACATTTCTGTTATCTCCTCAAAACTACTGACGGATGAAACGGTTTGCAATGTAGTCCCTGAAACATTATGGATGGGGAAAAAAAACAACACAAAACCAAATGGATCACACGAATTACTGTCGGATAACACGGTGATTTCCTTACTTAAAGAACTTGTGGCTTGTCCACCTTTCAGGATGTCGTGTCTATTCTGTTTGGCGAAGTAAGAGGGAGAACTGAAATGTCATGCGCGTGGGATTTGCTTGAGTTCGTTCTGAGATGAACTCAATTCGTCCCGGGGGGGGGGCAGGTTGGAGTTATAGGATTTAGGAGATTATGAATACGTGGGTTGTATTTTGGAAGTCCGCTTCAAAATGAGACTGTTTCCGGTAAGACACCTCAATAAATTTTCGCGTATTGAATTCATTGCAAGTGTTTGGTGTTAGAGTTTGGGAGAAGGCTAGAGCTGGTTGCGGTAAAACAAAACAAAAAATTAGAAATTGCCTGAGTTGAGGAATTTCAAGATTGTGTCCGAATTGGAAAAAGAAATATCGCGTTTTAATTGGACAATGTTTGTTTTTTCGGGGGGGGGGAGACATTGAAATGACACCGATTTGATATTTAGGGGCCGTCCATAAAGTAAAGTACGTCACACTATTTTTGGCCATTTTTAACTGTCACAAACTGTAACAAATCTTGGACCCCACCGCTAAAGTACGTCACACTTTCGAACAAAAATTTCTGTTTTTTATTAACAAAATAATTAAAATTTAATATAAAACACCGTGACGTCACACATGGCCGGACAACCCCAATCCCACCTGTCACAAACTGTCACACTTTCTTACACCCCCTACCCCCCTCTAGAGCGTGACGCACTTTATGGACGGCCCCTTAGCAAATAAATGTGTCATTCTAAGGTAACCTGCCAAAAAAAAATTAAGCCGGCAGGCCAATCCTGACACTTGCAGACAACGGTGGCATGCATACTGACTTATGTAGCTGATTAGAAAGGTTATTAACATAACTTCATTGTCATATTGACACGGTTCTAAAACGTAAACTGTACAGATAAAACAGAAACGGAAATATTTTAATTTAAACATTCCGATGAAGAATCACTATTTCTCTATTCATAATTCAAAATACTTAATTCTCTAGGTAAAAATCTGTCAGACAAAACATTACTAGAAGCAAACTTCGGTGGTTGAGTGGCAGCGCGCTCGACTGGTGTACCAATGGTCACGGGTTCGAATCCGTGTGAAGGCAACGATTTGTTCCCGGGGACTAGGGCGTCCCTGAGTCCCCCAGCTCCGAATGGGTACCTAACACTACATTAGTGTTAGGCGGCTGGGTAATGCGTGGAACCCACAAAGCCGTGGCCTGTGAATGCTGCATCACTTGCCAACAGATCATCTGTCATGGTCTGTGGACGCAATTATCTTCTGCATAGAAGGAGCGTCTGTATAGATAAGATAAGATAACCTCCATTTAAACAATTTTTTGTGTGGATAAAGGCCATTTTAAAACCTAACGCATGCTCTTTTTGCTGCATGGAAGTTTCTTTTGTTTTACAAACATGAGAATATGATGTAATATATCTACGTAATTATAAGAAAGGCGTGTGTGTGGGTGAGGGGGGAGGCTTACAAAGTTAAAACTATTTCAGGAGAGTAAATGAAGTGTGGGGTGGTCCACCTCCTGGGGATTCTTATAAAGTGCAATAGGTGTTAGGTGGCTTATTTCTAATCACAATTGTTAGGTGTGTTATTACTAGGCTAAACTGTTAGGTGGCTTATTTCCAGTCACCACTGTTAGGTGGCTTATTTCTAGTCACCATGGTTAGGTGGCTTATTTCTAGTCACCACTGTTAGGTGGGTTTTTTCTAGTCACCATTGTTAGGTGGATTATTTCTAGTTACCATTGTTAGGTGGCTTATTTCTAGTCACCATTGTTAGGTGGCTTATTTCTAGTCACCACTGTTAGGTGGCTTATTTCTAGAGGTCATTCTTTTCACAGAGATGTGGACAAAAATCAATTTTAAATCAATTGCTATTTACTGTTTTGGGATACATTTTAAAAATTCAAGAAGGAGATCTTTATTTGATTTTATCATAAAAATTCCCATTCCACGCAATTTGTGACATAATCCGATACCCAGATATAATATTTTCTATCACTTATATAACACGTGTCCTATTTCATTGAGAGTTCAATTAAAATTATTAAACGGTTGCTCAAATATTTTAACTTTGAGATTCTTTCACTGACACGACTGAATAAAACCTTCTGAAAACATATTGATTACATCCATAATGGTTACCTTTGAAGGAAGTTCGAGAAATGCAAATATCCTGAAACTGAATTTTGCGGTTGTGCAGGTCTTCCAATAAAAAACGATCTACAATTGGAATGAATGAATGAATGCCTGCGTCATACGGATATTTTGACAAGAGAGGAGTCGGATATCCTCCTTTGGAATGAGGTTTTCTAAGATGGCAAGAGTTAAGTCCCTCAAACACAATCCTCAAAATAGCAGCTAGGCTTTCAGTAAAAAAAAATAAAAAATTAATGAACTCTTATTTTTTATTTGTATTTTAAATTACGTTCACCATCTAACATTTTTTAGTCTTCTCCTTTTTCCACAATAGAAAAGAAATAAAGTTAAACCCAATACATACATAGCACTTCCTTGGCTCGCAGCGCCAAATACATGTAAGTTACTTTCAGCAACTTTAATGGTATACAAAAATATTTCAAAATATAATGTTTAAAAATCCTCCATATTTCAGTTCAAACTTGAACAATATGAGGGAATCGTTGTTTTTATTGGTGACCGACAAGTGAACACTGGACAAGTGAACAGTAGACAAGTGAACACAAGACAAGAGAACACAAGACAAGTGAACACAAGACAAGTGAACACTAGACAAGTGAACACAAGACAAGCGAACACTAGACAAGTGAACACAAGACAACCGAACACACGACATGTGAACATACGGACAAGTGAACACGAGTGTTCAGTTGTCTGGGAGCCATTTTTATTAACAGTACTATAGATTTAAAATCGAGAAAGTATCTTTTTTAACATAAAATTTGCCCCAAACACATAAAAAATGAAAAAGATTTAACTTACGTTGCTACTAACTGCTGATTAAATATACTATTTTTTTAATAAAAAAAGCTCTCATTGCACAGCTGTCTATCGTTGGATTTAATGGAATGCCTTCCAACAGATTAACTCCTTTCATTTATCCACTCATCCAGCCTTTAAATATTTCCCAACCCACCGACGGCGCCCGCCCTTGTTAGGCTAGCGAGGAGACCGACCCAGTCATCGCTGTGACGTCTCTTCTTTTAAAACCAAGAATGCGATTTCTTCCGATAGATAGATCAAAACACGTTGTGGTTTGTACTATGTTCGGCACCAAGTCGTTTTTTTAAAGCCTATCGAGTTGTTTAACTTTCTGTTTGATTGTATAGGCGTGGCGGACTACTTGCTAGGTGGGAGGGGGGGGGGTTAGCGTGGGTGGTTGCTGTCAACGTACAACGTCAGGTAAGTTCGAAGACTAACAAAGGTGTGCAGTGTAAAGAAAATGAAAATACTGGAACATATTTAAATTATAATAAATGAATATAAAACAAGGGGATTTCTGTCAACTGCGATTGAGTTTCAATAGAACCAGACTTAGTCAGTTGGCGGTTGTTGGAAATAACAATTTAATAATTTAAGAATAAAACGTTTACATTTTGAACAACAATTGAATGAGATAACAGCATGTCAAGTGTTATGCATTAAATTAGAGGACTTTAAAGGTGTGTGGGCAAGTTTACATGTTTTATTCGTACATGACCAAATATTTTTCTGAAAATTGTCAAGTGGCTAATCGTATAGACTTTAAAAAAATATCTTTACATATGATTCATAATTATAACTCTCATATACGATTTTAAGAAGTATATTAATAACCTTTTTAGTATGGGATTGAGGGAGGGGAGGGATAGAAGATTTTTGATGTTAGGAATCGTGTTGTGAAAACGTTAATGCATTAAAACAAATATTTTAAAACCTGAGAATAACAAAGCAGAGTGCGTTGCTGCATTTCATTTCCGATGTCATCTTCTATGTGGTTATCATTACTTTGTTAAGTAAACAAGCATTGAATGACAAAGCCACGAATTAAGAAAAAACGAATTATTGAATGTAGATGTTCCATTTAAAATGGTATTACTTACATTAATCGTGTCCCTAATTGAGTGGAGCAGATTTTAGAAAAAGAAAGAACTTGATTTTTTACAACAAAAATAAATCTCCACCTATCTTCAATAAAATAATACAAAACTCGTAAAAAAACCAAGTTTTTGACTATAAATCCTTTATGTACGAGACATAACTAAAATAATGTTCATTATAATACGCAGCGCAAGACCATCCAAAAATACAAAATTGCAGTTGTGTCGTAAAACATGTTTTAATATAACGCGCACCGATAAGGAATATGTTTATAAAAAGTGTTGTCAATAAAATATGCACCTTATTGTGCGACAGAAAGGTTGTTCAATATAATACGCACCGCGACACTCTATCTCAAAAAATAACATGATACATAGAAATAAATAAAATAATCTAAAAATTCAATAATTTAATTACTGTTCATGCGATCTATCTGAAATTTTGATACCTCGTTGTTATCATCGACACGAGTCTGCCTGCAAAATTTAAGATCGCTAGCTTATGAGGAAGTGGGTTAAAAATCGATCAAAAGTTTTGGCGACAATCAAGCAAGCAAGCAAGAGTTCAAACAAACAGACACCACGAGTTAATATAAATGATTTTAAAATACAAAAAACTTTTAATTATTTAAAAAATAGGTCACCTACCATTTAATTTATCTCCTACAAAAATGGAAGAAGAAATAAAACTCGAGGAGATATCCTGACAGTATCCAAGAAAAATCCAGGTTGTTTCTACCACCAAAAATAAGCTTTTCCTTTGTTTTTTTTAAAATTCTTGTTGTTTTTTAAAGTTTAAAGTAAGTTAAAAAAAAATTAAATCCCTATCAAATTATCGCGCTGTATAGACCGTCTTCATATCGTTTAAAACCATGATGTCATTTAAAACTTTCAATAAAAATCAATCGAGCGCATCAACAGTGGATTTAGATTGACCAGATCATCGTATGCGGTTTTAAAAGAGTATTCTATTCCTAACGAGATCCTTCAATAACCGTTCAATATAAATAACAGACATAAAGAAGCGGCTGTATTAATAGTTCTCGGAAACGGACACCGCTATTTAAAACTAACCAAACCCTCTCACCACACTGAAGGTTTACTTAATGACCAAACCGTCATGCCTGCTCCGAACCCGGTTCATTCCAACTCTTGGCCCGAATACGCCCCACAACATTTTGGCCAAACTTTCTCCCCCACCCCCTACCCCACCACGCCGCCCCCTCCACCTTTTATTTCTACCCACCCCAGGCCTTAACCGTCTGTTTCGGTCAGAAGATTGGCAGCTGACGACTACCTGCATGGTTTCTTTCCCCGTATGCGCGAGCATCTCCAATATTGACTACATGAACTTGCCGTCTTTTGACGGGCAATGTTTGAACAGGTTTTTTCTAAGCGATATACAATTCTAAACAAAAGGATGTGTTTAAGGTTGAGAGCACTTTAAAAAAAAATCTTTAAGTGTGTGTGTGTTCTTGAAGACGTTTTAGAACATACGAAATGAATAAATTTGGTCACTGGTCGCGGCCTATGTTATTTCGAGAGCGGATTGGTATGTCAGTGGGCGGGGGCCCATGTGGGTGGGGGATGGAGGAATTTTGTATGACTGTGGAGTTTGTATTGTTTTGGATGAGCGGAAATGATTCATGATATAAGGCATAGAAAGACAGTGAGAGCGAGACAGAGATAGAAAGAGAGAGAGAGAGAGAAGAAGAGAGAAAGGAGAGAAAAGAGAGGCAGACAGAGAGAATCAGTTAGAGAAAAACAGACAGAAAGAAACACATATACATTATACATACATATATATATATTAGGGCTGTTAACGATGAATTTAAATTTAATCGTTCACTTTCGCAAAATTAACGATTAATTAATCGTTAATTTCGATTAAAGCCAAAAATTGACTTTTATGGTGTCATAAGTATCATTTATTAAACGTACTTGTCTAAAATCGAAATAACACTGGAATGGCTTCTTTACAATATGACATCTTTTAACCAACAACGCAAACAGACAAGTGAATCGACATTATTTCGTTCAAGTGATGAGCTGGTCTTATTGACAAAATAACCAGCCGAGCTGAACAATCGTTCACACAGCTTTAGTTAAGATTGTCTCAGCTGAAGTTTCTGATACTGTAGTGGATGTTTGCTTTGCAGGTGATATGATAGAGACGAGTTAGAACCATGGTAGCAATGTTCCCATTAGGCAGCGCGGCTGCGCAGATATTTGACCAAAGGACACAATAACCTTCATCATTTTGAACATTCACGTCAGTCAATAGTTTAAAACCAAAATATTCGTATAATCGTCCGTAAATTAGTTTATATTTATCGGCCGAATATTTTACTTTTTGACTGCTAGTACATTGATAATGGGTCGATTAATCAGTGGCGTAGCTAGGGGGGCGGTGGGGGTGGTCCGCCCCGGGCGGCACTCATTAAGGGGGCGGCATTTGTGGGCATTTGAAAAGTACAACCATTTCCGACAACCGCCCTTTTTCTTTTCAAAGGGGAAAACCAAGGTGAAACAAAAATATTTGTAATTTTGAGGCTTAATTAACGGATTTGCAAAACATTTTTTTGATTACATAGTGGATATTATAACTAACGCAAAACCGTTCAAAAATTTTTAATCGCTCAAAAAAGGTAGCCATTTGTTTGGAAAACTAAGCGGTATAAGTCACAGATGACTCTTTTATAAGAAAATAACCAAAAAACACATCACCGCTGGGCTGAATAATATGTGCTATTATTATCGCCACGACAGTTTTTATGTGGAATGTTTACATTCGCAGAATGATGCGCGAATACTTACCTACAAGGCATGGTGGTAAAAATATTGTGTTTAACTTGCAAGTAGTCATTTGTATTACTGCTTCAGTTTTCAGAAAATTATTGTAAGGTAAGTTATTAAAAATTTAATTTATTTTGCTTTTATTGCATTAGTTTGTGTTTTTCATTAAAATGCGGTTAGTCATTAAAAATAGTACGCCTATCCAATTTAATAAAGTAATGTGTAAATAAGTTGAATTAGTCTGTTTTATGGAAAATAATTAAGATTTATGATAAGAATATGAAAATATTCAAATTTCTCCTTTAATAAACACCACAATAGGCATAGATACTTTCGAAAAAAGACATACCAGTACTTTAAAATTTCAAGCGTCTTGGAAAAATTGACACCTGAAGAAGTAACTAGTAAAACGAGATCAGATGCTGGAATTTTACTCAATTCAATGCAATCTTTTTCTTTTCTATGTGATCTCAGTAAATGGGAACCCGTCATTTTTTAAATTAATTCAAACCCATTGCATGGAACAAAGAGGTGTGCTAATAGAAAAAATATTTTATATCAGCCAAACAATTTGTGAAGAGTTGGAGATATCAACTAAACGCGGAGTTAGAAAAAAAATATGAGTGGGGAAAATTAAAAAGACATGGTTCTATCTATAGAAAAAGAAGTACATCGAGAAATGTTTTTATCCATGGATGGAATTATAAAAGAACGTTTTGATGAGTTGCATTTCCTTGCAAGAAAATATTCGTATTTAATACCATGTAACCTACAAAATTAAGCATTAAAAATCAAATAACTTACTGTTTTGACATTGATAAAGCACAGTTCAATATGGAAAGAAAAAGGATCCAGGTTTTTATGGCTGTACCTACACTACAAGAAGAGACATTATGTTAGAAAAACGGGGGAAAAGGCCTCCTTGATCTATTAAAATTTATTCAACAGTATAGATTCTGTACCACCCAACATTGTAATTTTGCTATGAATTTTTTCAACTATTGCTATCAGTGTCGCTAGTTATGAAAGGAGCTTCTCCAAACTGAAGTTGATAAAAAAATCTTCGTTCCACAATTAGCGATTAAAGACAACAAAATCTTGCAATACTCTCCATAGTCCATAGAACAAGATAGTTCAGATAATTTTAATTTTGATAGCACAATACACGATTTTTCTATCATGAAAGTTAGGAAAGTAAATGTATAAATATGTTTACATACTAATGTATACAATTTCTTTCTTTGTAAATAAAAAATCATTTATTTATAAATACAAAATAAAAGAATAGTGATTGGTAATGGTTTTTTTGGGGGGTGTAAATTTGTTGGAATATGTTTTGTCTCATTTGGGGGGGGGGTGGGGGTAGGACCTGCTACCTCAGTAACTTTCTTGTGGCCTTTAAAAAAAGTATCTTGTATTCTATAAATTTGTATTTATAGGTATATAATCTTATGCGGCTCTTTTATTACTGCTTACATAAATATGGCATGCAATGGTAAACATGTTTCCCACCTTTACTTCGTTTCAATTACAATTGTTTATTCATGTTTATTAATTGATAAAAACCATAATATAATCGACTAACTGGCCGTTCATAAATGACGTCACGCGATTTCGGCTGAGTTTTCACCCCCCTCCCCTCGTCACACGTCGTCACAAAAACTTAGACCCCTTCTTCAATATAAGACGTCACAAAGCTTTTACACCCCCCCTCCCATAAAAGCCGCATTTTCTGTTTGAAAATGAGCATGCTTCAAATAAAAAATTTGTCATTTAAGTATGTTTTTAGTGAAACGCTGCATTCTAATATCGTAACACGCATTTTACATAAACGTCATTAAATAAATTGTCAGTAATCAAATATGCAATTGAAAATTTTATTTAAAGTTACTAATTTTGACGTGACGTC
Organism: Ampullaceana balthica; assembly: GCA_944989445.1. Lineage (NCBI taxonomy): Eukaryota > Metazoa > Mollusca > Gastropoda > Lymnaeidae > Ampullaceana > Ampullaceana balthica. The sequence goes on along the minus strand of CALYLW010000073.1, from coordinate 729,142 downwards.
ACATTTCTTAAACACCCAACCCCTCGTCTCACATCGTCACAAATGTGTGACTCCCCCCCCCCGGTGCGTGACGTCATTTATGGACGGCCCCTAAAAAGGGCGGCAATTGGAGACCGCCCCGGGCGGCAAAATGTCTAGCTACGCCACTGCGATTAATCGTTAAAAAATTGTTAATCGTTAAGAAAATTTAACAATTAATCTAGAAATTAATCGTTAATTTTCGCAGCCCTAATATATCGATTAAAGCCAAAAATGGAAATTTAGTCTTTCATAAGTAACATTTTTTAAACTTACTTGTGGAAAATCGAAATAACACTTGAATTTCTTTTCATATGACATCTTTTTACCAACAACGCAAACAGACAAGTGTACATTGACATTATTTGGTTCAAGTGATGAGCGGGTCTTATCTTTATACCAGTGGTTCCCAAACTTTTTTGATCCGTGGACCCCTTTTATATTCGAAACTTGTTCACGGACCCCCAAGAGAAAAAACTACATAAATGTATAGTATAAAAAAGCGACATTTTGATGAAGTATTTATTGAAATTATAACTTTTGTTTAAAATAAAATTTAAACAATGATTTGGATAAACGTGATTAGATTTTATGCGTTTATTTATGTCTGAATCAATGTTTGTGAGTAGCACCCACAAATTCAGCTCTAATTTATAGCAGGTTTCTTTCTTTTAAAATAATTTTTTTTTAATGATGAGGTTCATTCACGTGAAGACGGGAAAGCAGTTAACAATTTCTGTACAATAACCAATAATGCAGGAATTGATCCTACATGTGGAAGAAAATCAGAAGCCCCGAGCCTAGTGCTCTTCATGGGTCTTCCTGGAAGACCCTCCCAGCTATCTGGCCCCCTCCCCCAGAAAAGGACGTTGACAGCTGGGAAAACCCCCCGGAGCGGTCGCTTCTGAAGCGGCCACCTGGGCATCTAAGACAGAAAGTCGAGGATGCCTCCCACTAAGTTGACCTCACAAGGAGGGGTGGAATTGCCTTACTACGACCCGCTACCACTTCGGCGCCACCCCGGCAAAGCATACGAGTCTCAATGGTTAGGATCGCCGCAATGCGGGGGATCATCAATGACCTACCTAGGGTGCAACCCCCACTGGAAGGTTTCCTCAGAGCTGGCGTCCGCTGCGTTCTTCGCGGTACCTTTTGCTAATCCGTGCTGGCGCTCCTGGCCCTAAACCGGCACCGCTCAATGGCGTTGTTAGTAAAATTGAGGGGGACGAAACGGTCGCTTCGGATTTACCCGACCCTCAACGGGTACTTTGGTTTTCATCATCGACAATGCATTTAAGATGCTTTGTCTAAGATCCGTACAGCGACTGTAATCATATGTGACTAGCACCTAACCCTAACATATCGGACTTTGGCATTGCCTGCTGGGAGATGTTGGTTTCAGGTCGCCGAGTCGCGGTCAGGTCCGTACCCCACGACCTTACTCATCCGCCGAGCCCCGTAGAGGCCTCCCCCTTTCGACGGTATAATGCAGGAATTTAAAAAAAATAATTGGGATCTGTTTTTGTAACCAGAGTTTGGGGTATCCTTGTTCAAACATTGGTTTAAGTTCCTAATTTGGGGATATTTCTATAAGCTGCTTGTGTTCGTATGGATTCATATGTATTTGTGCACGCGCAAAACGATTCAACTGCCAGTCGGGAATATCCAAGCGAAAAATATCCTCAAATTTCGGTTTAGGTCTGCATGAATAGTTCCTAAGTGTTGACGGTGAGCCAACAAATCTGTATCTCCTATTTTGCAATTTCTAAAGATTTGGAAACTGAAAACTCTCTCCTCTTCCCAAGCTTTTTTTGTACAGAAAAGGTTTTGCAACAAACGCAGACATGACACTTTTAGTTTTGGTTAAATTGAATTGGTTACCTTGTTGTTTGAGATTTGTTTCCATAAATTTGGTACATAAATCTTTCATAATCATTATTTAAGGTTAATTGTGTGGCAAATCATTGTCTTTGCCCTCCAGGAATTCATACACTGAATTAAAGAGAACATCGAATCGATTTAAACATGCACGATTTTATAACCAACGTATTTCAGTGTGAATAAGTAAACGATTATAGTCTTTGTCATGTAACAAACAATGTAAAGCAAATAATCTCTCATTAAAGGCATTCTTTTTTATTTTGTAAACTGCTCTAATGATATATTCTAGTGATCCATGCAAACGTTCGCTAAGATATTCTGAAAATAATTGATGTCATTGAAGGACACAATGTAATGAGAATACATTTGGTACAGCTTATTTTAGGTGTGCCAGAAAGTCAAGGGTATAGCTTTAACCTTAAAAAAAAATTAATTCAGTAAATTACGTTTCACCTTTCGTATCTGTTTCCAAACATTTAACCATTTTTTCAAATATTCAACAACACTGTCTTGTCTGCATTTTTTTCTTCGGGTCACTCATTTTCTTATCTGTTGTAACAAACCACTGTTAATAATTATAAAAATTTTCAATGGAATGCTGCAGTAGCTCCATTTTGAAAAAAAATATTTGATGATATGATACATGATACAATTTAGATAAATATAACTTCCTGACACGTCGAAATTTACCCAACCTTGAAATCCTCGTTGATTCACGTTAATAAAAACTTGTATTTTTTGACCTACTGATAGGAATTCTGCAATTCATCAAGCGTGACCTTTCAATAAACCAAGTACATGTATTTTGATTGGTTATAGCTGTTAAAATTACCGTAGCTCCAATTCCTTTTCTAGGAAACACAACATAGTACTCCACGACTGATAGAAACTCAGATGGTATTTAATTAGTAGAAAAAATATTCATTTTATTTATTGTTTTTTATTTTAATTTCTATAATAATAAAAATGGATCTCAAATTTATCATTTTTGTTAAACCTTCCGTGGACCCACTGACGTTGTTCAGGGACCCCCAAATCAATTTTAATTTTCCACTGACCCCCTGTAAAGTTCCGGGGACCCCTGGGGGTCCGTAGGGACCAATTTGGGAACCACTGCTTTATACTAATAAATGGCAAAGCCCTTACTCACTGACTGACTGACTGACTCATCACTAATTCTCCATTTTCCCGTGTAGCTAGAAGCATGAAACTTTGGGAACTTGCTGAGTACACTCTCACGAGGATAATTGGCGAAAAAGAATTTTAAAACTCACACTCTTGGGGGCTGGGGGCCCAAAAACGCTTTTTTTTCCTAATATGGACTATATAAAATATGAAAATAACTAATTTTCCTATTTTCCGAGTAGGCAGGAAGCATGAAACTTTGGGAAGTTGTTGAGTACTATCCCGCGATGGTAATGGGCGAAAAAATATTTAAGTAATCCCTTTCTGGGGGCTGGGGGCCCAAATGAATTTTTTCCTTATATGAGCTATATAAAAACTGAAAATCACAAATTCTGATATTTTCCGTGTAGGTAGAAGCATGAAACTTAGTGGCGTAGCTCGACCTTTTGCCGCCCGGCGCGGTCTCCAATTTGCCGCCCTTTCTAAGTTAATATCATGGCTTTTATAAATTCATAAACATAAATAAATAATTGTATTTGAAACAAAGTAAATGTGGCGAACATTTCTACCATTGAATGCCATATTTAAGTTAGTGGCAATAAAGGAGGCCAAATAAGATGTTCTACCTATAAATACATATTTTTATAAAAATACCAGATACTTATTTTAAAGGTTACAAGAAAGTTACTGAGGTTGCACCCCCCCCTCCCCATGAGACAAACGTATTCCAAATTTACACCAAAAAATTAAATTACCAATTAGTATTGTATTTTGTATTTATAAATAAATGATTTAATTATATTTTTACAAACAAATTGTGTACATTAGTATGTAAACATATTTTTTATACATTTATTTTCCTCACTTTCATAGTAGAAAAATCGTGTTTTTTGCTATCAAAATTTAAATAATTTTTATATTTTGTTCTATGGACAATATTGCAAGATTTTTTAGTCTTATATCAAGGGTCGGGTAAATTTTTATCTGAGAGAGCCATACATTATTTTTAAAACTAAAAATTCAAGTAAGTGTGTGCATTTTGTGTAATTTCAACACTAAAAGTACCATAATTATGTCTCTTAATTTTTTTAATATCATTGTAATGCTGTTTATTGTTTATGCAATTCAAAGGAATCTGAATAAACGTTTTCTTAAAGAATAGTCGAATATATATCTGAGAGCCAGATGCAGCCATCAATAGAGCCACATCTGGCTCGCGAGCCATGGTTTCCCAACCCCTGTCTTAAATCATGCACTCATTGTGGAACGAAGATAATTTTTTATCAACTTCAGTTTGGAGAAGCTCCTTTCACAACTAGCGACACTGATAACAATAATTGTTATAAAAATTCTTAGAATACAAAATACACAAACAAATTGTGCAATGAAAACAATATATTTAAGCTTTATTTATAAACTAATACGACAAGCGGGCATTTTCCTCCATTTTCCCAACGCAATGCCTCTTTTTGTAGTAAAGGTACAGCCACAAAACCTGGATCATTTTTCTTTCATTAATGGAACTGTTCTTTACCAATGTCAATAAAATCATTTATTTGACATTCAATTTCTTCACTTAGTAGGTTACATGGGATTATACACGAATATTTTCTTACATGGGCATGCATTGATCAAATAGTTCTTTTTATTCCTTTATAATTCGATCAATGGATTAAAACATTTCTCGTTGTACTTCATGTTATAAAGATAGGACCACATCTTGGGAATTTTCCCCACTCACATGTTTCTAACGTGGCGTTTCTCTTATTTTCTACAAAGTAAATAAACGATTCTACAACTTTAACTTCGCCAACATCAATAACTACGTATCTTTTAATTTGACTAGTTTAATATTTGTGGGAAATATCTGGAGAGCTGTCAAATATCATACAAAAGTTTTTAGCTTGCTTTAATTGGTCCATTATTGTTTTTCTCGCTGCACCTCTCAATAGGTCTATGAATTCATTTTGAATCATTTTCCACAAATAGGAGACACTATATTTATTACCCATCTTAATTTGTACTAAATGTTCACATAATACTGGGTCGTACTTGGCCAATAAGTCCAAAATCTCTAGAAAATGTCCTATATTTTCAATTGAATTGATGTCTTCCTCATGAATACTTGCACGATGACCTCTCAGCGCCAAATTTTGTTTAGCTAAGAATCTAATTATATCAAGTATTGTTAGAATTTCCTTTAATTTTTCTTATTTCTTTATCAATATTCTGTTGTTGTAGATTGTAGATTATCAAAAGTTGCACCATGTCCAATTCTTATTTCTAATTCCTTCCATTGGAAAAATGATCGAATCTGCAGTAGACTCAACTCGTGTTGACTTATTCAGTAGACTCAACTCATGTTGACTTATTCAGTAGACTCAACTCGTGTTGACTTATTCAGTAGACTCAACTCATGTTGACTTATTCAGTAGACTCAACTCATGTTGACTTATTCAGTAGTCTCAACTCGTGTTGACTTATTTTGAGATTAAATTTCCACTATTTGCTAAAACTATTTTCCGTGTTAAAATTTGATTGGAAAAAAATCATCAAACAGTTGACAGCAAAAACAATATATAATTTTCTTCAATGGTGAATACACCATCCACAATCTTAACAAATTTTCACTATTATGCAAAATTTGGGGAAAAAAACAATCGCGATTAATCTTTCTTGTGAAAAATCGTAAGAATTTTCACTAAAATAGACTAATTCAAACCATCTAAACATTACTTTAATAGGATATGCATAAACGTTTTAGTGAATAAACGTATTTTAATGAAACACACACATTTTGTTTGTGCTACTTTAATGAAAAAAACAAACAAAAAGAAAAACAAAAAATTAATTTTTAATAAATTACCTTAGAATAATTTTCCGAAACTTAAACAGTAATATAAAGTACTTGCAAGTTAAACACAATATTTGAACCACAATGCCACGTGGGTACTTTTTCGCGTATCATTCTGTGCATGTCGAAAATCCACGCAATAACTGTCGCGGCGATATAAATAGTATATTCGGTCCAGCAGTGATGTGTTCTTTGTTTTGTTTTATTATAAATAGCGTCATCTGTGATGTATACCGCTTAATTTTCAAAACAAATCGATACCATTTTTAAACGATTTAAAATTTCTTCACGGTTATGCGTTAGGTATAACAAACAGTATGTAATAAAAATGTCTTGAGAATCCGTTAATTACGACTCGAAAGTACGAATATTTTATTTTCACCCGGGTTTTCCACTTTCAAAAGAAAAAGGGCGGTTGTCCAAAAGGGTTTTACTTTTCAAATGCCGCCCCCAAATTTGTGTGCCGCCAGGGGCGGAACGCCCCCACCGCCCCTAGCTACGCCACTGATGAAACTCTGAGTGGTTGATAAGTACACTTCCGCGATGGTAACAAGGGAAAACAATATTTAAATTATCACTTACTGGTGGCCGGGGGCCCAAATGTAGTTTTTTTCTTATATAAAAAAACTGACTCATCACTAATTCTCCAACTTCCCGTGTATGTAGAAGCATGCAACGTTGGGAAATTGTTAAGTAGCCTCTTACGACGATAAATTTTGTAATATATTGCACACAAAAAATGGACGTTGTGCAACTTTGCACACGAGTTTTTTTAAAATTTGCACACGGACCAACGAAGCTTAGACTTAGAGGGAACGTTGCATGGTAGGCAAAAGATTTCTCTCAATGGACACAATAACCTTTATCAACATTTTGAACATTCACGTCAGTCAATAGTTTAAAACCAAAATGTTCGTGTAATCGTCCAGAAATTATTTATATTTATCGGCCGAAATATTTTACTGTTTGACGTCCAGTACATTTATAAGTGGTGGGTCGATTAATCGTTAAATTTTTAAATCGTTTAACGATTAATCGAAAAATTAATCGTTAATTTCAGCATCCCTAATTTAAATACTTAATGGAATTAAAACGTTACATTTTTATTAAATATCATCTATCCTTAAATAAACATTAATTCATTAATTTTATTAAATAAAGGCACTGATTTTGGAGCGTCTTCAGTACTGCACTTGAGTTTTGTAGAAACATAGAGGAAGTGATTGATATCAATATAGTGACAAACCTTGCTAGCCTTGCCCCAGGCTCTGACTACCTACGCTACGCCACTGGGTGTGGGTAGTGGAAGGTACAGGGTCTTTCATGATGTAATTTTTTTTATTAAGTTATATATTTTTAAATATTATCTTTGAATAAAAATTTTAAAATCTACATAGTGGTGATCAAAATTAAGTCAGTGGACGAAAGACTGCAGAGAGTTGTGTTCGTGCTGGTGGTTATATGAATAGTCATGTAATTTAGAAGGACTCTCTTCGCCCTTTTTATTTTTTAGGTTTTGCGCCACTGTTATTCTTTTAGGTTTTGCGCCACTGTTATTCAAAAACGGTTATTTAAATTTTGCCTACAAGATTACAAGAAAACACTTGGCACCTTAATTATCCAGGACACCGGTCAGTGGCAGAAGTTGGCAGAGCCCATACGACGACTCTGGCAGTCAAGCGACGGCAGGAAAATTTGCTGAGTGGAAACATTTATGTAAGGTCAGTAGACAGTGAATTTTATCACCCACAAGCCACTTAAACACCACAGTATCCTATTGACGCAATGAGGTCAGAACAAAATTAAACAGGTATAATCGATTTGTTTTTGCTCTGTTTACTGTCATTGACGGTCATGTGGACTAGCTGTAGTTTGACATACATCAAACAAACAATGATCACGGGGGTTTTCCCGTTACATTAGACCTTTTCTTTAGGACACTGCGGAAACGGCAATATCACACATACAAGTTGGCTCGCCACCTGGTCTAATCAATAAACGAAAGAGAACCTACGAAATTAGACAAAGAAGAGCAGAATCAAGTTAATGAACGACTCCTTGCCTTGTTCTAAAACAACGGTCCTCATCCGGTGGTACATGGACCACTAGTGATCCCTGAGACTGTTGTCGTATTTAGCAGGATAATTTCGAAATTGTTGAACTGTTTATCTTATCTGTTACAGATGCTCCTTCTATACAAAAGATTATTGCTTGATTATTTTTGTCTCATTATTATTTAAAGAATATTTTAAGAAATTCGAGAAGGACATCTTGAAAATATGCTCAGTCAGTGAAATTTAATTTCTTTTTAGACCTTTTAATTAGGAGGGGATGATAATATATTGTAAAAGAAAGTAACTAGAAGAATATACATTTATTATCAAGAAGAGGCTTGAGCTTGCACTATAAATAAACAATTTATAAAAACAAAACTCGTCGGGCAATCAATGGGTAGAATTTTTTTTTACACTACCAGATATATTTAATTAAACATTTTTTTAATAAAGAGAGTATTATTGTAACAATTACAGTTCCTAAAGCAGATCAGATAAGGTAAAGAAGTGTACCGAATGCTCATCTATTCTCAAAAAACATATAAGGCTAGAAAGTCTAAGTCTAAACTAAAATACCTTTTTTTTAAAATGAATTTTTATGAAGGAAGTTTGGCATTGGGACATAAAATTGATTGCCTGGACAAGGGGCCAACCATAAATGACGTCACGCGATTTTTGCCGATTTTTTACCCCCTCCCCCCTCTAAAATACGTCACAAAGCTGGGGTGGGGGGGCTAACGACGCTCCCCAAAATCCCCGAGTCATGTGAGCAGGACTTAGAGTCTGGGGGTTGAGGGGGGGGGGTAACGCACACATAAACTTGTATATTTTGGGGTAACAGGCAAAAAAGTTTGCCGACTCCGAGAACCAAACGGTGCTGCCGTTACATCACAAATGCTTTGATGTCAACATCAAACGACGCAGGGTAAGAATTTCATACGTTATCTTGTTGGTTCTCAAACTTAAGGATTATAATTAGATTTAATTTTCGTGTCTTGATAGCTTACGCCAACCAGCGTCTGATGGCCTACCGACCGGCACATTGAGAAGCACTGATTTTTAAAAAAATAAATCTAAAAAAGTCATTAAAATAAAATTGTAAGTGACCAAATATTTCAGTGGAAGTTTTATTTAAAGTTACCCTTTGATGTGACATCACATTTCTTCAACCCCCTCCCTCCCCCTCGTCACGCATCGTCACAAAAGTGCGTGACGTCATTTATGGACGGCCCCCAAGCCAATAAAACAAACATACTATCAACGTTCAAAACTGTAATAAAAATTCAAGACAAGACTTAGACAATGGATAAACTTTGGACGCAATAACCTTCTCTATTCAAGAAGCGTCTGTAATATGAAATATAAGGTAATGAATTTTTTAATAATTAATAAATATAATACAATCTTCTGCATTAATATATGTTTATAACATTTGGAATACTTCACCAATAAGTTTTATTTAATTTTATTTTTAATTTAAAATTTGTTAATTATTCAACATTTAATGTTTATTCAATAAAAATAAAATTCATCAAATAATGGAACGTAATCAATAAGAAGATAAAAAATTGATTTATTAGACTTGGGTCCAAACTAACCAGTGAAAAATTTTAGTGAGATTTTTTAAAACTGACTTTTGGCTTTAAAATTTTCGTGTAGTATACATTTCATCGAGCAATTTCAAGTAAATTCGACAAGTCAAATAAAATGAAATCACTGGCCGGAGTCGGCCCGCGGACCGTAGTTTGGTGACCCCTGGTCTAATGAACATATTTTTTCTTCTATTTCAGTGGTTGATCAGATGACGTATCCCTCCCAAAATACTTTCCCATTTGAACTATCAAAACTGCGCTAAGCTCATCACAAATAGACATTTAAAAAAAATGTTAAATGTGAAACTTAAAGAGCTCCCTTTAATCTTGCCACAAGCAGATCATCGCTTTATTTTATTCAGTTTCAAATGGTAATTCAAAAATGAATGTGCAAACTATTTAAACCCTTGTCCTGAGAATAACCGCTCTCGAAATACACGGGTATCGTTTGCATCTTTGCGTAACAACTTTTTGCCATTTCACGTAAACATTTTAAAAATCGCGTGGTCGCGGCTCTTTGCGCTTAGGTGTTTGGACTTGGTACGCAGCGGAAACTTTACTGTGAACGATGAAAATAGGTTTACTGCAGAGAAATAATATCACGCTGACTGATAATTTGTTTCTATAATTCTGTTGGTCCGAATAAACTGCGCATGCGCGATATCCCAAGTCAATACCGCACATTTAAAAAAAAATAGGATCAACGTTCTTTGCCTTGCATCAGACGTCAGAAGCAAGATAAACTATACTGCTGAAGTGCCTACCATTGACTACCCGAAAGCAAAATAAACTACATTCCTAAAGTGACTGGTATTGAGTACCCAGAAAAAGGATAAACAATACTGCTTAAGTTCTTTGACTAGCCAGCAACAAGAAAAGGCGTATTGCGTATGTGTCTTTGACTGCTCGTTTGCATCTTGCATGTTGCTGTTGTTATTCTATTTGTTTGTGTCTTTATTTGTTTGTTTTTAACTTCCTCTTCTTGATAGCTTGTTAAATTTTTTCTTTTATTCACATCTATGGGGCTGTCCATAAATTACGTCAACAATTTTTTGGCGATTTTTACCTCCCCCCTCCCCCTTGTCAACAACTTGTCAAACTTCCAGAGACCCCCCCCTATAAAATTACGTCAACATTTGATAACCCCCCCCCCAATAAAAAATAAATAAATAAATAATAAAAAGAAAAATGTTTAGAAAAACAAAGTTTAATAAACTTTTAACTTATGACATATTTCCAATTCATAACTACAAAGGCTTACACTAAACAGAAAAGAGATTACAGGGTTTACAAAAATGTTTACACATTAGGGTAAAGCAGGGTAAAAGGCCCCGTGGGGCAATAGGCTCCACTTACTGGGGTCATTGAGTAAAATGCTTGACGCCATTTTTTAAGGGAAGAAAGGCATTAAGGTCTACATGGTGGAAAGAAACAAAATAATCTGGGAATCATTTAAAACAAAACTTGGGTTTCTAGCCTATGGCATTGACTGTAACTTTGCATTATATTTGTATGAGTGAATTTTTTCTGCAGTTTCCTGTTTTATTCAAACATGTCTTAAAATTTTTGCTCAGTTGGAACATCTTTGTTTTGGTAATAAAAGAATATTTTTAAGCTGAGATTTTCAAATTTCTCTCAGTTACAAGTACATCTATACTAATTAAGTACATTTTTTCACCTTTAACAATCTGGGTATGTCATTTTTTAATTTGCTGCTGACGTCAGGATTTTCAGCACAAATTTGCGCTAAAGTTTCTTTTTTCTTTTTTCGGTATATCTTCTGTTTTTCTTGTTCATATTTCTTTCTTTTCAGTTTTTTTTCTAGCTCATCAACCTTAATTTTTTTCCTTTTAGTTCCTTTTCCTGATCTGAACTTAAAACACCACTTTCTTTTCGTTTATACAAGCCAATCAAATCGGTCTTGAAGATGCTTATCTGACTCAGTAATTCACCTTGTACTTTTGCTTTGTATGTTACAGATTTTTCATCACAAGTAGTACTTAATGGACAAGCTTCTAAATCGATTTCTATGTGGTCTTGTTGAATGGTTTGTGTTTGATGTTTCACAACTTCTTTTTCAATTTTTACATGTGTGGCTGCTTTTTTAGGAAGAACATTTACACTCTTCATAGACTGGTCTGCCCAGAAGCTCATTAATGTTGCCTTATTTTTTCTGTGCTAAGGCGGCATAACTATTCAATAACGAATCTACTTTTGTTGGCAAATCATCCTCTTTTTTCAATTTATTCCAAATTTCAGTTACTTCTCTTTGAGAGTCTTGCTTGCGCTTGTTGGGAAATGCCTTCAAATATCCTTCATACAACAACTTGTGAAAGTTTGGTTTCTCCATTGTACATCTAAAAAAACAAAAATTAAGTTATTAATTCAATTGTTAATAAATTTGTTATTTAAAACAAAAACAAAAAACACAAAACCAGGGAAGAAAAATAATTAGGCCTAGGCCTATTTAACAATATTTCATAATTAATGATAATTCTAAACATTCTAGACATGTACTGTATTTTTAAGACTTCAAATAAGGGCCGGGATAAGCCTGCAGTTTTGGCACGTATATTATTTCGCTGCTAATTTTCTTTTTCCTGAGAACTTTCATTTTTAATTATTAAATGCATTAATATATGTTATATTTTAACTATTACAGCGCTAATTTTTTAGTTTTTAAAATTTCTTAGGCATTTTTTTGGCTCTTGTAAATACATTCATTTTGTTTATCTAGCACCTTGCTAGCCAGATTTGTTACCCATGCTAAAATTAATTTACTTACTGAAGAAGTTTTTTTAAAAAATTATCCAGGAACCATTCATCTACTTTATTGTTCTAAGAAGATCAATATATATTTTATTGTTCTTACAAGATCAATAAAGATTTTACCTGATATTTAATTTTTTATTTCGTTACTAGACGTTTGATTCTTATTTTGTTTGTTTGTACTTGAGAACATTTTATTTGGCATCTTACTGTGACAACTCGGCAAGTAGGGTGATACAAAAAAATAGTTGTATAGTTTATCGTTCGTATCGAGTTCGGACTATGACTATGTTAACTATGTATTGTTTAGAGCCGAAAAATGCCTTAGAAGTTAAAAAAACTAAAAAATTAGTACTGTAATAGCAAAAATATAATATATATTAATCATTAATTCGCTGCAAAATAATATAGGTGCCAAAACTGCAGGATTACCCTTTAACTTTAATCATTTAATCTTTAACTTTAGACTTAGACCGTTAGACCTAATCTAATTTCACAGTGAAAGCCAATGATTTCTAATACAGTCTAGTATAACCAATAGTGCATTTTATAATTTATATATAGACATTCAAATAGTATAATGTAGACTGTCTACTTACTTATTTTTTTTTGCACAGCAGACCAACAAACAACAACTTTGAAAAAATAAGTGTTACCAGTAAACATCTCGTGTGTCTATATTGAATTGTGTGGGGTCTCTAAAAGCACAGCACGGTTTTTAAAAACTAGGAATAGGGTTAGATCAATTAAAATACTGAAGGTTGGGCGAGTGTGTAACACAGGACTACAAACGCTGTCTAACTTTCATTTGTTAAGTGAACTTAAGTTAAGTATTAATTTATTTTTTTTTAAAGTAACATTGTTGACGTCAACTTTTCTTGACCTCCCCCCCTCCCCCTTGTCAACAATTGTCAAAAATTTTCAGACCCCCCCCCCTATTTTGTTGACGTAATTTATGGACAGCCCCTATTGCAATTTTTCAACATGCTCTAATGTTCCCGATTTTTGTTTTTTAATATTTCACATCCCCTTTGGAACATGAGCCAATTTAGTAACGTCTTTGTGTTTTCACTATATTGGAAATAGACGTTCTCTACATGCTACAATTAGCCCAAGTGTCATTACAAGTTAAATAATTTGTTATTAAACCACTAGGGGTTGCTGGGTGCCTACGGCGTCCACTTTTCTTTCAACAGCCCAAGTAACTTATCATTGTTTGATAAATACGAAATATTAAACTTCCGGAAATGTACACAAATTATCTTATAATTATAAATCCTCAAATCCTCTTTTTACATCGTTCACTTTTCCAAAATTAAAATTTAAGCTAAAACAATGACGTCATATAATTTCTTTTACTGCCAGAAACACCACATGCTTTTTTAACTGCTATGGACTGTTGTACTATTTCAAAAATAGCTTTAATTTATGGTAGCGTGTATCGTCTCGTCTTGTTTGTGTAAGAAATCGTGTTTCTAACATTAAAGAGCTACAAGTATGTCGAAATAGTTCGAATGCACAGAAGAGCGCCGCCGCAATCATTATTTAACTTTAATTTATTTTTGTTGTTAATTTTGGCCTGTTTTAAAAGTAATTCTACGCTCAAGGAGAAAAAATGAAGAACAAAATGAAGAAAGGAATAACTATCACTAAACCTACCCCTAACACATATCACTAAACCTACCCCTAACCCTAAAACCTATCACTAAACCTCAAACCTATTCCTAAACTTTAAATGTGATATTGATTCTATCAGGGACAAACCCATGGAAAAAAATTATGTTTAAAAAAATGGAAAGTAAAGAAAAAAAGCAACGCCGCAACTAAAAATCGATCCCCAGTCCTCTATTTCAGCACTCGGTCGCTCTATCAATTTGTCAAAATTCGTCCTTTTTAAAATTATAATAACTCTTTAAGTTTAAGAAAGATGATTTCTTACTCTTCAATTTTAAGAAACAAGATTTATTACAAAGCATACGAGACAATACACACTACCTTAATGTATAATTATTTTGCTCACCTCCTGATGCTTACCTTGTATCAAAATAGAAGCTCAAACAATGACGTCATAGCGTTACGGATCTATCCAGTGTGTGAGTGAGTGACTTGTTCTATTATATTGTTTATGAGGCAGCGATATTTTATATTGTCTGCAAATTTTTTTTTAATTAAAAAAAAAGGTATTTTTTTGTTAATGTCATTTCAGCAACATTATGTATAGTTTTGAAAAATGTCACAATATCTGCATTCAGTGCTTGCCACTTTGCACACCTATGACAATTAACATGGAATATACCGAACAAGTGGATTCTCTTTTTTAAAATCCTTTATATTAACTCGTGGTGTCTGCGGCCGACCGACCGACCGCCCTTGCTTGTCGCCAAAACTTTTGATCGATTTTTAACCCACTTGCTCGTAAGCTAGCGAGCTGAAATTTTGCAGGCAGTTTCGTACCAATAATAAAAACAATGTATCAAAATTTCAGATCGATCGCATGGACCGTAATTAAATAATTGATTTTTTAGATTATTTTATTTATTCCTATGTATCATGCTATTTTTTGAGATAGAGCGTCGCGGTGCGTATTATATTGTACAACCTTTCTGTCGCGCAATAAGGTGCGTATTTTATTGACAACACTTTTTATAAACATATTCCTGATCAGTGCGCATTATATTAAACATGTTTTACGACACAACTACAATTTTGTATTTTTTGGATGGTCTTGCGCTGCGTATTATAATGAACATTCTTTTAGTTACTTCTCGTACATAAAGGAGTTTTATAGTCAAAAACTTGGTTTTTTTACGGGTTTTTAAAATTAAATTATGGCTTGTAGTTCCTTGTACTTCCAACTTCCAGGACATGTTTGCCCCATTATCGTGGGCTTGGCCAAGTTTATCTTTCAACCACTTTGAATTAATGCTGCTTTAATTTCTATGATTCTAAGACAATACCTTCTCCAGTTTTTTTGTTGTGGTTCTAAAACCCAGAACGCTCTATTCAATCGCATATTTATTATTTGACACTTTTACATCTCGAATAACTTAAGTTAATTGGTTTATGCGATTCGTCTGAAATGCTATGAAATACTATACTGTAATACTGAGTTTCTTGAATTTCTTATGATTTCACTTTGTACTTTCGCGAACAACAAATTTATAAATTCATTTTGGATTATGGCCGCCAAATAGCTTATGTGATATTTAACATGCAGTTCCAGGGCATTTTCAAACCAACATCAAAGTGTTATAAGGGGCCGTCCATAAAGTACGTCACGGTCCAGAGGGGGGGGAGGGGGTGTAAGAAAGTGTGACAATTGTGACAGGGTGGAGGGGGGTGTCCGGCCATGTGTGACGTCACGCTGTTTTATATTAAATTTTATTTATTTTGTTGATAAAAAACATTTTTGTTCGAAAGCGTGACGTACTTTAGCGGGGGGGGGGTCCAAGATTTGTGACAGTTTGTGACGGGGGGGAGGGGGGAGTTAAAAATGGTCAAAAATAGCGTGACGTACTTTATGGACGGCCCCTAATATTAAAAAAAATATGACATCTACTTGATCACAGAAAAGCCAGACTGTTTTCAACACAAAACAATGCACATTAATATAACAGTCACTGTATGGCGCCATTTCAAAATTTCGCTTTTCATCGCTACTTGCGCAAATTCGTCAATTAGTTGAACTTTTTCAAGTTTCTTTTCCAATATATTCTATTACATTTCGTAAAATTGTTTGTGTAGCAATTAATTCTCGTGCTGTTAAATGGATTTAGATCTTACCAGCCCTTAAATCAATTTCACTGAACAAATGGGAGCACGGTGGTCGAGTGACATGTGCGAACATGTTCTGTGAGTTCTAATAAAAACGTAGGACGCAATAATCCTCTGCATAGAAGTACTTTCCGTAATGTTAAAAAATAGTGACTCTCTCTCTCTCTCTCTCTCTCTCTCTCTCTCTCTCTCTCTCTCTCTCTCTCTCTCTCTCTCTCTCTCTCTCTCTCTCTCTCTCTCTCTCTCTCTCTCTCTCTCTCTCTGTGTGTCTTCAATACCCATATTTATAGGGACAATAGTAAACTATCTTATTAAATAAACATTTCATTAGAGAGTATCAGTGCCTTCGTCCGTGATGTTCTTGGCTACTGCCCAAATGCCAAGCCGTTGTTACGCCTCTGCAATTTAATATTTACTTGACATCATGACGTTGTACCGTCTCTGTGAGCTTGTGGGACATATAATATGAAACGGATAGTTTTTAAAATTTATTTTTACATTTTATTTAACTAAGGCTTACAATTTTGACATCAAATGTTCCAGTATTATTCAATTAAAAAAACAACAACAAAAAATACTTTCCATGTGGAATGCTAATTTAAAAAAAATGTTAATCTCTTCAACCATCAACAGCATTTCTTTTTATTTAGCATTTAGTAATCGTTAATATTTATTATATGTTTGGTTAAGTTTAAAATGTTTTGTAATTAATGTATATTTAAATCTATTTTTGTATGTGAAGCGCAATGTGGAGTACCCGGTTTCTTTATTATTATTATTCTTAAATTTTTTATTTTTTTTAAAGTTAAATTTCAAATTGTTGCTTGCTGCAAATGTACTTCTCTAAATGAGCGCAAGAGTGAATACGCACGAGTGGTAGATTACTTATGAGAATAGAGAATCGAACGCAAAGGGGCCATACATTTGCGTAGGTGTGGGCTGAGGATGATACAGCGATTCTTTTATTCCCTATATTTGTCAGTGTCGACCGATTTAGGAGTTAATTTATTTAGTCGTTAAAGATTAGCGTCAAAAAGCCGATGCGGAACCCGGAGGCCCGAAACACCGTCTCCGTCCCTACACGAAATTCTTTAGTTATTACACTTATCAAACATGAGGTGGGTAAAAAAATGAAGAAACGAAAAGAGAAACTGAAACTTCACTTGTTACCTGAGTAATGTCACGTTTCATTCTATGTCACCACCAACACGCCCCCCCCCTCACACACACACCGCTCTACGGAGAAACATTTTTTTAGAAACCTTCTAAAGTTAAGTTTATCTTTGAGGAATAGTGCGCCGGTTCCATATGTACAAGATTTTTGACGAATATATTTAAAATAAATAAATTATATCTCTTAGTTGCTGACTGATAAAAGACGTTCAAACTGATAAATAAAAACTCTTTCATTACACAATATTTTTTTTTGTAGAATAAATTTTTATATATATTAAAATAAAACTGTAATCCTGTTTGGCAATAAAAGACATAAGTTCACAAAGAAAGAAAAACAACAACAAAGAACAGAGACGAGATTTTTTTTGCAACGGCTACGAACATTTTCAGTGTCCTTTGATCCGATTTGCATTAAGAGTTCCACTGCTATTATAAAAAGATAGTTTGTTTTTTTAAATCCTTTATATTAACTCGTGGTGTCTGCGGCCGACCGACCGACCTTGCTTGCTTGCTTGCTTGCTTGCTTGTCGCCAAAACTTTTGATCGATTTTTAACCCACTTGCTCGCAAGATAGCGAGCTGAAATTTTGCAGGCAGTTTCGTACCGATGATAAAAACAATGTATCAAAATTTCAGATCGATCGCATGTACCGTAATTAAATTATTGATTTTTTAGATTATTTTATTTATTCCTATGTATCATGCTATTTTTTGAGATAGAGCGTCGCGGTGCGTATTATATTGAACAACCTTTCTGTCGCGCAATAATGTGCGTATTTTACTGACAACACTTTTTATAAACCTATTCCTGATCGGTGCGCATTATATTAAACACGTTTTACGACACAACTGCAATTTTGTATTTTTGGATGGTCTTGCGCTGCGTGTTATAATGAACATTCTTTTAGTTACGTCTCATACGTAAAGGATTTATAGTCAAAAACTTGGTTTTTTACGGGTTGTTTTTATTAAATCCTTTATATTAACTCGTGGTGTCTGCGGCCGACCTTGCTTGCTTGCTTGCTTGCTTGCTTGTCGCCAAAACTTTTAATAGATTTTTAACCCACTTGCTCGCAAGATAGCGAGCTGAAATTTTGCAGGCAGTTTCGTACCGATGATAAAAACAATGTATCAAAATTTCAGATCGATCGCATGTACCGTAATTAAATTATTGATTTTTTAGATTATTTTTTTTATTCCTATGTATCATGCTATTTTTTGAGATAGAGCGTCGCGGTGCGTATTATATTGAACAACCTTTCTGTCGCGCAATAAGGTGCGTATTTTATTGACAGCTCTTTTTATAAACATATTCCTGATCGGTGCGTATTATATTAAACATGTTTTACGACACAACTTCAATTTTGTATTTCTGGATGGTCTGGCGCTGCGTATTATAATGAACATTCTTTTAGTTACTTCTCGTACATAAAGGATTTATAGTCAAAAACTTGGTTTTTTACGGGTTTTTCTTATTAATGTATAAATTGGTAAGCCTGTATTTCTCAACCCCCAAAGAAGCGACTTAGTTCTAACTTAAGGTTTTCTTTAGAAGTCTCGACGAAATGACCTCCACCCAGGCAGGGGATGCGGGCCCGCGTTTGTTTAGGACAATGTACACAGTAAAAAAATTATCATCAACATCCTGGTACATGTATTTGAGGTCCCACGGAGAAATGTAACGAGTTACTAATTACTCCCGTAGACGATAAAATATTTTCATCATCGAAGTGCCTCCCCCACACCTTACCCCAACCCCCACACCTTACCCCCACCCCCACGTCTTCCCTCACACCATTTCCCTCAATGACCAGCGAGAGCAAATATCAAATAGCTGTGTTTGGACAAAATGTCGTGGAGCAGCAGGTAAGTTTGAGGAACCACATCATCAATATGTCTGTTATGTTGACTCATGACGTAATCCGTGGTGGTTTATCGTTTCTATCCACGCTTGGCAGATTTTAAGGGTACCCAATGTTAAATTTAAGAAGTTCAGGTTTTTTTTTATGGATCAAACTATGTATACCTTTTTCTCCTGTAGAAACATGAAATTTTTTATATATATATATTTAATATTTGCTTTTGATGCTGCATAAACTATGTTTGAGGTTTATTTAAAACAATATTCCCCCTATTTTAATAAGGTTGAAATATCCGCAACCAACAACTCCCCCACACATTTTTGTTCGTAACAGGAAAAATCTGTTTTTCTAAAAACAATGGGTCACTATAATCTCATAACCTTTTATATCAATATAACTCATAGTAACTTCTCTTGACTCTAATTAGAAAATCTGAATATTAGCTATTTATATAGGTGCCATTTTTGTATTTGGTATACATTTTTAAATTAAATGGTGGTTGCAAGACGATCAGTTAAAATTTAATAAATTAAGTATTTAAAGAGAAATAACTTCTTTTTTAGAAACAATGACATAATTTACGGAATATCCTCCCTTGACTTATCCTGGTATTTAACAAACGCTATGCGCTGGTTAAAGTCGAGCACATGGTTAATTAAATGTATTTTCTTATGTAATTTTTAAACTTTAATTTTGTATATATCTCTGTATGCGTAAGGTATGTTAATTAATTTTAAATATATAATTTAATACTTATTACTATGTTTAAATCGACTTTGGTAAAAGGCATTTTTATTAAATTTTCTTATTCTCAAGTAATTTGTATTTGATAGTCTTTAGTATTTAATATTAAATATATAATTGACACTTTAATAACTATTCTATATTTTAATTAAACATACATTAATATATCACGTAATATACACTGCATCAACAACTTCACATTATAATCAACACGTATAAACAAGAAGTAATGCAAATTGCACTGCCCCAGTGAGGGAAACGAGTATGCTACCAGTAAAACTGCCCATTTCACTTTCATAAAAATCAGTAACATCATTATAGCTCATGAAGGACTTTGGCTTGCTCCACCTTATCGTTCTTAACATAAAAATTATTAGTTTAGTTCCACGCCCCGCCCCCTTCCTCGATCAGAATTTATATTTGTAAGAAGTTGTAATATGGCTAACATGTTGCTTTGTATTGTGTCACTTTATTCGATAAAAGCTGTGTGCAGGAGATGTCTTTGCAACATATAAGTGAAGCGAATTGTCGGGATAAGTTATCGTTGAAGCACAACTTGGATAATATTGAAAGATTAAATCTTAGGCAGAGACAAGTGACATCAGGTCAGTGACATTCCTTTAATTTAAACGATCAGACTAGTGACTAACTAACTTTAATATTTTTTTTCACCCATTCTTTTGGTCGTATGAACTGGTCCATAGGCCACGTATACAATATATTTATAAGCAGTGTTTATGCTTTAAAATAAGCCTCAATATAAAGATATCCGCGTTTCGCATAAGTGAACGAAATTATTTAATATCTAATAATGCACATTTGGAGATACATATTGGAGCTTCTTTTAGAGATCCATTTTTATTTCCGAATCCCGCATGTCTATGGCTTTAAGGACTGAACACAAATGACAAAGTGCTAAAAGATAACCATAATTTATAGAGCATAACTATTAGTATTTATACCAGCACCTTATAAATAAAACCACACCGACAAGACACAGTGTTGTTTTTGTTTATGCTAACAGTTATGCTTAAATTGACCTTTAAGTTTTGTGCTTCCCGTTTAAGAATAACATTAAAAAAACAACAAAAAAACAAAACAATTATTTCAAAAATGGCAAAAGCGCAAAATTGCGATACACAGTGGGAAGCGTTGTGGGGATGGTAGCTTACTGGAGATTCTCCCCCCCCCCTCCCACATGCCCCCTTCCAAAAAAATCGGTTGCAACCGTACATGTAGAGGCACCACACACAGCATCCAGCCAACTTTCCTCTCTTGATCAATTACGCCGAGGTCGCGCCATTTCGGTACATTCTCACGAACCACGTGCACAGCAAACGACTGCAAATGACGGACGGATATATTTTTTTAGAGGGGGTTGGGGGTCTGGGGGGCATCCATGGACTTGGAAGGGTGGGGGGGGGGCTTAAGAGAGAGAGAGAAAGGGGGGGCGTATGCTGAGATTTATTTTGGAATACATCAGGTCTTTGTGTTAAATTTTGCATTGGCGGAGCGAGTGCCGCCCGGGTCGAAAATGCAAACCCTTAAGATGATAAGAAACGCTAATTGTGACTCGCAAATCTGAAACGTTCATCCAGGCTCAATCAGGAATTGAGAATCTAAAAAAAAATGGTGGCAGAGGGAGGGAGTGGGAGTGGATAACTCAATCTCACAAAAGAACTAATTACAATCATATCTAACTATATTAATAAAAAGTATTCATGCATGCAATAATAGTATATATACAAATACGGTGTTTAGATTTTGGAATTATTGATTTTTGGAACTTCCCAAATATCAATTTGTTTAGGGAGATATCCCCTGAAAAAGCGGAGATTGTTTTGAATCTGCAAGGCGACATCATATCCGCCTGTTTCAAAGAAAACGTGTATACGGGAGAAATGAAGTTTAAGGCATTTCTTGGAATCATTTACATCAGCCGGATGTTAGTCCACTTGGGATGTGTAGGACGTCTGAGTCAGTTTGAATGTGATGAAATATTTGATCGTGTGTGTAAGGTTTTGGACAATGTTGGAGACGGATGGTTTGTCTTGTCCAGCCATCCCTGCAACTGTTAAGTGTTACTTGTTACTTGATATCAGAACATACTATAGATTAGGGGTCGGGAAGCCATGGCTCGCGAGCCAGACTGGCTCTTTGATGGCTGCATCTGGCTCTCAGACAAATTTTTGATAATTAAAAAAAAACACTTTATTCAGACTCCTACGATCTACATATTAATTGCATATAAAAACAGCATAATAGTGTTATTAAAATAAATTCAGAGACATAATTATTATACTTTCAGTGTTGAAATTACACACAATTCACACATTTACTTTGAATTTTTAGTTTTAAACATAATTTATGGCTCTCAAAGAATTACTGTTCAAAATATGTAGTGTTTATGGCTCTCTCAGACAAAAAGTTTCCCTACCCATGCTATAGATTCGTTTCTCTCTTCCCCCACCTCCCAGCCCCGGGAATCATTCAAGAATGACCTAGAAGCGGTAATTGTTCCCGATGTGTTTTCTTCTTCTTTTGTTTACTTAGATCGGCGTCACAGAGATCGGTTAGGTTCCCAGACCCGGCAAAATAACAACGAATAAAAAAACTAAATTTCAAATAATTTAGAATAAATTATTGAAACCTCCTTTTGGATACACAATTTTCGTTGGTAATGTTTTAAATTTGTCTAATAAACAGATATAAAATTTAAAAATGATACATTCGATATGTTTTTCCCCCTTTTTTTGTTGGAATTGATTGCTAACATGTTTTTTTCTAATATATATATTATAGAAAAGAAGGCATTTTCGGGTTTGTTGTGGCTAAACTATGTACGAGTATGCGCGTCGGAACCCTACCAACTTCTATTTCTTTTTTAAATTCTTTTTTTAAACACCTAGTAGTAGAACATAAGCTGACAGAACCATCGGTGTTGATGTTGGACACTTTCTTGCTATTTAATTAGTATGTTATGGTTCATATTTTGGCGAAGAGATCTCTTAGCTCTGTTAGAATTTTCATTTAGCAGAACTTTATAGGAGATGTATACAGAATTTCGAAAGGAATTTTACGATAGAGCTATACTTTCGTGTTTGGATTCATGAGTATGTAGGGGTGAACAGGATTAAAAATTTTGAAATCCGGCAGCATTTTGCCGGATTTATGAAGTGAAATCCGGCCCGAGTTGGAGCCGGATTTGTATGAATGGCCGGATTCTGGATTTGTCGGAGCCATTATAAATTTTTATATTTTATTGCTGTACCGTCCAGCCGGATTTATGAAGTGAAATTCTGCCGAAGCCGGAGCTGGATTTGTAAAAATGGCCGGATTCCAGATTTGCCGGAGCCGCAATACGGTACACCACTAGTAGTATGTAATAGCATGTGAAGCCCTCGACCTGCGTAAAACTTAAATTTATTTTTCTTCATTCTTTTTACCTCTCACTTTATAATATACATTCCACCTTGCAACAACGAAGTAATCATTTGCACAGCTCACAAAGCTCAACCAAACAATGGACCATCAGGTCAAACGTTCAGTAAACAATATTTTCAAGATAAAGGCGATTCTCGCAACTATAGAATTGTTACAGTGTCAGGGAAACACAACTGAACAGTGCACATTAAATAAAAGACTAAAGATCATTTAATGAAAAATAAATCATTAGTTTTAAATGTATAAATTTAAAAACCTATATTAATATTTTTATTTTAAAAAAAAAGCAAATTTTTTTTTAATTGTAAGAGAGGAGAGCATTCATATCGATTTGAATCCGAAACTGGAACACTTATTCAATAATGTATATTCCTCATCATCTATACACAAAAATACAATATTTGTCACTGACCGTGAGAGAAAATGAGACACTTACTAACAATAATTATATTATAGTCTCATTCTCTCCGCCATTCTGGATTTGTATTTACACATTCTATTCTAATATGTTTTTGTTGTTGTTGTTGTTGAAAATAAATAAAAAGCTATAGTAGCGTAGCTTAGGATACATTATTATTTTCTATATTTCGTTTAACACACAGTCTTTACAACTTTTCTCCCTTTTTCGGTTGCAGAACTTAATTTTTTTATCATATAAGGAGGTAGAGAAAAAAAATTGCTTGCAGAGTTGTTAGGCTGATATCACGTGACTCAGTGGGAAGTTACTTTTCTGTGGATCCATGAGTCACTCGGCTCTGGTGTCATCGGTGAAATCCGGCCTCAGTGTTGGAGCGCTGAGATCTCCACATCTTGTCACATTAATATCGGCCTTAGCATCACGGCCGGTCTTTGCAATTGCGGGGCCCCGTGCGCCTTAGTATGAATTAATAACTAGGATATTAAGAGAAAATTAAGATAGGCGGGGCTTATGAAAGTGAGGGGCCCACTGCGGCCACATAAGTTGCAGTGACCTAAGTCCAGCCATGCTTAGTATTTTATGGCCTAAGACAGGCCCTGCTTAGTATTGTAAGGCCTAAGATCGCCCCTGCTTAGTATTTTATAGCCTAAGACAGGCCCTGCTTAGTATTGTAAGGCCTAAGACCGGCCCTGCTTTGTATTTTAAGGCCTAAGACCGGCCCTGCTTAGTATTGTAAGGCAGCGGTAACATAGCTCTAAACAAGCATGTCGCATTCATTTCTTCATTTCGGCCTCAGTGTTGGAAACCACTGATAAACATAGATCTACCCATAGTGTCACATTCATTTGTTCTTAGTGTTGGAAGGCAACGATCAACATAGATCTTAACATAATGTCAAATTCATTTTGTTCTTAGTGTTGGAAGGCAGTGATCTACATAGATCTAAACATAATGTCACATTCATTTTGTTCTTAGTTTTGGAAGGCAGTGGTCAACATAGATCTAAACAAAATGTAAAATTCATTCTTTTCTTTTTGTGTTGAAAGGCAGTAATCAACATCGATGTAAACAGATTCACACATTCATTTTGGGTCTTTTTAAAATATTCATTTGTGAATGACGGGACTGTAAAACCCGTTTTTTTAAAAAAAAAGTAAATTAAAAAATCCGAACAAATTTTTGACCAGTGATTCTCCAGGTGGGTGGTACGGTATCGTGGTGACCACAAGTCCCGGGAAAATACATTTGTTTTTGGATTGTTATCCCCAAATAACGTCGAGGAAGTAGCCGTGAGAGAAAATGATAAAATCTAACGTGTCAGACATAATACATCGCCGACCAACACCAACAACAAAATGTACCTCGTCCTAGCATTATGATCCAACTATACGCATGTTGTCTTTTACCGGGTGACACCTACCCAAGCTAAGCCACGGAGTGTAATTGTGGTACATTTGTATTTAAATATTAATTTTAATTAATTTTAAATTATTACTTGCGATGATTGATTTTGTGTGTGTGTGAGTTGGGTACCCTTTTAATAGTTTGGTTTAAATATATGGTGTTTATGGCTCTCTCAGACAAAAAGTTTCCCGACCCCTGATTTAACTAGTGGTGTTACTCTTGTCATTCGGAATATGGATGAAATCACGTGTAACACAATCGCGGGACAGATGACGTTTAATTTAACCGCGTTATTCGTACCGAGCTGATTATTTCTCTGACGGTCCTTAAAAATACTTTTAAAAATGAATCTGTAGGCTCATTATACATGCTAATGCGACGTCATCACCGTGGAGAAACGCAGGGAGCATCATCAAAACTACATTCATCTTGTGACGCGTTTCGGCCCTGATATTAGAAAGGGGAAATTTTCTGAGGCATGCTTTGAACATTTCGACCGATCTGAGTCTTTCAAAGGATGTGCTGACAATCAGGGCGTCAATCTCAGCCCCCATCTAACTCTGCTACCAGCTGATCATTAAAACCCTTCTAATGCCTTATGAGACATAGGCGCAGCCCGTTGTTAGTATTTACAGCTCAGGGGGGTGATTCTTCTATTTCGAATATCTGTTTTTCGTCTCCCGCCCCCTTTTCTAGATTTTAGAGCATGTCCAACTTGTTGGAGTTGGTATAGAAGGTTGTGAAAGTCTGTGTTTGTATGAGGGTGCAATTTGATTTAGAGCGAACGTTCCTCCAAAGCGACGGACCGAGTCTGGGAACCACTGACCTACTAAATATTTCATGCAGAACAATAGCTATAACAGCATATGTTTAAAAAATCCCATCATTCTTCACTGTGACTCACGCCTGTCTCTTCTCCCCGCCACCATACATTTTTTGGGGGCAGAGTTTTTTGGTTTTTAGCAAACCCGCCCTACTTATCCAGTTTTGATGACCCCCTTCCACCAGACCCCTAAAGCGCAGCCCCACAAATTAGTCTTCGACCCCCAAAAAATATTCCATTCAAAAGGCTAAAGAGAAACTAGACCATCCATTTTTGGCGGGTGTAATTATCTTCAATGCGTAAATATCATCTCCACACCAGATACCTGTCGGCATGCGCTTTAAAGCAGATTCCTATGTCGAGATGGTCATAGGAAGCCCGCATTTTCTAGAAACTTTCGCAAAAGGACAATTGGGTCGAATATTGTTACATTCTTAGGGGAAGAGGGATTTTTAAAAGTAATTGTGTAGTATTTCCCGTTTTGCAATTAAATAATAGAACATTTGTGTGAGGGGGGTTATTTTGTCTCAAAGGGTGGGGAATGAGTTACATTTTATTTTCTGTTAAATAAAGATCTTTGGCCAAAACAGGTAAAAAGTGGGGGGTGGTTAAAGATAATTTTTCTAAAGTCAACATTAATACTTTGTTATTTTGTGTATACTTTGACCTACGGCTTTCAAAAATGTTATACCTATTTTAAGTTGTTTTTTTTATAGCGTTTGATTTCGAGGTTAAAACAGGCTGAGAAATTAAATATTTAAGACTAATTTGCCCACTAAAATTCAACAATGCATTTCACAAAACATATTTGGGGTGAGGGGGGGGGTGAGGGGAAGAAGGAGACTGTAAAATATTAAGTTTAAATCCAACATAACTAATTAAACACATCGCTGGTCAAAAGATAAATGTTAAGAACCACCGCCTGTTTATTTATTCACCCCAACGTATTGGAACCAGTTTCAAACGCACTTGGGTGAAATCAGGTCAAAAGGTCACGCGCCATGTGGGCCGATGACCACAGATCGAAACTGCAGGGATCAATTTCCTATGGTCGGATGTTTCAGAAAAACAAAATCTCTACGTACTTAAAGATGTTATTGAGCCGGATCGGATCGATTTTGGTAGGTGGGGGTTCTGAGAAATCGGGCTCAGATAGATTTAAATTTAGCTTGGCTTACGGCGCCCCACTACTCCGTCCCCCGCATCCGTACCGCATCATACCAACCCCCCTCCCTCCCCACCGAGCGGCTGCATTTAATCGGCACGGCAGTTAATCCCCAGCCTCTGGAATCTCCACAACTACCACCAGCAGCACCACCTGTCAGAGTACTGCTGCTAGCCGGGCCCGCGTGCAGCTGTACTGACGGTGCACCAGGGAGGTCAAAGGTACATGGTTGTGTCCTGACCTGACAACAACAACAACAACAAAATATGGCTGGGGCTTTAAAGGGGGTTGGGGTGGGGGGACATGGGGGTGACCTGGTCGTTGTCAGAGCTCATAAATTGCTGTCCAGAGCGTCAGACAGCGAGCGGCCAACACACTGTTGGTACTTGCCCAGTGAAGATCCATTTCCTGTTAGAGCAGATGTGATTATTGGTGACCCGTCAAAACGGCCCCGGACAAAACGGCCCCGACAAAACGGCCCCGACATAACGGCCCCGGTCAAAACGGCCCCACACAAATTGTTAACATTTTTCAACAAAAACTTTATTTTTTTTTCATTTTATGCTTTTGTCAACTTTTTCACCCTGAAATAAAGTGGTAAAATTTTAAAATTATATCTTGTGACGTTATTATATTGTTTCTTGTCAACAAACAGCCGCGATTGGTACCATTTCGCGTAAAGGCTTTTAAATTCACTGTTGTGATGTCATTATTATTGTTTATTATTAGCCAAATCTGACACTGAATAGGTAAGTAAAAATACGAATTTAATATTTGATTGGACATTTTACTTTTAGTCCATCTATTAGTCCGGGGCCGTTTTGTCGGGGCCGTTTTGTTGGGGCCGTTTTGTCCGGGGCCGTTTTGTCGGTGAACCATGATTATTATAATAAAGAGTAAGACGCATTCAAACTAATCACTATATAAGGATCTGAATTAATGTTAACTTTCAGAAAATCAATTTTGAGCGTTCAATAAACACATCGTTACAACTAATATATATATATATGTATATATATATACATATACTAGCGTATCACCCGTCCAAAATGACGGAAGTTTTCAAAATAAATACACATCAGATTAAAAAATAACGTGATACTGAACTTTCATTTGTTTTATTTATTTTTATTTGATTCATTTATTATCATATTTAACAATTTTATGCGGAACGTTCGAAAAGAGTTATTTTTGGTGCAGTAATTTGGTGCGCTGGTCTCTAAAATTAGTAGCGTGTTACAGCTACACATACATTCATACATACAGACGACGGGAATATATATATATTAGGACTGTTATCGATTAATTTAAATTTAATCGTTAACTTTAGAAAAAGTATCGATTAATTAATCGATAATTTCGATTAAAGCCAAAAATAGAAATGTATTCCCCTGTTTCCCTGCGCTGGTAGTGTCAGCCATGTTTACCACGTTTTTATTAACTTGCTTTCGTTCCTGTCTGTCCACAATTTAGTTTCTGCCGGTCCACATAGATTAATAAAATAAATTTTAATATTACGCGGGAGATGTTTGTACGTAAAGAATATATATAAATTATTATTAATAATTAATTATTTATTACTGAAATTTAAAAAAAATATTATACATATTTTCTTAAATTTTAATCGATTTTTTATCGATTAAAATTATTTTAATCGATATTTAATCGATAAAATTTTTAACGATTAATCGAGAAATTAATCGATAATTTCCGCAGCCCTAATATATATATATATATATATATATATATATATATATATATATATATATATATATATATATATATAGAGAGAGAGAGAGAGAGAGGAGAGAGAGAGAGAGAGAGAGAGAGAGAGAGAGAGGGGGGAGGAAAAGGGAGAGAGACAGGGAGGGAAAGAGAGAGAGAGAAAGAGAGAGAGAGAGAGAGAATCACTATATGTGAGTTGACAATGTTTGCGTCTCTATTCAACTCAAAAGGTCGCCTTGTCACATAATGACTGAAATAAAGTTATGATTATTCCCACCCTTGCATTTTACAATTCACTTTGTCGTTTGAAAATGACCTCCCCCCCATTATAGGCTACGGACGCAATTAACTTTTTCACCTGAGTTCAGATTTTCCCCAATGAAACTAACTGCCTGAATGTTTTATTTATCATATTTCAGTACAGTGAATTTGGACAAACACTTGGAGATCGAGGACCGACACGGTTTACGCAAAAAAATATAGAATCAGTTGATCATGGGACAACACATGAAATACAAATATTAGCTAAATCATTAATTTGTAAGTAGATTATGCTGTTTTACAAGGAAATAACTGGAACTTATGGTAAAACATTAAAAAGCAAACAACGACATCACTATATTATTAGGGCATAAGTTAATTTTAGGCTGCAGAAAAGAAAAATAAAATAAAAAATAAAAAAATAAAATTAAAAAAAACCCCATCTTAACTGGCGTATGGTGGAACAGGTGGCCATCCCATTACATTTTCTTACTCCCCCTCCCCCCTCTGGAGCGTGACGTACTTTATGCTGTTTTACCGGAAATTACAGGAAGCTCTTTTTTAAAACATTAAAAAGCAAACGACAACAGCATCATATTATTAGGTCATAAGTTAATTTTAGGCTGCAGAGACCAAAAAAAGAAAGAAAAAAAAACAACCCCACATCTTAACTGGCGTATGGAAGAACAGGTGGCCATCCCATCAACCCCCTCCCCCCCCCATTCACACACACTTCCTACGCCACTGAACCCGTCACCATCTCATCATATTTTTTAAAACGTGAGAAAGTTTAATCTGATCATCACCGTGCACCATACATACAAAATTTTCCAACAATATCGGAGTGGAAGAATGCTCCCGAGGTCTCTCATTCCCCTCCTCCCTCCCTCACTCACTCAATCCCCCTCCTACCCTACTGGCCCTCATGTGCGTGGCAAAACAGTGCCAGACAAGCCAACTGGACCAGTGCGGAAAGTGTGTGTGTGTGTGTGTGTGCGCGCGTGTGTGTGTGTAGAGTAAATAGTAGTGGGGAGGAGGCGGGCGGGAACTGGGAGGGGGGGAGGCGGGTGGTTGGGTCAAAACACGTTACGTTCAGATAGAAAGATGAAACTATGCAAGCCTCGCGAACACGCGTGTGCAATGTGAACGGTGGACGGGAGTTCGAAGATATGCGAATGAATGCATGTGAGTTATTAATATTTTATAAATTTAATATTCATCTTATAAAATAGTTGAATATAGTTTAACTAGACGTAAATTTTAAAAAAAAACAACATTAAAAATTTCATCATGTTGAGTTGCTGGCGACTAGCCAAAGGGTCATTTAAAGATGATTAAAAGGAAAGGAAAGAGCGAACGGGAAGCTTTGTTTTCATCCTTCATAACTTAGCCTTAGTCTTTAGCAGACGACCACTTGAGATTGGTGGTTGTTGTCGATGGAGGTCGTTTGATGTTTTGTTGTTGCTGTGGTGTGTTATTCACAGGATGCGTTCTTAGCCGTGCACATTGATTGTGTTATCTTAAGTCCGCTTATGTTATTGACTTTGTAAGCAGTGGTTGAGCGACTGCAACACCGAGCGAAAGTTTGGCAAATGTATGGACTGTTGTCACAGCTTTAAAGATAGCATACTACATATAAATATTATACCCCCACCCCCTCTTGATCTCTCACCCACCCATCTCTCTCTATTAAATATGTTACATTATATTTTAAATATGTGTATGTCACAGTATGTGATTATGAGTTTGAGAGAGAGCAAGAGAAAAACTAGACTACGAGAAGACTAGACCACTTGTTGATCATTAATAGATCCTTTGTGTTATCGATCTAACCTCTCGCTAGTTGTGATTGACATCATCAGTCATCAGACGCAATTGATTATTTTTTGTTTTGTTTTCTATCTCACCGTAACCTTCGGCCTCGGCCCTTGCCGTGCCCAAGTTGTTGCGTTAGACGGTAAATTAAGGTCCACCCTCTCTCTCTCTCGAGGTACTGTGAACGCTTACTAGTATGACGACAGCAAAGTGATAGTTGAGTTGTCCTTTGTTTAGGGTTTAGGGTATTGTTTTTGTGGAATGTGAGGTCAGGTAGGGTCAGGGTTGTTATTTAGGTTAGGAGTTGGCATTCATTACGCTTAGGTTAGGGCAGTGTTTCTCAATTATTTTCTGTCATGCCTAAGGAAGAAAGAAAACATATCGCGCCCCCCGCGCGACTGTAAATAGTACCATTTGTCTATAAATTGTTATAAGTACACCTCTGCATAGCGGTCAAACGAGCCCCCCCCCCTTTACGGAGTCTCGCGGACCCCCCCCCCAGGGGCGCGCCCCACTATTTGAGAAACACTGGATTATGATTATGATGAGCGTTGGGTTTAGGGTTAGGTCTATGTTTAGCGCAATGATAATTTTGCTGTGTTGTAGTATTGTAAGTATTGACATGTTTGCCGAATGACTGTCTGTAGTCTGTAGCAGTGTTCTGTTTGTTACCAGTTCGACCTGGACACTGCCATCGTTAGATGCCCCCCCCCTCCCCATGAGCACAAGTAGTGACGTCTGTGTGTTTGTTAAATGGTCTCTCTTTGGAGTGCATATTGGATGCCATATGATGCTATAAACTGCTTAGAATAAACGAGCAGAAACAATGCTATAATATAATCTGTCTCAAGTGACTCTATCAGGGTGTTATCCCACCTTTAGCACCCAGTCCTAAAATGTTAATGAACCCCATATGCATATTATGTTAGGCTTTGTCTAAATACGCGTTTTATTTTAAATTATTTTTAAAAAAAAAGTATTTTTTTTTAAAATAGCATTTATTACTTTTGGTCTTCATCTAGTGATATACTGCTCGAGTCTCCTTAATAGTTTTGTTCCATGAAACCCTCTGCTAGTCGAATAATAGACTACTGCTAGTCGAATAATAGACTACTGCTAGTCAAATAATAGATTACTGCTAGTCGAATAATAGATTACTGCTAGTCGAATAATAAATTACTGCTAGTCGAATAATAGATTACTGCTAGTCGAATAATAGACTACTGCCAGTCAAATAATAGACTACTGCTAGTCGAATAATAGATTACTGCCAGTCGAATAATAGACTACGGCCAGTCGAATAATAGACTACGGCCAGTCGAAAAATAGACTACGGCCAGTCGAATAATAGACTACGGCCAGTCGAATAATAGACTACTGCCAGTCGAATAATAGACTACTGCCAGTCGAATAATAGATTACTGCTAGTCGAATAATAGACTACTGCCAGTCGAATAATAAACTACTGCCAGTCGAATAATAGACTACTGTCAGTCGAAAAATTTCTTTAAATAAGTCTTTTAAAATTTGAATGCAATGTGTAATAAAAAATGCATATCATTTACGTAACCGTAAAGGCTCTGGAAGCATGGCCACTCAGTGTGACAATGTTTTACCACCCATATATGGTCTGTTTTGAGGTATTCTCCCTGGTATTATTTCAATTTTCCAGAGATTAGTTAGAATAATCATAATAAAAAAGAAGAGTTCTCCGTTCTGTAGTAGACTACAGAAGTTGTTTATATAGCATGGCAAGCTTGAGCCACCACTTTAAACTCACTCCATCTCACCCAATCTTCAGTATCTTATTTTAGAATAAAATCTCTTCCGTGCTTCAACCTTTCTTCGTTTCTGAGAGTTCCGTTCGCGTATAAAATGTTTTTTTGTTTTTGTTTTTTGTGGCAATATAGTAAATCTTTTCGCGTTAATATTACTTATTGCCGTTACTCAGAGAAAGAGGGTAAAAAGAGAAGGAATAATAGTGAAAAAGTTAATATAGTAAGATATTTGTATATATATATGTAGTGAGAGAGAGAGAGAGAGAGCGAGAGAGAGAGAGAGAGAGAGAGAGAGAGAGAGAGAGAGAGAGAGAGTGACCGCGAAAGTGCGAGAAAAATAAGTAAGACAAAATATTTAAAAGATAATGAGATACAGATAAATAGAGAAATACAGATAAATAGAAATAGAGTGAGAAAGCTAGAGAAAGAGATGGAGAGAAATAGAAAGACAGAGCGAAAGAGAGATTTATTTAGAGAGCGGGAAAAAGTGTAGTGAGAGCGAGCGAGAGAGAAAGAGAGAAGAGAGCAGGGGCGGATCAAGATTGCACGGGGCCCCTGGCTGCAATTCCACATGGGGCCCGGTCCAGCCATCTTTTTTCATACAATATAATAAGTTTGGGGCCCGTAAATTATTGGGGGCCCCTGGCTTTAGCCCAATCAGCACCCCCCTTAATCCGCCATAGGAAGAGAGAGAAGTCAAACTTAGTTGGTCATTAGTAAATATTTAATATGTTACGTCTAGCAAACAAAAACACAAGCGTGAGTATACAATTGTGTGACGTTTTTTGTTGTGAAGGGGCAGGGGGCAAAGGTCAATGATGGGAGTGTGACGATTAATTGAGAAGGGGAGGAGGGGTCGCTGGCGTCTGATGGGTGCGCCGTGGGTGGTCCGTCCAATGAAACAAATTATATGCCTTCTCTCTCTCTCTCTCTCTCTCTCTCTCTCTCTCTCTCTCTCCTCTCTCTCTCTCTCTCTCTCTCTCTCTCTCTCTCTCTCTCTCTCTCTCTCTCTCTCTCTCTCTCTCTCTCTCTCTCTCTCAACATTCATCCGTTTATAAGTTATTCCTCCTCTCTCTACTCTTCCTCTCATCGCGCCTCCGTCTCTCATCCTCTTTCTATCTATAATGTATCTAGCCCACCCCTTTTCTCTTTTCACTCACTCTCTCTTTCTCTCTCATCCTCTATTTAATTTGTCTACCGCCATCTTTCTACTTTCTCTTTTTTCACACACCCTCTTATTATCTATAATTTATCAACACTTTAACTCTAGTACTAATCCTCTCTTTATATATATATAATATATATATATATATATGTGTGTAAATATGTGTGTGTATGTGTGAAGGGAGAGGGAGAGAGAGAGAGAGAGAGAGAGAGAGAGCAAGAGAAAGAGAGTGAGAGATAGGAGAGATAGATAGATAGATAGATAGATTGATAGATAGATAGATGATAGACAGATAGATAGATAGATGATAGATAGATAGATAGATAGATAGATAGATAGATTAGATAGATAGATAGATAGATTAGATAGATAGATGGATAGATGGATAGATGGATAGATGGATAGATGGATAGATGGATAGATAGATAGATAGATAGATAGATAGATAGATAGATAGATAGATAGATAGATAGATAGATAGATAGATAGATAGATACATAGATAGATAGATAGATAGATAGATAGATAGATAGATAGATAGATAGATAGATAGATAGATAGATAGATAGATAGATAGATAGATAGATAGATAGATAGATAGATAGATAGATAGATAGATAGATAGAGAGCGAGATAGAGATAGAGAGAGAGACAGAAAACGTTCCAGGTGTGTCTATTGAAGTCTATTCGGCCAAATCTAGGTACATTTATAATATAAATAGTCTCACCCCCATTATTTTTTTCGGTCAAATCTAGATTTTTTCAATGGTGTTGTGATGCGAAACACATGTAACCAGCAAAATCCCCCCTCCCCAAATCAAAGGAGTCATATGCTCTAACCATGTCACTCAGTAGGATGACTCGCGACGCGCAGTGGCACCAAGCGCAACATGTTGCATTTTAGTGCCCTAGAAGAAGAACGAGCCCTCTAGCCCTAGCACCCAAATCACGTAAACCCCAACCATGATGCCACGAACTCTTAACTCATTACAACACGCTAACACAGATAATATACAACATACCCAAACGAAATGTGTGACTAAAACAATACATTTTAAGCTTTTTATTTATTTGACAAACACATATGGAAACATTTCGAAAAGAGATTTCATCAATGCAACTTAATAAACACGAGTATTTAAATTAAAATTAAATTATATATTACATACTATACCACTGGAATCTAATTAATTAGAGGAAGAAAAAAAAAGAGAAACGAAAAGGTTTAAAGCGTTTTCCCGAGTCTGTTTTGACGCTGTTGTGGACGTTTCTTAAGGTTTGTGCAGAGGCGTCCCTAGTTCTGGTGTCAACCAGTGCGTAGGCTCATGGTGTCACCCCCCCCTAACGACTTACCCTATAGACCTCCTCCGAGTCTGCCGGTGCCAAAACAACGGGAACGTATATAATTTTTTTACGTTGTGGTGTCACCCCTTGTGATGGTGTCACCCGGTGCTTTCCGCACCACCCGCACCCCCCCCCCATAGTGACACCACTGGGTTTGGGTCCACTACTTAGCTCTGGGTTGTGGGATACTAATGTCCCGAAGGCGTTTAAATGACCACCATACCCCTGCTCCCCTCTTCAAAACGAATCCCTTGGTATAGACACCCAATCATCAGTAACTATTACTGCGTTTTCCTCCGTTAACGTTTTCTAATTGTGTACATTGTTTGTTTTTTAAAAAAAAACACAGCAACCCACCACCACCAAATCAATACACAATATAAAACCTTCGCCCGCCAACGCACAATCATCACTGAATATTTGACAGCTGTTTCAATCCAACCGAATGGCGACCTCAATATAATATATGTATATAATACATGCATATATTCATAAAAAGAGAGCAACGATTTCATTGAAAGCACACGTTTCATTGGGCATGCGATACAAAAAAACATTGCATGTGTGCATTCGTCGAATTTAAGGTATGTGATAGTTTAGTTTATAAATCAAAATACGTTTGTGTTTTTCGAAAAGTTTTGAGTTATGTTAAATTTACATTATCCGTCTACTCCTGCTTTTACTACTGCTACTACTACTACTACTACTACTACTACTACTACTACTACTACTACTACTACTACTACTACTACTACTACTACTACTACTACTACTACTACTACTACTACTACTACTACTACTACTACTACTACTACTACTACTACTACTACTACTACTACTACTACTACTACTACTACTACTACTACTACTACTACTACTACTACTACTACTACTACTACTACTACTACTACTACTACTACTACTACTACTACTACTACTACTACTACTACTACTACTACTACTACTACTACTACTACTTATAATTATTTGGTCACCAAAACATGCAACACTCTCTTTTGTATTTGCACTCAAGTTAACTTTAGGTATCACATCAGAAAAATCATATGTAAACTACACGTTTTAAATAAAAGAAGGTTATTTGCAATGGAGGTTGCTTAACTAAAAGGCCAAACAAATTTTCGCCCCCCCCCCTCTTTTTTTACTCCGTAAAGATATGACTTTAATAGTTGGAATACATTATTACAATATAAAAAAAGCAAATTAGTTTTAAAATTTTGAGTGAATGTCATAACGGAACTTATTTTCATTGAAACTTTAAAACTAATTTAAACATAACTATTGCGTTGCATCATTCTATTTACACTTTGCATTTCTCAGTTTATTTAGGTAGGCTATTACTGATGTAAATGAATAAAAAATGTGACCATTGTCTCCTTTAACCCCAACATTTCCCTCCAAGCGAGCCGACCCCCTTTTAACATAAGAGGCGCCCTTGTCCTTTTGCCTCATTCATTTTAAAAACAAATGTGATGTAGTTGGGTCCCTTTGTTTTTATTTTTAGCCCTACTCGAGGGCCAAGCCTTGTGGTATTTTTTTTTAAATACGAAATGAACTGACTGAAAGAGCGTATCCTTGTTGATTGTGTAGAGCAGTGCTTCTCAAACTTTTTAGTATGGCGGACCGGCAGGAATTTTGTCAATTGCACCAGGGACCGGTGCACTATTTTCCCTGCACTGAAAATTTTTTCTGTCCTTTTTTTGAGAACATCTGCAGACCTGCGGCGAATGGCTCACGGACGGCATCGGTCCGCGCACCACCACTTTGAGAAGCACTGGTGTAGAGGCCATATATCGTGCTTTTCTTACGGCTCAGCCATTTGCTGCCATTTCCTGGTTGGTATGCTTTAACGTGCGGCAGAGATGAATGTGATTACTTGCTTTTTTTGTCTTCATATACAAAACATATTAATTCTTAAAATTAACAACATGCACACAAGAAAAAGATTCATCAAAATCTTCAATAAACGTGTTTTTTAGACGCTCTTATATGCCTATCGTTATAACTGAAATGATCTACGAGGGATATCGAAAATAATGATGCAGGGCTTAATGGAATAA
Source organism: Ampullaceana balthica (assembly GCA_944989445.1). Classification (NCBI taxonomy): domain Eukaryota; kingdom Metazoa; phylum Mollusca; class Gastropoda; family Lymnaeidae; genus Ampullaceana; species Ampullaceana balthica. The sequence goes on along the minus strand of CALYLW010000073.1, from coordinate 691,874 downwards.
TTTTTAACAAAATAGTGTGAGGAAGAGTAATATGTCATATTGAATAAGACTGCGATAAAGCTTTTAATTAAATTACAAAATACACAGACAAATTGTGTAATGAAAACAATAACTTTGAGCTTTATTATTAAACTAACACGACAGTAAACGTTTCGGCTAATGCCTTCCTCAGTTCAATAAACAGAAAATACGTACTTACACGAGTAAAAAAATTATATTTAAATTCTTAAGACATACTATATCATAAAATAATTATGTAAAATAAAAAGAAAGGAAAATCAACAAACAATGACACAGGATATAGGAAAAAGGAGGAAGTATCAAAAGCTACAATGAAAATCACAACTGGAAAAAGAGTCTACAGTTCGGTAAAATAATGAATTTTGTTAATTCTATATGGAGCCAACGTACCTAATCGTTTTATAAAAAAAAATTAAATTTTTTTTTAGAGGAAGACAGAGAGGGAGGTAGTGGGAGAGAAGAAAAGAGAGAGAGATATATATAATAGGACAAAGAAGAAGGAGAAAGTAATAAAGAAAGCCATTGGTATTGGGACTGAGAGTAAACCATAAACCTCACTTCTCATTTGTGCGGATGAACATCATCTATTAATAGCCAAACATCATCTATTAATAGCCAAACATCATCTATTAATAGCCAAACATCATCTATTAATAGCCAAACATAATCTATTAACAGTGACAGCCAAACATCATCTATTAATAGCCAAACATCATCCCATCCTCCGCACGCATTTTGATAATCAGAAATCTTAACGTAAAAATGTCCGTATTTTATTTGTGTTGGAAAATATTTATTTACTGGAGGAACTGAGCAGAAGGTCAGAGCAGCATCTTCTTAAAGCTGAAAGATAATATCATTAGAGAGATGATGCCTAAAAGAGTCTCCGTGCTATCAACATATCTTCTCAGTGATATCCTAGGCCGTTTAGTGTTTCCTTTCAATATCAATATTGAGTCCATTTTAATTAAATTTTTTTTTGAAAAGCTCGTTTTCTTATAGAATGTTTACATATCAAGTGCTAACATTTATTTGAAATGACTTCAAGCGATTGGCCAGATCAGATTGGGCAAGATTTTGTATGTGTCTATGGTTTATCTATGCATCAAGATATTGTTTACCTTTAAATAATTATAATAGGTAAATAAATAAAAATAATTTAAACAGAAAAATGCCCACAACAGCCACAGAGCATGGCGGAGATTATGTCAAGGGGAGTTCAAAACTTATTTGAGTCACTTCCCTTGCAAAGTTCGTTTGGCTGGGGAAGGGCACCATGACAAGAGCAGTGCTTACAGATAAAATGTAAATACACCCCAACAAATGTTATTACTATTTTGTTTGAGTAGGTGATATATGGTATTAAATTTTTTTTTAATAAAGAGCACACAATTTTTATAAGTTTAAACGTGTCCACCACGTGATATCATTGACTTTTGATCAGGTATTTTAAAACATTTCTTTCCTAAGATTTCTATAGTCATCAACCTTCCCAACGTCTTCTATAAATGAGAATTCCGATTTTCTATTCGATGTATTTCAATTAATAATTGGATGCAGCTGTCACTGTTATATACCATCAGCTTGTTTTCGGCAGAGCTTACATTTGTTGTATACTTCAAGCAGTTATCTGGGTAGTTTATCAGTATTAAATATAATGAATTCCATTTCTTGTCCCTTACACTACTAATACCTCAAGAAAATGTAAGCACGAATCTTAATAAATAGCTAGAAATAGTGGTGGATCCAAAACGATATGAAGAGAGAGAAAAACTTATTTATCCACGGGCGTTAGGCCTGAAACAGAACTCTTGGAAAAACTTGTTCTGTTGCTTCCAGCTTCCCGCATCACTAAAATCTGTTTTATCGATACTCTGGAGCTAAAAGTTTAGAACAATTTAAAAGTAGGGCTGCGGAAATTAACGATTAATTTCTCGATTAATCGTTAAAAATTTTAACGATTAATTTTTTTAACGATTAATCGACCCACCACTTATAAATATAATGCAAGTAAAAAAGTAAAATATTTCGGCCGATAAATATAAACTAATTTCCGGACAATTACACGAACACTTTGGGTTTAAACTATTGACTGACGTGAATGCTCAAAATGTTGATAAAGGTTACTGTGTCCATTGAGAGAAGTCGTTTGCCTACCATGCAATATTTTACAAAATTTGCTGCGCGGAGATTCTACACTCCTGCGTGGCGTCGGTCAAATATCTGCGCAGCCGCGCTGCTTAAAGGGAACATTGCTACCATAGTTCTAACACTTCGCTTACGTATCACCTGCAAACCAGCATCCACTACACTACAGTATCAGAAACTTCAGCTAAGAAGCTATGCGAACGATTGTTCAGCTCGGCTGGTTATATTGTCAATAAGACCCGCTCATCACTTGAACCAAATGATGTCAATACACTTGTCTGTTTGCGTTGTTGGTTAAAAGATGTCATATAAAGGAGACATTCCAGTGGTATTTCGATTTTTCACGAGTATTTTAATAAATGTTACTTATGACACCATAAATTTCAATTTTGGGCTTTAATCGAAATCAACGATTAATTAATCGTAAATTTTTCAAAAGTTATCGATTAAATTTGAATTAATTGTTAACAGCCCTATTTCAAAGTTATAATAATCTATACTTAATCACTACATGTCACAGGCAACAGCCCTCTTCCCATCTCTTTCCTTTCTCACCTCCCACCACATCTTTATTTCTCCATTGATCTTGAGTTTTTTGTGTGTGTCATAGCAGATGTGAAAGCTTACAAAGAAACCATGGATTAAACGACTACCGGGATGAAAGGACGGACCGGCCTCAGTATGGTTACTGTAGGTGACGTCATCCTTCCTTGTTTTCTGAAGGGCTTTCTGGTACTGTGGATTGTTTTACAAGGTGAGTGTTTATTTTAAAATGTTTTATATATATATTTTTTTATTATCTAATCTTATCTTATCTGTTTACAGACGCTCCTTCTATACAGAAGATTATTGCGTCCTACGCTTATCTATGGTTTGTGTTTAGTCCTGCATTTTTATTGGAGATTTAAATGTTGATAAAGTGTTGGTTTTCCTGGTTTCGTCAGGCAACCCATTCCACGCCCGAATTCCGGACGGGAAGAACGAAAATTTGTATGTGTTTGTTCTTGCATACGGAAGCTTCTTTTTGTAATTCTCTGACGAACTTTAAAAAAAAATTATTCCTACATGATTACTGATATGATATTAAATAAAAAAAAAGAATAGAGAGCCTTTTAAGTATAACATTTTCAGTCTTATTTTATTATAATTCTGTTTTTTCATTTATGTTAAGGGTGGCGTGGGGTGGGAAGCTGGATTTTAGAAACCGAAGTAAAAAAAAAGTTTTGAATTTATAAAGAGTTAATTTATTTATATATATATATACATATATATATTAGGGATGCGGAAATTATCGATTAATCTCTAGATTAATCGTTAAATTTTTTTATCGATTAAAATTATTTTAATCGATTAAAAAATCGATTAAAATTAAAGGAAATATTTATAATATTGTTAAATTTTTTAATTAAAAAATAATTAATTATTAATAATTAATAATAATTTATATTTTTTTACGTACAAACATCTCCCAAGTAATATTAAAATTTATTTTATTAATTCATGTGGACCGGCAGACTTAAACTAAACATGACTGACGGCATTAGCGCAGGGAAACAGGGGAAATAACTCAATAAAATAAATTTAAAAAGTCAAATACCTGTTTTTTTACTTCCCATGAAATGTTCAGTTTAATGACGTCATAAATTTCTATTTTTGGCTTTAATCGAAATTATCGATTAATTAATCGATAATTTTTCAAAAGTTAACGATTATATTAAAATTAATCGATAACAGCCCTAATATAAATATATATAAACTAAAATAAAGAAAAAGCCTTTCAACACAAACTTTCTCAATAAGTGCATTTTGAATGGAGATGTGTTTCTTTCCCAGGAAAATGAATAGATTTTTTAAATTTTTTAAAAAGGACAATGAAATTTTCTATATAAAATCCATTCGGTTGTTGCACGGGGTATTTGGATGTTCTTGCTTGTTAATTAATTTAGGCTGCAACATAGACCCCAAAAACTAAATATCTTATTTATTTTTATTTATCTCTTTTTAATATAAATACTTCAAAATGTTGGGCTAATGAAAGTCATTATATGGACTAAAACCAAGCGTTAAAGCAACGACGTTTGGTAAAATTAGTGCCTCGCGGGATTTTTGCAGATCATTACTCCTCCCACTCTCACATATTTAGACAGTTATTACACACACATAAGTAAATCGGCTCGTAAAGATGGCTTTTTATTATTAATTAAAGATGAGTGGCAGACCATCCAATCCCGCTATTCCTACTCGTCTAGTTGAAGGAATTAATTGAAAAGTCTTCATTATAAACTTTGTACTGTGCTTCGCACTTAGCATTAATGCTAGTTTTCTCTCTGCATCCCACTTCTTTAAGGGCCGTCCATAAAGTACGTCACGCTATTTTTGACCATTTTAACTCCCCACCCTCCCCATGTCACAAACTGTCACACTTTCTTATATCCCCTCCATCCCTCTGGAGCGTGACGTACTGTATGGACGGTCCCTTATCCCGATCACTCGTTGGGCTACCGCCACATTCGCAAAGTTAATTTAAAGTCCTTTCAGTTAGCACCATCTCAATGTTCGCCAAAAAAATCGACCCTGGTGTGACTCCCTTCGATTTATCAGCTGAGAAGAAGTTTTCACACTATATCCAAATTGGATGAAAAGTTCTAAAATTTTCCACCCCCCCCCCACTCTTTATTCCCTGCATCTACCCCCACTTAATTTTACAGCCCCCATTCGCCTATCTATATGTTTTAAATCCCCTTTGAATCTCTGGGATTCAGCCTTAAGTTAGCCACCCATTTACCTGTTATTCACCGGGGATCCTCCTCCTTATCCCCAACCCCAGGCAGCGTCCCTCTTTTTTTCAAGCTGTTATTATTGTGGGCAGTTATTCCAATGAGTCACGGGCGTTTAGACAAGCGTTTCTAAATTTAACTGAAGCCATTTACAAGTCGATGCTTTGGAAATACCGCGGCAGACCTTCAAGTTGGTGGTTTAAAAAAATCAATTTTGTATTTTAGATTTTGTTGTTATTAAGTGCATCTCATATAGGATAATTTTTAATTTAAATAATCTAATTTTAATGCGTTGTTTCTCATAATTTAAAATTAATTATTTTCTAAATAGTGTACAAAGAAATAATGGAACGTGTGTGAAAGTGTGGGGGGATGTTAATTATAAACATGACAAGACTTATAACATATGCAAATAAATTTTTTTTTATATTAAGCCGTACCAAAGTACCAAAAATGCATATTAAAACAAAAAATGGATTTTCTGTAAAAAACTAGGTAAATTTGGATGTTTAAAATTCATACTTGCGAAACCCCCCCTTCCCTTTGTGAATTTTTTTTCTTCCAACAATTAAAAAATATCTCTTTCCGCAATAGCATCTTTGAAAGAATTGCATTTATTCATCTCAGTTGCAGAATGCGGAAGAATAAAATAAAATTTACTAAACTTATTCAATCCCACTTTTATAACTAAGTCAAGAATATTGTGGCATCCGTACACCTCTTGTTTGGGTATCAAAATATGTTTGCATACCTAAACAAAGTGTCATTCTCTCATAAACACCGAAGTGTCTGTAGACACTTTCAGTTATTTTCGGAGATTGTATTTTACCAAGCTTGCAGTCACTCACCAAACTGTGCGTCTTATTTTTTTCCCCGTGTTTTAAATTTGAATTCTCTTTATAAATTTTTAACTATTGTGTCATATTATGTATCATTAAAATTTTCAGACCACGCTACTTCCGGAATCTTTAAAAATGACGGAAGTTCTCAAAATAAATACACATCAGATTAAAAACTAACGTAATACAGAACTTTCATTTATATTATTTATTTTTATTTGATTCATTTATTATCACATTGAACAATTTAATGCCGAACGTTCGAAAAGAGTTATGTTTGGTGGATTAATTTTTGGTTCGCACTATTGAACAAATCAGCATCACATCCAAGAAGCATTACATCCATTACGGGAATTATGTATGTTGATGATTGATGACTAGCAGACCCTACGTGCGTTTCAACGATCTCAGGAAAAAGGAATTGTTAAAAACAATTATGCCAGAAACCAATAAAGATCGTTAATAATTGAATGGGGAATAAAATCTAAAAAGTTTACGTAAAAAGACAGTTTCCCCCGGCCCCGAAACAATGGACATATGGAGTTTAGTGCGATACCTTATTTTTATATGAGCTATCAATTTTTTATGTACAAAGTTTAGTCGAGGTCTTTTCATGTTCCTAGTAGCTAACGCTCTGAATAACTTTTATATAGCTCATATAAGCAAAAAACAGATTTCGGGGCTCCCAGGCTCATTCATTGCAAGATTTAAAGTTCTAAACTCCTGTTTATTTCAATCAATTACATAATGGATATATTTATCTATATTTCTCAAGATCCACTTCAATTGAATGGGGAATACAATTTTAAAAGTTTACGAAAAAAGACATTTGGGACCCCCAGCCCTGATGGAATGAACATTAGGAGATCATTGTCCTATAATATTTTAACATGGCCTATTAAATTATTGTTTACTAGGTTTTTTCAAGGTCCATTCGTTTACACAGTAGCAAACGTTTAAACTAGCTTTTATATAGCTTATATAAGGAAAAAAACAACAAGAGCCCCAAGAGTGTTAAATTTAAAAAAAAATTAGCCAGTTACCATCCCGGGAGCGTACATAACAATATCCCAAAGTTTCATGGCGATCGGATGAATGGTTTAGTCAGCCATAAACGACATGCATACATTCTTTCATTTACATATATAGAGCGATTTAAAGGCATTAACATTTGAATAGCAGCGTATTTTTTCAATGTTAAACAAAGAATTATTGTAAACCAATGGCCAATGACAAGTTGTTAATGAATAAAGTTAGTTTCCGACATATTCAGTCGGACCTCTACCGGTCGAACTCAAAGGGACCGGGAAAAAAGTTCGACTTATGGAGTCTTCGAATTAGGGAAAATGGCGTAATAGGCGCAGAATTTGGCCGGGACCTAACAATTAATTTGATATAGAGAGGTTTTCAACTTTGGGAAGTTCGACTTAGAGAGGTCCGACTGTATATAATTTTTTAACTGGTTCAAAATAGGATAAATTTGTTTTCCTATCGAACAAACATGATTTCAAGACCCCGGTATCCTTACTGGTGTCTGCATAAATATAAATTCAATCATCCATTCCTTTTAATCTCTGAAAGAAGTTCAATTGACGTCTTCTCGCTGGTAGAATTTAGTAAATGAAACCCTGCTTGAAGTCAAATTATACTGTTCAGATGTAGTTGAAACATTTATTTTAATTCCGCGGCCGTTGAAGTGCATGGCCTTTGAATTTCCCCACGGTTACGGCAACACACTACAGCTGTCGTGAAATTATATAATTCAATGAGTACTTGAGAATCACATGATGAAATGCTCGTTCTGAAATGAAGTATAAAGGAAATAATAATAATAATAATATCATTTTATTCAAGAAGTCTCGAAGCCATTCACCACCATCATCCTTACACCAGCAATGTTAAATCGGAGTAGCCTATGAGTTAAGACGCTTTTGTGGGGGTCACAGACCTGGCCAAGGCTTTACAGCATAGTTCTTAAAAAAAAGTTTGTTTTCATTTTAACACATAATTACGTTAGGATAGAAATTAAAAAAAAACACACACACAACACAAATATAATGATTATTATGTTTTTTTTAAACCTGATTATTCTGTCCCTGCATGCTGCATGGCGTTCTGTTCGGGGAAAACATCCGCCATTCGTGGAGGGAAGATAACTAGTTATTAGTCGGGCATCTCCTGGCCAGAGTTCATAAAGCCGGTCATGAAATGTTGTTTATTGGACACGGGGGCAGGCCGGTTGTGATAAGGCTTAGGGCTCTGGGGCTTAATTTAGCCTTCAGAACATAATGGGGTCGTACAAGTCTCCACGCCGCGTTATGGGTGTCTGAGTCTGGTACGGAATATCTTTGGTTGCGGGGTATATTTGGTGCGAAGACATCTTGGTACTGGGACACCCTGGGTACCGGTATATCTTTGATACCGGTATATCTTTGGTACCGGTATATCTTTTGGTACCGTTAGCTATTTTACGAGGATATTTTTGGTATTGGGGCATCTTGGGTACCGGTATATCTTTGGTGGTACCGGTATGTTGTCCCAAGCGTCTTAATAATTTATATCTAGACCGCTTGCTCCCAGATTCATAAACTCCTTTACACAAGAAGTGACTGAACACTGCTAACGGAAAACAAACTTTAATCGCCGATCCTCTTTTCAACAACACACTATACTATACGCTCAATTCTCTAGCCTCTGACGTCAACAAAAACAACTCCCTTTTGCACGCTTTCGCACCGACTAAATAATAACACTAACACAACCACCAAACACACCACCGTGCGCAGCTCACAAGTTATAGGGGGAAATTGGTCATTCGTCATGGGCGTCGCTAGGAATTTTTCCAGGGGGGGGGAACCCACTTTTTTAATTTTAACTGACAATGCCATACAGGTACAATTTTCAATTAAATTAAAGTTCAGTATAAAATAAGCGTCGAAAAAGCCTTAGAAATTAATAAGACTTACAAATTAGTGCTGTAATAGCTAAAATAAAACATTTATTAATGCATTTAATAAATTAAAAACTGGGTCCCATCATTTCTACAATCCTATTTTGCTGCATGCATGTTTTAGCACTTCGTGGAAAAGAATCAAATTCTGGTAATTTTTATGACCTGTTAGAGTTTCGTGTTGAATCTGGAGATGAAGTTCTTGGTATTCGTTTGTCAATTGGTTCTTGTAGTGCGGAGTATGGTTCACCGACAAAACGGCCCCGGACAAAAAGGCCCCGACAATTGGGCTCCGACATAACGGCCCTGGACTAATAGATGGACTAATAGTAAAATTTACAATCAAATATATTCTTATTTTTACTCACCTATTCAGTGTCAGGTTTAACTATCAATAAACAATAATAATAACGCCACAAAGGTGAATTTAATAGCCTTTACGCGAAATGGTACCAATAAAGGTTGTTTGTTGACAAGAAACAATAAAATAACATCATAAGAAATAATTTTACAATTTTACCATTTTTTAAGGGTGAAAAAGTTGACGAAAGCTTAAAATGCAAAAAAAAATGTTTTTGTTAAAAAATGTTAACAATTTGTTTGGGGCCGTTTTGACGGGTAACCGCTGAGTGTATCTCG